>OZ021733.1:51643526-52843526 GCA_963978545.1 Linyphia triangularis
TGTATGTGTATTAGTGTCGTGTGAGCAAACCATTTCACTTATATTCCACGCCATGATTGATAGTCAGTAATTCTTAAATATTCTTTGATTAGTATTAAAGAAAATAATATTAGTAGAAGAAAAGTCTAAGGTTTCAATGTGATAAGTGTGGTATTTATTGTTTCGATGAGGATTACAAGCAAAATGATGAATTTAGCGTACATGCAGGAAGCTGCACGCAAAATAAAAGTTGAGGTTACTTAGTCTATGTTTTTACTTTTTTCATTTTAGTACGCCATACGACAACATTATATGGCTTCCGATTTTCTGTGAATGTTATTGTTGGTTTTTTTTCCTTCTAATTTTTAATTTCAAAAGTTAGGGGGTGTACAAGTGCAAGTAGTTGCTTTACTTTTTTTTTTAAGTCCAATCAATGCATTCAAATCCCAATCCTTCCCACCATAATTATAACTATTCAATCATTAAAATTAATTATAAATAAAACTATTTAATTATTATATATAAATTTTTAAATAATAAAGTATAGTAATTATTAGAACTATTTAATCATCAAAATTAATTATTCAATTAATTATTGGAAATATTTTATAAACTACAATTATTAAAATTTAATTAATGTTTTTTTCAAAATTTGTGCCGTTATACATCTAAAATCACCGGGCCGATTTTATGTCCCAGCACGCCTATTTCAAAATCCATAACAACGGTCGGTTTACAACGGTCCATATCAGGATTGACCAATGTAGAGCGATATTGGCCATCAATGTTGTTGAGCTACTGGGGTCTATGTGATGGCATCTGCATCACACACTTATAAATTGCCCTGGTCTCCAAACCAGTATTTTTTCTCAGTATCCCTTTCTTTAACGTTTTTGATACTTCACGTACCAGGCTCGCTTCGCTCTCTTAAAAGTTTCAGAGCAAGTGTAGACTCGCTTTGCTGGCTAAAAGAATCTGCTTCTTTAAGCCTTATTATTAGAATTCCCCTGTCTAGAAGCAAACAAATCAACGTTAGTACAATAATACAACCATTCCTTTCCCCTCCGAGAATTTCTTTTTAAATCCCCTCGCCTGCCCATCCTTTGAAAAAGAAAATACAAATAGAGTTTAGGTATTTGCATTGTATAGTCGAGAACAGGCGTTCGTGAAAATCAGAACTAGAAGGTCAAACTATTTATGTTTAAAATTTCAGAGCGCTACGTCTATTGGAAGTCGCTTTGTAAAAAAGAAAAAAAAAGTTAACGAAGCAAAGTAATTCAAATTTTATCTTTCTGTTTCTCAAAGCTACAAGTTGCTTGGTTTGTACGCTCAACGACCTATTTTTATACACAGTAGCGGCTAATCAGACTGGGACCTACAGCTTAAAGTGGATTCCGAGCCACAGCGAACATCCATGCCTAACCCGGGTCTCAAATCCGGCACCTTTGACATACGAAGCCAGAGCGCTAACCCCACAGCCATCAGGTGGACCAGTTACAATTAGATGGCTTAAATACCTTTGATAGAAATTTCAGATATCTACGTCAATTGGAAGTCGCTTTCTATATATCCTCAGACAGACAAGTTGACTCTTTGTTTTATTATTCCACAACAATACGGGAAAGTTAAATGAGTCGGCAAACTTGCATTTATAGTTGGCATTTTAGAGGTACCCCCCCCCCCCCCTTCTCCCCCACAAAAGTTGTATCGGATCACTACTGTCAACATATCGCATAAAATGTTGTATATGAAATAGTGAGTTCATGTGGTAATTATGTTTGAAGATATAAAAATAATCAGCTCAAATGTTTACCACTGTATGGAAACATTTCACTTTAAAGTCTTCTAAGGAAAATAACTTTGCTGGGAGATCTTTATCAGAAAAATTGTAAATGAAGTTTTCGGCACAAAGAAAACAGTCTAAGTAAGCTTGAAAGAAAGCGTTTAATGGAGTTTGAAATGTTATTGCAGAAATTTTAAACTACTTGGCGCTTTTTTAAAGTTTTTATTTCTTTAAGACAATTTCCCACAAAATCCGTCGGTTACTAGAGGCTCAATACAACTCTAAAATGCTGAATGTTAATTAAAAACAACCTGTCTTTAAAAATAAAGAGACTAGAAAACTAATTCAACAATGTTAAACTTGGCACTTTGAGGTTTCGTTCTTTTTTTTATAGTTAAAGCAAGAAATACAGAGTTCGGTCCTTTCTTTACCATTTGTAAAGGGATTTTACTTCACAAGATGCTTGTGTGTAAAAAGTTGTGCAAATTAAGCGGAAATTTAGTTATTTATTATCCTTTAATTCATTCGCATAATGCATTCTACTGTTCCATGGCCTATTCTAAGGAAAATTTACGACTGCCCAAAAGTCCAACCTCCCCCTCCCTTTTAACCCATACAGCAAATTATTTTGAATCAATAAAATTCGATAATTTATCTTTAAATATAACAGCAACTCTGAAATTTTAAAACCAGGTTTCTGTTACTCTACTTCATGAGGTTAATTGGTTTATATTTATATATCTATATATTTCTACAATGTTTTTCTTATGAAAGGATTTGAAATACTTGTCTTTTGTGGCTTCGCTATGACAACTAAACAATCTTGAATACAAATTCATTTTTTTATACCAAACACTAAATTTACACTCACAAGGTAAACATTCAATAGCTGACATCCACCATCTCATCGGAAAGAAATTCAACTTCCCTCTTGTCAACTATTAATAGCTGTTTTTATTTTACAACTGTTGTCACCCACCCCCTAAATATACAGTGGTCATCTCCCAAGAACACTCAAGAGGACAGATTGGAGGAAACAATATATCCCAAGGTTTCGACTTGTAGCTGACCAGCTGACACTGGTCACTTGACTCAGAAAACATTCTGGATCCACCCCCTATTGCAACGTCAGGGAGGAAAAACATCCGGTGCTATCTCCAAATCTTTCTACTCAATAAAGTTTTAAGCTTGGACCGGCTCGTCCTGGTTCCGGAGATTTAGACTTCTCTCAGATTTGATTTTAGGCATATGCCTTGTTATTTTTGTCTTCCGAAAATACGATTTCAGTGTGAAATATTTGAAAGTACCACATGCAGTGATAGAAGTGGGTAAAAAAGTGCAATCCCCCCCCCCCCCTTTCCCCAGCGATGAATTTCATAATTTATAATTTTGTGTCTTATAGTAAAAATATGAACAAGTAAGGAAACAAATTTATGCATCCCAACTCTAACATTGAACACGAGTCCAAAATGTATTGTTATTTTAATGAATATTCTGCGACTTGGGTTTTTAGTTTTAGAAGTATAAGAGATTAAATGAAGTTATAATTCAAGATTATAAACATAACTGTTTATTTAAATTTAAATGGTAATTCTAACTATGCATACTTGCATGAAATAAAATTAATACAAGTCTAAAATAATTAATTTTTTTTAAATAGCTTGTCTCTATATGGAAGAATAGAAATTTATCTTAAAAGTTCCTTCAAAGCTAAATGTTGACCAAGAGTAATAGTATTTATTAATAAAAATACTTATATCTGTATACGATGTAGTGCAATACATTTTTATAATAGTTTGATATGTATATATATACACCATAAAGGTTTTTTTTACTTTAAATAACTTTTTCTCAATGTCACTACATTTAAAGGTTATGGTTATTTTTCTTTAGTTGTTTTTAGATAGATTGAGTGCTTTTAAAAGTAGGGGGATGGATTTCAGGGATTTTAGAAGTGGGAGGACGCATAGGTATTTTCTTGAAAAGTGGGGAGACGCGTCTACCCATACTTCTATCACTGACCACATGCACTATTGTAAAAAAAAATAAGAATGAGCAATTATTTTTCTTTTATTTGGTTGTGTTTTTTACAACTGTCCAATTTTTAATTTACGACTGCCCATTTTGAATTTACGACTGCCCATTTTGAATTTACGACTGCCCAAATAAGCCACGACTACCCTTTAGAATTGGCCCTGTACTGTTCTAAAGGCAACCATTCAAGCTCTGTTTAATGGTCATCTAGGCGTAGTAACATAAATTTACTATTTTAACATGTAGATGGCAGCATCGACAAATCAAAGATTTTAGATTATAGCCACGTAGTTTCCCTTTGTATTCGGTTCTACAAGGAGAAATATGGGGGAGAGGTGAGGGGGGTGGGGGGGTTTTCGGGGGGGGGGGGGGGGGGTTTGGAATGCGGTACACATGTTTGGTGCGATTTTATTTGTTTTGTTTTTTTCCTGCATAAATGCGGTTTCTGGCAATGGATCTTATTCTTAGTAGTATTTTTTATTATTATTTATATTTTAACATAATTTTATATTTATACTCAATTTTATTATTATTTATACTCAATTTTATTATTATTTATACCTGAATTTTAGTGTTATTTATATTTTAGTTACCATGTTTTTTTTGTGTGTGCTCTTCTCCAATATTTTTTTCTTCCAAAAATCGAAGGGGTGAAAGTGCACTTGACTGATCCTCCATAGTGGCGCCATGCTATTAATTTCTACTGATAAATTCATAACTCCTTGTCCGTTATGAAAATGTTAAAGCCTTGCGACGTTAAATGTTCAGGTCCTCTATTTGCTACATCACATAAAAATAAATCTCAATTACACATGCACCCACACAAACAAAATAAAAATAATATAAGCCATAAAAATAAAATTTATCATATAAATCCTTTATATGCATTGACAATTTCTTTGTGCAATTGCAACTTATTGAGCTCTGATCGGGTTTACATAGCGTTTGGTTTGCACGCTCAACGACTTATTTTTATGCACAGTAACGGCTAATCAGGCCGTGACCTACAGCTTAATGTGGATTCCGAACCATAACGAGCATCCATGCGTAATCTGGGATTCGAATACGGCACCTTTAGCATGCAAAGCTAGAGTGCCAACCCCACAGCCATCAGGTGGGCATACATAATAGTGCTGGAATACTACGAAGAAAACACCCATTCCAAACCATTTACTGACTTTTTAGCCACCACAATTTTATTAAATACATTATCATTGGCAAAGAGTCTATCTGCCAAGTTTCAATTCGATTGGATGACAGAAAGTGGTTTTATAAGTAATCCAAAGTTTCAATAGAGACGTGTGTATAAGTGGCCTTTTGGTGACAGCTAACAGTCCCCAAAACTTGATAGAATGCATTGTCATCGGTATACTGTATAAAATCTAGCTGCCATGGATCTAGCTCGACTGGAGGAAAGCAAGAGTGTTAATTAATCATCGGAATGACAAGAGTAGTGTGTATAAAAGCGGTCTTTAAGTGACAGAGACGGTTGGTTGTTTTCAGATTATCTGGCGCCGTCAGCAACACGAGGGCTATAATGCGCCGAAACATTCGTCATTAGACAAGCCAACATACATTTATAAACACCCATGCCAACACGGGACTCGAACCCGCAACCTCACGGTCTAGAAGCTAGCACGCTAACCACTATACCGTTTGGTCGGCAGTGACAGAGACGGATCCCTAAACTTGATATAATGCATTCTTATTGACAACAAATGCATCTGTCGATTTGCAACATGATTGAATGGTTGGTTGGTTGTTTTCAGATTATCTGGCGCCGTCAGCAATACGGGGGCTATAAGCACGATTGAATGGCAAGTGGGTTTATTAGTATATGGAACATTTAAAAGAAGCGTGTGTAAAAGCGGTCTTTCAGGGACAGGCCCCAAATCTTAAAAGCATGTATTGCGATCAACATCGAATCTATCTGCCAAGTTTCAGTTTAATTGGATGACGAGTGAATTAGCCCTCCGCAGATTTTCGTGCCACACTCAGACTAAATCGAAGTTAATATTTAGGATTAGAAAGTGTAACCTTCATATTTTAATGGGAAAGGGTAACCTTTATCTTTAAAAAAAGAAAACTACCGACTTCCGTGAAAACAATGGTGCGTCATATTTATTAACACGATCACTAAATATTCGCATGGTTTTTGAAATCCCACAAACAAAAGATACCCCAAATATAACTCAAATTGATGACATAACAAGAATCAATGCACAATATTACTAATTAGTCAATTTCTGGTTGGTTGGACTTAAATATATTTTACGCAAAGGCAAAACAAGGACCAAACTGTGCCGTCAATTTCTGGCAAACGATTATCACTGAAATGAGAAAAAAAAAAAAGAATAATTCACCCATTTTTCGTGATATAAAATTAATTCATCGACATGAGAATTTCTTGGCAAAAATTAACATTTTTGGCGTAAATTCACAAGCATCAGTGATTCCGACCAATCGCATCACAAAAACTGTTGACGTCAAAATAACAAATCTTCACAGTTTCCTATAAACAAGTCATATCATTGCCATCATGTAACACATTTCCCCCCAAAATGCTTTAATTTACAGGAATCTATATAAAAAAAGAAGTATTTAAAACTCTTATTTTTTTTTTAAATGTTATGAATATTCTCCTAATAATTATTTTGCTTTCAAAATTTAAAAACTTTTCTATAAACTCATAATGCAAAAAGTTAATATAAAAGTTTTTGTTGACTAGAAATGACAATACGACAATAAAACAACGTACTTATCTATTTTATCAGGCCACAGTAAAAACATGTCGGGACACAATATGGAAAACCGGAGCAAATAGGTGCTTGGTAACTGTTGCTAGACGGCTCATTTAGCAGGAGTACGCCGGGGTTGTTCTTTGCATATAAGTTCTCACAACTCCACTATGCTCAACACAAGTTAATACTCCAACAAGAGGCAAGCGATGCACCGTTAATCAACAATATAGCAGAAGACAAATGCTCTGACCAATCATAAACATTCCACAAAACGCCTCACCGACTACTAGCCGTTAACAGAAAGGTTGCACTTCTCTTTCTTGAAGTCCAGCCTACATTTTGAAACCAAAATATTTAAAGGTGGCAGTTACTATAATGACTTTTCAACAATCACCAAATATGAACCATAGCCAACACCTATACACCATCCCATGGACTGAGTATGATGTTTGTCCATCTCACCATAACCTAGCCTAATCAGCCTGGTTAAGGCTTCAATTACAATAACTTCTTTTCAAGAATCACCAAATATGAACCATAGCTAACACCTATACACCATCCCATGGACTGAGTATGATGTTTGCCCATCTCACCATAACCTAGTCTAATCAGCCTGGTTAAGGCTCCAATTACGACTTCTTTTCAAAAATCCCCAAATACGAGCAGTTTAACCAATCTTGGCTCTTGTGCTATTAAAATCCATACAACCAACCAATCACTAAATACGAATCATGACCAACGCTTATGCATCAACCATGGATTGAATACGATGTTTGTCTACCTCGCTATGGTCATCTAGGCATAACGTGGCCTAATCAGTCTGGTAAATAGATCAGTTATCCACTCTCGAGCGTTGCAATACAATCTATATTACAAACAATATGAATTATGCACTTTATCTCTCATAAATTATAATATCTTGAATCTTCTGCATACAGCTAATTGCAAAATAAAAACATTTCACATTATTGAGGCAAGACAAATAAATCTATATGGAAACGACCTATTTATTGCATTTAAACCGAAGTCTGTTTTTAATTTAAGACAGAACTGCTATATTTCTTATGGAAGAGCTGTTGGTTTTCTAGGATATGATGTGTATGCTATGTATGATATTTTTATTGGCTCATTGACGGAAGAGAAAAGAATGTTCAATTGTAACTTTTAATGGATTTATTAAGATTACGTTTTAGTAATAAGATAAACTTTTGTAAGGTTTGATCAGGGATTTCCAACCACAAATCTCTAACTGCAACTGACTGTGTTTGACTTGAAGCTCAAGAAGGCTTAACGTTCACTATAGAGATCTATGTTAGCAACTCTCTCCCAAATAAGTAAACGTCTGTCGGTGACCAAGGACAATCTATTACAAAGCATTTCATGAGGAACAGTATGGAGGCTTTATCTGAATGCAAAGCAGAGACCGTTTTTGAGTTAACCCAAAGTTCTATATTTGCCACTTCCCCTTACTGAATGTGTTTGCACTCATGAACATTAGAATGTGTTTGCACTCATGAACGTTAGAATGTGTTTGCATAGATGGGGAGGGGGGTGGAAAGGAGTATTATTCAATTGGTTTAATCGGCTTTCAAAGCACAAACCACTCATGAGCTATCCAGAAGTTGAAGTTTAGAGATCAGTGGTGTAGATCAGTGATTCCCAACTGATAATGGTTGAAAATGAACAGTTGAGTTGCCAAGATTAAGAGGTTGGTTGGTTGTTTTCAGTTTATCTGGCTCCGTCAGCAACACGAGGGCTATAATGCGCCGAAACATTCGTCATTATACAACCCAACATACATTTATAAACACCCATGCCTAAATTGGACTCGAAACCGCAACCTCGCGGTCTAGAAGCTAGCACGCCAACCACTATACCGTTTGGTCGGCCCAAGATTAAGAGGAAGTCCTAGTAAGGATCATTCCCTATACTTGCTATGTTACAGTCTTCTAGCCCAGTGCATTTAGAAACTACTTTGTAGAAAACTTTGAAATTTGGTGAGTAGGTACGAAAATTATCACTTAATGAAGTGACATAAATTAAAAACTCGAAAATAGCGTCTAATATATTTTTATTTTATATTTGAAATCCTTACGTCAATGCATATGCAGTGGCTCCACCTGGTTTTGTCTTTTGCTATTTTAATTTTCATTTATAATAGATAAACATTAAATGAAAACAATTTATGTCATTTCATAAGTGATTGTTTTTGAACCTACTCACCAAAGGTCAAGGTTATAAAAGATTATAACATAGCGAGTATAGGGACCATTTCTTTCATTTCTGACTGACCATTTCTTTCGAAATAAATGAATTAGCATTGAAATTAATTGAGGGCCTGAGAAGCAAAGGGGTCCAAGGGACTTTTCTTTACTTTTGAGAAAATACACTTAAAAGTTTCTTATTTATATTGAATTTTTATGAAAATTATTTGATGTTCAAATACTAGCCTCTGGGATGAAGATATCCCTAGCTTTCATAAAATTTAATATAAATAAAAAAATTAAAGTGTATTTTCTCAAAAGTTAATAAAAGTCACTTAGACTCCTTTGCTTCTCAGTTCCTCAATTGGCATGTTTTTACTTTTGGAAGATTTCACATTATGTTTAAAAAATAATTACTTATTTTTATCTGGTATTAATTTTTATGTCATGTTTTTACATAATTCCAAGTTGTTAATTTATTCCAATTGCGCTAGGAAATCATTATTTGATCATGGTCACTTAATATTTTTTTTAATAATAAAAATGAACTTTTACAAGACATTTCAGTTTTGAAATGGCACAATAAAGCCTCAAAAAAGAAGCTTTTTGGAAATTTCCCATTATAATATTTAAATACTTTAACACTAAGTTTATATTATTTTTTAAAAATTCCAGAAATTTTGACTCTTTAAAAATATGTTTAAAAAATTGTAAAGAATTTTACACCATTTTTTTTTAAGTATGCATCTTATCATTTATTCCTTATGTTAGCGCTTGAAAATGAAAAACGATAAAAAATTAAACAGAGGTTTGTGATTAGCAAACAGAATTTGAAAATTTGAATTTATTTTCAAAGGTATTGTTGTGATTCATTACAAGTTTCTGCTGATCAGATAATGGTGGAGAAAAAAATTCCAAATAATAATGTTCATAAAGTATTCGTCCGAGAAACGATTTCTAGTTTAGGTACCCCATTGAACATCATTATAATTTTTTTTTTATAGAATGTGGAGGAAAGTTAGTAAATTTTATAGATGTACTGGTCTGCCGCCGTAAAAATGGCCGAAAATCAACTTTTAATGAGTTGGACGAAATCAGATTGCCAAAATTGTCATAACTTGTCAAAAAATCAGCATTAATTTTTTATTTGGAGAGCAACCACTCTAATTTTCAATGAGGAAGGGTGCTGACGATTTCACTTTGCTGGAAAAAAATAATTCAATCATTCAAAAGTGATATAAGTTGGCGCTATATATTACGCCATCAATTACATAATATTTATGGCCAACTTGGTTCACTTTTAAATGATGCGAATATTTTTCGCCAAAGGGATGTAATCGTCTGCACCCTTCCTCATTGAAAATTAATGAACAATGGGCTACCAAAAAAAATGCTCAATATTTGGTAAGTTATGACAAATTTGGCAATCGTATGTAGTTCAACTTCTTCAAAATCGATTTTTGACCAATTTCAGCCATTTTTTACCAATTTCAGCCATTTTTGCCCCGGCAGACCTGTAAAAACACAATCTACTAACTTTTCTCCACATTCTATAAAAAATTCAGAATGATATTCAATGGGGTTCCTAAACCTGCAGTCGCCTTTCAGTCTAGATATTAAGCATAAAAGAAACCACTACCAAATGCCTAGACCCGCCATTTAATACTTCTTGTCATTTTCAATGCAAATGAATCCCGTTCCTACTTAAGAATCCGACTTGCATACAGCATCATAATACTGAGTGATATAATTTCAATTGCATCCTTTTTATTTGTACGAAAAAAAAAAGTTACTTTGACATGACTTTACATTAACCATTGTCAGTGAAATCGTCTGTCACTTTACCGTTTTTTACTTTACATTATTCATATTCTGCTCCGCAATAAGACCCATCTCCAGCTATACTAGCTACCAACCAGTTGGTTATTAACTAACTGGTTGATAACCAACCACAATAAGATCCATCTCCAGCTATACTAGTCACCAACCAGTTGGTTATTAACCAAAATTAGCGAATGCCGTGGCTTTACATTAATCATCGCAAGTGAAATCATCTCCCACTTTACTGTTTTTACTTTACCTAATTCATATCCTGCTCTATAATAAGCCTTATCTCCACCATGAGCTCGCTACCCACCAGTTGGGCACAACCTAAAATTTAGGAACGCTGTCTTGATGAACTGAATATTATAAGAAACTTCCAGACATCAGAAAAAGGATGCAAACATATTAAATTTTATTGAATTTCATAAAGGCACTTTTACTTATTTACAATTTGAATGTGAAGAGCTGACTTGAAAAGTGCATACATACAATCTCACTAGATGAAATATATAATGACCTGAGAATATTAAATGTAACTTGAATGATACTTTGATCCATGCACAGAGTTTACTGTTTCAGTGCATATACACAGTCGAATCCCAATATTAGAACTAACTCTTATTTTAGATATAGGTCAATAGGTAACTATAGAATTTAGGTATAGAACTCAATAGGTAACTATAAGTTTTGGTAAGTCATTGAACATTCTTCTCGAATTAATATGGAACGTGGAGAAAGATCAATTGCTTAACCCTTTATTTACTGATGGAACTTATAAGTTTCATCAGTTTTCTTATGGTACTGTATTAATTTAAAAGCTTTGAGATCCCTTAGGACTTTGAAATTCAACTTCTATAAAGTTCATTCTTCCATTGTTGTACGGCAGCGCAAGCATATTTCTCTTTGGAGGCTTGCTAGAGACAAGTATATTAAGACGATGTAATGCCAAGATAGGGCTGCGTGGCCTAGTTGGGAGAGGCGTTGTTCTCGCTACCGGGAGGTTGTGAGTTCAATCCTAGCTTGTGCTCACAATCCTGATGAGGGCGAGTTCAGGGCCTGGGACCGACTAAAGACCGCCGTGTTTGCTAATGGTGACTGAGGCAAGTTAAATCAGTCACGGTCTCAAAGTTCTCCAAGTTCTGATACAAATCAATACCTCTGGGGGTAGTATAGCCAAGTCTTCTGCTGGAATCTTCTGTTTGGTATTGACTCTAAATTAAGAAGTTCCACATACGGCAGGTAGTGTTGCCATCTACCGGGTAGCTACCGAAAAGAAATAGAAATGAACTCTTCGGTGGTTATAGGAAGACTAGCGCACTCCCTCTCACGAGCGAGTGTGTGCTAACATCTTGTGCAGTACTACCCCTTACCGACCTGCAGGTAATGAGGTTGGTACAAAATGCTTGAAAAAGCAGAGGAGCCTTAGTCCCCATAGACCTTGATAAAAGATGCCAAGATAGATGTCTAGAAAATTGAAAATCGTCCATGTGCTTGCATATAGAGAAGTAAGTTTCTGCTGCCATTCAAAAATTGAAGAGCGAACTTCTTGATTTCAAAGTTCCAAATGAGTCTCAAAGTGTTTAAATTAATTCAGTACCATGAAAAAACTAAGGAGATGATATATCACAATTTTGTTTGCTTCGATCCCGCTAAATAAAGTCCAAAGGTTATATTGTAAATCATTAACATCAATTCTTTCCCAAACATTCCCTCAAAAGGAATGTTGCTATATACTCTACTCGAAAGCACTTCAGTTTGCTTTCTGTTCTAGTACCAAACGTCTCTTACAACCATTCCTCCTTCCACGGTACCTATCGCGTGCTTCATAAGTTGTTTGTTCTGGAGAAGATTTTTTCTGGTTCCAATAATGGGATTCGACTGTGAACAAAGACATTAACTTATAAAGGAATTTTTATTTGTAACACATCTCAAACTATATACGTTTATGAAAAAGAATATACAATGAGCAGCTTCTCTTCAAACACAAGTAGCTTTTTTAGATAAGCAAATGATCCTGAAATATCTAGTATTTTGACATCTTCCTAAATTGTTAATTAAATTGGACCAATTGGGCTTTTTACGTGTCATTGGTCCCTTAAAAAGTGAGTGTAAACGCTGTTGATGGCGTTTCAGACACAGGAACGGAAGCAATATTTAAGATCAAACTATTTTTCTACTGGGGAATTTCTACATTAACGCTTTCACTCTGTCCACTAGCTTTTATACAGGAAAATATTGAAAAGGGAATTCTAAATTGAGAATACTAACAGAGTAGAATCAGACTGGTTTTAGTAAGATGGTCAGAACTTAGAGGCGACAGCCAATTTCTTCTGTTATTCTTACGACTTAGCTTTATTTACATGGCATGTAGATGCAAAATTGGGAATATATTGGTTTGTTTTCGGCTGACCAGTACGAAAGTGTAAAAATACAAAGTGCATGCCATATTTTTAAACCCTAAATTATGAACTGGACATACCATGCACGTTACTTTTGAAAAGACAGTTTGAAGACACTGAAGTTGTGAATTCTAAACAATATATTCTCAGGGCAATTCGTTATCTATTAATCATCCTTATTTGTTATCAATCAATGTCACTCGTCAGATGCGCGTCACTGCATATAAATATTACTTTAAGAATTCATAATGGAGTGTCGTTTAAAAAGTAACTTGTGAGATTGGATTTGTTGAAGGTTTGTATTGGAGCCCTTTTGTCCTGGTCGGCATGTATCCGGCCAAAAAAGTCAGACTGGCCATGATATTTTTAATCTATATTTTTTTCTGGAAACCAAGTGAATTTAACATTGTTTAATAACACTTAAAATAGCTTTTTATTCTAAACTAAATATTTTATTTCAGACTCTTTGAAATTTTAAAGTAAAAGGAAATGATGCTGTTCAAGCTGACACCTTTAGCAAAAGTTGATAGATTTCACCAGCTAATCGCATAGAATTATAAAAGGAAATATATTTGTTTGTATATATTTTGCTTTAATACCCATATCTGTTTGTTCATTTATTTATTTTAGTACTGTAAGTTATTCACACGTAACTTGATGAACATTTTGAATTTCATTAAAAAAAACCATATCAGACTAGCTAGACGTGTTAAAAAATAAACTCTGTTCGTATCTGGAAGTCAAAGATTTAAGAATAGTGTATTTGAATTAATAAATTTACAATGCTGCAAAAATATAGTTAAAGCATAATAATAAGATTCAAAACATTATAATAAAGTTTAAAACATAACAATAAGGTATGTGGTTTTAAAGTGGAATCATTACATTAATGGTAAGGTCAGTTGGGGTGATTGGGTCATACATATTCACCACCAGGAGGGTGCAAAAGGGTGCACTTGCACCCCCCTGGATTAAATATTGTGGAGAAAATGGTATTATTCACTACTTAAACAAGTACGGTATAAATTTTGAAATGTACAATGGATAAGAAATTTAATACTTAACTAAACATTAAAATTTTCTAAAGATAGCCAGCTGAAAATGCAAGGTTAATACAAAAATTTAACTACCTTGCACCCCCTTGGATGACCATCAGCACCCCTCAGAAAATAATTCTGCCACCGCCTACGGGGCCATAGGCTGTGCTTTCTGCTCTCCATTCTGCCATTGCTATATATTATTTTTACTTCGACAATACTGGAATATATTTAAATTGGAAAAGGGATACCAATTAGAAGATGTAAATGAATAAATCATGATTAAAGAAGAAATTGTCTCGAAGTTACAGAAAAGAAAATTTAAAAATAAAAACGGAAAATCTCGGTAATAATTATTCATATTAGTATTAACTAAACCATCACATTAAATCTCAAGAAATCAAGATTAATGGAGGACGGTAGAACTTTAAAGAATATCTATGACCACCTAATTGCTTCAAGGGCGATCGATTGGGCCTTATCGGGAAATACTGCAAGTTCAATACAGCATGTTTTCATTGTGGAGCGGAAGGCCACACCCAAGATAAATGTCATTAAAAGGGACTGACCTGCATTAAATGTAAAAGTCATAAGAACCTTGGAACTAAGTTACTTGTTAACCCTTTATATGGCCATTTTTTCTACTGATATTATGTTAAAATATTTTTGGGATTGAGATTGATTTATAAAGAGCAATTATTCAATGTCATTAAAGGGGACTGACCTGCATTAAATGTAAAAGTCATAAGAACCTTGGAACTAAGTTACTTGTTAACCCTTTATATGAACATTTTTTTCTTCTGATATTATGTTAAAATATTTTTGGGATTGAGATTGATTTATAAAGAGAAATTAATTTAGCTTATTACCTAAAATTAATTTTATTTTTAAAAACATTTCATTTTGTGGGAAGTATGTTTCCACCACCCTCTGGGGGGGCTATTCAAAGGTAGGACATCTTATGTTATGCATTTCTTTTTATATCGCATTACATGATATTTACGAAATAAAATTTTCAGGTACTAAAGTCTACAAAAAGAATCCTAAATTAGAAATATTTTGTATTCAAAAATTTAAGAATTTATACCTATCACTTTCTATGAAATTTCAGTGAACTGGGATCAACACATTGTGGAACACTGCAAGCTGTACAAACGTATCTTGTTCTCTTCTCATGTGCTTTAGTAGAACACAAACGGCTACGTCGATATGTTTTCTGTAAAGTTGGCATATGATCACCAACTTCAATCAACCGATTATCATCTGGAACAGTTTTCTTGCTGCTCAGGAAACTTACAGATATTTTGCATTTATGACATGAAAATCCAGAAATGAGTTTTCGTGCTAGTCGAAGTCGAAAATTTAATTGGTCTTAAGGTACTGAATCTCTTCTACTTACTTTCCAGAGATTGAAGGCATTGACAATTGCCAGGTGGGAAAATAGCTTCTCATCGACATTTAAAAATTAATGAAGTTGGTTAGAAGTATACTTCCCTCTGCTTTATAAAGGGTTAAACATAGTAGTATCGGACATGCAGAATACATAAAAAGGAAATTCTAAAATTGAAATCGGAAATTGGTTACCACATGAAAGAGACCGTCTTTCTATAATCTTATCAGTTTGGAAATTTATGTCAAGTAAGTAAATGATGTCTATCGATCAATTATTATTTTAATTATTGTTTGAAATAAAAAAAAAAAGATCCAAGTAAATTGCAATCTCCAGTCAGAATGGGAGCATATTATATATAAGCAGATTTGTGTTAACAAATCGCTTACAGGTACTACTGAAAATTAAAAAAATTCAAGTTAGATTTGACTAAAAGTTCGTTTCTAACTTTTGTACCTTTTCTAAACTTTTTGTACCTTTGTTCCAAATTAAGGTACTTTTTGAAATTTAATGAGTTGTTAATTTAATAAAGGCTAATTTTAATTGTGTTTACTATACCAAGTCTCAGCTTAATTTAATTGTAATTTTTTACACCATGAGAGCACACTGAAAGCAAGACGTTTATTTGGTTTTTATTAAAATTTCTTTCAGAGTACTATCTCATGCCAACTGGGAAATTCATATGAATGAATTTTTTAAATCCATTGAATTGCGCAATACGCTGTCATTACCGCTCAAATATAAATGGTAAAGAAGATATTTGTAACTCACATGTTCCTTGGATAGACTAAAAGAGGGAATGGGTTTAGTCTTGATATATCACCATTTAAATTATTGGATATGTGTTGTGCTTCGAAATGTTCTACTTTACAATTAAATACTTATTCCGCAAGGTTGGATAAATCTCAAGATAAATGTATTCAAATTTGGATTCGTGCCATTGGATTTAAACAGTACAAAAGAAATAGGCTTGAGTCGGTGACGTATCATAGTTTAAAGTCATTCCTCTTCAAAAAAAGCGGAACCATATAGTAATTTTTGTTTGGTTTTTTCTCTATCTTTGTGCTATCTAAATAAAGGGGAGAACATGTTTCCAATAGTTCTGAATCTGTTGTTGAATTAGTCTGTATTAATCTCTATGTATTATAATTTAAAAAATTAAAGTAAGGAGCTTTTCGCATTTAATTTTTTGAAAGCAATATTGTCATGGACATTTTTCAAAACTGCTATTTGTTTGAATTATTCTTCGAAATGTTTGGAGGCATTTTTTGGAGGCCTCGATTCATTCAAATTCATACTAATAAAAATCCTAGTTGATAAGTTTGGAATGAATAAACAGATACTGGAATTATCAAAGATAAAGTTAACTCAAGCATTCGTACTGTTTCTACAAGATTAACAAATTCCTTATTTAAAACCGAAGTGACGGGTAATAAAAGTGCGTGTACATTTGCTATTCAAAATAAGGGAGTATTTTAAATAGGGATATTAAATTAGTATATCATAGAAATTCAACTGTACAATAGAATTGTATTTTCTACGAGATTACGATTTCTTCTATCATAGTAGTAGAAATATGCAACCTTACATGCAATACTTTAAAACTGACGTTTCTTTCACCATTTCATTTTTGGAATGGTTTCTTTCGAGGTGGAAGCCTAATTTGTCTCACTCCTGCACACCCTAATTTTTTCAAACTTTCTTTAACAGCTGCAGTCATCATAACAGAGTGAGAGCCAATTGGAGACGGTATTTAAGGCATATGCTTCAACTTCGTATACAACTAGATTAACTCAATAGCGGATAGGAAAACAAAAAGAAACATCATTGCGAATGCACACGTTAAGGTAAATAAATTATATCTGAAAAGATGACTGCTTGGCGAAGAAATAAATTGCTTTTTAAATCCAACATGCCTGTCTTTGAGTTGTTACACCTTCGATCCATAATTTGACATATTTTGAAAGGCAGTACTCGCGGTTTGTTTGTCTAACTCTTCAAGAACTTTTCCAGTCATTTGGCAATATTATTTGTTTATTTAGTAATTTTAATCAACATATTAAACTCTGTAATTGAATAAAAGGAGAACATTTTAAATGGCAATTTTAAGCAGTTTTACAAAGGTTCGCAATCACGTTCCCAATTTGTTACGCAGTTAATATAGAAATGTATACGAAGTATGAGCCTGCCTTCTCTAAACATGTGAACAGGAGCAACACCTCCTAGAATATAAATTCTAGGAAGTGTTGGCAGGTGTTGACTCGGAAGCTCTCAATGAATAGTAGGCTTCCCGATTGCTTTTACCATCAAGTTCAATCCCAAATACGCCCTTCCAGCAACACGACTGAATGTTTTGGTGGGCTGTTTCTCGATGTCTTCTTTCTCTTCAACTTTGCTTCCCGTGACGATGTCATAGAGTCCTCTGACGAACATCATGAGATGTCTTGTGGTACCTTCTCGCATCTTTGGCCATTTTGCTCCTACAGGGCACAGGGACCCTTTGATCCCTAAGCTCTGTTGAGTGAGAGAGGCAACCAATCGTCGAAGCAGGTCATCGACAACGGAGGTGGAATTTGGCACCAAGCGAGCCACGAAGCGAATCAGGTACTCAGTAGTATAGCGCGTACCCTGAAAAACAACGATTACGAGTCATTCTCGAAATGTAACTTCAGAAACGGTTTCTGTTCAGCAACCACATTAAGTTAATTAATTTGTAGTTATGCTGAGTCCCAATCAATGTGGTATATGGCTATTCCACCGTCAAGTGTAGGACACTGAGACTACATTTTAAACTATATTTGCTTGTAGATCTTTTTCGTAAGAACGAAGTTTTAGACTTGTTATGGTCTGATGATAGCACTTGAGTAGGATGATTTTATAAGCACAAGAATTTTTTCATAAACTTCTTAAAACCCAAGTTTTTTAATTAAACCTAACCGTCACGTGTAAGACACAATATGTCCTGTTTTCTTGGAATGGCCCTATAATAAGTTACTCCTTTAAAGTTAGCAGTAAATGTAGCCAATTGAATTGCCACCGTGCTATTACGCAAAAGCTTACTTAGAAAAAGATCACACGTATTCTCGAAATGTAATTTTAGAAACGGTTTCTAAACTAATTGAATTGCTGCTATAATGAGCCCCACCTAGTATGCTATAATAAGTTTCTCCTATAATGTTAGCATTATCTGTATCCAATTGAACTGCCGCCAGGCTATACCCCAATAGCGTACTCAGAAAAAGATCACGTGTATTATCAAAATGTAACTTCAAAAATGGTTTCTACTCTGAAACGACATGAAGCTAATTGAATTGTGTCTATACTGAGCTCCACCTCATGTGCTAAAAAGGTTAGCAGTAACTGTAGGCAATTGAATTGCCGCCATGCTATACCCCAGTGGCGTACTCAGAAAAAGATCACACGTATTCTTGAAATGTAACTTCAGAAACGGTTTCTGCTCATCAGCCACATGCAGTTAATTGAATTTTTGATATTCTTGATCCCTACCTAATGTCCTAATAGGTCCTTTTGTATTATCCATAACTGTAACTGATTGAATTGCCACCTCGCTAGGGGCAATATGGGGGAAGGGCAGCAATGGTGCAATGGGGAAGGATTCAGAATACTACTTACTTTATCTAGCCTCACTAAAGCATTAACGGGTTTCTCTGCTCGAATTACGACGTATGTCAGATCTTGTTTAGACAAAATAGGCTCCTAGAAATAAAAAGATAGTCAGCTGAGGAGGAGAATATATCATGTAAATAACACAATAGCATTATTATTTGTAATTTCTACAATTGCAAATTTGTTTGTTAAACATCTTATATATATAACGTAGGAGAGTAAAAAAAGCGCAAAATTTTAAGAAGTTTTTATAATGCAATTTTTTCAATTACATAGTCTCGAAAAAGAAAAGAAAAAAATGAAGATTTTTTTGTAATTAAGTACATCTAAAAATACAGGCAACACAATTTTAAAGACAAATTTTTGGAAAAAATAAATGTTCAAGAAGTGGATACGTCTTGCTAGTCACAAGTATTCTTGAAGTCACTACTAGCGCCAAATACGTTACTAGTGACTTCGAATTCCATATTTTATTGTATTATAAAATAATAGATACTAATATTACCTTCAAATGTTCTATCCAGCTCCACATAAGACCTGTTAAGAAGACTATATCCTTTTCTCTTTTTAATCTTTCCCAAGCCGATGAACGGTTGTTCAGTTCTTTCTAAATTTTCAAAAAAATATTAAATATAGAATTATAGAATACGAATCTGGCATTAGTAGCGTTACGTACCTGGAGCACGCACTCCAATGTAGAAAGATAAGGAAAATTGAGGTTGAGTAGTGCCAACATAGATGAGATAGGGTATTTTTTTATGTCAAAATGGGTGCTTGATATGGATTTTATATGTCGATGCAATACTTCTTCAGTGGCTTCAATATCCTCTCTAAATATTATTGTCAATTTATATTCTTTGAATGTGATATTTATGTAATGTTTATAACGTTATTAAAAGCTATGCAGTACGTGACGAGAAGGGAGCAGTCTTTTAAGTTGCAATCAGATATTTATTAAGTTGCTTAGGGAGAGAGAGATACATCTCATTAGGACAGAGGGTTGCAATCGAATGAATGAGTACTGCTGATATAGTGAACTTCAATTGACTGTTGCTGTTTTTGTCTTTATTATCAATCGTATACTTAAGAGAAAGTTCGAGTAAGGATCATTTCCTATACTTGCTATGTTACGATTTTCTTGTCCAATGCATTTAGAAACTACTTTGTGCAAAACCTTGAAATTTGGTGAGTAGGTACGAAAATGATCACTTAATGAAATGACATAAATTAAAAAGTCGAAACTAGCGTCTAATATATTTTTATTTTATATTTGAAATCCTTACGTCAATACTTATGCAGTGGCTCCACCTGGTTTTGTCTTTTGCTATTTTAATTTATAATAGATAAACATTAAATGGAAACATGTCATTTCATTCAATGTCATTTCATGGACGGTGTCATTTCATTCAGTGATCTTTTTCGTGCCTACTCACCAAATTTCAGCGTTTTATAGAAAGTAGTTTTTAAATACACAAGGGTAGTAGATTGTAATATAGTGAGTATAGGGAAGGATCCTTACTGAGAGTTCCTCTTAATTGTTTCTTTTTTGTGAGTGGCATTATATTGATGTTGTTGTCATGATTTTCTGCACTGTACATGCTGTAGCATGGTGAACTTCTTTTCTCTTTATTAATTAAATAATATATTCCTGAATTATCTCAATTATGTTTGACTTGATTTCGTGGTTCGGTTTTTCTGCTAAAACTAAATATTAGTAAGGCTGAATCAATTAGTTCTCTTGAGAACATCTAGAAACTTAAAGTAAAGCTTGGGGTTTGTGTCTAGGTCTGAAGAAATTCAAATACCAAGGACGTGAGAAGCTAATTAGGCTGACTTAATGGCGAGAAATACAGAATATTTACTATGGGACTCACTGCTAGAAGAGCGCTGACCTAAACAATCTCATGTCGACAACGTGGGAAAGAAAGTGAAGATCTGTTAAGGGATTAAAAATAGAATACGTTCTTTGAAAGAGAAAATTGAATTGAGGGGAGACTCTACCATAGATTGTCATTACATTTATATCATAGCATTTATTTTCTGTTTTAAGGTCAATTTTTGTGTTTTTGAAACACATTAACACTTCTAGGTCAGGCTTCAGAAAGTAGATTAACTGTCAAATGTACTACTGATAAACAGTCGAACTACAGAGACAGACAATTTTCCTGGCATTCGACAAGACTCGAGTTTGAGTCCTCATGTCGGGGCTCTGTATTCTGTTTATTGGACGTATGCACTTATTCCTTTAATGTCAGAGACTGAAAAACTCTGAATTTATCTACATCTGAAGGAATAAAAACCCACATGATATAACATTTGAATGATGTCGCCGTTTTTAAAATTCCTTCTTATTTCATTTTTTATTGATATATTTTAATTTTAATAAAAAAATAAAACAAACCATTTTACCACTTTTTAAGCAATTTATCGTAGATAATGGAAATTATAACTCGCAAAACTATTATTGGAAATGAGTGCTACAAATTAATAAAGCCAACTTAGTTGAGCACAACATAAACCACATTCGGCATGAATGGTTTTAACAAAACGGGGTAGAAACAGCCTTCACCTAGAAAAATAAACATTGTGGGATGATCCTCGAATGTTTTGTTGGACAGGCGCTCAATGCTTCACATGAAAAGTAATCCTTACCTGAAATTCCTTGATCCTATTTTGGAAATCATTGCCCAATAACAGATGATCACTCAATAGTGCCTTGACTACATCCGTGGGCGTGACCCTGTCTTCCATGAGCAAGGTCTCTCCATCATTCGTACTGGAGCCATCATTGGAGCTGAGTTCCATGTGGTTGTTGAGCTCCTGGTAGCATGTGTTGTTGGCTAGGAACATTCCCGGATGTCCCTCCATCAGCATGGAATCGATGCTTTCGTCGCTCGTCTCAAAGTCCTCGTAGTCGTCAAGAAACTCGTCCTGGTACATCCTTCTTTCAGCAGACAAACTGCCCGTACTGCGGCCATCGGGGGGCAGTCGATTTTGAAGGTCTGGGGTGGATGCGTAATCACCGGAGCTTTGTTCACACCTGCAATTAATTACAATGGTGTTTCTGTTGTTATGTAATGATCTACTTCGTTCCATATCAATGCTGCATGCAACTTTGTTTATCAGCTTTGTTCCACGCATGAACTTAATTACAATGGTGTTTCTGTTGTTATGTAATGATCTACTTCGTTCCATATCAATGCTGCATGCAACTTTGTTTATCAGCTTTGTTCCACGCATGAACTTAATTACCAATATTCTGCAACAATTTTGCATTAAGGAGACGGTTGTTCCGAATTAGAAAAAATTGTGCCGAAGCTTATTATAGTAAAACTAAGCTATCAAGATTTCAACTAACTACCCTTAACCTTATATTATTTTATGGGACTTATAAGTCCCGTCAGTTTCCTCATGGTACTTAACCGCTTAGAGACTCTTTGGGACTTTGAAATCCACATCTTTGGGAAATCCACTCCGTCCAGGAGTTGAAGAACGAACTTCATATAAGTGGATATTGAAGTACCAGTTTGTCTCAAAGCGTTGTGATTCAGAATCCACTTTAAGCTGTAGGTCCCGGCCTGATTAGCCGTCACTGTGCATAAAAATAGGTCGTTGAGCGTACAAACCAACCACCCAACCAACTATTACAAAACTGACGGTGCTTATAAATCCCGTCAGAAAATAAAGGGTTATGGTTCCGAAAAGTGGTCTAACGCTCTAAATGTGGATTATTTCAATGTCCGACTTCTTTTTGTTATCTATGTTTTTAGTTTTTAGAAACTAATCACGTTGAAGGTATTGGAAAAGGATTAACCAGTCACAAACTACCCAATGCAACCAACCTACCTGGAATCGCATGTGTCCAGGTAATATGCTGCCCCTCTGCTGGGCGGGGAAGTGCTGGAGTCTAGTTCCATTAGAGTGAGACTGGATGTCGGGCGCCAGTGAGAATCAGAACTAGACGTTGCCGACAGGAAGTAGTTTGCGAAGCTGACAGGGCTTTCCATGTCATAACAGATCTGTTGCAGTGAAAGAACGTTGCAGTTGGCCAGATACAGAAGTCGCTCACAGATCAGGTACACAATCTGAAAAATCAATTAAACAGTTGAAGTACTGATAAGTAGAATGTACTTATTTTGAAGTAAATCTTATCATAGCTCCAATACTAAAATACTAATAAAATTAATACTGTATAAAATTAATCAATATCAATTTTAAGAGGCTTAAACTTGTTCATCGTTTTACCATCAAAGAGGCACCGATGCTAATTTATTACTTCTTCAAAATGATAGAGGATGTTATATTTCGAATTGAAACAAGAACTCCAGGAAGGGGTTTCCCCTTGACACTAGGACTTGCCCCAAGGGCGGATTGAGAGTTTCATTACGGAGGGGGCGGTGGCTGTTGAATAGCTTAGATAAATGTTGTTGTTTTTAAGTTATATTACTATACCATGGGATAACTTAACTTTGATTGTACAGAATATGTTACAAAGAGGTAAAAAATCTTTATAAGAAAGGGGACACAATGATTGGCTACGTGGGATTTTTTACGACAGTAAATTAGAGTTGTCTACAACTATTTGATTCAGGATAATTTATTGCTAAATATGATAGACAGAACAATCTTACAAGGAATACATAAACACGTTGAACATTTTCAAATTATAATTTGTTTTGTTGTCTTGTTTCGTCCTCGGTTTTTTCATCTCCATGTTTTGGGATGAGAACATTTATATTAAAAATGTTCAGTTCGGATTCGTCAAATCTTGATTGATTTAATCCAAAACCTGAGAGCAGCGCACGTTAAAACCATCGATATAGATAAACAACTGGATAGACTGCTCCATTGTCAATGGAAAGAGAAAAAAGCCCCGGGGATTGCAAAGCTGGTGAGAAGATTAACCAATCACAGTTCACATTTATAGTTGGATGGGAATGCGAAAAACCTTGTAAACTATTAGAGTATTTTTTTTTTGCACATTATTACTAATTAAGGTCTACTATTGACATTTCTGCTGTGCACAACCCAAAATTTTATTTTCAATCCTCTGCAATCCGTATTTTTTATCTCACCCATTGCAACTGGCAACGGCTTCATTTTCCCAGCGTTAAGCAGTCTATCCAGTTGTTTATCTATATCGATGGTTAAAACATGAGTGGTCCATGAATAACGAAGGAGGCGATCGCCCACTCTGCCCATCGCTGAATCCGCCGATGACTTGCCCAGATTCTGATCGAACAATGTTTCAATGCAGTAGAGCCGTAGTGCAGCTCTTGTGGCAGAAAATCTCCAATGCAACCACAGTGACAAGATAAGCCACGACCGTCTGGTCACCTTATATAACAATTCTCAAATTTGCTATGAAATTTCACTGATCTCTGACAACAACTTCTGGGTAGTGCAAGCTTAGTTATTGACTTGAAACCGAAAAAGAACATTGAAAAAGACTTAAGGGGACTAGATGCCCTTCAAAAAAATTTTTTTACTTAAGCCTTTAAAATCATAATTTTTACATATTGGAAGTATTACTAAATAAAAACTAAATTCTATTTTAAAAAAAGTTCACATAGTGCTCAAGTTTTCAAACATTAAAAAAAATTCCTCAAATTTCAATTTGTATCTTCTTTTTCCTTTTTCAATATTTTTTCCTAATTTAAAAAAAAAAAAAAATTTTCCTAGTAATATACTCTAACTTTTTAGGCATCAGATTTAGAATAAGTGAAATAGTTTCAAGAAAAACGTTAATTACTGTACCTATATGTAAAAAAAAGGGTAAAAAACGGGTATTTTTCAACATTTAAATTTGTAAAAAATAAGTTTTTATTTTATTCAAAAATCCATGCCTATCTTTGTCATATATTTAAAAAACTATTTTAAATTTTCAAATTTAAAAAATATTTTTTTTTTTTTTTTAAATTAAAAATTTTCAAAATTTTGATATATCCTAAATTTAATATATCTAAAAAGCTTTTTTAAAAAAATCATTTTATTTTTTCATAAATTTCTTCTTATTATTCATATAAAAAATTGTCTGCATGATTTTTCAATAAAGTAATTAGAAAAAATATTTTGTGCAAAAACTGTATAAAATCGATAATATGCCAAGCTTCAAAAACTTTAAAAAAAAGTTAAATAAAAAAACATAATTCCTGAAAAAAAACTAAAGAAATATATACGAAAAATAATTGCGGAAAGTTTCATAGATTTATAACAATTAGTTTTTAAGTTATAATATCAATTTAAACTCAAAAAGGGACAAAAAGCCATCACCGAGAAAAACAGTTACAAAGTTTCAAGATAGCATGTCTGAGATACAGTTGTCATGTAACAAAAACTTCAAGTTCTACTAATAATAGAAACAAAATTTGTAGGTCATTTTATTCAAAAATATTTGTATTTTTTAAAAAAAAATTTAAATTCTCAACAAAAAAAAATCCCAGATTCCCTTAAATACTTTCATGTATGTGAGCAAATGCTATAAATACGGAACGAAATTTCCTTTCATAGTTTCACTCATTATGGGGTATAAAATATTATTAAATACAATGATAGGTACCCATTTTGATTACATGCGTATAGTTACCGTTTTGAAGATAGTTCGCGTTTTGAATAGTTGGACTGACTATGTGACTATCACAGAATGATAAATAATACTAAAATACAATGCCAAGAGAGGAATACCTTCCTGAAATACTGTAGACCACGCCTTTCCCTTGCCTAAGTCAATCCCTCACTTTAATAATGGAAGATCATCAACTGCAACAATGCCCATTAGGACTAAACCTTCATAAAGTTTTCAAACCGCATTGTCTCTTTGTTTTCGAATAATCTGTATGACGAATGTTCTACAAAAGTACTCAAGCATAAACGGTAATGTGCCATGGCAAGGGCAGCCATCTCATTGTATTGCTTTAAAAATTAGGTTGATTGTAATACTGTTGAAATCAATTAAAAATAGAAGCTTTGCGCCATCATAAAAATGACTTAAAAATATAATGGTACATTTAAAATAATGAATTTAATGTTAAGTAGTTAAACGTAAAAGGATTATGTTTAGGACGTTATAAACACAATCATCCAGATTTTCTTTAATTTACTTTATTTCTATTATTTTTGCATAAAATAAGTGTTTATTTTTAAACTTTTTTAAATCCTTTATATTAACTCCGATTTTATTATTGGATATGTTTGTCGATGCGGGGCAAATCTGCGGAGGCCTAATTAACCCTCTTGCCGTCATCCAATTGGGCTAAAACTTGGCAGATAGATTCGATGTTGATGACAATGCATTGTATCAAATTTTGGGGCTGTAACTGTCTCTAAAGGTTCGCTTTTATGGAATACTAATAAACCGACTTGTCGTCATTCAATCGCGCTAAAATAGCATTCATTCATAGCATCAACTGACCAATGAAGAAACTCTTTCCTGTTGCCAATTTTTTTAATAAATAAATAATAAAATTGTTTTTATCGGAATAAATAAATGATATTTGGATGTGAGTGCATAAATTCACGTTCATTTTTAATAAATAAATTTTTAAACGTTGTTTGCCACTTATTTTGTTGATAGAAAGGTTTTTTATATTTAAAATTACAAGCAAAAACCAAACAAGCATACTCTGTTTACAGAATCGGTGCTGTGTTAAGGAATATGAAAATGGCAATGCATAAAAAGGATTTATATTAAAAACTTTATTTTTATGAGTTATATTATTAGGGTGTTATAATCACAATCATCCAGTTAATTTTAAACTTATTTTACTTTTTTTTTTTTTTTTGCACAAATAGAGTTTTTTTTCTTACCTTTTTAACTTATTATTACTTAAAAAAAACTTACTTTGGGTATAAACTTGAGTTGGCGAGCCTCGAAGCCGTGTATTATCCTTTTCTGTCGAGCGATATGTTGGTTTAAAGTGAAAGGTGTTCCCTTTGAAACTCTACACCAAAGAAGATTAGATGGTTTAGTCTTATCACGCAAAGTACACTTGAGAAAGTTCGTTTTAGTAAATGTAATTAAGTTAAAGTTACTTCAATGAAAAGTAACTGGAATTTGTTTTTTTTAATTTGTTTCATTAGCACACAGTTAAATTTTTCCAAAAGTAACTAGTTAAAAGTTCCTTTATTCCATAACACTGAACTAGTTAAGTATTTAAAAATAGTTTTAAAAAACATGATTGTTTTTTTATTAAAAATTAAATAATATACAGTTTAATTTATAGGTCAAAACTCTTTCAACTGCGTTTTTTGTTTTTGCATATAGATAAAAAGTAAATTTGGAACGAGACTAACTTAACTAAATTTAGATGTTATTTGAAAAGTTAACAGTTAGTCAGATGTCACTGACAAAGTTAAGAGTTATCACTAAATAACTAATTAAATATTTTCTCTTTATTTTACAAAGTTTTATGCTAAATTCTTTGCTAATTCTATGTAAAAGAATAATTGTTGAAACGTAGCTTACACATTCGTGAAGACTATAAATAAGGGCAAAATAAATTGAGCAAACTGCTGAACACAACTAATTTGACTTCTAGTTTGGATTGCACATGGTCTGAAATGAGAAATAGTGTATTAAGTACAATTTTATCATCAAGTGAAAGGAAAACTATATGGTTTCTAGTTGGTAAAAGTACTATGCAATGAGACAAGAAACTTGAGCTTATTGAATACGCTACAAAGATGTGTGAAACGGTTTTACTACGTCCTGATTGGCTGATTGAAACGATGTGTGACTGATTCGTTTAAATTCTTATACAAGGTGAGAACAAAAAGTAAGGTGACTGACGTCATTACAATCACTGTATTATATATTTGCAGATAAATACATCACTGTCCTTCAAAGTAGTTCCCGCCGTCTACAATACACTTCTGACAACGTTCGTACAAGTTCTTGAAACTTCTGAAAAAGTCCTCCTTTGAGACTGTCTTAAGTTCCTTGGTAACAGCAGCTTGAATGTCTGAGATGCTTGAAAATCGGTTTCCTTTCAGTGCCAATTTCAGTTGTGGAAAGAGAAAAAAATCTGCTGACGCTAGATCAGGGGAATAAGGAGGGTGTAATGCTGTAATACTAGTATTACACCCTCCTTATTCCCCTGATCTAGCGCCTTCAGATTTTTTCCTCTTTCCACAACTGAAATTGACACTGAAAGGAAACCGATTTTCAAGCATCTGTTACCAAGTAACTTAAGACAGTCTAATACACCCTCCTTATTTCCCTGATCTAACGCCAGCAGATTTTTTCCTCTTTCCACAACTGAAATTGACACTGAAAGGAAACCGATTCTCAAGCATCTCAGACATTCAAGCTGTAGTTACCAAGGAACTTAAGACAGTCTCAAATGAGGACTTTTTCAGAAGTTTCAAGAACTTGTATGAACGTTGTCAGAAGTGTATTGTAGACGGCGGGAACTACTTTGAAGGACAGTGATGTATTTATCTGCAAATATATAATACAGTGATTATTATGACATCAGTCACCTTACTTTTCGGTCTCACCTTGTAGTATCTGTGGTAAGAAAAGTAGAATATTAGCTAAAATTCAAACTTAAAAGGGCTTATTTTCTTTTTGTTATCAACGTATATTTAAGTTTAATACAAAACTAAAGGCGCAAGTTATCAATATTACTATAAAAGTTGTGATTTGACCGAAACTATATCCTTACGTGGAAGGATCCATCTTACAGCGTATACTCAAGACTCAAATAATGTTGTCCCGAGGTATAGCAATGGTTCATTTACACATGAATCAATCATGTATATCAGCTTAACAAACAATATAATAAAAAATTAATATGGTATAAACAAATTGGCACTGGAAGCTACATCTAGAGTTTTAGACAACTAAAAGAAATACTACCAAATACATTTTTAAAACATATATACACTCTACAAGTTAAAAGACTATTCTGTACAAGTTAAAGGACTATCAGTTTTTCTCTAATATCTTCTCAGTGAAACAGCATAGACACATGAAATTCACATCAAAGAGACATCAACATTACAATAAGTAAAACAACATAGTCGCAAAAAGAAATACAAAGTGTACAGTGGACGTATATGTAAAAGAATGGAGTTAATGAGCAGTTTTTTACAGAGATTACCTAGTTAGAAATCACACAGCTCAAAGATTTGACCTTTAGTTAAAAGATCTGATCTCCTATGTCATCAGTGTTTGATTTGCAGTGTATTCTCATGCTTAATATGGAGTTCTTTAGGCCGAATTGCCCGTCCCACCATTAGAGATATTTTCAGGTTATGAACAGTTTGCAATGCATTGAATATTGCCTCAATCCACCTTGTGGAAACGTCTTACACTGTTGATAAAATTTGCATCAAATGTGTAGGAGTAATGTTCGCATTTTAATCGCTTATCCAAAGCAACCCTATGATAAAATATACTATGAATGCCAATAAAGACGCATTCGAAACCAATGTTTTATCAACGTTCGGGTTACCACTGAAGGGTAGGTGGCTGTGTGTGCCTTATACCCTCTTACGACTCCATAAAAGGTCACGAATGCGGCTATCTCACGATCTAGCCATTCTTTTATACTTTTGCGTCTTAAATATTAGGAAGAGAAATGCAAACTTTGTAATGACAACTTAACGATGTATTTTAACAAATAACATTTTAAATTTCTTTAACTAAGTGAATAAAAAATTAGGTCAAAAAGAAAAGGTGACTCGTTGCTTTTGTAAAGAAAGCTCAGCACGGCCCCCAGCGCTGGCTGATGGAAAAGAGAAAGTTCATGTCACTGCAAACTGCTTTTATACTTCCTCCTATTATAAGATTTGCATATCCCTTACTTAGATCAACATCATCAAAAAAGGTACTTTCAAAGATCTCCTAGAAGGAAAAAATCAGCAGCCACGATGTCCTCCCGGCAAGCAAAATAGAGTTCTAACAGTTGTTGGAGAGGCGACGTTGCATATTCTTCTGGAGATGGATATCGTAATTGCATTAAACGTTTCTAGTTTATAATTATCTTTTGCCCTCAGAAAAAATTAAATATGGCAATCCAACATATTGCATTCCAAGACCATACATTTTCCCATCAGATATTCTTTACTGAAAGGAATTTATTGCGTCTGGCGCGAAATATTGAACGTTCAGATGATGTGGAGAGCGATGGAAATATGATTTTACGTCAATAAAAGATAACTGGTGTAATTGGGGTCAAAAGTGTTTTGGTTTTGGAAAGTAATAAGTGTTCAAATGTAATAAGTACCTAGCTGAGTTTCCCCATGAGATATTATTTCTGTCATTACATTTCCTAGCTCCTTTCATGTCCATAATAATGAAATACTAGTTTTTTATTCGTGTTCGTTAACATTTGCGGCATAATTTATCACACTGTTGCTTCTTCGTATAAACGAATGGATATTTGAACATCACTTATACGCTTTTTCCATGCACACTAAGGGTGCTCTCTTCTTTTACATAACCCCCCACTGTACGCTTTTATTTCATTTCGAGGCTGTGTAATTTTTACCTATCATTATGTTGCCTAGAGATGTCTGTTTGATGTTAGGATGTTCATGTGTTGATGCTACTCCACTGAAATGATATTAGAGAAAAACTTATATTCCTTTAATTTTTGTCAAGAACTTATATGAGAAAATTCTGTAATAGCGGTTAAGATTTTAATTACACTGTTAAAAATTTTGTTCCACCTTGCACCAAAAATTGGTTCCCATTTAGCTGCCACCAACATTTGGTGCTTAGTTTCACGATTTAATGGTGCAACCTCGGACCATAAGCACCATTAAATCGCGAAACTAAGCACCAAATGTTGGTGGCAGCTAAATGTTAACCAAATTTTGGTGCATGGTGGACAATTTTTTTTAACAGTGTACTGCAAGCGAGATCTAAGCAAGATAGTTTTATTATTAGTTTAAGAATTATCATATTATATAGAGGCTCATATTATATCATATTGTATAGATTATTCGAGGTATATATTATATACCTCGAGTAATATCTGTGGCGGTATTTTGTTGACGCCAATCTGTAGCGGAAATTAAGATCTCATTGTTTAATTTTTGGCAATCCTAACGGGGAAATGCTTTTAATTGTGCAATTTGAACTCCACTTTTGGTATTGTTTGGCAACCAATCACTACCAACGAATAAAATTTTAATTAGGAAAAAATTAAATCAGAAGTTTTTAGTCATATTCAATAGAACGTGTCACTGAAATCGTAAAGGAAAATATGAAACTAATTTTGACATGATAATACTAAAAAGAAAGCCTTATTTTTACAACCTTTTAATTTCGTTAATTAGCTTTAATTAATCTTGTAAAATAGGGTACAAAATATCATAACTGTTGCAGCAATATTTTGGCAGCCAATAAGATTATGGACATATTGCATTACTTTAATATAGCAGAGGAAAAGACTGCCAAATTATTCTTTTTACTGCTGGTTTAAAAGCTGGTTAAACATATTTTTGTTGTTAATTTTTACCCATTCAAGTTTGGAATGTGTTCTTTTAACTGTTTTAGAGTTTTGTAACTTTGAGGCGAAAAACTCTTGTAATATTTTTATGATATGTGTCGGTATGTCCATCCAAAATGTTAGAAGTTAATTAATTCAAGACCTCGTTGAACGATTTAATGAAATTTGTTATACAGCTGATAAACAAGATCATTATTTTATGATTTCAAAATCCATCAAATGAGATTTTAAAATTCTAATTTTTAACACGTTGACTGACACGGAATTTTTTAAGGTTCCGCGGTACGACGATACGGCGCAAAACACGTTTCTTCTGTCCAATCTGCCAACAGAAGCCAGCACTTTACGAGGAAATAGTTTTAAAAATAATCACAAAACATAAAAATTTATTTCCTTGTATAAACTTTTTCTTTTTGAATAAACTTTGTATAATTGTATTTTCTGTTCATTTAAGCCAAACCTGATTTTTTATTCTCTTTCCTGAGGCCATCTATTCATATTTACACTGTTATGCTACGAGTTTCCTCGCAGCTGAACCCATGTGGCAAGTAATGAAGGGACGAGATAACTCGTAGGCGTCCTGAGCAAGTAAACAACCTACGAGATATCTCGTAGTTGGCAGTCAACGTGTTAAATTTTGAAATTTCTTAAGTTGAAATGAAAAATTATTCAATTATAATGCATAGTTCATAAAATGAAAGCTACTGAAGAGAGAATCTGAATTATACGCATAATTTTAAGCTGTTATAAAGCTGTAAGGAAAAGTAAATAAAAACGTGTAAATACGTTTTGCATGATAACTTTCGCATAAATGTTTGTGTTTAGCAAATGAATGGTTAAAGAAAGCGCTTGTATTCTGACAAATAAACACTCGCAACCATAAGTCAATATTCCCTTAAGTATTCCTTTAAAATCAAATAACATTTACTTACTGCATGCATAGGGAATATTAGAAAGCAAATACCTTTATTTTGAATTAAACACTCGTATTTTTCCAACGTTGCTTTCAAGAAACTTTGTAAATAAAGTAACTTTTAAATTTAAAAACGATGTTTATTCTATGTTATATTCGTTTAGTAAGGCAATATTGTGATTGTAGAGATACGAGCGCAAAAATTATTTTTAAGATTTGAAAATAATGCCTTTATTGCGGAATACTTTCTGCTTGAAAGGAAAGGAGATGTTCAAGAAAGAAAACATATATAATTTATTATCCGATACATTTACGATATATTACTTTGTTTTAAAAGAATAATTAATAAATAATTTTATGCTTAATAAAACAACACTGTTAAAAAATGTGTACCTTGCACCAAAAATTAGTTCACATTTAGCTGCAACCAACGTTTGGTGCTTAGTTTCACTATTTAATGGTGCTTACGATCCGAAGTAGCACCATAATATCGTAAAACTTAGCACCAAATGTTGGTTGCAGCTAAATAGGAACCAATTTTTGGTGCAAAGTGGATCCAAATTTTGAACAGTGAACAGTTGTCTCCCAAAATAGTGTTAAGTTATTGTGTTCCAACTAACATTAAATACAACAGGAGTAAAATCAAATTAAAAATATTTGGTAAAACCCAAGATTCCCACTCTTAATTGCTGTAATATATAAAACATAAAAATAAATTCCAATAAATCAGATTAGATTCTATTAAGAACATATAATGTATATTAAAATTTTTAATTATTGTTTTTCTTGCATTTTGGAGAAAAACTGCTGAAATTTATAAATAGTAGTCATTGATAACATGTTTTGAGAATTTCGCCAGAACCGCTTCCTTAAAGCTGCTTATATTAAAAAATCTAAATGTTTACAAATTTATTTCTTAAGAAACTCTTACTGATTATGGGAAGTAGATAATTGTTGTAAATTTACTCTAATTTATTATTTCTGACAAATATTAGTTAATCAGAAAGTAACAATCTCCCAAGTAAATAATTATACATAACACATGAATAAATGAAATAAGCAAAAACTTAGAGCTGATCTTCAATAAGAACAAGAGTATACCCTTATAAATAATGCCTTAATATTATTCACTAACTAATCAAACTTAAACTAGAGTTTAAATCAACTACTCCATTCCTAGTTTGTGCTTGTAAGTCAATACTAATTTTTATTTACCAGACCCCTAATAATTATTTTGCAATTCATTAAAAATGGTGGAAGTTTACGTAAAATGTTTTTAACGTTACAAGTAAAGGTTACTGTATTTTATTCCATACCAAGTTTATCATTCTAGACTTGAATTCTACATAACATCTGGTATTAATTAAAGAAAATTTATCACATTTTTCACTCAAAAATGCTGTTTTTGTATAATTTTTTTAAAATTTTATTATTTTACAATACATACAATTAATTTATCTTATTTACGGAAATTATTGGTAATGATACCTTTCTTACACGGATATTAATCATAGTATTATCTCTATACGTGCATAATTTCTTATTGCCCATTACCAAGTCTTAAAAAATATTGAAATCCACTTCAAATTCATAAGTTGGTCATCAAAAATATCTTAAGTGGAGTTTAAACCTTTTGACGACAATAAAAACAAATTTTCTTGCGGAATATTCGATACGCTTTAAAATAAAATGTACACTATATTTTCAATCGATATTTTTTATGCGGCACAATGTTTAATTTCTTCTTCAAAAACAATAATTATTTTAGACATAAGTATGCCTTTTAAAAAGTTATCAAGTGAGACGTAATGATAGAAAATTTAGAAAAAGTTTTTGAACATAAGTTATCCACAAGATAATTTATTAAGTTTCTGGAATTAATTCAATATTAATAATGTAAATTATAACTGATTTATGAGTTTATTCTCTAAGGAAGAATTATTCCTTAACACAACATAAAAAATATGTTTATTTAAAAAAGAAAATTAAAATTTCAAAAAATTTCTCTAAGTATACATGCATGTCATTTTATAAGAAAATTTGTCATCTATATTCTTTATTCCTGCCTCAGAGAAAGTAAATACTGATAATTATTTTAAAGTGATTGAAAAATAACTTTTTTTTTAATATTGTGGGTAACTTTTATATTCAGAATATTATTTTTCTAAATTTTCCATCATTACTTTTTACTTGATGATAACTTTAAAAAAAAAACATACTTATGGTTAAAATAATTATTGTTTTTCAAGAAGGAAACAAGCGTTATTCAGAATAAAAAATATCAATAAAAAATATCAATTACGTATTATTTTAAAGCATATCGAAAATTGAGCAAAAAAAAGCTGTTTTTGTTGCCGTCAAGACGTTTAAAGTTCCCTTAAACGAAAAAATGAGTTTTCTTAAATTCTTATAATTCCGTACCTTTTTATACGAATGTATCTAATAGCGTCATTTGGCTTACACCTTAAAGAATATACTAAATAACAAGCAATCAGCACTCCTGTTCTTCCAAGTCCAGCATGGCAATGGACAGCGACCTGAAAAACAATAATAGTATTAATAATACTATTTCTGTAAGTTTAAAAAAAACTATTATTTCAAAATAATACTAAAACTACTTATAATTTCAATATAATACTAAAACTACTTAGTATTTCAATATAATACTAAAAACTACTTATTTAATATAATACTAAAAACTACTTATTTAATATAATACTAAAAACTACTTATTATTTTATAATACTAAAACCTACTTATTATTTCAATATAATACTAAAAACTACTTATTATTTCAATACGATTCGAAGCAACTCTATACTATTTATAAAGAATTTGAAAAAATTATATATACAGGGTGTCCGAATCAAACGTCCCTAATTTGAAGATGCCTCTAAACTTAACAATAAGTTAAAAAGCGTAAGAGAAATGTAAAGTTTTATAACAAGACTCGCAAAGTTTTTAGAAAGAAATCAATGCACCTCCAAATGGGCTCACTTAGTAGCCCTGAAGACATCCAGCAGGTAATACAGTCCCAGTCCTATTGTTTTAACATTTCCGTAATCAAAACAGAAATAGAAACGGTTATTGAGGCATGAAGTTCTTCAATATCACATATGTTCCTCGATTTGATTTCAACTTTGACTTGCCCCCCCCCCCCCTCCAGGGGAGTGATGTCTGGAGTTCTTGGTGGCTAAGCAATTAAGACTCCGCAATATGAACCGCTGGTCGGGGAAAAAAAATTATCACCAAAATCTAATAAATCAGCAGCCAATTTTACCTAATAAAGCCTAGGTATCGGTAATAGATTTTTTAAAAATTGACTTTGGAAATCAGGAACTTTTCAGACATCATATCATTTCCAATTGTTGTTTAGCTCATTCGAAATTGTTAACAAAAAGCTGACCGTAAAATTACGGTTGATACATCCAAATAAGGATAATATGATGCAGAAGACACTGCCGAAGAAGAAAACGATGGTGACCGTAGGTCAGTGTTTTCATATCTACGAGAAATAATTTTTCTGTTGATTGGTAATCAATAAATCTTGATACAATGAACTTGATTATTAAATTTACAATATATATAGCTTCTATTTAATTGTCCCATTTAATTGTCCCAAAATGAATATTTATCATTCTGCCTCAGCATTTACAAAAAAAAAAAAAAAAAAAAAAAAAAAAAATTGGAAACAACGTGCTCAACGAGCAAATGGGAGCGTAGATAAAGGTTTGAAAAGATGAAATCCTGACAAATATCTTCGCAAGACCAACCAATGCGGGCGGGTGGCGTAGCAATCCTGTGGGGTTGGCCAGCGTCAGTGAGCAGGAGGAGGAATCCACCTACCCCTTAGTATTAAAGATATAATTTATCTCTAACATACACTTAGATTACCTTCCGTGAATAGTACTGATACCGTAGAATGCGATGGTTTCATAATATTAATATTTCATGTTCTGTTTAAAGCTTCAATCACCCTAACAAAAGAAGATAGTGATCATCAACTCCATTAGCTGGGATGTTGTGCCACTTATTAACAGTTTTTTTTTTTTTTTTTTTTTTTTTTTTTTTAAATTACGGATATAGTAAAGATGCAAGTATTCATTGAGAATTTGACATTGCCCCCAGAGAGTTGGCAACAATAATAAAATGGACTTCATTTTAGTAAGAGAATTTAATAATTTTTTTTTCTTAGTTAACAAACATTGCTTATGAAATCGCTCTGCAATGGTTCTGATTATAGAGATGGTAAGTAGGATGTTCAAATGAGTTGAAATGCCATTACTATCCTAACTTCTATTCATCACCAAATAATAAAATGAATTTTCCCCTGGCACTCTCACTCATTATTTTTCGATTATATATAGCTCTAAAATCCCTTTTCTCACCTCGCCATGCTTTTCTATTACACCCTGCCAACAATTTGCCTCATTATTACGCTTTAACTTAGAAAATAAACCACCTAAATTTTCGCTTGTCGAAAAGGAAGCGGTCCAAGAAAGACTAATGATGCCAATTATCGTTGAAAAAGAGTGAGGAAAAGGGTAGAATAGAACTCTGCACGTTATTTGACGAGGAATGAAAGTTTTGGCTTGTTGTTAGCATTTATCTTGACATGCCGTACTTAGTAACTCAGCATGGTCTTTCGAAAAAACTACTAGCTAAATCTTTCATAGCTTACTAAACTAAGACAGTACAATACTTTTGAAACGGCAGTCAGCTATGTTGAATTCTAAAAATAATTTAGCACTTTTTTAAGTGCCAAATTAACAGGTTACTGCTTCATGAATTAATTTTCGTTGACGAATTAAAATTTCCATTACACATTATTATAAGAATTCAATATGATGAACTGTCCTCGTAAAGAACGTGCGATATTAAAAAAGTAAGAAGGTCCAAAATCTAGCCGGTTATAATTTGGAAAGGTCTTGTATTTCAACCACTTCGAACTGGTTTGTCAGACACTTCTGGCCATTAAAAAAATTGGACATACTAATTATTATCTTATAAGGCGTCCCAAAATGGACTGATATGTATGAAATATGTATTTAAAAAACATGAAACAAGTTATAAATATACTGTTTGCTGCATTGTACTTGGGAAACTAGAGAATTTTATCTCATGAATTTTAAAAAATAATTACAAAGTTCACCAACAGATGGCTCAATTGATTGAAAAAAATGAAACAAAAACTGATCTGAACTTGTTGCACAAATTACAAAACGATGTTTTTAAAACAACCACTATTTCCAGCAACAACATGGCAAAATTAAAACGTCGTTTTGTAGTTTTTGCAACATGTTCAGTCCACTTTAATTTTAATTTTTCATTCAACAGCGCCATCTGTTGCTGAATTTGTAACTATTTTTGAAAAATAGGGGATAAAATTCCGTAGTTGGACGAGTCGAATGCAGCAAACGGTACATTTCTATCGTTTTCCATTTTTTTTAATTCATTTTTCAAATGTTTCAGTCCTTTTTAAGACGTTTAGTAGTCATCACAAACGATCATTTTTCAAAACATATTGTAAATTTCTATTATAATACTAATTGCAATTACTACTTAATTTTGAAAATAAACTTTAAATAATGCCAGGTTTATATGTCTTGTTCGACAGAGGGCGCTACTGAAGTAGAGAAAAAAGTCTCATGAAACTACATTTGGTATGCTAATAGCTAACTAGCTTCACTTTATTATCCCTTCAACTTTCATTAATCACCTTCAGTTATTGTTCGTATAAAATTTGCTAAGTTTTGAAACAATATTTTGACAGGTAATGCGATTCAGAAAATTTACATTAGGTCTATGAAGGAGAAGAAGACTGACAACCCTCTCCTGGCGCATGGCGACGGCAGGATTATTTGCAAGGAGGTGTAGACTGTTAGATTTTTAAAACAATATTTTGACAGGTAATGCGATGGAGAAAATTTGCATTAGGTCTATGAGAGAGAAGACTGACTGACAACCCTCTCCTGGCGCATGGCGACGGCAGGATTATTTGTAAAGAGGTGTAGACTGTTAGATTTTTGAAACAATATTTTGACAGGTAATGCGATGGAGAAAATTTCCATTAGGTCTATGAGAGAGAAGAAGACTGACAACCCTCTCCTGGCGCATGGCGACGGCAGGATTATTTGCAAGGTGGTGTAGACTGTTAGATTTTTAAAACAATATTTTGACAGGTAATGCGATTCAGAAAATTTGCATTAGGTCTATGAGAGAGAAGACTGATTGACAACCCTCTCCTGGCGCATGGCGACGGAAGGATTATTTGTAAAGAGGTGTAGACTGTTAGATTTTTAAAACAATATTTTGACAGGTAATGCGATGGAGAAAATTTCCATTAGGTCTATGAGAGAGAAGACTGACTGACAACCCTCTCCTGGCGCATGGCGACGGCAGGATTATTTGTAAAGAGGTGTAGACTGTTAGATTTTTGAAACAATATTTTGACAGGTAATGCGATGGAGAAAATTTCCATTAGGTCTATGAGAGAGAAGAAGACTGACAACCCTCTTCCTGGCGCATGGCGACGGCAGGATTATTTGTAAAGAGGTGTAGACTGTTAGATTTTTGAAACAATATTTTGACAGGTAATGCGATGGAGAAAATTTCCATTAGGTCTATGAGAGAGAAGAAGACTGACAACCCTCTTCCTGGCGCATGGCGACGGCAGGATTATTTGTAAAGAGGTGTAGACTGTTAGATTTTTGAAACAATATTTTGACAGGTAATGCGATGGAGAAAATTTCCATTAGGTCTATGAGAGAGAAGAAGATTGACAACCCTCTCCTGGCTCATGGCGACGGCAGGATTATTTCCAAAGAGGTGTAGAGTGTTAGATTTTTGAAACAATATTTTGACAGGTAATGCAATGGAGAAAATTTCCATTAGGTCTATGAGAGAGAAGAAGATTGACAACCCCTCCTAGCGCATGGGCAACGGCAGGATTATTTGCAAGGGGATGTAGACTGTTAGATTTTTGGTCCAAATCAATAATTCTTCAGAAATATTCATTACATTTCCTAATAAAATGTTAATAATTGTACATTCATTTCTGTTTGAAAATAGTCAAAAAAATTCACGATATATATATATATTTGAAATTCTCTCCAATATGTCACTTGTATTTAGTATAAATGCATACATGTTAAAGAAAAAAAAACAAGCAAGAACAAAGTAATTAAAATACCAGAAATTATATATTTAAGGTTAGTTGGTTGGTTGATTAGGTTTTATTGCCCAAGGCTTACATTTTTAAGGAATTTCTTATATTTCAATATTTTTTATCATCCAACTAATTCTTATTCAAGAAACAGTATTTCGAACATAGGAACCAGAAGACAAAAATTGCAAAAGAGTAACATTTTATTTCTTAAAAGTTCCAGAAATAATAAAAAACAAATTTCATAAATGAAACTCAAAGATAGTATAGAAAATGCTCATTGAATTCCAATAGATTTCAACGTCTCATATATGATTCCTAATAATAAAAAAGAAATGCTTTTTCCAGAAATTGAAAGAATAACACAGGAAATGATTGCTCAATAAAAGGAACATATATTTATTCTTCTATCTAGTCCTTAAAACTCCTAGACATCACGCAGTTGTAAGGATGAACTTTAAAAACAAAAAGGAAATACACAAGAGACTTAAAAAGAAATAAAAAGAAATGTGCATTACACTGTTAAAAATTTTGTTCCACCTTGCACCAAAAATTGGTTCCCATTTAGCTGCCACCAACATTTGGTGCTTAGTTTCACGATTTAATGGTGCAACCTCGGACCGTAAGCACCATTAAATCGCGAAACTAAGCACCAAATGTTGGTGGCAGCTAAATGGGAACCAAATTTTGGTGCATGGTGGACAATTTTTTTTAACAGTGTATAGCACGAAAAATAGTTTCAAAATGTACTTTTTTCTGTGAGTTTACACTTTTTCCCCCCATTTTTTTTTATTCATAAGCCGGGAGGGGGGAGGGGTTCAAGTGCACCCCTTGTACCTTGCTGCCGGCGTCATGTCCTAGAGTTATTTATTCTAGTACATTCAGTAAGAAAACTCATTAATTTGAATGTTCGATAAAAAGCTCCTACCTTCCCTTCGCTGAGAGCGAATGCCATCACTTTCACCATATCAAGTACCATTGTTTCAGAAACTGTACCATAATCTTTCCTAGAAATACGAAGAAAAGTATTTATTCATCTTTTTCTAATCTTATATCACTTACTAACCTTTTTCTGAGTGTTATTCAAGCTACATTCACTTGTCTCTAATGTTAAACGTACAGTAATTAAACATAAATCGAAGAGTGTATTTTTTGGTTAAAAAACTCTGTTTCAGCCATGTAGTGTTGTTTATGAATTTCTATTGTTCAAATATTGTTTTAAATACATTTTCGTTTGTTTACTTTCGTTCTATATAGATTGTATGTATATATGTGTTAGCGTGCATAAAAAAAGAAGCAATTTAATACGTAAAATATATCAAAAAACAATTCTTGAAACAAAGCTATTTAAAAAAAAAAAAAAAAGTGAAATGAAAAAATAAACAAGAAATTGACATTATACCTAAAGGCGCTTTAAGCCGCCACTTTTTTGCACAATCTGTAAAATTACTTACCACCTGAAGTTATAGAAGAAAACTGCAAAAGAAAACAGACTGTTTCAATTCCAAGCATAATTAAATCTATAGTAATCAGCAATTTTCACACAATTCATCCAATTTATTTCATATACTGCTACTTACTTTAGAGAAAAGTGATATTTAAGAAAAACGACACAAAATGTATGAGTTTCACAAACGACGCTTAAGGCTATCTTCAAATCTTTAATGGGTTATTTTCTTTTTTGTTAATTAGTTTACAGCATTCCCGATAAAGTTAAAAGAATGGTTATAATTTAAATTACATCTGTTCCGAAACTTCAAGAGTCAATATTATTTAACATATTTTCTTCAAATACTATTAAAGCATAGGGCCCGCATAGTAATATGTAATTAAAAGAGAAAAACGTCAGTTAAAAGTTTTGAAATTTGATGAAAATGTTTTGTCTAAACTCGAGTGGCGGCTAAACTCGAAAATGGTTTTCGTCTTTCCTAAATACTGTGAGCTATGAAAGATTTGGCTGGTGGTTTGCATTTTAACGCTTTTTATTTGGTTTTCGGGATCTTTCCGCTTACCGATCAACTAAGTTCGCGATTTATTATTTATATTGAATTGTAAGTTAATAGGATTATGAAAACTAGAGGTCGGAGATATATCGATACGACGATATTTTAATCGATATTTAAAAAAATATATCGATAGTAAAAATATCGATACAAGTCACCGATATATCGATAATTTAAAAAAAAATTTGTTTTTGATGATCGTTTTGAAGTTCCATGTGTTTTTTCTATTTTCCTTATTCCCTTTTCAGAAACTTCAAAACTTAAGTTTGAACTTGGCTAAGAAACAATTAAAATAGCACCCTAACCGTAAAAGTAACATAATGTAATGGAAAGATAAGATTATTTATTAGTAGTCATTAACACAGCGCCATTTCTGTTGCCAACGTGTGCCTGGAATATGCATCTAATTTTAAATATTTAAAACATATCTATCAGCAAAATATGCGGTAAATTACTTTTCAAAATTTCTTCTTTAAAAATAAATGTGAATTTATACATTAACACAAATGTATTTTATTTATTTTGATTGATAATATAATGTATTTATTAAAACAATTTTTCTAATTTATTTATTAAAACAATTTTTATAATTTATTTATTAAAAAAAAATTTCTAATTTATTTATTAAAACAATTTTTATAATTTATTTATTAAAACAATTTTTATAATTTATTTATTAAAACAATTTTTATAATTTATTTATTAAAACAATTTTTATAATTTATTTATTAAAACAATTTTTATAATTTATTTATTAAAACAATTTTTATAATTTATTTATTAAAAAAATTATAATTTATTTATTAAAACATTTTGGTATGAATTCATGAAAAGTAGAAATTTCCCCCGAAAAACTTCGTTTCTGGTAAAATTGAAAATCAAATAAAAAAAATCATGTATCGATATATCGATATTTTATCAATATTTTTTTCCATGCAACGATATAGTATCGGTATTTATTTTGATCGATATTTCCGACCTCTAATGAAAACGCATCGAGTTATTTTCCTTTTACATTTTGTTAATTATTTTTTATTATTGTTTTTGTTCCTAATATATTTTTATATGTATTCATATATTTTTAAGTAGTTCGCAGGCCCTACGAGGGACAGTGCCAGTCTATCTGGGAGGTGGGGGGGAGAGGTTGATTGACTGGTGATTGAGAGGTGGTGGATATGGGGATATAACGTGCCAGAAGTGGGTATTGAGCCGTGTGTCTAGAAATAATTACATAGGTAGCAGATATCGCGGACATAAAATGCAGCTATTGAATAGAGACACAGGATGACGATCCCTCTTAAACACTTTAACAACATCTACATTAGAACATTTTAGGAATGCGGAAGTTTCTAAATAGTCGCTCCATAGTTTCTCACTTCATACAATTATCTCATATTGAAAAATAGAAAACACAAAAGTTTGCAAAAAATATTTTCACCAAATACTCGTCTTAGGTATAAAATTCCTACACAGGTTGCGCACTCTTTCAACAAAAGCATGACGGGTTTGGAAATTTTCTTAAACACATTTAGTGATAATAATAAATTGGCCACTTATTTTGCAAAAAAAATTGTTCATACCCCTATGTTTTTTGTAATTTTATTAAATTTGTTAAATTAGCCACTTAGTTTAAAAAGATATTTATTCATAGCCCTATGGTTTTTGTAATTTTACTAAATTTGTCAAATTGGCCGCTTAGTCCGTAAATATATATAACCGTTCATAACCCAAATTTTACTGAATTTGTATTTGTTTAGATTTGGTAGCAGCAAGAGGTAGACTTACTATCATTGTCCATAAATAATTGAGGATTGTAAGAAAATCCCGATGCATCTAAGGCAGTTCCACAGTATGGATGCTCTCCTGGCATTTGTAGATTGATTATAGAGGATATTCCCTTGCTACAAGAAATACGCACGTTTTAGTACAGAAATTGTTGCGGAATAACTTGGCAAAGTGCATTTAAAAGTAAGTTTCAAATGCAACAAATTACTTCTTTAAGCAACTTCTTACTTAACTTATTAGTTGTATTTCAAAGAAGCTCGTAAAAGTAATTCTTTTTCTGTATCGTTTATTAATATAGTTAAGAATTACTTTTGGGTTTATGGCTCCACCTTCTAACAGAGCAAGATTTCAGAATAAATACAAATTTTACAAACATAATCACTTATATAATACTTAGTTTTTTTAAAAATTGATCATTCAATTCTCAAAATTAGTTTAAATTTGAAACAAGTTTGTAAATTTTAAATTAATTAAGTGATACATCGACTAGTTAGTTTTGCAAAATTCATTATTAAAAATTTTACCTTCTCTTTTAGATTTTACAAATATTAAATAAAGTGCACAAGAACAGATTATTTATTTAGTAAAAATGATTTTCATAAATTTATACGAAATTAGAGAATATTAATTTTATAGAAACATTTTATGGTGGGATTGAAATGGATTTGTTTACTTACGATCGAAATTGTTGAATTACGTTATATTTCTCTATAGTCTCTGAATTAGGTCGTGCCATGGCTAATATATCATTAGTTATCCTATTAGAAAACATTATACATTACATAACAGTATATAAACCATATAAATTTAAATACATGACATAACATTATATATATAACATAACATTATACCATATTACATAACATTATATTACTTTATATACATTGCATAACATTATATATATATTAAAAAAAATAGTTCAAATTACTTACACTGCCATTTATACTTGAAAATTGTTTACTTAAGTAATTATTTCTAATGACTTGGAAAGTTTTTCTTTGCAAATAGCACTCTCCCTTGCTAAATGGTGAATGAAATCGATTAATATAAAAAGGAAAATCGTTGGTTTGTTTGGCTTCTACACAATCCTAAACCCTTTAACCGTTTAGAACCAGAAATTTGGCACAGTCATTAGGACTCCGAAAACTTATTGGAGTCCAATTTAATATTAATATTAGGTTTTAATAAATACAATCAACTAAACTCAATTAATTAACAAGATAACTAATATATTTTAACGTGTAATGGAAATTCGGCATGAAACGTCAATCTTGGAAAATAGCCAAACTATTATGCATATGTTGGTTTCTTTGTGCGTGTTTCGATTGTTTTTACATAGAATAAACCATAGTTAACAAAGGGTTTGAACAAGATTTGAAGGGTGTATGCATAAAAACTTAACATTTGTCCTTTATCAGTCAAATTTTTAAAAACTTTAGAGAGCCATATTAAGTACTAGAAGTTAGTTTGACTGATACCATTTTCCTCCATTATAAAGATTAGGAGATTTACAAAAATTAACATACCCCCATCATCCACTTTGTCGTTTAATCATCACGGAATAAGTATGTATACGAGTCGTATTGCTTTTACTATTAGTAAAGTCGCAAACTTCGAATTAGCAATCCAGTCAATGTGTTCTGGAGAGTAATATATTCTAAGTGTGACTCTTAAAAGAATACTGACCATGTTTTCGTACCAGTGTGAAGAGATCCCGTTAGCTGACATATCTTCTTTGATCCATTGTAAAAATAAGGATTTAAAAAAAATAACATACCCCCCTCATCCACTTAATCTTTTAATCATCACAGAATAAGTATTATTATGAGTTGTAATTCTGTTCTGTTATTATAAGTAAAGTCTTAAGTTTTTAATAAGAATCAAGTCAATAATGTGTTCTGGGAACTATAATATTCGACGTAACTCTTAAAAAGATACGGATAATCTTTTCGTACCAATGTGAGGAGATCCCCATACCTTCTTTAATCCATTGTAAAAGTTAGGATTTAAAAAAAATTAACATACCACTTCATCCACTTAGGCATTTAATAATCACTGAATAAGTATTAATATGAATTGTATTTCTTTTACTATTAATAAAGTCGAAAGTTTTGAATTAGCAATCCAGTCAATGTATTCTGGAAACTATTATATTCGATGTGGCTCTTAAAAGAATACGTACGATGTATTCGTACCAATGTGAGGAGATCCCGTTGACAACCATATATTCTTTATTCCATTATAAAAGTCAAGTTTTTAAAACAATTAACATACCCTCTTCATCAGCTTAGGCATTTAATCGTCACGGAATAAGTAGTAGTATGAGTTATATTGTTGTTACTATAAAGTCATAAGTATTGAAGAATCCAGTCAACGTGTTTTGAAAACTATTATATTAGATGTCTCTTAAAAGAATACGGACGACGTTATCTTACCAATGGGAGTAGATCCCGTTGACAGCCATATCTTCCTTATGCCAAGTGGAAGTGTCATATTTGCATCTCTTTCCTCCGCAGAAGACGGAGCACTGGAAATCACCAGGGGCTGTGCGGCGAATCTTTTCTGATAGTTTACCATACCTACGAAATAGATACATCTCACATTACAAATACGCTCACAATTAGAGGTCGGCAATATATCGATACGACAATATTTTTATCGATATTTCTTAAAAAATATCGATAGAAGTCACCGATATATCGATATTTTCAAACATTTTTAGTTTTTTGATGATCATTTTGTAGTTCCATGTGTTTTTTCGATTTTATTTATTCCCTTTTCAAAAACTTCAAAACTAAAGTTTGAACTTGGTTGAGGGACAGTTAAAACAGCACCAATATTCAATATTTTCCATACACTTAAAAGCTATTGAAAATTATCTAAATTTTTCTTAAAATCACCACCAATTAAGCAGAAATATACTTTTTTTTTGTAATAGATCCATTTCAGTTGAAAAAGTAGTCGCTTTACAAAAAAGCATTCATGAAAAGTAGCAATTTGCCCCGAAAAACTTTGTTTCTGGTAAAATTAAAAATCAAATAAAAAAAGTCATGTATCGATATTTTTTTCTATGCAACGATATAGTATCAATATTTATTTTGATAGGTATTTCCGACCTCTACTCATAATCCGTCACTACATTTAATTCTACAGGGTATCCTAAAAGGTTGCTGCAGGTTTTTTTCTTTAGCTACTACAGACCATCAGGAGCATCAGTGGTAAATTCTATAAATGCTTAGGATAAGGTAAGAAATTACATAGTAAGAGTTTTATTGGTAGTTTACTTTAAAAGTTACAGAACTTTTGGGTATCCGGAAGGCTAAATATTTCAAATTTATCGATTTTGTGATTTTTGAGTCTTTAAATTTCTGCTTGTTTCAACTTATAATTTTGGCTGTACTTCTTCTATTTCAAGTGAAAAATTAGTTTAAAAAAATGTAAACACAGGTTTTGCAATGCCACAACTTTACATTAAAATGTATTTATCTCAAAACGCAGTTGTTCAAACTTCGATGCACCCTCTTGAAAAAACGGCTACTTATTTCTTTATGAAATTTTTACAATATATTATCAGAGATTGATTTCAATCAAACGCTATAACAAAATTTTGATTAACACTTGTTTAAAAAATTATTTTGTCGTAAATAATGTGATTTTCAGAGATTTTTCTTATATTTTCATTTGGAATTAAAAAAACAAAAACAAGGCAACATACTGTCCAAGTATTAACCTCAGATTTTTAAAGAAAGTTTTCATTAAGCTCAGAAAAAAATTCAAAATCTTCCGTGCTTTAGCTACTTAGAAAAGGTGCATAGAAAATTTCCTTTTTTAGACTAATGATAAATAGGGCTTACTGAATAACTATAATTTCTGGTAGATTTGGTGGTAAAAGAGTTCTGGTCTTGGTTGGTTTGTACGTTCAACGACCTATTTTTATGCACAATGACGGCTATTCAGTTCGGGATCTACATCTTAACGTTGATTCCGAATCACAACGGCACTATTAGCATGCGAGGCCAGAGCACTAACCTCACAGCCATCAGTTTGGCGTTCTGGTCATGGATGGAAAACATTGATTTCCCGTATTGAGTTCTCTATGAGTGTATGATGTAGAAAGTGTTTACTGGAATAACGTTTTTTAGTGACATATAAGTCCATATTGGTGAAATATTGGTTTCCAATTCGTGTTTATTGACATTTATGGCATATTTTATCCCAATGTTGTTGGTTTATTAAATGATTAAAAAGATTAACAACACCTATTTACGTAAGCCCTACAATTCCTCTACTCAAAATTTCACGAACCAGCATGTGTGAGAAGCGTCGAGATGATGTCTTGTGACAGGATTCAATCCATTAGGAGTTGTCCATTACTTGAAAATATCTCTAGAAGTTGAACTTATAATGAACAACCAGAGATCATGGAGAGCCTCTTGCTAAGTATGACAATAAAGTGCAAAGCACTGATTTTGGAGAAGATTATATCTACAATTAAAATCCAACTCCAGGTATAGGACAGATCATATCTGCTATTAAAAACCAAAAACCTAAGGGTAAACCCAAATTTAGGGTAGATCATATTTGCTATTAAAAACCAAAAACCAGAGTTCATGACGAACAGCATGTTAAGGATGACAATGCAGTGCAAAGTAAGCACTGATTTTAGAGTAGATCATTTCTACAATTAAAAGCCAACTTCAGGTATACAGTTAATCTTATGCTATTAAAAACCAGAGTTCATGACGAACAGCATGTTAAGTATGACAATACAGTGCAAAGTAGGGGAGGTTATTTTAAGGTTGATCATATCTGTTATTAAAAACCTACTCCAAAAAAATATATAATATCTACTATTAACGACTAACCGTGTTTCTTGACATATGCAAGTAACATCTGTACCTGCACAGAAATGATACTCCATTCTGTTACACATACTCGCACAATATATTTTGTATTTCATTTTGGCACTGTATTGTTTAATTTATTATTATGATACGTAAACATGGCTCGTTAATATAAAGCGTGTAAACTGTCTGACTGAAAAAGAAAAAGCGAAAAACTTATATTGACTCAAGGTTCATTCAGAAGTGTGTAATTGTGTAAACGTATGAATAATGTGTTGCGTAATTTGGTCAGCCATGCATTTAAGTAATCAGTAATTTCACTTAATTACTCTATGAATAAGTAGTTAACTACACATACATTTCTATTTAATCATTCATTGAATAATTATTTCATCCACTCACTAAAATATTGGCATAATCAGTGGCGGGAATTAGAATGAGGTAGAGGGTAGAAAATCAATTATTTTTACAGCAATGTATCATCGAAATTTAACATATCCCCCCTCAACAGATTTTTTTAACATTTTGCCCCCCACCCCAGAATCGTCGCTATACTGGACGCATTCACTCAATAAAGCATGAAGTCAGTTGGTCTGTTCGTGGCTATCACGCCTATTGGATTGCTGAGAATGCAAAGACGTGGACCAGAAAATTGCTGCAAAGATTCACATACACAGACAGATTGATATTTAATTGTTTTTATCTTTCGATAATTAGGCGAAAGCAACAGACGTGGATACAGAAGGGAGTGAAAGGGGGATTATTCCCTTCAATAGCTCTGATATTGTACGAAAGGGAAATAAAGAAAATAGAAACTAAAGAGTAAGAGAAAGGTAAAATTATAACGCGATTATGGGGACATGGAAGCAAAAGGGTGAAGAAAACAGTTAGAATTTTGATGCTATCGAGAAAGTATACAACTATTAAAATATAAAAAACTAAAATATAACCTTAAATGCTAAAATAATTCGAAAGAAGTGTTTACTTTCAATTACCCTTATGTATACATAAGGTAATGAAAGTATAGCATGCAGTCAAAATGATTTTTTTTTTTTTGCATTTCTCCACGTTTTGGATGATCCTGATTTCAAAAAAGTGATCTAGAAAAAATGTCTGTGTGAATGTGGTTAGCATAACTACCGAACAAATTGATTTACGATGTTGAAATTCGGTATGCGGGTTGGTGGTGGCTCAAGGACCTACCATTAAGGTTTTCGTCAAAATCACGCATGCGCATAAGGTAGCTGTCATTGAAAAAATCATGTTTTTAAATGATTGCAAAAAACGGCTTTAACGATTTTGATAAAAATCGCTGTGTTAATGCCTCTTAAGGTGTTTCAAACAACCCCACTTCCGAAATTCCCGTAAAAATGCTTTAATGGCGTAAAGAGTTGATAAACGAATGTCTTCAACTCAGAGTTCTCTAACCTTAAGCATACCTCATCAACGATCGTTTTTTCTTCTCCCCTCAGTTTCACTTAAAATAAAGGATCATATAAGGATTATCGAAAAGTATATCGCCAAAACCACCATTTTGGCGGAGTTTTTTTTTTTTTTTTTTTTAAATCCATACAAAAAAAAAATTATCGCAAGAAATATCGGCCGTTTTTTCTAAATGAATGATGAAAATATAAAATCAGTAAATGACACAAATCCACATCAGTATTATAATGTAATTGAAAGTTGTGCGATGTTCCACACCCCTAGTTAAATATGTATTTACGATGATTAGTACTGAATGTGTATGAAGAATGAAGATTTTATAACGAGCGAATTTCAAGTTTCTAGAAAAGTACACCCTCAACGTTTCAAAAATTACTTCTATTGAAAAGAATGCAATTTGTTCGTGAATAGGAATGAGGAAATTTAGCCACTATAATTACCAAAATCCTGATTGAAATGTTAAGGAAAGAGGAATAGTATTACAATGGAAATCTACAATTCTACGAAAATGTTATCCTCACTCATTTTTGCACGTGTTCAATGGTGAGCGTTTTGTTGTGTATGAGAGTTGTTCAACTTAATTGTTTGTTGCAATGGTTAAATATTATGTAAGTAAGTAACCATAACATCTTCTCAAATGTCGCATTTGACTTTTCAGAAGTTCGTTTTAGTCGTTAACAATTCCATCTAGAATTGTAAAGGACTAAAATGCCTGGAAAACATGAAGTTTTTCCACACCTGGAAAACATTACTCTTATCGGCTAATTATTATGTTTACTATGTTGTAAGTATCCCAAAATCCACCAATTGGTTTCTAAAAATTCTCAAATCGTGTCCACAAATGGAGCTGCTACCTTGCCGATGGTGGATGTCCATAGTGGACTGGTTGTCGACCGACTGTGGTGATTGGGGGCAGAGCCGCTTCTAACTCAGACGCCATTACTCATCCTGCAACAAAAGAGTCATTTTACACATTGTTACAAAAATAAAAATATGCACTGTTCAAGGTAACCATGCAAAGATATTATGAAATAAAACCTATTTAACACGCAACGTCGTGTTTGCCAATTCACCTACCTTGATGCTTGGAGACTTTAATTTTAATGGCTCTGTCTACTTTGGATGCATGAAAAAAAGCTATTTTTATTAATTTTTTTTTAAGAACACTGTTATGTTTATTGATATAGAGCTTGTTAGACTTAACAAAAACATTCGTAAATTAATAAAAAAAAATAAAAAAATGTTGATTTTAACCACTTTTTTAGTGTGAAAATGCGAGGTAAACAGGAGTCCTCAAAATGTAAATAGGTGTGCGCGGTTGAAAAAATCTGAATAACGGCCCATCTGAAACAAAAATATTGAATGGCTTTAGGTTTAGTGTGACAGTGGCTATATCCCGTACCTCTAATATTAATTTATATGCAAAAATAACAAAATGGCGGACAAAAAAAATTAAAAACGAGGGTTTTTTCTGCATGTTTTTTCCCAAACAAAATAGTAAAAATTAAATTTTGCAGTAATTCTGGTACGGTATATAGTGAAAAGTGTACAGAATATGTGGTTAAAATTTTATAAGGATCAGTTCAGTAGTTTCTGAGATTTTTTCAACAACGCAACCTTTTGAGGACTCCTGTTTACCTCGCCTTTTTCACACTAAAAATGTAGTTAAATATTTTTTTTCTGTAATTTACGCATGTTTTTGTTAAGCCTAAAAAGTTTTATATTAATAAATATAACAGCATTCTTAAAAAAAATTAATAAAAATAGCGCTTTTTTCATGCATCCAAAGTATACAGAGCCCTTAAAGAATTCAAAACGAACGAAGCGCAAAGAGATTCAGAAGTTACAATAAATTTCAATTATTAAGGATTCGTAAACCGTTGAATGTGAAACAAAAAATATCATAGAAATGCAAAGAAAAGCGCACGTTTTTATCCAATAAAGAAAACAAAATTTCCCCAACAGATGGTGCTATATGTATTTATGAGCAGCTGTATATTTTTTATTTCTTTATATTAACATCGATTTTGTGTGTCGATGGCGGGTAAAACTGCGGAGGTCTAAATAACCCTCTTGTAGACATCCAATTGGGCTGAACCTTGGCCGATAGATTCGATGTCGATGGCAATGCATTCTATCAAATTTTGCAGTGTAACTGTCACTAAAAGGTCGCTTTTACGGAATACTAATAAACCAACTTGCCGTCATTCAAACACGCTAAAATAGCATTTAATCGACCATTGAAGAAACTCTCTCCTGTTGTCAACATTTTCTGAATAAATAAATAATAAAATTGTTCTAACATGAATAAATAAATGATATTGGGATGTGGGTGCATACATTCAGGTTCATTTTTATTAAATATATTTTGAAGTGTTGTTTGCCGCACCTTTTGCTGATAGAAATGTTTTTGATGTTTAAAATTAAATGCAAACACCAAGCACACTGTGTTTACAGAATCGTCGCTGTGTTAACGAATATATAAATTGCCAATGCATATAAAGGAATTATATTACAAACTTTGTTTTTATGGGTTATATTATTATTCAAGTAGACTGCAAAAAATTGGGCCCCAGAACAATTTTGCCATAAGTCGCTATCAATTGGCAAAAAAAAAGTAGAGAAAGCTTTTTTCTGTGCAAACCGCATTGCCTTACTGTTAATAGTTTACTAATTATAGATTTTTAGATTTTCGAAACTCAATCCACTCTGTATGCAAGATATTACTAATCAAAACATTTAAACCACAATGTCAAAAATTTGTGAACTGAATGAGCGAAAAATAGCCGAACGTGGAAAAATTATCTTTACATGAGGTCAGTTACTTCTATGTGATTTTTTTTTTTTTTTTTTTTTTTGTACTTCAACCGTAATTTTCCATTCATCCATTCAGTCAAAAGACTGAAACTAAAAACCTAAAACAATCAAAAGATTTTTCAAACACACCTATTCTATTCATCAAATGCAAACAAATTCTAATGTCTAATCTACACAAGGAGGCAACAAAGCCTCGCCAAAATGCAAGTTATTTTTGGGTGTGTGCGAGGCTTCATTTCATAAAAAGCTTCTTTTTGAAGGCTACGTTCATTATGCATAAAGAAGTGTCATTAGTTAAATATCCTGTAAGCATATTGCCTCTATTCCTTGGGGAAAACACCTTGTTTTTTTATATCGTGCGTCGGCAATTACGGCGTATAAAGAGCAATAACACTGCAGAAATGTTTCTTTAATAACCAAAATTAAAAATAGTTTTTGGACAAAAATATCGCATCGGAAGAGAAGTTAAACATGTATTTGTTAGTAAAATGAGTATAAGTTTTACACATCAATTTTCTTTAGTGTTGTTTGGAATATGACTTCACTTACAGAATCGAATTTTTTTTCTCTCTTTTAGTCTTACTTAATGAAAAAACATATTGGTATCTTGTTCTTGTTTGATTTGTTTGGATAAAATCACAGCGAGGTATAAATATACCTCCCTTTAAAATGCATCGATGTAATCTTTAATTGAAGTAATTTATGTTTTGAAGCATCTGAATAATATGTATGAGTTTTATATGGAAAATAATATTATTTATTGCATATAAAAAAGGAAAACAATTTTTAATTGGTTATAATTTTATGCACTCCACAGAATAAAACACTATCAAATGCAAAAAAAACAGTAATCTCTATCTGTAACTTCTGAACAGCTCATGAGCGACCTCTGCTTTCTATTCATATGAAGCAAATTGGTTTACATCCATACTGTTTCCCATTAAATGCTTTGTAATATGCTGCCTTTGGTTACCAACAGACGCTAATTTGTTTTGGGGGAGAGCTACTAACATAAATCTCTATGGTTATTGTTAAGTTTTCTTCGGCTTCAAGTTAATAACAAGCATGTCCTATCCAGAAGTTAGAGTTAGGGATCAGTAACAAAAACTCACACGGCAAGTGTTCCCTACCCAATCATTGTGCGTGTGAGCACAAAAAAAAAGCGTTAATACTTTCAGATCTGATGCTATTTGGATGCAAAATTTAATAATCAATTGTTGTTTTGCAATAAATCATGAAATATCATCACTAATGATAGAAAAGGACTTTTTGATTATTTCTCAATAAAGTTTTCAAAACATATTTCAGGTGTTAAAGAAGAAGTCCTAGTAAGGATCATTCCCTATACTCTCCATGTTGCAATCTTCTAGGCCAGTGCATTTAGAAACTACTTTGTATAACCACCTTGACATTTGGTGAGTAGGTGCGAAAAAGATCACTAATGAAATGACATAAATTGCTTTCATTTAATGTCAATCGATTATAAATGGAAATTAAAATACCAAAAGACAAAACCAGGTGGAGCCACTGCATAATCATTGACGTAAGAATTTCAAATATAAAATAAATATATTAGATGCTATTTTCCAGTTTTTAATTTATGTTATTTCTTTAAATGATCGTTTTCATACCTACTCACTAAATTTCAAGGTTTTATGCAAAGTAGTTTCTAAATGCACTGGACTAGAAGATTGTAACATAGCGAGTATAGGGAATGATCCTTACTAGGATTTCCTCTTAAAAATTTAGAAGAATTTATCGAAAGTTTGGCGACGGCTTGTTTGATGCTACGAGTCCCATTATTTGTCATCTATGTGTCGTTATCTATGTGATTTGATTACGTGATTTAATACTTCAACTGTATGGCTGTCCAATTTAAAAACCTAGTTTATGGTAAAACCATGAAAATGACAAACCCTACTTGCACAAAAATAGGAATTGAGCAAAACAAAATCTAATGTTTTGGAGATTTGGGTCCTTAAAGTAATAGTACACATTGGACAATGAAAAATTTGATGAAAATAAACATTTTTTTACTCTAAAATATTCTTGAACTTAGTAACTTCAAAATAGTGCTATGTTCTTTATGATATTTTAAATACGTTTTAAACTACATTCATTTTTACGAAGGTACGCAGTGTTAAAAGATCACTTACGCTAACTCGATTTGTGAGAAATCAATTTTTGTCAGTGTAAGACTTTTTTTCACCCAAGATATCTTCAGTTTGAATCAGCCAATTACAAAAAAAATTAATGTAATTTAATGTGTATAATGCAGGGCAAAGAACTTACTAAGACCTTTTACATACCAATAATACCTAATTCTTAATTTAGTTTTGGATCTTGATATTTTTATAAAAATGGGTTGAATGTTTTCAAAACAAAATCTGATGAAAAAAAAGGCTGTTTAAGTTTCATTTACAATTCTAGTAGGTTCCCTGTACCAAATCATTGTGTTTCCATTCGAAACAAACAAACAAGCAAGCAAGCAAACAAACAAATAAATAACAATTTGCTTTATGATGGGTGCAATTAAACTCTAATTAGTTAATTAAATTTTAATTTATCAACTAAATAACATAAAATTAATCGACTTAATTGTGCAGATATGATAGTTTTTTTAACATTTGACAAGTGTGAAAAAATTGTAAGTAGTTAAAAAATTAAAGAAAATATTTTCCCATGTATCTTAAAAACCTAGAAAACCTATCCTTTTCTTAGTAAAATCAATATTTTTTGTTCATTCCTGTAAAATCGAGTGATCTGAAAGTACTAGGATTTTTAATTGGACAGTCACGTAAACCTACGTCCAATTGCTTAAAAAAACTATTGAACAGGAATAATCTTATGGAATGAATAAATTAATAATGAATATAGTACACCATTTCAAGTATACGGGATAATTATTTTTTTCTTCTCTCTAATACTCTTTTGGGAAGAAATGAAATGTGTAATAATTTGGGCCGTTTCTCTGGCCCAAGATAGCCCTTTGGAAAGCCTGTTTGTATTGATAGCAAGAGAAGTTGTATTTCGTCATGGTTACGGGAGAATTCTTTCATGGGATGGTCACGTGAATGGTGAATTATCGATTGAGACCTAGTCTTGACTTCATCGAATTGATTGAAAGACTTCCGCAATTAACCGCATCTCATTCATCAACTTCGTCGGATTCTCTTTTGATCTAGTGCATTATTTAGATTGATATGACTAATCAGAACAAATTCCAGAAATAAAAAATAAATAAAAAAATCTTCTATCATGTAGTGAAGCATAACCAGGGCCTTTTTTCCTCACGGGCAATTGGGGCATCTGTCCCGAGCCTTCTTTCCTCACAGGCAATTAGGGCATCTGTCCCGGGCAATTTTCCTCATGGGCAATCGGTGCATCTGCCCAGGGCCTTTTTTCCTCACGGGCAATTGGGGCATATGACCAGGGCCTTTTTTCCTCACGGGCAATCGAGGCATCTTTCCCGGGGCAAAACTTTTTAAATGGCCCACTTTTAGTAATAAACTGAAAACTTTCGTTGTATTGTTTAAATTATAATAATTTAAATTGCAATAACAATGATATAACATGAAAATTCAGTTTAAAAAAGTGTTGAAAAATTATTTTGTAGTTTCAGTTATTTAATATTGTTTGTTTAAATGACTAGCATTTTTCCATGGATAATTTTTTTCGTTTTGTATTTGACATGATCCGATATTTTGTTGTTAAGGTGGTGAAATCGAGGATAGGGGGTTAAGGAGGTCATGCTCATGAATGTCAAATCATGTAGTACTTTGGTCATTCAAAAATATGAATGCTATCTATTTTATCAAAGAAGCAAAAATCTTTGAGAATGAATTTATTAATGACTTAGGGGTGTCAATTAAGGGAACTTATAAGTCTGGACATCATTGTGGGATAGCAACAAAAGACAGCGAATAGGATGTTATCATTCATCAAGAAGACTACTTCATCTAAATTTAGTGATAATACTTGCCACTTTACAGAGAGAAAGACAGGACAGGTATGGACATATCTCGACTATGCAGTACAATTCTGGTCACCTAATCATAGGAAGGATATTGATTTATTGGAAAAGGTTTAGCGTAGAGACAAAAAGTTATACAGGGAATTCGACATTGGATTATGATGCTAGATTGAGGTACCTTTATATGTATACATTGGAAGAAAGAAGATCGAGAGGGGATTTAAATCAGTTATTTAAATTTATCAAACAGGGCATTTTCAAGGGTTTAGAGTTCAATACGGAAGGCAGGACTAGCGGTCATGCATATAAGTTATTTAAATCATATTTTAATAAGGAGAGTAGGAAACATTACTTTTTAATAGAATGATTGATGTCGAACTGTTGGAACTGATGATGAACTGTCGGAACACATCGTAAATTGTACTGGGTTGAATAGTTTTAAAAGATAGCAAGATCTATACTGGGGGATAGCTTAGAAAAGTTAATTGGACCATTCTAGATGAGCCTTGCGTCTGTAGTTTGTCATAATTTTTGTGCTTGTATTTAACTTGCAATCATCTGAACTAATTTGAACCGGGTTGTAACGGCCAACGCTGGACCACAGCTCTGCGGGCCCGGTTTACGCTGTGCAATTCAGAAAGTGTTAGATAATTGAAACTACAGTGAAGTGTCTCGAAAGTAAATTGCTTTTCAAGATCCTGTTTTGTGCTAATTAATATTTTTTAAGAAATGAACATGGCAATTCAAACCTATATGAAACTCACTAAATTTGCTTAAAAATCTCCTGAAATACGATAACGTGATTAAAAATGTGTATTTACAAAAACTGAATATATAGATTTATTTACAAAAAATTGGAGATTGAGGGTTGGATTCAAAGGTTTTTCTTCAAAACGATCCTTAATTACTACCTCTTTCCGTCCTTTTCTTACTGTAAATTTTGGAATGAACTTCAATGATTCTCACACAAATTGTATTTAAAAGATTTTAGTTAATAACGAAAATCGCCCCAAAATAAAGTGGGAAGATTCGGAACTTTCCTTTAAAAAAAAATCAAAAAATCAAGTGACATCGATATAGTTATACAAATTGAAAAAGGAGGTTCAAAATATACATAATTTGCTTTGACTATATGTCACGTTTATCATATATATTTTGTATCATGGTAATATGATAGGGAATGACTGTGATGGTCCCGAGTCGATTCATACTCCAACGATAAAGAAATTTTGTAAAGGGCTGTGATATTGTTTTATCTAAACAGAGAGTGTCGAACATCGCACAACTTTCAACTTCACTCTATTAATTCAAAGCCTACGCTAACTTGGCAATATTTTTGGCGATAATTATTGCATTATTCTTTTGGGTAAGTGAAACGGAGGAGGAAAAGTCTATCTATCTCTATGTTAAAAATGTTCATTTTTTAACTTCTTATTCTTTAATCGAATTTTCAAATTGATTTCGGAGGTGGGATGTTTAAAACGCCTTATAGAGCATCATCACAGCGATTTTAATAAAAATTGTTATAACCGTTTTTTGGCAAATGCTGAAATTAAACATCGTAGGTCAATCCATTTGAGAAATATGCTTGCCACAGACATTTTTTCTAGATCACTTTCTTTAAACTCGGAACATTTCAAAACGTTTAAAAATGCAATATAAAAAAAAATCTATTTTTTTTCCAGAATGGCATTTCTTTCATTACTCTATGTTAACGTATGGATAATTGAAAGTAATAATTGATAAATCTCTATGATAAATAAGATAATTGAAAAACCACTTGAGTGGTTAAAATGCCCTTGTTAAATCGCCAGCCTAAAAAAGTAGTTAAATTAGAAATTGTCTTCACCAAATAACACCCGATTCATATTCAAAACTATTTCGTTTTATAGGGGAACATCGGTGAATTTAACTAGTTCTAATCAGCCGATCCAGTTCGACCTCCGCTAAAAAATGTACAAGAAGTTTTTCACTTTTCTGTGTTTTACAAGTTCGCCCTTGTTAAACGAAAACCTTAAGTAAATTTTATTTTCTAAATAAATATACGACCCCTCATTATTCTCATTATAATTCGATTAATTTTAAGAAGACGTGATTTGACACCAGGAACACTTGTATAATATGCCTTTTTCCCATTCAAGAACAATATAACAATTAAAATTCTGTAAATTTTAAAGCAAATTACTCATGGCAATGATTTTTTTTATGATTTCTTACATTATTTTGAGCATTTCCCTAAAATAGTCTAAAGAACAATATCTAATATGAAACGAAATAATCCACTTACCATCTTTTTAAAACACGTCATTCAATTGAGTATGACTGTGAAATTTATGCCGGCCAACATTACTGTATAAAATTTGATAAGAATAATCTCTGAATTTTTTACGAAATGATTTAGACGCCACAGTTAGGAGAACCAAGCTACCCTATCTTCTTTGAAGTTAAATTTGGATTTAACGTTTTATAAACATAAATTTGACTAATTTAACTATTTTCCAAGTAACCTGGGTTTTTTTTCCTTTCAATTACCAATATATTAACAAAGGGTTATGAAAGTATTGCTTTCGGTAATTTTTTTTTTTTTTTTTTTTTTTTTTTAATTCCACACGTTTCAGGACATCCTGATTTCAAAGAAGTGATCTAGAAAAATATTCTGTTTGTGTGCCCTTGTGTCTGTGTGTACGTGGTAAGCATAACTACCGAACGAATTCACCTATGATGTTCAAATTTGGTATATGGGTTGGTGGTGGCAATTGGACCTAACATTAAGATTTTGGTCAAAATATTAAACAAAATTTTGCATAAGGTAGCTTTCATTGAAAAAATCATGTTTTTCAACAATTGATAAAAAAAATGACGCGAAAGCTTTTGATTAAAATAGCTGTGCTAATGTCTCTTGGGTCTAGGGCACGATACGAGCGGCGAGCGGTGAGCGACTAGAAGAAGAGCTATGGAACGTTGGGGATGGTTCTGGCTACGATGAGAGCAAAGACGGTATTTTCCAGTATATTTGCCAGTGTTCCATTGTATTTGACAATAGTTGGAAATCTATTCACAAATATGATGACTTTAAAAATAATGTTTTGGTTTTATAGTAATTCTAAAAGTTTTATTTGGAAATATAAATTAAAATGTTATTTTATTATTTTTGCAAAAACGTATGTTTACGTGATGTTTCGTGATAATCTTGCCATTATAAAACAATTTTGGGTGATAATCCCTCAAATGAAGCGCTTAGCTAGTTCACTGGATGGCGTTATGTTAGAAATTGATGTAAAATACAGTCTTTGCTCTCATCGTAATCAGAACCATCCCCACCGTTTTATCGCTCCCTCGGTCTGCCGCCAGTCGCTCACCGCTCGCTGCTCGTATCGTACCCGAGCCCTTAAGGTGTTCTAAACATCATCACCTCCAAAATTCCCTGAGAAATACGATAAAAGCGAAAAAAAGTTGAAAGACGAATGCCAATAGTCTGCCTTTGAGCATCGCTCATCAACAATTGGTTTTCCTCTGTTTCACGTAAAAGAAAGGATAATGTAATGTTTATCGGATTACATGTCGCCAATTTTCTCGTGTTGGCAGCGTTTTTTTTTTTTTTTTTCTTTTCTTTTCTTTTTTTCCCTGTAAAAGTTAGTGCCAAAAATATCGCCAAACTCGCCACTTTTATTTAAATGAGTGAAAATCTGAAACCGGTAAATAACACCATTCCACGTCAAATTTGAATACAATGACCAGATTTTATTGTAATTGAAAGTAGTGCGATGTTCCTCAATCCTAGTTTTTTAGCATTACCTTTTTTTTTTTACTTCATTTAAAAAAAAGTACGTATTTTATTTAATTCTCTTGGATGGTTGTAAGAAAGGCTAAACGTTATTTTTTTCTACAAAGTTCTTAAAGTAGTAACAAACTTCTATCTTAACAATAAAGTAGAAACTAGGCACTTTACGGTTATTTCCTGGTTGTATTGAGTTTTTCTTGAAATACTTGAAAGGATCAATATAAATATTATCGTTAAAAACTAGAAATATACACTCTAATGAACTCAAACTGTAAAACTCTATATTACTCCTAAATTAAAAGTCACTATATTATACAAAAACTGCCATTCAAAAAAAAATATACCCGAAATCGTGAAATTTAGTGTTTTTTTTTTTTTTTTTTTTTTAAACAAATAGCTAAAAAATAACCAGTTATTATTTTCTGTTTGCAAAAGTTTTAACTGTTGCTTGAATTTTGTCAATTTATATCAAAACCAATTAATTTTCTGCTATTAATATTATACTGGAAGAGCGCTTTTTAAATTTTATAAATACATTTTTCATTTATTAATAAAATAATTAAAGCCCTTTTCTCTATATATTAATATCTAAAGCGCAATAACAATTTTAAACTGCAATCACCATTTTTGTAAATTTGTGACTTGCCTTTTAACTAGGGATGGAACGGATATCCGGCAAATATCCGATATCCGGCATATCCGGCTGATTTTCAATATCCGAAACCCCGTCGGATATCCGATTTGAAATACCGGACATCCGATAATTTCATTCGGATATCCGGCTATATATCCGGCCACCAGGTATCCACAAGAAATAATTTTTTGCAAAAAATAATGATCTTTTTCGGACAAAGGGGACACCGCATCCTACACTTTTTTTTTTCTTGGACATATATTGCAGTCAAGTTAGAAAACGAAAAAGTTCCTTCGTGAGAACTATGCTTTCGCATATCCCTAACTTCAGAGATGAGCTAGAAGATGCAGGTGCATTTACATAGTTTCAATTCACAGAAAGATGCGCCGTATTATTGGCGCCGAGTTGATAAGCATAAACCATTCCTCCAATCTTTTTCCATACACATCCTTCATATGTGTTTTGCAATATGTTCTTTTCATTCCAAGTTTATGATCTGATTAATTCCAGATGTTATATTTGAATGCGTCTCCGTAAAACACGAACCGAAATACTAATAAATAGTACTTTTTTATGCAACTTGTTAAGAGTTTTAGTTATTCTCACTTTCTCCTTTTTTTTCTGACATTTGCTAGCGAGTAAAAAGCAATAAATAGCCAATGCGCTCTCCTCAATGCTTTTTTTTTTTGCTCTATCGACGATAATATCCTACCCCTTTATGCTGGGAATGGTATGGTCTAATTTTTGATTTTTCATTGGCAGAAGTTGAAAGCTGGTATATTTTTTCTGACGTAAAATGAAGTATTGTAATGTTTAGTTCTTTAACGCAGCGCCACAATGTGGAAATATATTTAGCTCTCTAGAATGTCTTGAATCATAGTTTTCTCCAATTACAATCCAATTTATAATTTTTAATAATGGCTCATTTAAAATCACCCATTTGGAAGTATTTTAAAATTAATGGAAATGACGAAAGCAAAGCCCTATGTGTTACTTGCTCCACAGAATCGTTTAAAAAATATATTGTGCGCGGCAAAAGCCCAAAATCCTTTTCCACAAAACCCTTACGGAACCATTTAATGAATGTGCATAAGGAAATTCACCGAAGGTTAAAAGACTCACTAAAAGCATCAAATATTGATGAACAAGAAAAAACAATTCATCAAAACAAGAAATGCACGTAGACAACATTGGAATCGACATTATTTGTACCAAAATTGTGGAGTTTAGATGATCCTAAAGCAAAAGCCTTAACCACAAAAATATGTAAGTACTAATTTTGTTTATATTAAATATATATTTTAAATATGGTATAACATAATGTTGATGAATTTTGGGTTCGAAATTTTTTAAGTTTATATTTAAAGATGGAATATTCCGATAGATCCAATTTAAGTTTTCTACGAGATTTCTTTAAATCCGTAATGTTTTAGGTGCATTACAAAAAAATAGACTTCAATTTCATAAAATATTTAAAATAAATCTTTTGTTATTAGCAAATGCATCTGGTATAATTTTGTAATCATTTATCAATTATAAACAATGCATGAAGTAAATTGAAAGTAGCATATATTGCATATAGCATAAATTATTAAGTATTGCATATATTTTAATCAAATTAAGAAATTCTTAATAAAACTGACAACAAATTTAATAAGTATTTTTTAACACATTTGTCTTAATAAATTAGAAATAAATATCATTAGTTAATGGAATTCCATTGTTTTATTATTCTGACTTCAGTACAATTGCTGTGTGTTTTTCGGGTAAAAGCAATATAGGATATTTATGCAGACTTGAGGAAGATTATCTTATGCTTACATTACATGATACAAGGTAAGAAGAAGTTGAGTAACAATTTACAAACGTATTTCTGAAATATTTTCATCACATTGCAAAATGTTTGGTACAATTTTAAGTAACACACAAACAAAATGGTGATGAAGTTTCAAAATTGTTCAGCAAGTGTAGGTATTGGCATCACTAAAACATCGTTTCATTAACTAAAGTTTAAATAAAAAAAATTTAACTCAGTGGGGCGACAGCCCGTGTGGACCAAGGCTTGCTGGGCCCAGCTCAGCTTTCTTGACTGTGGCATTTGTGTGTCACATAGCAGATGTTCCCCTCAGACGGTCATTCTGACGCCGAACCCCAGTGTTTAATTCCCAAGCATGCATGATCCTCCTCAGTTTATTTCTTTCAGGTATAAACAGCAAAATCAACCTTGCCCAGTCCGCGAATCAAATCATAGACCTGTGGCATGCAATGCGGTGCGCTAACCACTAATTATAATTTACTTGATACTTCATATCATGACCATTTTTTTCGTATAGCATATCGTATAACTATCGTTTTTAGTATATAGACCGAATATCCGGCCGGATATCCGGTGAAATCCGTTTCGAATATCCGTATCCGGTAGACATGGTACCCCGGATATCCGATAATCCGGTATCCGGCAAAACTCACATCCGTTCCATCCCTACTTTTAACCTTTTAACCCGGTTTTCAAGTTTTGTCCGGTACTTAATTTTTTTTCAGTTAATATGAAGTACAAAATCCGAAAGAAGCTCAAATTTCTACTCTAAATTGGTCTCTGGTTTTCGAGTTATTTAGAGTCTTAGTTACGAGAGAAATCGACGATATTAATTGATTGACATAGCTAATTCGACGATATTATTAACAGATTTGAAGATGTTAATATTGGTGTGAGGGGACTTCTCTGGGTCTTGATTATACCCTGCACAATTAAATTCCACCAAAAAATACGGCGCTCAAAATTCATGATATCATATTCATTTAAATCTAAACATATTAATCAGCCTGTCAGATACATAGAAAAATATCTCATTTCATAGTAAGAAATGTCATTACATTAATCTCATTTCATGGTAAAAAATTTCATTACATTAATCTCATTTCATAATACAAAATTTCATCACATTAATCTCATTTCATGGTAAAAATTTCATTACATTAATCTCATTTCATAATACAAAATTTCATCACTTTAATCTCATTTCATGGTAAAAAATTTCATTACATTAATCTCATTTCATGGTAAGAATTTTCATTTCATTAATCCCATTTCATAGTACGAAATTTCATTACATTAATCTCATTTCATGGTAAGAATTTTCATTTTATTAATCCCATTTCATAGTATGAAATTTCATTACATTAATTTGATTTCATGGTAAGAAGTTTCATTACACTATTTTAGTTAATTGAAAATGGCATGTGTTTACTAAATAAAATTCTAGTTAGTATATGAAAATAACACGACTAAAGCATATATCGTAACTTATTTATGAATTTTCATAAAACTACCCATTAAATTCTCTTGAAGATTATAAAAATTGTTCTCTCTTTATCAAACTCATTGCACGGTGATCAATGTTAAGAAGCAATGTTGACTTCATCTCTTGTTCTATTACAAAGGACAGGACATTAATAAGTGGCCCGCTGGTGATTTCAACAAACATTTTGATGTACATTTTTAAAATCCACAAAACTTAAATTTCTTTTATTGGAAATTGATATTGCATACATGTCAAGTGTAAAATTTAATTTAACACAATCCCCGTAAAATAAAATAGTACTAGAATATTCAATAACTTAATTAAAATATCATGAAAAGGACTTGACAAAAATCTGCGGCCTGCTCGTAAACTCAACATATTGTGGCAAATTTTTTAAATCCATAAAACTTCAATTTCTTTTAATAAAATTGATATTGCATAAATGGAAAGTGTAAAATTCAATTCAATACAATCTCCGTAAAATAGTTCTAGAATATTCAATTAACTTAATTAATACGTCATCAAGAGGACTAGGCAAAAGTATGCGGCCCGCTCGTGAACTCAACAAACGCGCTGAGGCCAATATTTAAAATTGAGTGAAAAACGCTGGTCTAAATGCTCTATGTATCGATCCTACACTGTGCGTGCTCAGTAATGAGAATGTATTTTTGTGAGTCTCATACAAATGTGTTTTTCGTGCGAGTCTTCGAGCGGATGTGTTTTCAAGTGCGTGCGCCTTTTGGGTAAATAATGCTTTTTACGATGTGAAGAACAAGGAGCTGGGGTGATTCGAACCATTTAATAATGTACCATGTTGGGACGAGTATTCAAATTAAATTAAGGAGGAATACTTAAGCTATTCATATGTGTGCTTTATTCTAATTAATTGTACAGGGTGTCACAAACAGGTTTTTACGGGTTTTATTGCTTTTGCTGTTATGCTATTAGAGATAAGGCATCAGAGTAAATTGCACAATTCATTAACACACCCGTTTTATTGCTTACGTAATTGTACTGAAACACTAATGTAGGCCCCTGGGCGGAAAGGGCGAAGTACGTTTGGAGTTTACTCTTGGTAGGGCCATCCTAGGCGTGAAGGTCATTCCGTATGCTCAGCTAAAATAAGTAGGCGAAGGAGCCAAAACAGTCCTCTACCTCCTGCTGCTCCGGTCTTAGAACTCACAGAGCTGTACATTCCCTTCTCCTTATGACTTCGTTGAGCATTTGATGGACTGTTTGAACCTCTCAAGGGAGAACATCTACTAAAGGACAGGATGAGTTGAGCTCACTCAATACTTTACAATGATAGGGGAACAGGTTCCTACAGCGTATTCAGTGAGCTCAACTCATCCTGTCCTCTAGTATAACAGAAGCTGTACATTCCCTCCTCCTTATGACTTCGTTGAGCATTTGATGGACTGTTTGAATCTCTCAAGGGAGGACATCTACTAGAGGACAGGATGAGTTGAGCTCACTCAATACTCTACAATGATAGGGGAACCGGTTCCTACAGCTTATTCAGTGAGCTCAACTCATCCTGTCCTCTAGTATAACAGAAGCTGTACATTTCCTCCTCTTTATGACTTCGTTGAGCATTTGATGGACTGTTTGAACCTTTCAAGAGAGGATATCTATCATGATCCTCTTCTTGTACTCGACTTTCTTAGAGTCAACGGACTCATGGATCTGTCAGACATGGAGAATAAGCAACAGTGATATTAGAAATGTCTGTTGTAATGTTTGTTTTCAACTCAGAAATCGTGTGTGGGCTAATCGGCGAACGCTCTTTTCTTGACACCTACTAATCCAGTTGTCCTGAAACTGTGAACTAATCGTGTCACCGTTGAATTATTGGGTTCTGTTCATCAGGATATTTTTTACGAAACTCTTCAGAGAATATGACTTTCTTGCAAAATAACACTCAACGTGTATATTCTCTGTTCCTGATGGTAAAACACCATGCCGCCGCCTTGAACAACAAACGCTTCATACATGAAGTCTCTGATGAGCACTAGATCACTAATACCAATTGAAATAAAGGGTAATCATAAACCCATGTGAACTTTGGCCTCTGTCATATGCAAATTTCCACCTTGCGCCCCGATCATGTTTTTCTTGAGCGTTCACAAAGCTTTGTGTGTGTGTGTGTGTGTGTGTGTGTGTGTGTGTGTGTGTGTGTGTGTGTGTGTGTGTGTGTGTGTGTGTGTGTGTGTGTGTGTGTGTGTGTGTGTGTGTGTGTGTGTGTGTGTGTGTGTGTAACGCATCCGGTTTTTTTTTGTGATACACGTACCATTCCAATGCTCTTTAGGATTTTCGCATGAGCTGAGCATTTTGCGACAAGAAAAAGTAGGTGTTGCTATTTGAAAATTTCGTGGTTCTGTAACTATAACCCTAACCGTGAGCCCCCTTTTGTTGCCATGCACAGAATCCCGAGCATACCTCCGAATAACTATACCTGAAATCTCATCTCAATCGGTTGAACGGAACGGAAGCTAAAGGTAGATAAATCGGCAAAGTTTTTTTTATGACCACCCTTGTACCATACGAAACAATCTACACTGTTATCTACGAGGAGGAAATCAAAACTCAATGCGTTTTCACTGAATTACGATCCTTTGAACTTGGATGTGCACGACTTTAAACTCTCCCTGTATAAAATCATGTATAGGTTTAACGAAAGGCAGTATAATTTTTTGCGATATTAGATGGGATTTTTTTTTATTACTATTTATTTAAATACTAAACTTCTTGGTATGTTTTAGGTGTATATCTAAAATCATTGGGATGTTTCATGAACTGGAATAATATAGTAATATGAAAGATACTTTGGAAATGAGTTTATTGTAGCCTTTGAAGTGAATACGAAAATAAAAGACATCTTCTTAAGAAGAAGTAATTTTAATGCTGAATGTCATTGAAGGAAATGGTCAATCGTAATTTAACAAAAACGAGACAATGACTGGAATATGCGATACCCGATGTGGGTGGACGTTTTATTAGAAAAAATGGTTAATATGCGTAAATTGAGAAACTAAAAATATTACTTCTTCCAAACACGATAAGATGCATTGTTTGCTTTTTGGCGCGGAACAACGCCGTGCTAGCAGTTAGTTTGTATGAAATCTATGGTTTACATCAATATTTAGATTACACAATTTTTATAAGAACAATGGAAGTTATTTTCAAAATTCAGACGATAATGCTGGTGACAGATACTATCACTAAAAGTTAAAAAGTTCAACTAAAAATCACAATCGCTGGAAAAGAATTTTTTTAATTTATTGCTCGAAGATAGTTCAGTTCAGAACTTTATAATATCATATACTAGTGTCGTTGCTTATTAGGATATTCACATTCACCAGAACAAAGGAGTCAGGTCTTAAAATTAGGGGGTGGGCTCTCAACTCGGTAGTACAATAGTAATATATTCTGTCTTCAATGATATTAGTTAGTAACTAGAAGTAGGAGGGGCTTAAAAGGCCAAAAGTCATCTCCCTCAACTATCCTACATATACGGGTCATGGTTACCCATACCTCTTACAAATGAGCTCCAACGCCACTGGTATAGCAAGCTTACATTAAATCAATACTGTAGTTAATCTTACATGGAACGAGCTTGTCGCATGAATAGCATGCGTGTCTTTTTGATTGATAAAAATGTCTCTAAAATAAATTTCGAGATATATATATATATCCAGAAAAGAATTGAAAACAAAATGTTCTATAGTTCAATGAATTTGGGTTAGTATATTGAAGTCAATTAACAAAGGATGAATAATTAATTTGCCTGATTTAGCAGGTCAAAATGAGTGTTCGTATTTCATGCATGCGGATTGTGTTTAACTTTAATAAAAAATATTTTAAGATACTTAAAATACTTTCTCTGGATATATAAAATAAAACATTTTTTACTGTTGGTATCTCCTTTTCGCAATGGCTCTTATGAATGAAAAGCGGTCTTAATATGTGAGTATAGAGAAGAATTTATATCTGTGTGGAGTATATTTTCACTTACTTAGTGTTTTTTTGGTACTTTCATTGTACATTGAGAGTTTTTATATTTTCGGTTTTCAAATATAAAGTGTAGTATTTTCAAAGCTGTCTAAATGGTTATGTGGAAGAGAATTTTACAGCACTTGTATTAAAGGACATAAAGTATTTGTAATATGAAGTGTTTAAAGAGCTCCTTTAATTTTAAAAATATTTATAAAAAATTACGAAAAGAGAGATAAACACTTGTATTTTACTCTACACCAAATGTATATTATATTTTATAATCAAGAATCTGCAATTATTAAAAAATCTCAATTGTAGCTTGATACTGTAATATAAATGTTTTACCTTCATTCAAGAAAAACGCGTCTTTTTCAGCGGGTTTTGAAAGTGAATTGAATATTAAAATGCATTAAATGTAAATAAAGTAATGAGTCTTGATTAACTAAAGGCATCAAACCTTAATTCTTCTTGTCATTATTTTTTTTAATTTAATGTTTATTTTTTAAAATATATTAAATTATATTGGGTTTAGATAGTTTGATTGGATATTGTCTTGCACAAGAGTTACACGAAGAGTTGCACCTTAAAATGTCTTGGACACCTGGCTATACTGCACCTCAAAAAGTATTGGACACCTAGCCATACTGTACCACTGCACCTAAAAATGTATTGAGCAGCTCTTATAGTAAAACAAAGTTGTGTGGTATAATTACATATTCTATTTGAATAACCAAAATGTTCTATGAATATATGTGCGTTGTGCAACGTACATAAAAACCGGTCAATTCGAATATCCTTACTCTGAGTCTACCACACATGATCACTATGCGTTTAAGCACTTACTCATAACCTTTTTTAATGGTAAAAGCAGATTTTCAGACAGTTTATGAACAAGCTATTATTAACGTTAACCATTCCATCCAATGCAGGTTCGTTTATAGGTAGCTATTTCGCAAAGTAATGAAATAAAGCCTCTAGTGCTAGAAACCAACACTTAAACAAAATAGTTTTAAAAATATATTTCAAGTTTTAAAGTATTTGAATTGGAAAAGTTAGTGAAAACTTGTATGACGCTACTTGTCACGAAACAGTTAATCGGACAATGTGGAATTAGAACACAGTCCGCTTCAACATTGATTTTATGCGTTGCTTTTACTGCGTACGATTAATATGAATATTAAACATTTTTTAAATTATCAGTAATTATTTTGCAAAGTAATCACCAAATAAAACTTCTAGTAACAGAAACCAACACTTAAACAAAATAGTTTTTAAATATATTAGAAGTTTTCAAATATTTGGATTGGAAAAGTTAATGAAAATGTGTAACCTACTTCGATTAACCAACTCGAAGGAGTCGAAAAGGAGTCAAATGTTACAAATACAGAGCCTCGATGCTTTTAATTGAAAATTGATGCAGGTTTTCTCAAAGCTGTAAATAGTAAATCAAAGCTACCTCAATTTCGAATTTACACCTTAATCTCACGTTCCAAATATGGAATATCTCAATATTCAACTTCTCATAAAGCTAGTAGCTATCTCAATTTCAAATTTTCATCTTAATCAAAGATACGAAGTATGGAATATCCCAATGTACAACAACCGGTCACCAAAGATCTGTATGTATCTAATGGGGGCTGGTGCACCTTAAATCTGCGTGGCCTCTATGTCCTCTCGTTGGTGTGGTGGGGTTGAAGTGAGAAGTTTACACTAGAAGATTTCGATCTCGCAATCGTCTAGATACTCAAAATTACGAGATGTATGGCTGTGTTAAGCACTTTTGAAGTGAAAGAAATAGACAGTCTGAATTGGCAAACCAAACCCATTGTCCAACTTCTCATAAAGCTAATTAGCTGCATATCTCAATTTCGATTTTCCATCTTAGTCAAACGTTCCAAATAAAGAATATCTCAATGTCCAACTTCTCATAAAACTAGTAGCTATTTCAATTTCGAATTTCCATCTTAATTAAGTGTTTCAAAATGGAATCGCCCAATGTCAATTTCCATAAAGGGGGGGGGGGGGGTCCCGAAGAGCTGAGAAGTAGCAAGAGCTAAAACGGTGCTATCATTATGCAGATATGTTTCCTCTAATTAAATTAGTATACAATACACAAGCAATTAAAAAAATTTCAATCCGATAATTAGCGAAAAAAGTGTGTAGAACATTTCAGTTTTTACAGAAACGTTGGTACTTTACAGCAAAATCTTACAGATAAACGCACGGAGCTTACTTAAATAACATTGAAAAGTTGCTCTAAAATGTGTACAAAAACATCTGTTTGTATTGAAACTATTTTTTCTTTAGGAAAAAACAGTTTTTTAGTATTTCTGTGGAAACTGCAATGTTCAATTGCTCACGAATAATCAATTTTTGAAAAATTCGTTACTTTTGGATCATTCCGTAATACTCTTCATAATGTTTACTCTTAAATTCTTTTACAATCAAAATTTATTATTACAAACTTGATATAGTTTTAATCTAAAGAAGTTTTGGAATTCTTTGAATCAGTTATTTTGAAATAATCACAGTTCTTGAAACATCTCTTCTGCACGCACTGACTTTTGCCCTACAATCTCCTATACTTCAAAATAAATTTTAGTCTATAACTTTAAGAAAATGCGATACTTTACAAACTAATTACAATACATTTCATTTAAAATCTTTAAACTCCTTCAATATATTCTCGAATCACCTTAAGCAAAACATATATTCATACATAAATTTATTAAACAAGATCATAAAATTATACATTAATAAATAATATTTCTATTATCACAAACCCTTTTAACAACTCTAACTGGAACGTTGAAATTTTTTTTTATGTCAAACCAAGTAAAAATTGGTTACTAATATAAAATGACACAAAAGATCCTTCTTTTTTTCAAACATGAGAACTTCAAACTTTATTTTTTATGTCATAACATTCATGATGAAATATCGCAATATGTCACGTACAACAGAGACAGTAAAAATGACAGATTGCTGATACTTTGCTGAGGACTATTGACCATGAAAGTGACCAATGTGAGGGGGGGAGGAGGGTATTTCCCCCTCTTTAAAAAAAAATTTCGGTGGGTTTGGTGGCAAAATCGTAAGAATATTTCAGTTTCTTCCCATACCTCTGATGATTAAGCAGATTAACAGACCCAGATAGCATTTTTACCTTTTCAACACCTTTTGTCAATCTTCTAGATTAAAATTGAGGCAAGGTACAGAATGACATGGATGCAACCATTTTAAAAGCTTGAACCTAGTTCGCAGTAAGCAAGTTTTACGTAACGTTTTCACGACCATCCTTTCAACAAGGTTTACATAGTGCTAGAAGTGTGGGTAGATGCGGGCTGACGCGTCCCCCATTAGCCCATAAGTCTACCCACTACTAAAACCACTAACATCCATTCTCCTACTTTTAAAAACGGCTCTATCTATCTAAAAATTACTAAATAAAAATAACATTAACATTTAATTGTAGTAATAATGAAAAAAAGTGATTTAAAGAATTCAAATGTAAGAAAAAGCTATTTATATTATACTATTATACAAATGTATTATTCTACTTAGTATAAAGCTATAAGTATTTTTATTAACACATACTATTACACTAGGTCAACTTTTAACTTTGGAGGAAGTTTCTTTTAAGTTAAATTTCTATTCTTTTTTCATGTAAAGACAAACAATAAAAAAAAAAAAAAAAAAAAAACATTTTAGAGTTCTTTATTAATTTAATTTCATGAAAGTATGGACATCTAGAAGCACTATTTGAATCTAAATTAACAGTTATGTACATAATGTTGAATTATTACTTCATTTTATCTCTTACTTCGAAGAACAGAACATTCATTAAAATAACAATAAACATTGGACCCTTGTTCTATGTTAGTGTTAGGAAGTATAGATCAGTTCCTTACTTGTTAATATTTTCATTATAAGATTCCAAATTATAAAACTTATCGTTAGGGGAGAGGGTTGAACTTGTCCCCAACTTTTGAGCATCCCCTCACCTTTTTCCCCACTTCTACCACGGAGTTTACACAATAAAAGTGTGTAAACCTTTTCATTATAAGCTTACTACTTGATATACACTGTATCAGCGCCAATCTACAATCAACCTTTTCGGAGGGTTGCCAACGTAAGCCTTTTCACAACATCCTTTACAAACCCATGTCATGGGGGACTACCCTATAACTTTGTCACTGCAAGTCTTATTACAACTAAATTATTAGGTCTTAGTAAGATAGCAAGCTATCTGCATCATAGGCACCCTATCTTTACCACTGAAAGTGACCAAAACCAATCGACTATAATCGAAAATGAGACTCACCAAAGAAAATCATTAGTTACAAATAGTAAACACCCTAGACCCCTCACAATATTATTAGTGACAAAAGTAAACAACTCAGCCTACTCTCTTTCACGCAATGCAATTTGTCTTTAAAAACGGCTGGTGGTTGGTTGGTGTTTTGTTCGTTAATAATTACAATAATCCGTAATAAAATGTCACTATCCCAAACACAAATCGTCTCGAATGCGGGTGACTTTCATCATTTATTATGAAAAAATAGTCAAAATGCCAAGAACCCGCATACAGTAAATTGTTGTAACACGCACAATGAAAATATCCATTGATTTACGAATACCCTTAAATCATATTATGTTAGGAAATTTGTCAAACATTTTGCTGTTACTAGTTTACAAGTAGTATACGCACAGAGTTTCTCGCTCTTCACATTAGATTTACGAATCTTCACACTTCTTGATTTACGAATACATTTTCATTATATTATGTTAGTCATAAACTCTGAGTTTAAAGTACAAATATGTTTTTGTTATTATTTTAAAGGCATACGCAGAGAGTTTCTCACTCTTAACAAGTGAGTCAGTAAGGTTAAAAAATAATCAATAAATAATAATAATTATGAAAATAAAAGTTATCTTTTGCTGCTATAGAATAGACAGAACAGCACCAACGCATGTTATCATATTGCTTTTCTCTTGTTAAATATTCTTTTCCGGAACAAACAGGGTTAGGAAAGGTTAGGACTGGGTCAATTGGAAAACCAAGTCAATTGGGTTTTTGGTGTAATATATTTTTACAATTATGGATGTTTTTTGTTTTGTATATAAATTTTGAAAAAAAAAAAGAAATTGGTATTTCTCCGACCGTTTGTTTGTTTGTCAAGCTACACTGTTAAAAATTTTGCTCTACCTTCCACCAACAATTGGTTTTCATTTAGCTGCAACCAATATTTGGGGCTTAGTTTCACGATTTAACGGTGCTACCTCGGACCGTAAGCACCATTAAATCGTGAAACTAAGCACCAAATGTTGCTTGCAGCTAAATAGGAACCAATTTTTGATGCAAGGTGGAACAAACTTTTTAACAGTGTTGAAATTTTAACTTAGGTCTGAGACTACTTAAACAATTTTAATGTAGCTGAGACTCAATTGAATCCTGAAAAAAATGCCTGTATGCACAAGGGTCTGTAAGTTCCGAAATAGTGATTTTCATTCTCTTTAACATGGTATCAACGAAGAATGACCTTTATAATGACAAATGGCTAACGACAACTATGGCACAAGAATAAATGTAAAATGCAAAATCTTGAGTTTTAATTTAATTTTCTTTTGAAACAGAGTATTTTATTTTTATTATATTTAGCGTTTTATTAAAGTTTTTTTAGTTATGGCTTTTATATGTAGTCCGATAGTTATGAGTCCGATTAGTGATGAGCTTAAAGAATGTCCATGTTTCTGTACTTAGTCTAGACATCGACAACTATTTTTGTATCCAACAAAGTAGCGAAGTTCGCCGATTCAACGATATTTTTTTGTAGTATATTGTTGCTAAAATAACGCAAAATTCTATTAATTGTCTAGACTTTATCTTCCTTTATCATCTTCATATCTATTATGCATCTATCATATCTCCTTAGATCAGAAAGTTCATAGTCTTTCCAGAAGTCACTTTATAATGTATTTTCTTATGAAAAAACATAATGGCAATTTTATCTAAATACAGTCAAATCCCGCAAACGCGAAATCGCTTAACATAAAATCCCGTTTAACACGAAATAAATCCAGTTCTTCGCACTTAAAAATTGAAGTTAATTTATTCGTTTAACACGAAATTCGGTTAATACGAACAATTTCGGCGGCCCCATCGAATTCGCGAGAACGGGGCTCAACTATATGATGAAAGATATTTTCTAATATCTTTCATCATATAGTTGAATATCATATACGCAAAATTCTATTAATTGTCTAGACTTTATCTTCCTTTATCATCTTCATATCTATTATGCATCTATCATATCTCCTTAGATAAGAAAGTTCATAGTCTTTCCAGAAGTCACTTTATAATGTATTTTCTTATGAAAAAACATAATGGCAATTTTATCTAAATACAGTCAAATCCCGCAAACGCGAAATCGCTTAACATAAAATCCCGTTTAACACGAAATAAATCCAGTTCTTCGCACTTAAAAATTGAAGTTAATTTATTCGTTTAACACGAAATTCGGTTAATGCGAACAATTTCGGCGGCCCCATCGAATTCGCGAGAACGGGGCTCAACTATATGATGAAAGATATTTTCTAATATTCGAAACAATAAAATATAATAATTATAAATAATGATTATTCCATACTAATTCAGCCGATCAAATGGTATAGTGGTTAGCGTGCTAGCTTCTAGACCGTGAGGTTGCGGGTTCAAGTCCCATGTAAGGCATGGGTGTTTGTAAATGTGTGTTGGCTTGTCTAATGACGAATGTTTCAGCTCATTATAGCCCTCGCGTTGCTGACGGCGCCAGATAATATGAAAACAACCAATCCATACAAATTCTTCAGCACATGCGATTTTTATCAAGGAAATTGTCATCCTATCTTCAAATCAGTCGCCGTATTCACCTACAGGTAAATATAGCGCTGTTTTCCGATAAGAAATATTTGGATACGATAGTTCGATTATGACTGTAAGAGAAAAGATGTTTGAAGGGTATGATCAGAGAGAGAGATAGTCATATTATTGCGATTTCTATTTGTTTCAAAATTCATTATGAGTATAAATATAATTTTATTCCTTTCATAGTATATGAAAAACTTACACAGGAAGTTCAATAGATTTTTTTTTTTTTTGTTGAAAGACGGGATTAGATTTGAACTATAATTACTTATACTGTGCTACAATAAGAAATAAAATTTAAAAACATTCTACTATGAAATTTGTACCTAAACATTGCAAATAATCGCAAAAAAAAAATAATAATAATACTTTAAGATTAGTTTTGGAATAACATATCTCTCATAAAATAATTCCTGAATTTTTTTACTAGCCTTGTTTTAATGAGGTATTTTTTTTAATTGAGTTTTAATTCACATTAAAACTCAATTAAAAAAATACCTCATTAAAACAAGGCTAGTAAAAAAATTCAGGAATTATTTTATGAGAGATATGTTATTCCAAAACTAATCTTAAAGTATTATGGTCAAATTCATTTGATAGGTTTTTAATTATTTCAAAACACGCCATTATATTAATTGTTAAAAATTTTGTTTCATATATAATTCATATAAATGCTTGAAAACTGCAGCAATACCAAAAATTATCTTTATTTTGTTTAGAAAAGTAGAACAAATCAATTTTGCACATTGATCAAAGATGTGTCTAATCATATTTATAATGTTTATATTGTGCATACAAAAGTCATTCGGATATTACGGAATAACACGTATTTTAGATCAAAGGTACTTAGACCAGTGCCAACACGAACGTACGTTCCATAAACTTAGGAATTATTACTTTATTCAAGGTAAAAGGTAACTGAAGTTAAACCAGCATAAATCGCAGTCACGCATAAATGAATGAATACATTATTGAAGTGTGTGATAACCTCTAATGAAAGCCTTGTCGTGGAATAATGCGATCAAAATATACCCATGGCTTCCCTCACCAGCCAATACTGCTGGAAGTATAAAATTATCCTGCTCGTTATTTCGATAGCAGATTAAATAAAAAGTGACAGAGGATCAGATACCCATAAATAATTCCATTCCGTAACTTCAAGTAGTTCGGATTTTTCTTAAAAAACCCATAATTTGAAGATTTCTCAAAACTATCCCGGCCTCAAAGTTATCAGAATGTCATTATTGAAAAATGTAGGAAACACTTATTCGCTAAAATTATTTATGGTTTGTTTAAAAGGAAACATTTTCAACGCCGTGTTTCTATTTTTTGGCTGTACATGTTTATTTTTTTCTCCAATAAATGACCGATGGCGGAAACAAATCACATATTAATGTTTTTTCCGACCGGCTTTAATGCCAGTAAAATGTTTCTCCTAAATTTTGTTTTTGAAAATTGTCATTTCATTCAAAAAGGTTCCGTGTGTTCTATTACCCATAAAGTCAGTATATTGAAAATCGATGCACATGTTATCAAAGAGATGAACGTAATAAAATTAATTTATCACGATTTTTACAAACCAGCTTTCATGGGTATATAAAGTAAAAAATAATATAATTCATAAAAACAAAGTTTTTAATATAAATCCTTTATACGCATTGCCAATTTTTATATTCATTAACACAGCGCCGATTCCGTAAACAGCGCGTGCTTGGTGTATGCATCTAATTTTAAACATTTCTATCAGCAAAATGTGCGGCAAAATACGTTTCAAAATTTATATATTAAAAATGAATGTGAAATTATGCACTCACATGCAAATACCTTTTTTTTCTCAATAAAACAATTCATTCATTCATTCATTCATTTAAAAAAATTTGGCAACAGCAAAAAGTTTCTTCAATGGTCGCTTAAACTCTATTTTAGTGCGATTGGATGACGGCAAGTTGGTTTATTAGTTTTCCGTAAAAGCGACCTTTTAGGGACAGTAACAGCACCAAAATTTGATAGAATACATTGTCATCGACACCATCTGCCAAGTTTCAGATCAATTGGATGACGGCAAGGGGGTAAATTAGGCCTTCGCAGATTTGTCCCCCATCGACACACACACAAAAATCGAAGTTAATATAAAGGATTTAAAAATCTTAAACCATCTTCAAAGTACACAAAGTTAAAAGTTTATTTTTTTTATTTTGCTATTTTTAGTGCGCATGGGCAAACTACACTCTGAAAACTTTTCCTAAAGATATTGCTATATAAAAAAGATTTACGTGAATTTTCTCCTTCATTCCAGAAAAAATATTTAACCTTACACAACCTGCTAGAAAGATTAATAACTTTCTGAAACTTTATCGAAACTTAGCGAATGGTTATCGTTACAATCACTTAATCTTTTACTGGAACACTGTTATACAGTTTGAAAAGAGAATGTTACGATATGACACCATTTCCTTAACGAATCAAAGTTCGAAAAATTACTTTAATGATTTTTTTTACTGGCTTTCGAGATAATTATGTATTTAGGAACGTGACAGTTCAGCCGCCAAGTTTAATGTTAAGGTGGTAGTACCAATAACTGTATAGTTGATCGATCTTTCAACCACTAACAGCTCAGGTTCTAATATAGCTAGAACCTTGATCATTTTTCTTTCTTCTTTTTTGCCACCATGTTGCCCCAGGTATGTAAACGAAAAAATAATTAATAGTTTAAAAAATTAAAAAACATTCTTTAATAGAAAAGTGATCTAAAAAGTAGAAAATAATTTTAAATAAGTCTGAAATAAGAATAGAGTGATTAACAAGAAATATTTATTTTAACGTTCAAAACCGTGGGGTGCTTTTTAATAATGGCTCTACTTTTATCAATATCTGTCATTAAATATTTACAACAATTGACATCAAGCACCCCACGCTTTTTGACGATAAAATAAATATTTCTGGTTAATCACTATTCTTATTTCAGACTTATTTAAAATTATTTTCTACTTTTTAGTCCACTTTTCTATTAAAGAGTGTTTTTTAGTTTTTTAAACTATTAATTATTTTTTACTTTTTAGTTTGGTTTTTTATTAAAGCGTGTTTTTTAGTTTTTTGAACTATTATTTATTTTTTCTGTAAACTATAAATTTTTTTTAGTTAATTTTTTTAGTTAAGTGTACAAAACTCTCCAGTTGTTCTTGCCAATAGTCACATGCTTGTCTCAAATTTAAGTCATGTTTATGCCTTAGTACACGCCGTATTACTAGGCACAAAACACCACCGTGTCTCTGAATATGAAAAATCACTAATCCTGAAGATCCTGTTAAGTATAATGCGACTAAAAAAACGCGCTTTGTATAACTGTCGTGCCCACGACAAATCTTTCAAATGTCTGCCTTATCAATTGTCGATGATAGGTTCTGTGATTAATGGGATTGTAACGGGTAACGGCACACCAGTGTTCGATTCCGGTGAAGGTTGGTTGGAATTTAACTGCGCAAGAGCAACATGAGCTAATCCTTGTGATAAAGCGACACACTTATTGAATTATTGTATTGTCATCGGTCTTTGACAAGTGTGCAAAGTTTAAATCAAATCTAATCGCTCAAAGTATGGCAAAATCGAGCCCAAAAGAGTCAGTTACAAGCAAACATACAGGTGAAACTAATAAAAGCGTGTTAAAAATAACATAATTGTCAACATTAAACAAAGAAAAATGGTGAAAATATACCTTTAAAATCCCCGAAGTCCCCGATTGTGCCAAAATTTTTAGATGGCCTTAGAGCAAGGATTTTGGTTAATCTCTTTATTTTTCTCAGCTCAATTCAACTTTATAGAGTTTGTATGTTGTATTGAGAATGAGTTTTCTTATCTCCAGAAAATAATTAAGTTCAAAATTTTAACCGGGGTAGTGACAGAAAGGTACTGACTAATTTCAGATATCCTTCTTGCTGTGTTTAGTTTGGTGCTAAGAAGTTATTTTGATACTTAACATGCACTGTGAAAACACTGTTCTTTAAAATACTTAATTTATAGTTATATTTTTCAGTAAATTGGGTGCTTATCAAAGGACCAAAATAAATCTTTCAATTTTGAATTAAACAAGTACTCACAATTTTTAGAACAAATTTTGAATACTTCGTTGTGCCTAGTTGGTTTTGAACCAAGTGCCTTTTTTTTTTTTCCTTTTCATTACAGACCCCATCGAACATCATTCTGAATTTTTGTATATAATGCAAAGAAATCTAGCACATTAGAAATATATTGGTCTGCAGGGATAAAATGGTTGAATGAAGCTGCACAAAATTGAGTTTAAATTAATTGAACTTAATCCGATAGTCAAACATGTCATAACTTGCCAAATAATGAACATGACTAGTAACCCACCTCTCTTTAATTTTCAATGATAAAGAATGCAAACGATATTTTTTCTATGGTGAAATATACTTCCATCTTTTAAAAGTAAGCCAAGTTGGCGATAAATATTACATCACTAATGACGCAATATTTATTGTCAACTTGGGGTACGTAGCGCCAGAGGTGAAATATCGTTTACAACCACATTAATGCAAAATTAAGAAGTGGTGGGTTACCAGACAAGAAAGAATGTTCATTTTTTGGCAAGTTATGGCGTATTTTTTTATTTTTTTTTTGGCTATTGCATTTAGTTCAACTCATTCAGAATCAATTTTTTTCGCATTCTATAAAAAATTCAGCATGATATTCGATGGGTTGCCTATACTTGCAGTCGCTTCGCGGGCTATTAGTCTTTCGTCATAATGGCTACACTATCGAAGATTGTTTAATTCATCTTCATAATGATAGCAAATGTTATTTTATGGAACTTAAATCGAAGGTCGTTTTGTAGACGTATTTTTTTCCCGTATAAATCCGGATGTATTGCAAGTACTTACTTTCAAGTATATTGTTTTATGACTAGATAGAGGATTATCGCAGATTCTGTACGATATTGCATTATGGTATATAGTCGCTTAATTTTAATAACTCGTAACTCAAAAGAAAAGCAACTGTCCAGAAGACTTAGAAAACTGTGTAAACATGTACTGTGGAGTTTAAATACAAAACACTTCTTAAATGGTCGTACAGTACACAAAAGGAAAAAAATCAGAACGATGGCTATATTTTGTATTTTAATTGATGAAATAAAAAAATTAAAAAAATCTATATATTTAAACTGAATTAAACTTTGAAAAGTTTAATGGGAATCCCTTAGTATTATACCATATTTAGATTCAGTTTCCAAAAAAATGGTGAAAGACAAAATTTCATAATTTTCCAATGAGTGGTTAGAAATTTAAATGAGGTAAAAGAATTGACAATTTAACTTTAAAAGAAAAAATTACTTTTTTGACCATAAATTCTAAATAATCAATATATTTTAGTAATTTTTGTTTCAAACGCTAGTTTGTTAAATTAATCATCAATTAATAAGATAAGTTTTAAAAAAATTGAAATAGAAACATGTATTTTTTGTTGTTGCTTTCATTAGATTTATCTTGGTCGAAAACTCCTCCACAATTTTTTCATTCCATTTTGACTTTTGGTTCTCAATATTTTAGAAAAAATGCAAAAAGCTCACTTTAAAGGACCGTATAAACATTACATCGATAAAAATTACAATGTCCTTCCTTGTTCGTGAAACAGAGAGAAATCAATCGTTGATGTGCGATGCTTAGGGGCAGGGAGCTCGGTGTTAAAAGCACTCATTTTTCAACTTTTTACGCTTTAATCGCATTTCTATGGGAATTTCGGAGATGGAGATGTTTAGAACACCTTATCAGCATAGAGATTTTAATCAAAATCGTTAAAGTCGTTTTTAGCAATTACTGAAAAACATGATTTTTTCGTGATTTCTTCTTGATTCTTCGTGACTTCAACCTTATGCGTATGCGCAATTGTGACGAAAACTCTAATGGTAGGTCTCCTGTCCACCACTAACCCGCACACCAAATTTGAACATCGTATGTCAATTTTTTCGGGAGTTATGCTGACCACGTACACACAGATATATACAAATATGGACAGACATTTTTTCGAGATCACTTTTTTGATATCGAGGTGTTGCAAAACCTGAAAAATGCAAAAAAAATTGAATTTTTTTTTTTGACCGAATGCTATACTTTGTAAACATATGGGTAATTGAAAGTAAAAAACTCCACTTTTGTAATAGAACTCGTCAAGTAAAATGGCCAGCTAGAAAAAGTCATGAAATTTAGTGGTTTCCACTAAGCGGCAACGTTTTATTTATTTGGGGTAATTTACTTACGATGAAATAAAACAGAATTATTGCGAACTGTTGAAGTCAATCAGTACATAGAAGATTTGAATGTTTTCAAAATAGTCTCAGTTTATATGTTTGGGTTACTTTTCACCCAATGAATTTAATTAAGATTAATCCGATATTTCCAGGATTTCTTCAAATTAATTTCAACTTAGTTTATCGAGTGCAAAGTATCTCAAATAAATGACTCGCGGGAGCTTAACGGTAACCATTACACTTCTTCTGGCTGACCATTTTACTTGGAGGGTTCTTTTACAATGTTAGTTTTTTTGAAGGAGAGTTACCATTTTACAAGATGTTTCACGAATAACTCGCTACACAATAAGTGGCATTTTCTTCAAGAAAAGGTTAATTTTCTAAGCAAATAAAACATACGATGTACAATTGTTGCAATTTCTTTTGGAAATAATTGTAATTTACAATTTTTCAGGATTTATTGGATGTTTTAAGAAAACTTATTAAACAAATATAATTATGTTTTACTATATAGTACCAAATTCGAACCAAAACTTTTTATTCGAAAAAGTTGCCATGATTTTCGAAGTAATTGCTTTTATCTGAATTCCCGGATACTTTGGACATTTTAGAAAGCCACAATTTAGAAATTTTCAGTCTCCTGGTGGTTAAAGGCACCGAGCTTATGAACGGTAGATCATAGGTTCGGTCCTAGCTTCGCCGAATACCGATGTGTACGATAATGGGGACTGGTACAAATTAAATGTGTCGTGGCCAGTGGCTAAAGGTTTCAAGCTCATGAACGGTAGATCGTGGGTTAGGTTCTGGCTTCGTCAATGATAAGAACTGGTGCAAATTAAATATCTCGGGGCAAGTTTAGAAAGAGAGATATGCGTGATAAGGTTTCGACTTCGTATTCTTATCAAAGTTCAAAATTTCGAGGCGCAATAGGCTGTGATAAGCACTTCATGGAGGCAGAAATAGACCACCGTGTCCAAAGTATCCGGGAAATTAGCTAGTGACCTGGAGGCTAAAGGCTTCAAGCTCATGAACGGTAGATCGTGGGTTAGGTTCTGGCTTCGTCAATGATAAGAACTAGTGCAAATTAAATATGTCGGGGCAAGTTTAGAAAGAGAGATATGCGTGATAAGGTTTCGACTTCGTATTCTTATCAAAGTTCAAAATTTCGAGGCGCAATAGGCTGTGATAAGCACTTCATGGAGGCAGAAATAGACCACCGTAACCATGCAATTTAAAATATATGCCGCATTATTTTGGTTTGACATGTTTTTTTCTCTTTTTCTCAAGTAAACGCTTTGGGCTTTATATACCGGAAGTTTTTCCTGTGGATGCTACTGTTCACATATTCCCAAAGTTATAAAGCTATAATAGTTTTGAATATTCACCCTTAAGGATTTGAAATGAAATTCCAAATTAGAAATATACCACTAATCATAAATCCAAGGCGATAAAAAAAAATACCTCGCCCGCATTTACGTTAAAAATGGAAGAAAACATTAAATTTAAATTCACGAGTCTCTTTTTCCCAATATCCGTTGTGTTTATACATTTTTTAAGTCCCAGGGCGTCAAACCCGAGCCTTTTAACATGTGCTCTGTGTCTTAATCATAGGCTCGACAATTTTTATCAGAAAAAAGACAGCTGAAAGCGGCAGGTGAATTAACAAGCATAGAAAAAACAGATGATCAAATGACGTACAGATATATGCTCAGATTAAAAAACGTATAGATATTTAATAAAGCAAACCGAGTTACACAGATAAACGCTAATGGACATCTTTAAAAAAAAAAACGACTCTCTGGCCGTTACCACTCTGGCCAAAGATGCCGGGTTCAAATCCTGAGTTAGGCAATGATGTTCGTTATGGTACGGATTCCAAGTTAAGCTATGGGTCCTGGTGTGATTATACGTTATTGTACAAAACAATAAATCGTTGAACGTGCAAGTCAACCAAACCAGTCTTCACTTTTAAAGGAACACTAGCGAGTCAAACAAAGGGTGTACATAAAAAAAAATTATCAATAAATTATTTATATATTTAGAATTAGGAAATACAATAATTGCGTCTACTATTATTTCTATTTACATATATATTAAAAAATATTTTTGAAATATTTGCTTCTTAAAGTTGTTATTTTTTTTTATTTTTTTTACTTTTTACTACTACCCAATTTTAGATTTACGACTGCCCAAAGAACCACGACTGCCCGTTAGAATAGGCCCTGCTCTCTGAGAGAATATTTCAAAATACAACAAAGTTTATGCTATCCAAATGAATGGAACACATAATTCATAATTATAAAACATGAATATATGTAACTGAAATATGTTTTATAATTTTGGTACTTTTAATTGTAGCTGCCACTTTTCTTTTTTTTTTCGAAAAGTTGCAAAAAACTTCCAATTTAGTTGCGCATTGGAAACGCAGCAAGACATGTTATAAAATTGTAAAATACAAAATATGCTACAAGCAACGGTAATTTAACTTTGTGGCATTCACATTTTTTCTGTAACTTTTCCTTGAAAAGCTACAAAGCAAAGTTATATATCCAGTTTCACTGTGTAGGAAAAACGTAACATTACGTACCGTCAACGCAAAACTTTTTATCAGATTGATGAGGCAATGCATGTTTTACACAATTCCTTTCCATTAATATAATGTAATTCGAATAAAAGCAGTCTGTATCGTAAGTTACCATAATAAAATCAATGGTCTTACAGGAAATCATAAAATATATTTAACCAATCAAGAGAATATTTTGTGTCCTATTTTTCATTGCTATTTTCATTTCAATCAATCTGGGGTGGGGGGGTGGGGGTAATAAAGGATGAAGTTTCCGATAACTTTTGGAAATTTTAGTGATCTTTGGGGCAATATCGGTTTAACTTTGCAGTCCTCTTTACCCACCCCCTCCCCTTCCCCAATTTCGATTATTTCTGGCACCCAATCGGCTAGCTGTCAGACAGCCTAACAATATTGTCCAATATATTTTTTGATGGGTCACTGGATTTCGTGCTGACGAGCAATCTCGTAGTTAGCAGTCAACAAGTTAATACGTAATAGACTTAATAGACTAGCTGAAGTTATTAACTAGGCTATCAAAATATGTTGTAATAAACAAAATTGGTTAAACTTAGTAGTCCTCCCCCCCCCCCCCCACACAAAAACAAACCAATTGTGCTTATTTTTGTCACCCAATCGCCAGTCAAAGATAACCAGCCTATATTCTCTTTGGTGGGTCATTGGGTCACATGTGCCCTGAAGCAAATTCCTTAGTTTGTCCCACAGGGTCTCCTCTACTTCAGCATTAAAATGGGGAAGGGGGGAATCACAAATGTTCATTATTTAATTCTCTTCACATCGTTCAATGTTGTTTAGTTCGCATTTAATGATTAGCTGATGTTATTAATTAGACTGTTACAATATGTTATAGTAAACAATATCGGCTTAACTTTGTAGTCCTCCCCCCCCCCCCCCTCTTTGCCCACACACAAACCAATTGTGCTTATTTTTGTCACCCAATCGCTTGTCAAAGATAACCAGCCTATATTCTCTTTGGTGGGTCATTGGGTCACATGTGCCCTGAAGTAAATTCCATAGTTTGTCCAACAATGTCTCTCTCTACTTCAGCATCAAATTGGAGTGGGGGGGGGGGGGATCACAAGTGTTCATTATTTAATTCTCTTCACATCGTTCAATGTTGTTTAGTTTGAATTTAATGATTAGCTGATGTTATTAATTAGACTGTTACAATATGTTATAGTAAACAATATCGGCTTAACTTTGTAGTCCTCCCCCCCCCCCCCTCTGGCCCACACACAAACCAATTGTGCTTATTTTTGTCACCCAATAGCCTGTCAAAGATAACCAGCCTATATTCTCTTTGGTGGGTCATTGGGTCACATGTGCCCTGAAGCAAATTCCATAGTTTGTCCAACAATGTCTCTCTCTACTTCAGCATCAAATTGGAGTGAGGGGGGGGATCACAAGTGTTCATTATTTAATTCTCTTCACATCGTTCAATGTTGCTTAGTTTGAATTTAATGATTAGCTGATGTTATTAATTAGACTGTTACAATATGTTATAGTAAACAATATCGGCTTAACTTTGTAGTCCTCCCCCCCCCCCCCTCTTTGCCCACACACAAACCAATTGTGCTTATTTTTGTCACCCAATCGCCTGTCAAAGATAACCAGCCTATATTCTCTTTGGTGGGTCATTGGGTCACATGTGCCCTGAAGCAAATTCCATAGTTTGTCCAACAATGTCTCTCTCTACTTCAGCATCAAATTGGAGTGGGGGGGGGGGGATCACAAGTGTTCATTATTTAATTCTCTTCGCATCGTTCAATGTTCTTTAGTTTGCATTTAACAATTAGCTGATGTTATTAATTAGACTATTAAAATATGTTATAGTAAACAATATTGATTTAACTTAGCAGTCCCCCCCCCCCCCAAAAAAAACCCCTCATTGTCACCCAATCGCCTGAGTGTCAAAGACTACCAGCCAATATTCTTTTTGGTGGGTCACTGGGTCACGTGCGCCTCGAAGCAAATTACATAGTTTGTCACACAGAGTACCTTCCTATTTCCGTATTATGTTGGGGGAGTGGGGGAGAGGGGCAAAAACTCCAAATGTTTGTTATTTAATAATCTTCACGTCATTCAATGTCTTTTCTGTTTAAATAAAAGGATTACCTAATGTTATTAATAAAACTATTAAAATATGTTAGAGTAAACAAAACAGATAAGAAAGTAAAGTTCATTTACGTTTTAAACGATTATTTTTCATTACAGTAAAGTAACAGGAATTAACGCATTCAATTACTACATCGTAAGTTACCATAATAAATTTAATCGAATAACTTAATAAAATGTCACCAGATATTTCTATGTTGCATCCTTGCTTAGAGTTTTATGAACAAATCAAGACAGAGAATTGCTGAAGATTAAAATGTATATTATTTATTTAATTGAAATGCGTTCATGTATGAAAAAAAATCAAAACTTGAAGTTATGTAAAAATGAACTCCATATGTATCCCATGTCAAAAAGCAAATTTGAATGGGTCTTTGTGATGAAATATTTATCAGCAGTTAATCACACACTTATTTATTACAATTGTAATGCCAACTTTACAATTACACAAGAGGAAAAAGAGCTACATATTTACACTTAATAATTTTTAATACACCTTTAATCCTCTATTTTTTTTTTAAAGATAAGTTTATAAGGTGTTTTTATAACTTCATGTAATAAAAACATACAGAAAACCTTTGATAAATTCGAAGTAAAAGGTACTTGAATTTTGAATTTGTAAGCTCAACGACTAATTTTTGTGCACAGTAAAAAGGGCTCATCAGGTCGGGACCTACAACTTAGCATGGATACTGAAAGACAACGAATATCCATACTTAGCCTAGGGTTCGAACTCGGCACCTTTGGTATTCGAGGATAGAGCTCTAACCACACAACCAGAAGGTGGACACATAAGTTTTGAAAAAGTATATTCGACGATACAAGGCTCTAAACATGCTGTTGAAACTGAATTTTACTTAAATGAAGTTTGTTTAATCACACATATACATTGTGCATACCATATTTTAAAAAATACTAAAAACCTCAGAATATTATTAGCAATTCTGAAAAGGTACCCCCCCCCCCCCTTTTAAAGTATGGAACGAATAAAAGTTATTACATTTAAAAAGTTTGGTTAAAGGACGAAAAATATCATCATTCATGCAACTTCTAAAGTTCTGTACAGACTAATTGTTATTTTATTTTTACTTGAGAGTACATTTACAATATCGGGTTTTGTCTCTATTTGAACTTAAAATCCTTTATAGTCAAATTGTTGTATATGTTGTATTTCATGTTGCACACAGGACATTATTTCGAATTTGAAATGAGTTCAGAAATAAATATAAAGTATACTAAATCTCAAATTTTAACATATTTTTAGCTATTCATCTTCAGATTGCAATTTTCTATAAAATTTTGACTAGTACTTCATTGTAATCAAATGATGTTAGTGCACATAAAAGGTTATTAAATATAGAATAAAAGAGAATTAAAAACTAGTTCAAAACTAAACTATGTTGAATCTCAGTTTTAACATACTTTTAGCTGTTCATTTACAGATTCGTGTTTTGCTTGAAGTCTTAACTTGTAATTCATTCTAACTAAATGAGTATTAGTGCCTGCAAAATATTATTAAATATAAAATAGCTACGAGTAGAAAATAATGTCAAAGTAAATATATTGAATTTCAATTTTTATATATTTAGCTGTTCTGTAACTGATCCGTGTTTTGTCTGAAATTTTAACTTGAAATTTCTTTTAACCAAATGAGTGCTAGTGCCCATAAAAGGTTATTCAATAAATTATAATTGACACTAAGAAAGAATTCAGAAGAAATGAATTAAGAAAATAGCTCAAAACTTAACTAAGCTGAATCTCTTTGCTAACTCATCTCTATGCTTTACTCATCTTAACAATTTTTTAACTGTTCAATTACAGATTGTTATTTTTGTAAAATTTTAAATTGCCTTTCATTCTAATCAAATGATATTAGTACCCATAAAAAATTATTAAATATAGAATAACGGAGAATTGAAAAATAATTCAGAGCTAAACTCTGCTATATCTCACATTTTAACATATTTTTATCTATTCTTATAGAGATTAGAGTTTTATCTGAAGTTTCTACTCATAATTCATTTTAACTAAATGACTGTTAGTGTCCGTAAAAGATTATTAAATATAGAATAATTAATAATTGACAAATAATTCTAAACTAAGTTAAGTCCCGAACTTTGAATGCAGAGTTAGTTTGCCTTGAAATCCACCTACCTTTGTTTTCTTTCTGTAGTTTTTCTTGAAATAGAGGCATGAAACAATCAAGACTCGTTGCTTTCGCGATACAACTGCGAATAATTCCTCTCGTATGACGTCATGAATCCATTACAAAAACTGTCGGTAGGCAAGCAGTGAGTTGCTATGCCAACAACGAAACGAAAAGGATGGCCACACCATGTAAATATTCAGGGGATACTTATTACTATCCAAACTGAATGGACTCTTTCTCAATTGGTGAGATTTGAAACGGACCAGAATATTGTTCGCAGGCGCGGATTCAGAGGGGGCGATGGGGTGGATCACTCCCCCTTCGACCACCTCTGAGGTTGTGAAAAAGGCAAGAAATAATATAACTTATAAAAACAAAGTTTTTAATATAAACCCTTTATATGCATTGCCAATTTTTGTATTCGCTAACACAGCGCCGATTCTGTAAACAGCGTGTTCTTGGTGTTTGCATCTAATTTTTTATATCAAAAACATTTCTATCAGCAAAATGTATGGCAAACTGCGTTTCAAAATTTATTTATTAACAATGAACGTGAGTTTATGAGCTCACATCCAAATATCATTTATTCATTCTGATTAAAACAATTTTATTATTTATTTATTTAAAAAAAATGGCAACATCCCGATAGGATGATGGCAAAGGGGTTAATTATGTCTCCGCAGATTTTCCCGTCATTGACTCACAAAATTGAAGTTAATACAAAGGTTGGTTGGTTGGATTTTAAATTTATTTGGCGCAAGGGCAATTCAAGGGCCGAACTGCGCCAAGTTTATACAAAGGATTTAAAAAATAAGAATAAAATGGCATATGGACAAAGTAATAATGGGCGATTCTGAAAATTAAGGGACTTTGAGAAGGTAAAAAAACATAAAAATAAAAAATAGATAACAAAATTGAAATTTTGCTCTTAGAATTTTATTAACAAAACTAATACATTAAATACTTCAAAAAAAGGTTAAGGAAAAATCTTTTTAAAAAAAACAACAGTTTTCTAATTTTACTTGTAACCTCCGTGGTTAACACAACCCATGGATGTTATAAATAAGTAGATTGCCATGCTTAAAACCTAACCTAAAAGACTGAAGATACACTGGGTATGCTTTTAGAGAAAAAATTGGCTATTTGATAAAAGTGAATGGCAAAAGTATACTTAACACTATAAGAAATAACATTACTGAACATGGAAGTTACAAGTACAAGAACTCACCTGATTTTTGAAGATTGGACAGCTTTTTCGCAAACAATATAAAACTATGCACATCCAACAACATTACCACTCAAAATGGTTGACTTCACTTCAGCTCTGGTAAAGAAGACTGTACTGCTATCTTAATCAAGTTAAAGATATTCCATGGAGGTAACCTCAGCACCCAAGGGACAACTTATATGCTTAAAATAAAGAGGTAAAATAAATTAAAACTTATATATCTTTGTGATTTGTTAATTATATATATAATAAATAAATGTTTAACCCATATTTTTCCATGAATATATTATTAATCAGATTTATTTCTTCAGTTAACACTAAAAAAAACAGGGATGGGGACATTCCATGGAGCTTACATTTCCCATACTTCGGATTTTTATTAAATAATAAATAAATATGTAAAATAAAGACTGAAAACATTAAATGTAAACTTTTTTCTACTTAATACCAATTTCCTCACTTAAAAGAATAAATATTAAGCCAGTAAAAGCCCAGAGATGGAAATTTACCCTTGATTTCAGAATAGCCCTTATATAATCCATAAAAACAAAGATTTTAGTTTAAATCCTTTATATGCGTTGCCAATTTTTATATTCATTAACATAGCGTCGATTTTGGTGTCAGCGTGTGCTTGGTGTCGGCATCTAATTTTTAATATTGAAAATATCTCTATCAGCAAAATATGCGGCAAATTACGTTTCAACATTTATTTACTAAAAATAAATGTAAATTTATGCATTCACTTCCAAATATCATTTATTTATCTTTTGTTTATTTTACCACGCAACGCAACATTGCATTGACTGGACCACATTCCTTAATAAATTTATGTTTTTTTTTTATGTCCAATTATCTTTTATTTATTCTAATTAAAATAACGTTGGCAACAGGAAAAAGTTTCGACAATGATCGGTTAAATTAGATTTATTAGTATTCCAAAACGATTATTGAAACTTCTGCAAAAGTTACCTTTTAGTGCCAGTGACAACCTCCAAAACTTGAGAGAATGCATTGTCATCGACATCGATTGGTTGTATTCAGATTATCTGGCGCCGTCAACAACAAGAGGGCTATAATGCGCCGAAACATTTCGTCATTTAACAAACCAACATACATTTACAAACACCCATGCCAAACACGGGACTCGAACCCGCAACCTCGCGGTCTAGAAGCCAGCACGCTAACCACTATACCGTTTGGTCGGCGTCATCGACATCGAATCTATCTGCCTAGTTTCAACTTGATCCGATGAAGGCAAGTGGGTTAATTAGGCTTCCGCATATTTGCCTGGCAACAACACACAATCAAACAAAATCGAAGTTAATATAAAAAATTTTAAAAAAGATAACTAAATTGAATCGCTTATTGAAGAAAACTCATAAACAACAAAAAATTCGAAAATGAGATAACACTGTTTTCGTATAGAGCAGCATTTGCCACTATGCGGGCCGCATAGTGGCGACCCGAAGGCCGTATCCGGCCCGTCAAAAAATATTCTGCGGCTCGTCAGCAACACCGAAGAAAAAAATTCAAACTTCGGGTTACGGACTTTTTTCTACATAATTTTTAATTTGTTCAAAATAGTATGTGTTTACCATCTAAATACTATCTAAAACAGCGTTCTACACTACGTGGCCCGAAGAAACTATTTGAAGAAATTTTCAAAAATATGGTTTTCATCAAGAATAAATACAGGAATATCTTGACTGGTGTAATTTAAGATTGGTTGCAACAAATACTGCACAGACACTGACTCTACCATAAAATGAACTTGACGATTCCAACCGTTATCATCCTAAAATTGATATTTAGGTGACCGGACGGTATAGTGGTTAGCGTGCTGGCTTCTTGACTGCGAGGTTGCAGGTTCGAATCCCGTGTTAGGTATGGGTGTTTGTAAATGTATGTTGGCTTGTCTAATGACGAATGTTTCGGCGGATTATAGCAACGCTGATTATAGCCCTCGTGTTGCTGACGGCGCCAGATAATCTGAATATAACCAACCAACCTAAAATTGATATTGACTAAAACGGGAGAATCTTGAGATCTGGTTTTTATATCTTTTTAAAATATTAGATCAAGTCACATTGTCAAGTTGGAATAAAAGATCAACTTCATTTTTATATTTTGATTTGCGTATTAGTGAACATTATTATTTTCTAATTATTTAAAAATAGAATCAAACATCAATTGTAATTTTATTAAGATAAAAAAAATTCTTCATTCAAAAATACTTTATTGTTGAATCGATGGTAATTAAATTTATATATATTGGCGTATTCGGTATACGCGGCCCGCGAAAAGCTGCAACATAAGTCACTCGTCACGTCTCTAAAAGTTGGTTGGTTGGTTGAATTTTCCTTGCGCAAGGGCAACACTAGGGCCAAACTGCGCCGAACATTATTTAGGAGTGAACCACTTAAAATATTTAAAACGATGACAATTTTAAAAAGTAAAAATCTTTGGATAAGACGATAAAACCCAATTTCTAATAAGAACTTAAAACGGTTACGATGAGTCATCGTAACCGTTTTAAGTTCTTATTAGAAATTGGGTTTTATCGTCTTATCCAAAGATTTTTACTTTTTAAAATTGTCATAGGCCTATTCTAACGGGTAGTCGTGGCTTATTTCAGCAGTCGTAAATCCAAATTGGGCAATCGTAAAGTCAAAATTGGGCAGTCATAAAAAATACAAAGACAAATAAAATAGAGAAAAACTAGGGATGTGGAACATCGCACAGCTTTCAATTACACTATAATACTTACGTGGATTTGTGTCATTTACCGTTTTTATATTTTCATTATTCATTTAGCAAAAGTGGCCAATTTGGCGATATCTTTTGCAATAATTCTTGTAAGGGTCTTTAAAAAAAAAAAAAAAATCTCTGCCAAAAGAAGCCATATACTTTTTTTTTTTGGCGATATACTTTTCGACAGTTTTTATATTATCCCTTCTTATAAGTGAAACTACTGGGGAGAGAAGAAAAACTATCGTTGATGAGGTATGCTCAAAGAAAGAGAACTCTGTGTTGAAGGCATTTTTTTTCTTCAACTTTTTAAGCCATTAAAGCATTTTTAAGGGAATTTCAGAGGTGGTGACGTTTAAAACACCTTAAGAGGCATTATCACAGCGATTTTGAACAAAATCTTTAGAGCCGTTTTTTTAGCATTTACTGAAAAATATGATTTTTTCGATGGCAGCTACTTTATACGCGAAAACCTTTTTGACGAAAATCTTAATGGTAGGTCCCTGTACCATCACCGCCGATCAAACGGTATAGTGGTTAGCGTGCTAGCTTCTAGACCACGAGGTTGCGGGTTCGAGTCCCTTGTTAGGCATGGGTGTTTGTAAATGTATGTTGGCTTGTCTAATGACGAATATTTCGGCGCATTATAGCCCTCGTGTTGCTGACGGCGCCAGATAATCTGAAAACAATCAACCTGTACCACAACCAACCCGCACACCAAATTTGAACATAGTTGGTCAGTTTGTTCGAGAGTTATGCTGATCAGACACAAATTTTTTCTAGATCACTTTTCGATTTTTTTTTCAAATCGATTCAAAATCGATTTTTTTTAACCGAATACTATGCTTTCATTACCCTATGTATACATATGGGTAATGAGTAATTGAAAGTACTAATTGCTCATTCTTATTTTGTAACAATAGTGGTTGTGGTACTACTTTCAAATATTTTACATTGAAATCATATTTTAGGATGACAAATAACAAGGCATTTCCTCTTGAGACACCGCGTACATTTAAATGCACATCGGATTTTGACCACATAATTTTTCTTTGCCTGAAATAGCCGAATTCAGTCCTACAGCTGATAATAGTTCCACCAATTGTGAAGAAATGGAGTCTGTAAAGAAACGGCAAAAACCAGTTCCTCTGCCAGTAGAGGCGTCACGAAAAGTTGGCGCGAAGCACATGCCAGCAATGAACACTAAGACTTTTTCCTCGCGTTGTCGGATGTCTGGATGTTCTGCGCGAACAAATTTTTTTTGCACTAACTGTAAAGTATTTTTATGTATCACATCGTCGAACGAAATTGTTTTACTGCCTTCCATGATTAAATTTCCCATCTGAACAATTAAATTTAAATTTTTTGCAAGCTTAAGGAGATAGTCATTTTTTGTCCCATCTTTATAGTTGAAACCTAATAACTTTAAAAGTACGTTGTATGGACCCAAAAGAATAATATACATAAAAATTAGCTTGAAATCATGTTTCAAACAGTTGTGGGTCTCAGGAGGATATGCCTAAAATCAAAGCTGAGAGATGTTAAAATCTAAACTCCATGCCAGGACAAGCCGATCCTGTCCAAGCTTAAAACATTACTGACTAGAAAGATTTTAAAGAAAGCACACAGGATGTTATCTTTTTTTCCCCTGACCTTGCAATAGGTGGTGGTTAGGGAATGGTATCTGAGTTCCAGGCGCGTAGCCAGGGGGTGGCTGATGGGGCTGCAGCCCCCCCCCCCGAAATTTTCAAACCTCGAAAGTCAGAAATAGATCTATTTATGCTTGGATAATTAAAATTTGAAATTAACACAAGTTTTCGTTATTTTCTGATTTGTTGAAATTGGACAGACAAAGCACTGGAATTATTAACGAATCGAATTAAGTTGAATCTGCCCTGAATGTAGCACTCCAGACTTCAGGCGTGATGACTAGTCGACGTGATACGCGATGTCTAGTCTCGTTGGCGCTGACTTTCGTCCAACAAAGGGCTTTCAGAGTCCTGGGGATGGGAGGGGGGGGGGGATCTTGTACTTGTCTAGTCCATGATCCCTCCCCCCCCCCCAGGGACTCTGATGGTTCACTAGTACAATAGGTGACAAGGGGTGTCCAGAAAGCCACAAACCGGCTCTTTCTTAGCAGCCATCTCCAACCTCCTAGAGTAGCATTGTATACATATTCAACATTGCTTGGATCCCACGTTGTTAAACACTTCAGAATTTTCCTACCAGACAACCTACAAAAGCCTACAAAACAACTGAAGAATACTATAGAATAACAATTTTTACGCCCTACTTAGATGATATGATATTTTCATTAAATGAGCGCTTTTTGCCTCATAAAGAAACAATTTCTTCCTTGCAAAACCTTATTCCGCAACACGCTGTTGGAAAGAGTTGTCAAGATATTGAACCATGCATATCCTTTTATGAAGATGATCTTCCTACTTACAAAGATGTGATTGAAGGCGAATGGGAGCTGTGGAAAAGAAAGTGGATGTCGGTCGAAATGTTACCAAACTCAGCGATTGGGTCGCTGTATGAATGCGACCAAAACATCTTCCCCAGCATATACGTTTTGCTCAAAATCCTATCCATTCTGCCAGTGTTAGCAGCCACAGCTGAGAGAAGTTTTTCTACTCTTCGGAGATTGAAAACTTATCTTAGAAGTACGACAAGAGAAAATCGCTTAACTGGACTGGCTTTGCTGAATATCCATAGGCAATGCTCAGTTTCAGACGAGATGGTCCTCAACAAATTTGCCAGCAGTGGAACTGTTAGAAAATTCAATTTAACTTTGTAATGCCTCTTAATTAAATACAATTGTCCCATTATTAAACTTTATTTTAAATGTGATATTTCTTCTCATTTCCTTATTTTAAAAAGCATTTTTATTGTGTTTCATTAAAGCATTCTTAATCAAATATTATTCATGCATATTAATACTTAATGTCACGATTGTGAAAAGAAAGGGTCATTTGATTATCACTACATTTAACGAATAAATTTTCTTTCCAGTGAATGCTATATGTGCTAAAAGTATTACAATCCCAAAAAGTGTTTATTTGTTTTTTAGTTTGATTAATTTTGATTTGTAAATTATTGAATGATAATTATTGTTTCCTAAGTTGACATTTATAATTTCTCAGCCCCCCCCCCCCCCTCCCCAAAAAAAAAAAATCTTGGCTACGCCCCTGCTGAGTTCAGTGTCCAGTGTCAGCTAATGAGCTACCCCTACAAGCCGAAACCTTGGGATATCTTGTCTCATCCACTTCAACAGTCGAGCGCGAAAACACCTTTTCCCCTTTGTCAATAAATCTTCATTTCGGCTGTTTGCGGTCAACACTTGTTCCACTGTGCTGTGTGTCATGTCCTCCTTCTTGGGAGATGACCACTGTATTTTTAGGTGGCGGGTGACAACAGTTGTAAAATAAAAACAGCAATGAATAGTTGACAAGAGGGAAGAAGGTGGATGACAGCTATTGCCTTGTGAGTGATCTTTTAATGTTTGGTATCAAAGACATTGAATTTGCATTCACGATTGTTTTGTTGTCTTTTGCGACTTCGCAATTAAAAGTATTTATAATTCTTTTATAAGAAAAATATTATAGAAGTATATACAGTGGCTAAAACAATTAAGAATACACTTCGTTTTTAGAGCACATTAGCACTTTGTATCGTGAATAATGAGCAAAAAATGTAATTATAGCAAAGCTTTTTGCAGAGGCATTAAACTATGGACATTTTGCTTTGTATACACACAAAAAATATAATAATTTATTAAAAATCAAATTAGTCATACAGCTTGGAAACATTTTTAGACACATTTTGCAATAAAAAAATTGGGAGTACACTTGTGAAAATATGTTTATTTACCCTTAAATATTTTCAACTTGACTGCTATTTTAATGTAATCTTAAATATTGTTATTCTTAACCTTTTCAATTCTAATTTTTTTGTGATGAAACTTGTTAGACGAACTTAAATCTAAACTTTTAAACAGAAAATTGTTCTTCGAAGAAAAACTAGTATTGATTCCTTTTCAAATTATTTAAAAAAAAAAGGAAAATCTTATTGAAATAGCTAAAATTGTTGGTAGAAGCAATACTTGTGTCCAGACAATCATTTCAAAATTTTAAATGATGGACCGATTGAAAATAAAAGTAGAAGAAAAAAAGAAGGGAATTCTGTGGATATCACAAAAGGTACATTTTGAAAGAAATCAAGGTTTATAATAAAGTACAAGGCACGCAATGTCAAAATATGAGGTCTTTTTCATTGTAAAAAGCAGTTACACACACCACCAGACCTCTGACATCAATATCATAGAAAATCTACGAGACACACGCGAAATAGTGGTCTAAAAGCATAAAATTAGAAATTAAGCCCATTTAAAACAAGTGTTGCAAGAATAATGGGGTAAAATCCCTTCAGATACCATCAAAAAGTTTATCAAATCGGTACCACGACGTTTGGATGACATTATAAATGACAAAGGAAGTTCTCCTAAATATTGACACCTTCTTCGTGTGCGAGATATTACAAAAATTTCATTGGTGTATTCTCAATTTTTTTTTGGTAAAAATCTGCGTATGTTTTATTTAAAATGTTTCCAAAAAATTTCCTATTTAAATTTTTTTGTTGGTTGGTTATTACGCTTAACGACCTATATTTATGCCCAATGACGGCTAATCAGATCGGGACCTACAGCTTAACGTGGATTCCGAACCACAACGAACATCCATGCCTAACCCAGGATTCGATCCCGGCACCTTTGGCATGCGCGGCCCGAGCTCTAACCCCATAGCCGTCAAGAATTTTCTTTGTTTTTACTTTAAATTAAACCATTTGTTACGTGTAAAATTAGAGGCGTGTTTTCACTTTTTGGTAATGTGTTATTTATATCGAAAGTTGGGCTTATTAAGTAAAAGTAAGGTGCATTCTGAATTGTTTGAGCCACTGTAGGTATATAAATATTAACCAATTAACCTCATGAAATAGGATAACAGAAACCTGATTTTAAAATTTGAGTGTTACTGTTATATTTAAATATAAATTATCGAATTTTATTGTTTCAAATTAATTTACTGTATGAGTTGAAAGTGGGGAGGGAGGGGAGGGATGTTTTGTACGCTCAACGACCTATTTTTATGCACAGTAATGGTTAGGACGGTATCAGGACGAAACCTACAGCTTAACGTCGATTCCGAACCACAATGGACATCCATGCCTAATCCGGGATTCAAAACCGGCACCTTTGGCATGCGAAGCCAGAGGGCTAACCCCATAGCCATCAGGAGGGTGATAAAGGGGGGGGGGGAAGAGATTGTGCTTTTGGGCAGTCGTAAATTTTCCTTAGAATAGGCCTTGACGATGATAAAGTGAATTTTAAAGTGTAAATAATGATGGATGAGATGAGTCAAAAAGACGAAGCAGTATGGAATTAAAACTTGGACTGTCAGATAAAATATGGACAACAGTAAAAGAAACACCACAGGAATTGCGGGCACCTTCTGCCACCAGAAGATGCACATGGGTAAAACGAGTGTGGCCAATAGGCCATTGCATAATCCTAAGGGAAAATATATATATATATATATATATATATATATATATATATATATATATATATATATATATATATATATATATATATATATATATATTTGAAAATCCATGATGCCCCCCTCCTATGTTGTTCTCTATGTAAAAATAATAATGTGTACCAAATTCCAGGTAATTTAATGAAGATTTGACCCCCACTCAATTCGAAAACCTGATTTATCATTAAAATCCGCCTACTAAAATCACGAAAAAAGCTATAATACATAAAACATTTACTATTTACAGAATAAAAACTCATATTTATAGTTAATCTATACTAGGAAAACATATTTTTATAAGAATTCTGATACATATTTAATATTTCACAGGAGCGTAACCTGAGGGGGGGGGGGTAGGGGTCTGAGGTGGTGCAGTCCTCCTTCCCTGAAATCATTTCACTTGGAGTAAGAAAGCAAAAATTATGTGTGACCTCTTCATGATCATCAATTTCCCGCATTGCGGTTGGTTGGTTGTATTCAGATTATCTGGCGCCGTCAGCAACACAAGGGCTATAATGCGCCGAAACATTTCGTCATTTAACAAACCAACATACATTTACAAACACCCATGCCTAATACGGGACTCGAACCCGCAACCTCGCGGTCTAGAAGCCAGCAAGCTAACCACTATACCGTTTGGCCGGCTCCCGCATTGCGGAAAATCGGAACGAAGTATCAAATTATTCCTATTTCGGATAGAAAATATTCTTTTTAAATCTTGTATAGAGTTTTCTTTGATGGATTTTAAACTCTTGTCTTTAATTTTAAGGTTTGGAAACTGCCTTTTTTGCTGATATTTGTCCGAAACGAGTGCCTAAATTTAATATAATCGGTGTTTACTTGACGGAATGTTGCTTTAAAACAATTCATTGAAAACTGAACTCAATATTCTTTCAAAGATGTGACGTTTTCAAGCAAGAAAAAATAATTTATGGTCAAAGAGATTTTCCAGAAGAACACAAAGTCCTGTTTTCCATCTTGAGTTGGAAGCTGTCGTGTCAAACATAGGCGCAGTATGGCCCACGTGAAGCCCTTGCGCCAGAAATAAAACCAACCAAAACCAACCGTGTCAAACATAAGAAATCTCACATTATCCGTAACGGCATAGTGGTTAGCGTGCTAGCTTCTATACCGCGAGGTTGAGGGTTCGAGTCCCGTGTAGTCATGGGTGTTTGTAAATGTATGTTGGCTTATCAAATGACGAATGTTTCGGCGCATTATAGCTCTCGTGTTGCTGACGGCGCCAGATAATCTGAAAACAACCAACCAACATTATCCGAAATATTCAATTTGTTTGAGAGGCCAAATGTAGCTCTTGCTTGTTCTGCACCTGTTGAGTTAGCTATGAATGGGATACCAAGAATTTTGCCTTCTTCGTTGTTGGCATTCAAGATATCAAAACTACTTGCCTTTCTTCATTTTTCTCTTTAAAGTCTGTAATCAGCTCAGTTTGCCATCCCAATGAATAGTTGAGAGCTTTGGTGCGATGAATTCAGTTTTAATTTTTTGTGCTGAAGATTTTCCAATTTCTGTACCTGCCGCCCAGGTACTTTTGATTGGAAGAGTTGCTTCTTCTAGTGGTAAACCACCTTCTATTAGAATTGCTTTCATAAACGCTGTTCGTTAACCAGCTAATAGATTAAGCCTAACCCCCATCATTGATTTTATTTTACTTTTATATGGATTTTTTGGAAATTTTAAATCAATTGAAGACCTTTTCTTAGAACGAGTTGTTGGCGCAGTATGGCCCATGTGTTGCCCTTGCGCAGTTAAACTTCACTCAAACACTACTTAGAACGAGTTGAACATCTTGCACCACTGGAAGTTGAAGGAAGTACAAACTCTGGGTCTTCAATAAAATCATTTACAACATCTAAGCCATACGAATGACTGGAATTAGGGGGCCATCAATTTTAAAAATCTCTAGTTCAGAACTTATGTTTACTTTGGCTGCAGCTTGATTTTGGCCCTTCTGAGATAGATCAATTGTTTTTCTATACGTGATTATTTCCTTTTGATTTTGCAAAGTGTGTTTTATCAAGACCACCTAACTCCACTTTTCTTCATGATCGTTGATCTTGTAAGAATTCAATATCTTCGAGAACCATTTTTGGGTTCTACGTTTGTCATGTTCTATAATAAAATTTGCATTGTTATTGGCTATATCAAAGAATAAAAGAAATGATTCAAGAAACTTTTACTTACAGATCTAGTATTCTTTCTTGCTTTATTCATACCGTGCAATCATTCTTTCGAGTTTTTCTTTGGAATGTCCTGCTCTGATAGGAGTTATAGGAACACCAGAGTGTTCCCGAAACTGTTCGACTTTCAGGATTACAGTTTTAATGGTCTCCCTTTTATCTTTCTACATTGACCCAAGATTAAGGAAAGGAAAGTGACGAAGAAAATCTTCATTTGTGGGCAATTGAAATTCTTTTTTCAGTTTAAAATTTCCCAGTAAATCACTTACAAACCATACCTTCTTATCGTTTTTTCTGAGTACAGGTGGGTTTGTAGTCGATGAGCTCATTCTCGCAATGCAATAACGAGAAGGCAGGCAGCGTTTATTGTGAATAATCTTGATCATATGAGAATTTTCCTAATAGTCCGAGAGTCGACTGCATTTTTTGGACCCCATCGAACATCATTCTGAATTTTTTATAGAAATTGGAGAAAAGTTAGGAATCCACTGGTCTGCCGTAGCAAAAATGGCCGTAACTGATCAATAATCGACTTGGAATTAGTTGAACTAAAATCCGATTGCCAAATATGTTATAACTTGCCAAAAATAGAACAAACTTATTCGTCTGGCAACCCACTTCATTTTGATTTTCATTGAGAAAAAGAGCAAACGATTTCTGATCTTTGGCTCGGAAAACTTATATCATTTAAAAGTGAGCCAAATTGGCGACATCAGTTACAACATAAGTGACGTAATATTTTTTGCCAACTTGGCTCCTTTACTTGCATGTATTAAAAATAGATGCAAGTAGACCGTCGCCAGATATCTGAATCGTCTGCAACCTTCTTAATTGAAAATTAAAGAGTGAGGGTTACCAAATAAAAAAAATGCTCATTATTTGGCAAGTTATGGCGCATTTGACAATTGAATTTAGTTCAACTTATTAAAAGTCGATTTTTGACCAATTTCGGCCATTTTTGCCATGGCAGACCAGTGGATTCGTAATCTACTCACTTTTCTCTAATTTCTATAAAAAATTCAGAATGATGTTCGATGGGGTCCAAAAATTGCAGCCGCCTCTGAGTCTATAAGCAAAAGAAATACCCTGGGATAAGAGACTGGGGTTTAACCTTTTTAAAGGGTGAGGGGTGTAAGGGACCGTCCAATTAGGTTACTTTCGCATTTCCCCCTTTGGCGGGAGTGTTAAGTGACATCGTTTTTTTTTTTAATGTTTTTGTGTTTATAGCTCTTTTTATTATTCCTTTTGAAGAATTGAGTGTAACAGACACTACACTGCATGTAAAAAAACTTCGAAGTAAATATTCGTTACTTGCTACACTATAGTCAAAATTTGCTTCGAGCAGAAATCTTCTTTTAAAGTGAGCGGGGGTCTTTAATTGACCTAAAAACCTGAAATTTTATATGGGAATATCTTTTAGCAATAAGAACGACATGAGAGGGGTGCACCTTGAAATTTCGAAAAAAAGTTAAAAGTTTAAATTATATATATATAATCTTTCGTATTTATGGTTTAAGTAAAAAAATGCTAAAGATACTAAATAACAAATGCTAGAGTATTTATGATAGATGTCTGCAGATGAATTTAAACGTATTCTACTTTTTTTCCCCTTTTTTTTCTTCGTAAGTTGAAATATCTTTTAGATTTAGATTTATTTAGCACAAATAAAAATGAACTAATTTTATGATACGATCAATTATTTAATATTTGCATTTCATTCCTGTAAATCCTTTTAGTCATTTTAATATGAACTCATTTTGACCACTTCAATTTAATGCGCAAATGATTGGTCAAAGATAAGATTACCCTGGGTCTCGCAAACTCTAAAATCACATTTGAATGAGTATATTGAATTATTTAGTTCTACCTATTTTTAATGCATATTCCCTTCTCCTCTAGAAAATGGATAGTAAACGGTTGTAAATGGCAACATTGTCTATTATAATTGCAACTGCGGAAAGGTCCTTCTAATCTTTAAGGCAATTGAAAAATTACCTGTGGAATTCTACTTCCCAAAATTGCTTCAATGTTTTGGATTTCAAATCCATCCATAGACATCAATTGACATTGACCAAGCCCTTAATAACCTTTCCAAAAAGTTTTGACAGGTTTTCTATTATAAATTAAGATGCAAAATATGTGCTTAACTTAATATTTTGCAAAGTTTGTGGGTGGAGTTAATTAATAAAATTTATATATTTTTACTTACTACGAAATTATTTGTTGCTAAATAGTGTCGCAGATTTAATTGACTAATTTATTAATTGATTAAGTAATTAAAGATATTTAATTTAAAAATACTATCTTCGAGTTTTATATGTACCACTATTATTAGAAATTCGGTAATCATACCCCCCCCCCCCCGAAAAAAAATTCTGGCCACGCCCCTGAGTGTCTGTATAAGCTATTAATATTATCCATTATATAATTGGTAATAAATATTATCACAAGGCATTCTGTTTTTATTTAGCCAATCGCCTATTAAATTTTGCAAACTATCGCATTTACAAATTTGAACCTGAATTAATTTTAAAATAAAATAAAATAGGACATTGGAGTAGATCATTAACATGCGAGGGGGGCGCTAAAATCTTATTCTGCCTGGCCGCGAAAAATTCTAGCTGCGGCCCTGTGCATATGGAATCGTTCTTTCCATATAACCTTAACGATAACGTAGTCATTTGGTTATTTGGTTGTTTTCAGATTATCTGGCGCCGTCAGCAACACGAGGGCTATAATACGCCGAAACATTCGTCATTAGACAAGCCAACATACATTTACAAACACCCATACCTAACACGGGACTCGAACCCGCAACCTCGCGGTACGTAGTCATTTGGAGAACAATCTTTTGGTACAACTGGGTTTTCTGAAACGTCTAGGTTTATATACATCTAAAATTTCTAAATTAAGCTCCTTTCTGACATCGATTCAAATCTGAACTCTTGATTACTGTCTTGAAGGGAGTAATCATATTCTTCTTTAGTTGTTGAATCTTGTGTGGAACATCACTTTTTCGTGTTCCGATTCACCCCGCTAATCTCAAAATTATGACGTGCCCCCCCCCTTCCCCAAAAAAAAAGGGGGAAAAAAGGAAAATGGAAAAGTTTTAAATTTGGTAAAATTAAAGTTTTAATAAAGTATAGTATGCTGTTGTGGATGTTTATACTTGTTAAAAATATATAAGTCTATACTAAGTGCATGTTAGTACTTACGGGATAAGTTTTGGAGAGATTAAATTCACTGGAGTGTATACATGCTGTTTCAGAATTTGTAAGCAAATCAGTGGCAGCCCGTGTTCGAAAATGTTAGTGCAGTCGGAAACATGCGAATCCCCAAAACCCCCTCCCCTCCCTCTCCCCCCCCCCCCCTCCCTTATCACCCAATCACATCCACACTTTTTACAATCAACACTTGAATTTTTTTTTTTTTGCTTCTTTAAGAAAATGGATTTTTTACACTTAAAAGTACATAAATAGTAATCCGGCTTTAAAGCCGGATTTACACGCTACCAGTCGGGCCTCCAGTTTAGATCGCCAGTTCTGTGACGTCAGCTAAGCAACCGTTGCGCCGTCTATCGGTGATCACAGGAGAGCGTACGTGATTGGTTGATCGGAGACGCCGGCACAAGTAACTAGAAAATGTTTGGTTTACTGAAACCAGTAGCCTGGTGACTTCACTGGCTGACGATCTAAAGTAGAACCTCAACTGGTAGAGTGTAAATCCGGCTTTCCAGTCAGTGACGTCAAAACCGGATTTACACTCTACCAGTCGAGGTTCCAGTTTAGATCGCCAGCCAGTGACGTCACCAGGCCACTGGTTCCAGTAAACCAAACATTTTCTATTTACTGGCGCCGGCGACTCCGATTAACCAATCTCGTGCGCTCTCCCGTGATCACCGATAGACGGCGCAACGGTTGCTTAGCTGACGTCAAAGAACTGGCGATCTAAACTGGAGGCCCGACTGGTAGCGTGTAAATCCGGCTTAAGTTGAATTGGGATTGGTCACAAACATGTCACAGGTGTTGCCATACAATGAAATCCAATTCAAAATTGCTTCTTACATAAGATCCATTTAATATCGCACAAAATTAATATGTTACAAAATTCAATAGAGTGTATCGCCATTGGACACTATTTCCAATACTAAATCATAGAGCCCGTTGGCAGTTCAGTCTCTATGTTACAGAACTTTGTAAGAGTTGGTTTTCCTGTCATTGTCTTATTGACCAAACCCAGTGACCAATTACAAAAAGACTTTCAAAAATAAATTTGAATTTTTAAACTCAATTAGCCAATCACAACTCGTACCTTATTTTTCTCATTGTGCTTTTAGATGGTTTTATACGTCATCATTTATAAGGTTTATTTCTACAAGGTGTCGGTACCTGTAGTTATATTCTAGAATTTTCGAATCTGACAACCATGAATCTAGGAAGAAGGAGAAAGAGACGCTTTCACTTTCCTCCATGATTACACTAGCGTCTCTTTCCCGCACTGACATCCTATGGGAAGACGATTTTGGTTGAGTACAATTTTTCTTGCGAGGGGTGAGGAAGAATGTTGATAGTCCATACGTCACGATCACGTGACGTAACTGATTCGGGGGAATGACGGATGATCATGAGGAAGAATGAGATTTGTGTTTGTGCTGGTATTTTTTAAAAAAGTTATAAAAAAATCGCGGAAAAGTTATCCAACAATCAAGGAGTTTGTTGTAAGGTTTCTTATTCACTCAGACAGCAGAATTCCTGTTTTACCCATCCATAAGAAGCTGCTACAAACCAGCTCTAACCTGTATGCTACACATAACTCCAATAAGCGTGTTAAACAGATGTAAACAAACAATTTGATGTAGGCCATTCTGAAAATTTTGCTGCCATTGATTAATCAATTCCAATACATGGTGCTGACTTTTTGTGGTATTTAATCTATTAAAATACCTGAAGACGTATTTACTTTTAAACCTGATTGCATACTTCCAGATCAATGTGTTTCTCATCTCTACCTTCTACAATTACAATATATGCCCTTTCCGACTATCACAAAATCCCAAGAATTTCAGAAAGATAAATAATTCAAGACATCATATATAGAATCGTGGTCTTCCAAACACAGCAAAGCCAAGATTTCTTCTCTCCAAATGACATGATGCTGTTAAAGTGGTGGATTTTGAATTCTTGCTCAAGCATCATTAGACCATGTAAAACCCATGGAGTTCACCATTAATTGTTGCTGAAGAAGTATTTAGCTTTTTTACGAAAATTTAGTATTTTGAATTGCTACATTAGCCTGCTGAAAAGGCAGCTTTTGTTTGCCTTTGAACTCGAGAACTATATTGTGAGCCTTTTACAAAATTTAGGGAATGCTGGCTTCGAAAAACAAAAGCGTTTATTATTTTCTGGGAATATATATTTCTTTGACTTTTGCTTTCACTTATCAATACAGGTGACTGCAAATTTCAAGTTTTGTTGCGTTTTTGTCAAGTTTTTAAAGTTCTATTTTCTAAAATTTATTTGCCAGTAATAGGCTAGAAAAGAAAAAGTTGGTGACACGCAAGTTAATCAAGAAATTTGTTAATTACTCTTTGTGTTCTGATTCGGGGAAATTTGCCAGCGAGTATTTAAATATTGGCAGGATGGAATGAGTTAATTAGATATTAAGCGTTGTTTTGGAAGGAGCTCAGCACTTATTTACTTTTGCCCTGAAATAATGTGCAATGATGGTATTATTATGGCATGATGGCCGTGTGGTTAGTGCTCTGGCTTCACATACCAAAGGTGCCAGGTTCGAATCCTGGATTAGGCATCGATATTCGTTGTGGTTCGGAATCCACGTTGAGCTGTAGGTCCCGGACTGATTAGCCGATATTGTGCATAAGTATAGGTCGTTGAACACACAAACCATCCAACTTGATAGCAAATTTACTGTTGTTTAAAGACGTTTTGTGACTGTTTAAGTGAAGAGTAAATTATAGCTTTTATTTTGTAAAAGCTGTGTTGTGGTTTCCTCTGAGAAAATTTTTAACAATATACTTTTAAATTTACATCCATATTTTCTTTTTAAATTAATAACTTATCTATATTTACATGGCATTTTAGTTCTTCTCCTACGAGGTTTACTGCTTCTAACCACTTTTTCACTAATCTTTATCAAACCATATTTGAACACGAGATGTATCATAAATTTACTATAAATTGAAGTATGAATGTGACTAATGTACCCAATGTATAAAATTAAGAGGTACACATCAATACTTTAATTTTGATATCAGAATTAAAAACAAATCTTAAAGCCTACTATATTGTATATGATTTTATTGATGCAAAATAAAGTGACATTTTAATTTATAGAAGGTATTCATAAGAATACAATTAGTTGCACTTACCTGAACAAGGGCTATACTGCACTAAAATGTAATTGTGCCAACTTGCAGAAGCTCTTTTAATCGAAATATCTGCTTTTGCATCTCAAATGGGGGAAATAAATAGAAACGGATATTATAAATGCAAATGAAATGTGATATAACTCTTTGTATTTAAATACCTACACTGTTGGTAGTATTTACTTCTAAACATTTGAAACTATGTTTATTGCACTTAAATAAAAGTGGATATTTATCTGTTTTAAGGATTGAAGGTTGGCGACTGCTTTTCCAAGTTGTTGTCAATACAAGCTTTGTTGATAATATCAAGAAGCAACTTTACTGAACAAAAAATATTGTGTTGCATTGAAATTTGTGGCGACAAAAACTCGGCTGTTGTCGTTACAATCTCACTACATTTATAAAATTTTCAGCAACTATTCCCATATCCTGTACCACCCATATGCAATACCAGCAATTAGTGCAAGATAGAATTTGACCTTGTCTCTGTGTTTATGTTTGGCTTTATGATTCCTATAACCGATAAATACTAAAAAGTATACGATACTACATTGTAATGGAAGAGTATTTATTCTAATGGAAGAATATTATAATATACAAGTTTAAAAAGTTCTGGAATTAAATTAAATAGCTGGCAAGAATGCATTTGAAACAGAAAATTTGTATTCACTTCTGTTTCAAGCAAACATTGCAACAGACCATGTAACAGGACAAAATAGAACTCGTTTTCCAGAAACATTGATGCATCATTTTAACAATCGCTTCAAAAGCATGCTAGTTGCATTACTACCTTTTAAATAATCATCAGAAGATGCAAACTCATTATAAAACGATTAAGCTAACTTACCTGTGACAAAAAAGCATTTTGGGTAAACAATCCTTACAAGACAGACTCTCTACTCTCAAAAAAATATTTTATTATCCAAGAACTACTCTTGTATATTACTTCTATAATAGTATGAGGTGGATCCTTAAGTCCATAAGCTGTAAGAATTGTTTCTTACGATTGCTGGTATTAGAACTCCTCACGAAATTTCTAAATGTTCTTCATACAAAATGATTTTTATCACATGCAAAGTAAATTGTAAATAAAATAAGGGGAGAAGCCTATCTGTCATTGTAAACTAAAACCACTACATTTTCATGGAATTTGTTTCAAGAAAATTTTTAAAGCTGTAAAAAAAGGTCAAAATTGGAAAAAAACTTAAATAATGGATAAAAAAGAAATTCATAAAATTAATCATTTTATTAAAATGTATTACAATATATATATATATTGTTGCACAAATTGTCTGTATATATTGTAAATACTGACGTATTATTTCAAAATTCTATTGTAATTTATTTTTATTTTATTTATTAATTAATAACGATTATACAAGTTAGAAAAAGGTGGCAACACCTAAAGCAATCGAGAAGTTTCGAGATATTTCTTTTCCGATGAATTGGCTGGAAATTTCGAGAATGTCTCACGTGCTTGTATATAAAAGACTGGAGAACGGGAAAGTTTTCAGATTGACTTTGAACTTCGATGAAAGCTTATCGCTTTGTTTACCTATTGGAGTGAGCTTGTATAATCGCTGTATTCGAAGTTTTTTTTTTTTTGCTGAAGCTTGTGAGCGATTACACTGTTGCCTGTGGATAAATTTTGTGAGTTTTCTGAAGAGAGAATAAATATTTTTATACTGTAAAAACTGTGCCATCATTGCCTCAGCGGAAAAATTCATAACAATATATATATATTATCAATTAATTTTTAATTGTTGGTATTTGTATTCTTCGAATGGCAAAACTCTTGTTTGTTTACACTTAAAAAAAACATTCCATGCCAAACAAACCATGCTTTTTATCTTATTCAAGTAATTTTGCTTCCAAATGCCACCAGGTATATTTTTCTTAACCAATACTTAGGAAAGATTCTTTGTATAGAATTTGTTAATCTGTTTATGTTGTGCAATCTGTCTTTATATTGGGATATGTATTGACAATGGAAGTTTGCAATGAAACTGTTGTCATATTAAAGGTTACTCTTTGCAAAAATTTCCTACAACAAGGCCAAATGGTTTAAGTTTGTATTTTAAAATCTGATGATTATTGTACTCGTGCATCTAGAAAAAATTTCTATCTTTAGAGCTACAGACAATAAAGCCAAACATTGTTAATAGTTATAAATTTTTAGTGGGAGGATTACAGGTGAAATGGTACATATTATTGCATCAACCAATTTTGACGTAATCAAAACTGTCATCAAAAGGCAACTTTAACACTAAGTTATACAATCACAAACTGCACACCTTAATAACTGCAGTCTCTTCATTTACTTTAGTAAACTCCCTTTTAAGCTGAATTTTGGCAACAGTTTTGTATTGCTGAAAATGGTCGATGGGGTAATATGTACCTGTTTAAAAATACTAAATTAGTCTTGTATGAGCCAAATACAAAAACACCAATCGACGTTTGGTTGTGTTTCCTTATTTTTGTATTTCTTTTTTAGAAATAAATCTTTTAAAATGTACATTGATGTTAATTGATAAGACACTATTTGGTTTATTGAATTTTTTTTTAATGATACCTAAAATTTTAATATGTTTGTGGTTAGCATTACATTTACTTAATACAATAATACTTACAAGTATCCAGGTTTTTTTTTTATACTGCCCAGGTAACGATACAAGACATTTTTCTTCTTACAATGTCTCAATTTAGAATTCAGATGAAAATTAATTGAACGTCACATGAGGGTTAACATATTTTTTAATTGATTCATTAAATCTACCTAACTAGAAATTTTACAGTAAGTTAGTAAAAATATATAGCGTAATTGAATTTGCATACTTTTCTATTGATTACTATTTACAGTTGCTATAAGGATATCTGACTGAATCAATGTAGGTTGGAAGTAATCAAACAATGAATTATTTTGGTCCTATATCAATTTAGTTTCTTAATGAAATCATTTGGGGAAAAAAGTCTAGGATGAAAATCAGTTTAAGTAAAAGGCACTCTGCCACCTTTCTCTAAATTGCCGATAATAAAATTAGCACATGCTAATAAATGTTTGGCTAACGTTCTTGCTTTTTCTGAAAACTAAATATTTACAATTTGATAATTAGCTGCCTAATGGATGAGAAATGTATCAATAAAGGCAATTTTTAGATGATTTTTCAAATGTTATAAAAAATATAGAATGTCGATAAAAGACTTTAATACATAATACTTAACTCCAACATTTATACATTCTTTTAATAAAGAAGTAATTTGTAAATAACTTGAAAACCATTGCCTTTCGCAACAAAACATTTTTAGTTTTTTTTGGTAGGCGTAAAGGATATTTTAGACATGTTATAGTTCCCTAGCAAAAACAGCTGAACTTGGCTTAATGAGAATTTTAAATTTTTTTTTTAGTAATGAATGAAATTTGCATTTCTGCTGAATCACAGCATTTTGACTTTCAGATCAAGCAAGTTTTCAAAGGCACAAATTTAAAAAAACTCCATTAAATTTATTTCAATTCCTAACAGATCTCTACATATTACATTTCACAATAATAGGTAAATACAAGCATGCAACTGTTTAGACTTTTTCCTGTTTGATGCCAATACAGTCTACAAACACTGCAAAAAAGTCGCCTCTTCAAATGCCATCTGGAAAACAATATATCCAACTCTCTATTCCTGATGAACAATGAAATATTAATTCAAAGACTATTTTAATGCATTTCTTGTAAGAATTTTTTGTAAACTGGTGTTTATGGATTAATTGCTCAAACAATTTTCAAAATTCTAACCTCAAATGTGTACTAAAAATATAGATTTTGAAAGTTATTCAAATTTAATATAAGGCATTTAATTTATTAAATTATTTAAATTTAGTATGAAAAAAAATCATAGAAACCTTCGGACAAAATTTTATGAACCTTCTCACTTCATAGTTTAATAGTTGCATTCAAAATTCTTGCAGAACATTTAGATATTAACCCTTTAACTACGGTTAGCAAGAAATCTTGCCAATCAACATTTTAATTTTTTTTTTGCTAATAAATTGCGATTGTAGCTCCACTTACTGTTTTTTAAAAATCAGGAAAATAATTTTTCAAAAAATCTGAAAAATTCAAAATATACCTTAAATGATCTAAATAAACAAGGTCAAAGTTAAAAACAATGACTTTATCCATTTCAAAGTCGTCATTAATAGGTTAATGGAAACATGGCATAATACTATCTTTAATATATAACAAATTATAAATCCCCCCCCCCCTACAAACTATTTATTATATATCTACAAAGTTGTGAATGGTAATTACATATATGGAGTAAACATAAGGTAACAAATTTTTAAATAGGGAATATATGTTGTGCATTTATTTATACAAACACATTTCTTACAAGCCATGCTTTATTATTTACTTTAAGTATACAGGTTGGTTGGTTGTTTTCAGATTATCTGGCGCCGTCAGCAACACAAGGGCTATAATGCGCTGAAACATTTGTCATTTGACAAGCCAACGTACATTTACAAACACCCATGCCTGATACGAGACTCGAACCCGCAACCTTGCTGTATAAAAGCTAGCTCGCTAACCACTATACCGTTCGGCCGGCTTTAAGTATACAGGCAAACCATTATTAAACATCTAAGTTTTTAAGATTTATATAAGATTCCAAGGATCACTTCTTCCAAATGATATTAAATATATATATATAGGGAAAGAAATCGGAACAGTCTCGGGCAAATAAATTTTGTTTTCAGTCAATTACCACTTACGTTAGAGTATGTCATCACTTTCAAGTTTCACTTAATATAGAAAACTAGGACAAATGGTGCAGGGATATGTTTTTAGAAGACCCCCTCCCCCAATTTTTACAACTAACAAACGTTTCAGTACAATTAAGTGCATACTTTGGGATTTTGGTTTAATAATAAAATTAAGAAAACCTTATCAAGTCACTTGTAACTCTCAAGATAAGTATACACATTCAGAGTGAAACTCTTGTTAAAACAAGTAATGTCCAGTCTTTATATCAAGATTTGTGAATATCCATCCAGAGAACTTAGATGGTCACAAATATTACTGGCAGCAGAAGTATGGCAAAAGGCAGAGGTTCAAACTTTCATACAGACACCTTCTAGAATTTCCTAGCTTTTGTATTTTTACAAATGGCAATTTGAGGAATAACATAAATTTGATGAAAAGTATTAAGAGAAAGGGTATAACACTGGAACACTATCAACATATGGCATGCTTTGTGCTGGTCTGACTATTCTAAATGTTATAATCAGAATTCCTAATCTTATTTCGGTACAGCTGCAAAATTGGGAACTAGCAAGTTTTGGTAACTTTCTTTGGCATTTTTAATTTGAAAACCCTCAACTGCCAATGCGGAAAATACTATGGTGATGAAATATTTAAAAACACAAGAACAAACAAATTTATTTAGTATAAGTTTATATGAAATATATAATAAATCAAAAACATTTGGCAATAATGTATATTCCTAGGAATTTACCATTAATATTATGTAGTAAAACTTTTCTAAAACAGAATATCAATACTAGTACAAACTGTATCCTATTGTTTATTTCCATTGCGTTCAGTTTTGTTTACGGTAGGATTAGGAACTAGGAAGCGCGCAAGGAACTTCGTATTTACCTGTAAGGGAGAAATGGACTGATCCAAAATCCACTTCTCATAGGATGTCAGTGCGGGAAAGAGCCGCTAGTCCATGATTACACCCATCTTGTTTAAGATGTGATCTAAATTCCAATTTCTTTGCGCAATTAATTTTAATTTCGTAATCTTTTTTAACGTTTTTTTACTGATATGAAGAGATTATAGTTTCATGACGCAAACATGTTGCCATCAATCAGCTCTCGTGACTTCTCAATTGATAGATGACCATTTTATATGTATAAATTTCGTGTTAATGCTTTGAGGAAAGTGTGATCGAATTTCGAAAGGTATGCATCAAAATAATTTGAATCATTTTTTAAATTAATAATCAGTTTTTTGAATATTTGTTTTAGTAGCTTTAAAATTATATGTTTATGTTTGATCATTTATGTTTCTCATATTTTTAAGTAATGGACTTAGTTAAGAAAAGAAATGGTACAGATATGCGCAATATGGACCTGTCAAGTCAATTTTTGGTAACTTTTGTTGAGGGCTAGAATAAATCATCTGAATGCTACTAAAAATAACATACTACTTTTTATGAAGAGGGATTTAAAAGTAAAATTTTGAAAATATTTATCTTTTAAATAAATTTAAGGTAAATTACCAAAAATAGCTTATTTTCTCTATAAGTGCATCTGTATCAAAATAAGTAGAAAGTTTTTTCTTCAAAAGGAACTGTTTAAAACTTAACTAGTTGAAATGCTAAACTCGTTAATTTATTAAAATTTTTCAAAATCGTTTTTTTTTTTTTTTTTAGTTTATTAATCATTAGCTTTCTGTATCTTTTAAAATTGAATCTTATTAATTTTTTAATCTTTTAAAATCGTTTTTTTAGTTGATTATTCATTAGCTTTCTAAGTCTTACTAGTTTCCCTAAATGTTGTTGCATTTAGATCTCTCACCTTATGTTATGTGGCAAAGAATTGGTCTTGAATCGGAATCTGAGCAAGAATTGGTCCCGATTCAGTTTTCAAAGTAATGCTTAGGCTGAATGAAGTCAGCTAATTTTCTTCGATTTCTCGCTTTTGAGATGAAGAAATGAGATTTTTCTCTTATGAGAGTTTCAACTTGCAAGACATATAGAAAGGCCACATAGATTCCTCTTGACATTAAAAAAAAAAAAAAAAAAAGATTATTGTTGACACTGAAGAAAAAGGTTATTTGTTTGACTGTATCAGTTAACACATGACTTGTTATATTATTAGTAGAAGCAATTCCTACAGAAATGGAAGAAAATCAGGGTGAAAATCTTTGTTGCTTTGTACCAGAAAAGAGGTCTTTCTCTACCCGCTAATTGAATATTAGAAGTCAATTAGAAAGAGAACTTGTTCCTTTTCAAACCTGGTTGTTTACTATTGAAAAGAGAGAAACACAATGGCTATTTGTATGTTGTAACAACACCTGTTTACATAAAGCTTTCCATTTAGTAATAGAGATTTCCTAAGAGGTGAAATATCCAAACGTTGTTTTACTTCCAAGATCATTAAGTCTTTCCTGTTTACAAAGCATAGATGTACTATATGTCTCGCATATTTACGGAAATTGTTTTCAATAGGTAAATCATGTGTTTTGCGAAATAGTTTAAATTTCTGAAGAAACACTTTCAAAGCATTGTGGCTATGATGTTTTAAGTAATTGAGTTTCTCTTATTTTTTTACCATAGTTTTTGCATATTTTAGAAAACCATGTCAGAGTGGCCACAGAACCTGGAAATCAGGGAAATGTCGGGGAGCTTTTGATTCGGAAATGTCGGAGTATTTTTAAGAAAATTGGGGAAATTTTTTAGCGCATTTTTCCGTTCCTCTGAAATTTGTCATTATTTAACCGGAGATGGTAATCGTTAGAAGTTTAATGTTGCAGAATAATTTAAACTTTTTATTAGCACCAAAACTGTTTGATAAAAATGTATGGCATCTCTTTAGCGTACATGTTCCATTTGATCAGCTATACATCTGGAATACCTTGAGTAATTGAAGAAATATGAAAATAAAGTTTGCCGTAAAATCGGGGCATTTCTTAGAAATCTGTCGGAAAAATCGGAGAACTTTTTTCCCGGAATTTTGTGGCCACCCAGATGTTCAATAAGTTTTCACAATTCTTAATTTAAATCAAAAATTTTTTATTGAAATTGATACATTTGATTTTGGAAAAACTATTTTTCCTAATATTCCCCGGTTAAAAAAATTTAGTTTCTGGGTATCTACCTGGAAAATGTAACATTATGTAAATAGTTTCATTGAAATTGAGCCAAAAGTTTTTGAGAAATCTCTACACATTTATTTACCCTAAGCCAAATTTATAATCTCATTTTTTGGACTTGATTAAAAATCTGTTTCTCTTAAAAACTAATTAATTTGCCCTTAGATTTGCTCTTTATGTATTTTTTATTTGATTATAGTTGGATGGCAAAAATGGCTGATCGTATAAAAACTATTTATCGTCACTTAAACCCAGATGGTGGTTTACTAAACATTCAAGCAATTGGCATGCAAAATCCTATGAAGGTAAACTATAAAAATTTACAAAACGGGTTTACTTTCCGTCTTTAAAAAAATAGTACTTATTTTATCTTTCAACAATTAGTATGTAGGTATTTTTTTTATGTATTTACATGCAATAGTTATAATTCTGAAATTATTAAAATGCATTAGGTCCTAGAAATACTTGTATCTTCATTATCTATGATTGAGATTCACCTTCTCAAAAACTGGAAGAAAAAAAATCTTGTGTTTAGTTTCAACTAATTCATTATAATGAAATGATTATTTTTCAAATTCATTATATGTGACATCAATGCATAACAATAAGTGTCACATTTTGTCCAATTTTTTTTCTCAAGTGTATTGTATTGTAATGATTGGTAACAAGGCTCTCCCTATGAATTTTTAACTTATATAATTAATGGGGATCCGGACAACTCATCCCCCGGACATCTCACCACAGGACATCTCGCCACCGGACAAGTCACCACCAAAGAACCATGTTATGGTAAGCAGTTTTCTTAGGAGGGAGGGCATAGTTGAATAGTGGGACTTGCGTACATATTTAAGAAGGCACAACATAATAGATGCCTCCCCCGACTCCCCACCACCACTGTTGACCATTGTAGATGTCGAAAATATGTAGACACTTCGTATATTTGGTACAGCAAAGCTGATGCATGTGTAAGATGAATGTCAGGCACGGATCTAGAGAGATATATTGGGGAGAAGGGGTGGGGGTTGCGTATTGCTTATATGTGAGGAAGTTTTTTAATAATATTTTTAATAACTAATGGAATATGGTCTAATAAATATGGAATTATTATATTTCGGGGATTTTTTCTTTTTTGACGTAGATGAAAAGACATTTTATAGAATCGAGAATATATAGACATGAGTGAGTTATAACATTTCGTAAATCTGATATAATGCAAAGCAAGTTGATGTAAGTGTAAGATGATTGTCAGGCGCGGATCTAGAGAGATATAGTAGGGCACGCACCCCCTCCTCTCCTAATATATATCTCTAGATCCGCGCCTGACACATCTTACCGTGCATCATGTCTTATATACGAAATGTCTATATATTCTCGATACTACTACATCTCTTTCGTCAAAAAGAAACGTCTCTACGCTAAAAAGAAAGGGAAAAAATGAAGTATAACGTTTCCATATTTTAATAACTCGTATGTTATTAAAAATATTAATACATTGAATTAACATTAATTTAATCAAGACTGTAATAAAATATTTCATTAATATTTGAATAATACCAACAATGTTCAGCAGGGAGGAGGGGTTAAAAGATAACTTCAATGCTGTGCCTTCTTGAATACGTACGCAAGTCCCACCATTCACCTACGACAGTTCCTCGTAAGAAAATTGTCTTCCCCACACAACACCCTCGATCCGCACCTTCTTGGTGGTGACTTGTCCGGGGTCGAGTTGTCCGGTGGCGACTTGTCCGAGGGATGAGATGTCCAGCATCCTAATTAATGTAGCTGTACCTAGCATAGCTGTCAACTTTTCAAAAAACATGGGGGGGGGGGAGTTTTGACGGAAGATGAAATTATCGAAATCTATTAATTTTTCAAAAATCTAGGCATGGCACAACTTCTCATATAATACCAACAATAAACAGTTATTATAATTTATTTGGAGAATGGAGGGAAAAAACGGAGATAGTGTTACAAAAATCAGGGTAGGCAGCCCCCCAGAATTTAAAAGTGGGGAGGCCAGCCCCCTCTGCCCCCCCAGTACTTTACGCCTATGGTACCTAGAATATGCTAACAAAAAAAAACTTTTAAGTGATGTTGGCTACAATTTCATTTTAACACTAAAATTGGAAAAATATTGTTTGCTATTTTAAATTATTGTAAATTTATAATATTTTTTTTAATATTACATCACATATTTTCAATTTTGTTATTCTAAAATATTTTAAACTTAATTGTGTGTCAATCATTGATATTAAGCCACTTATTGATGAATTACATATATTTCGTTTGTTTGAATCTAAAAGCCTTCATTGATTGTAAAAATACCATTTCAATTCTCTTTATAATCCTTAAAATTTGTAAATACAGTTTTAAAATAGATTTCAACTCTTAAATACAAGGTTTCAGAAAATAAAATATATTATGTAAACAAGTCAAAACACAAAATATACAGACAATTTAAAGGTTTGCTTTTTCCATTGTTTCAGTCATGAGATTTAGTTGTTTCATTTTCCTTAAAAGTCAAAAAATAACTACTAAATACGACTGGTTATTGAATCTACGAATTGGCTGTTAATGGAAGTATTGAATGTTCTTACTTTTTTCAATTTAATAATATTTTTCACTTTTTTGGATGTTATAGTTGTAAATCAAGATTCATTAAATTCTGATTATTTTTCTTTTTATACTTGTCATTATCATGGTAAATCTTAAAAATAATGACTGCTATCAATCTGAGTACACAAGCTACATCTATTTAGTGCTTAAATATGGCTCTGAATAGTCTCTTAACCTGGAAATTTAACTTCTGATGACTCGTAGGACAATGTTCAAAAAGATTGAAAAGAAATGTGTAGAAATTTCAAACTTTGGGGGTGGCTTCCTTTTTGAAAGAAATGTCGAAGAATTTTGAAAATCTTCAAAATTTTAGAACATAATTAAAATTAATGATTAACTTTTGATGCCTAATGCTAATTGGTTCTAATTAACTCATTTTCACCATAGTAATATTAATAATGTCAATGAACCAGGCTTTCATTTTAGTTAATTATAGCAAAATAAAAGATTTCACACGTAAAAGTACTTAAAAAGAATTTTTTTTTTGTACATTAGTTTTTTTTTTATGTATGGGTTTAAAAAATAACTTTTTTCAGGCTATTGCATACAAAAGTAATTACTCTCAAACTAAAAAGACATCTCAGTTGAAGAAATTCAGATACACTAACGGTTGTGACCAATTGTCCCGGGAACAAAGACAGTTTTATGAAGAAAATGGCTTTATTGTTATACCACAGCTAGTGCCCACAGACTGTCTTGAAAAATACAGGTATATCAAATATATTTTTTGGTATTGATATCAATGTATTAAAATTGTTCAAGTTTATTAAATGTATGAATAAACTGGCAACATCTATAATAAATGAAGATAAGTAGGGCTACAATTAGTTAGCCAAATTACTGTTGTGAAAACGTCACAATAATATTAAAGATGCCTCATTTATAGCTTATGGTGTTGGAAAAAGTTGCAAAGTCAGAGCATGCCAAATTTTTTTAGCCTGTACTGTACGGCTTTTTTTTACTCTTACTCAAAGTAGTAGACCCCCCCCCCTAAAATTAATCAGCAGATTGTCTTTCAGGACCTGCTTGTTTGACATAAATATGTACGTAATATGCACTCAGAGAAGATATTTTGTGTTCTGTACATATTATTTTTTATATAAATTGTATTTGTAATTATTAAATGACTAAAGATCAAACAGTCCCTGTCCTTCAAATCATAAGTAAAATTTTGTTTTAGAAAATTAACTTTATTTTATGATATTTGATCTCTCATATCATTTTACCAAATGCATTTTCCCCTGCTAATTTTTTATAGTAAGCATAACTTGATATCATCTTCATAACAAGTGTTGTGACTTTAATAGATGTCTTGTTTGTAGGTGTCGATTTCAAGATATTTGTGCTAATAAAGTGCAAGTTCCAGGACTAACTGTTATGAAAGATGTCTCTGTTAATAACGATAAACCAAATGAACGAATCATTAATAAAATACAAGATTTTATTTATGATGAAGTACTATTTGAATACTGTCAACTTCCCCAGGTATGCTCAATTATGTATCATTTAGAGATTAAAATTATCAAATTTCCTAGTACCTTTTTAAATTTAGAATATTTTGTGTCAGTGCTAGAACTGTACTATTCTTAGGTAACTATCATCTTTTATTTCCTTGACTGTTTAAAATTTGAGTAATGCTGTTACTCAGAGAAGACATCCTTCTATTTGCTAATTACTATATCTAATTAACAGCTTGTCCATCCAAACCCGATAATACTAATATCATAAAACACTTCCTTTTTATATAAATCTCTCAATCTAGAGACAGGTAAAAGTTCTCAGTCTTCAGTAAATCTTATTGATATTCACAGACAAAATTAGTTGTAACCATTTACTTGCATTCTTCTTTTTGTTCTCATGGTGTAAATCTACATTGTAACTTTCTCTTTACTTTGTGTTAGGTCTGTGCATAGAGAATTCTTTTGGAATTCACTTGGAGTTAATTAAGACTCACTTTTTAGTTAATTTAAGATGCTAAATCCAATTATAAAATATTACAAGGTTGCTATCGAATGTATTCAAGTGATTCAGTCGATACGATAAAATAGATATATACTTTTATTAAATGCCTTCACGAACCATAGCAGTACTTTCTTTAATGTCGTCAATTACATTAAAAATGTAACCAGCGTTAGGATTTTCCCCCCGTGCTGGACTGTCAATTTAATGTTCACTTTATCGCGAACGTTTTCCGATTTATTCCTGAAGTAATGTCACTCTGTTCTCAAATTATCCTCTTAATCCCTGCTAAAGTTTTGCTTTTCAATATTAGTACTTACTTATACTATCGGTCTAAGAATTATACCAAGGAATGTTAACCCAAAATATTATGGATTTCAAGTATGCTTGTAATAATTTCATTTTGAATTTAGTTATCTCATTGATATACATATAATTGCTTAAATTAAAATAAAGTTAATGGACCATGCATCTTGTTTGATGATAGTTCACACTTTTTTAATCTTTCCACTCAATGTTTATCTTCAGGTTAGAGAGGACTGTCAGATAATAAATTAGTGGAGAATAACATTTGAATTACAATAAAACTTGAATGTTTTCTAAATATGTTTTGATGCTTCTATTAGATTCTCAATTATGTGGAATGCTTTTGTGGTCCCAATATTAAAGCCATGCATACAATGTTGATTAACAAGCCTCCTGATACAGGTTAGTTAAATATTGAACATCTAAAATGTTCTGCTACGATATTTTAATGCAATTCGTTCTGCAACATATTTAAATGTACTTATTTAAAAATATTTTGCTGCAATAAACTTTACCCTTAATTGTATAACGATTAAAATTATCCCCATTAAAATCCTAAAACAAGGTTTTGAAATTTAGAGCGTGTTTGCAAATAATTTTTACCACGAAAACGTCTTAACAACTTTTTTCGGTCATATCAACTCTTTCCAGAATATATGCTGGGTTACTGTTGAACATTAATCTGTTTTTTTCACAAAAATTTGGCATATTGTTATTTTAGGGTGCCAAGTGTACCCGAAATTAAAAAATATATGTATAAAAACATTAAATGTTCGATCTTGTGTTGATTTTCATCAATTTTAACTTTAATGCACTGGTTTCTCACTTCAGAGGTGGACTTTCACTCAACACTATATTTTAAATCATCATACAAAAGTGGTTATGATTAGGTTACCGAGTTACTTTCAGTTTTAACTTCCGATTAGAGATTATGCTGTAGAACATATTTTCATAAAATTTGTTGCATATATGAAGATCGTGGGGAAATGATCCCTCAAGAATATAGAGGAAATATGTGGGTCTTCAAAGACTTGTATGTAAATTAACTTTAGTAGCAGAACTTATTGGAAAAGTTGATTAAAATGTAGACCAAAATGAAAACTAAGTAATAAATTATTTAATATTTGTCATATAACTGTAACCTTCAAAGCATTATTTACAAAAAATACAATTGATCTAGGATCTCTTACATCTCGTCATCCTCTACATCAAGATTTGCACTATTTTCCATTTCGACCAGCTGATAAGATAGTGTGTGCTTGGACTGCTATGGAGAAAGTAAACCGTTCTAATGGATGTTTAGTTGCTATTCCCGGAACTCATGCTGGAGATTTATTACAGCATGACTATCCAGATTGGGAGGTAGGCTTTTGAGACCCATATTGGGTATTTTGCAATAATTAGAAATATTACATTTTTAACATTCAGTGTTATGTTCACTTGTCCCGAACGAAAAATTTAATGACGGGTGGAAATCTCCGGCCTTACTTGAATTTCCGCTTTTTTTCCTTTCTTTCCAAGAATTTTTTTTTTATTATTATTTGTTGTCGACTTATCAGACTAAACTTGCCTTAAACCCTTATCAGAATAATAATTTCTGGTTGCACCACTGTTCTGTACACAAATTTATTTTATTTAGATATATTTGTAGTTCAGAATAGTGTTATATTAATTGTCCATACCCCAAAGTCAAAGTTTCCAAAATTATTCTTTTAATAACTTTAAATTTGGCACCACAAATGAAAGCCTTAAATACTATGACTTCAAATATAAATACATATATATATGTAGTATGTAACTCTACTAGTGGACAGGATGAAGTGAGTACGCTGTAGGAACCGGTTCCTCTATGGCTGTAAAGAGCTCAAATCGGGTTTTCTTCTAATATAGTCTTAATTTTTTTACCAAAACATTTAACTGTCAAGAATGTCTCTTCTCCCCCTTAAAAAAAACAGTTGGAAAATATCAGAAAAATCGAAGACTTTGAATAGTTAACATTAAACTTGTGTTGTCAAATAAATAAATTTATGATCATAAATGATTACAATTAAAAAAAATTAACTGTAAATTATCCTTCTGTTCATGATCAATGTAAGGAAAGCCAAAGTCTCTCTCTTGTGACTTTGTAAACCATATTCTACAGGAGGTTTATGCACTATATTCCTAAATATTTTCAATTGGGAAGCTATAGTAATTGTTAATAACTTGTTACATATGACTGTCCAGAACAAAAATTTAATAACTGGTGTTTACCTAGAGAAAATCTGATAAATCATATGTTTAAAATTATATATTATCATTGACAGTTTTATCTTCTAACTTCAAGAGGTAGATTTTGGAAACTTATAGTTGATGTTTTAATTTTTTTTTCTTCTCAAAATTAAACTTAGATTTTCTTTAAATTATTTTTGACTTATGATTTTGTAATAGTTAAATTGTGTGATGCTTTTATGGAAATTGGACTTGCCTTTAGCATTAAATTAATTATAGGGAGGAGTAAATAAAATGTATCATGGAGTCTCCACAGGAAAAGAGCAAATGGATAAAAGAGTTTACTTGGAGATGGAAGCTGGCGATACTGTATTTTTCCATCCAGTTCTTATCCATGGGTCTGGTGCAAACAGAACAAATGGATTCAGAAAGGTATATGTTTATCTTTTCATATCACCATCATTTTTTAGATTTAACTTTTTGTCTTAAAGGTTAACTTTAATCTGCACACATTGTACAGGAGTTCTATTTAACATACTTAACTAAGTATTTTTTCCCTTTCAAGTAGCAATGCTTAACCACCTTGTTTAATGTAACGTTTCATTTGTTCAAGCCTAAGTGTAAGCAACTGATTTGAAGAAAAAGCAAAAAACACATTTCCATTATCATTAATTTGTAAGAACAGGCTTCAGCGACATACATGTTGATAGGTGTTTCTGATTTTGCACCGTAAGCATTGTTTCTATTCTATGAGTTTTTCAAATGAATACTTCTGTATTATTTCCTAGTGTTTAGTTAGAACAAACTTTTTTTTCCCCTACAAGTACTGTTCTAATATCAAATTTCTTAATGGTCTGTTCACTATGTAATTCTTATAAATGGGTGTTGATATTTGAATATATCAAAATTTTGAGGATGTATAGCTGTAATCCCTTGACTTTTTCCCCCTATTTCTCACTCTTTTATTTTATACCTCTTGAAACTGCTTTAAAAGTCCTTCCTTAAATGAAACTGTTTCTTTAAATAAGATATGTTAGCCAAAAACAAATATCAGGTTGAATATAAGAGTGAAATATTTTGTTCCAAATATTTATTTCACTGCTTGCAAATAGTCCAGCTTCTTAATTTTGACTCATTGAATTGCAAAGATATTTAATTAGCTAACTTAAACATGAATTATAAGAAGAAATTGTTTGCTTATTTTATGGTTGCTGAATTTTTTCAAAGGAAAAAAAATAGATTGTTTTATATTAAATGTATGTAGTTAATACTTGGTTCTTTCTGCAGTATACAACATTTATAGATTAGCTTTTTAAAATGTCTAGATATTTTGATATACTCTGATCTTAAGCTCGGAAATAAAAAATATTTCTCATAACTTTACGTTTATATTTTAGCTATGTGTATCTTTATGTGCGTTTCTCTTTATTATCATGTAGGAATCTCAATAGCTAGGTTTTTAAAATAAGTTTATGTATTTATAGATTCATTACTTATCTGTAAGTGTCGTAATGTAATTGTAGCATTAATTCATATGAACAAAATCTTAAAATATTTTTCAGTTTTGTTTTAATTGTAGTATAGTAGTCTAGGCCCTTGCAATTAAGTTGCTTTTTTTTGTGCTAATAATGTATTGTTTTAAATTAAATGTATGTAGTTAATACTTGGTTCTTTCTGCAGTATCCAACATCTCTTTATGGGAGAAAAGCCATATGTTTGGGATATGTGTATTGTAAATCATTTCACAAACATATGGTTTTTTTACCGCTAAGAAGTCCATCATATGAAAACAAAGTGACGATGCAAGGTCTTGTTAACGATTTAGCTCAAGATGACATGAAATAATTCATGACCTTTTTCGATATAGTCCCTTTTATTTCAGAAAGATTGGTTTCCAACTTCTTCTGTGTAGTGCCCAACAATATTTACTGTGTAGAAGCACATCTCATTCTTGCAGAAGGTCATTGATGGTCTTCATTAATAATTACAAGATGACGCCCTCAAGAATAATCGTGGGAAGTCTTCAAGATGGTCTCCTTTTTTGAAGAAATCATCAAATCGATTAGTTTCCTCATAACTTGTCCAACCTTTCTTCATGGGAGAAAGGCCCTATGTTTGTGACATGTGTAATAAATTCATCTCACAAATATATGGCTCTTTTTCCATGTTGAGTATCTTCATGTGGTGGAGAAGGAAAGCATCTGGATAAGTGACAGTTCACGCATCATGCTACAAAGTCTAAAATCTTGATGTTACATTAAATTTTTTTAATGTGTTTTACTTTTAGGCTATATCTTGTCATTACGCAGCTTCTGAATGTGACTATATTGATGTCAAAGGAACTTCCCAAGAAAATATTGCTAACGAAATTCTTGAAATTGCAAAACGACGTGGAGCTATACTTGATGATGTTAAGGTACTTATATTAAATTTCTTTTTTGTTAGGTTAGCTAATTTAAAAATTTAATTGAATAATTCTATATATTTATGATAGTCTAACCTGATGACTGTGTGGTTAGCACTCTGCCCTCACGTGCCAAAGATCTTGCATATAGCACATTTCAATATTCATTTTTGACCATGCACCCATTAAAATTTTCAATTGTGAATTTATACTATTTATGTTAAGTTCATTTCTTCTGTTTAATTTTGTGATGGAAATAAAATATCTGCCTTCCTTATAATAGAAGGTGGATAGCTAACTGGATAAAGGGGTTATGTGACATTTTTTAAAAAATCTCTGGTTTTCACAATAAATGATAGGGTGCGTTTTTGGCTAACTTTCTACATTTACCCTGGATTTCTAAACTGCTTAGTGACATACATTGTGATTATTAAAATAGACATGTTATGCATAAAAGATAAACCAAAGTAAATATTTTAAATAAGGAAATATCTTAAGCTACTTTTTGTTACATAACTCCTTCATCTACTTTCCTTTAATTATTGCACTGTACTTCCATTTGTTTAAATGAAAGAATTTAACTTCTTTTCAGCATATATGGCAGTACAGGGGACGCTTAGTGCGAGGTATAGAAGTCACATTATAATTCCTTTGAAAAATGTCTGCTAACAACTTGGAAAATCTATTTGAGTTTATATGTTCACAAAGCTGACTCTAAGAAGGTATATGACACACAATTGTAAAAAAATTGAAACCATTGGTATGGATGTTATTCTGTTTTTCACTTATGCTATTTTATTAAGTATTTATATAAGTCGAAACATTTAACACATACAAATTGATAAAGAAGAAATCACAAAGATGTAATAAAGTGTCTTAATTTTTTATTTCCATGAATCATTAGAAAATACTTGTAAAACAATAAAAAAAGATAAATTTTGCTGATTGTGCTTTTCCCCTTTAAAATAAATTACACATTTGCTAATGTGTTGCCATATGATACTGTATCAGTATATTTTCATATCTTGTACCATAATACTAAAAGTTTAAAATAGTTCTGTAACAAACACATGGAATCTATGTTAAATTCTAAATTAATTTTTTGTTTCAAAAAACTCTGTGCAAGATCAACGTTTTCGATTTTAAGTGTAAACTAAAAAGTTGCTCAATTTTATTAAGCAATAAAAAAGATGCAATTGTAAATAACTTTTGTTTGTTAATATCAGTCTTGTATATTTTTGTAATATAGTAACTAAAATAGTTGTACATTTTAACTTGTGTATTAAACCTGAATTACCTCTTACAAAACCAAGTATGCCTATATTTTAAGTTAAGATATTTTCTTTTTCTATTGGGAAACACTTTAATGTGTTGACAATTGTGTATTGCTCTAGTTCAGTTTCTCATATTTTTGTTTGCTAGATCTACAGAAAATCAATTGAAATATTGTAATTATATCTATTTTATATTGTATTTCTTATGTTTTTAAATAAAATCTATTTATCTTGTTGAATAACCTGGTGCTTATTATTATTGGCTTGTTCCTTTATACAAAGTTGTAAACTATTTTGGATTGTAAAGGGAAATTCTATTTTACTAGAACAAACACATAATCGATACGATAATAAATGCAACCATTTTAAATTATATATTTGAATAGTCTTAACACCTTTAAATCAAGAAGTTAGTTTCTAGTATTTGTTTCATGTTCATTGTGGAAGGGGCCAAATTAATCTATGCAAAGATTGCTCGATTTTTCTTCAAAATAACTGCATCTGGATGTTTTTTTTCCTACAGTCAATTTTAATTCTTTTGAGTTGCAACTGGGGAGAGTTTTCTTTGCACAATGCAACAGTTAAGTCTAAATGTTTAATAACTTTTTAGTAAAAGGATATTAAAGATTATGTAAATAGTAAATAATTAACCGCAGTATTTACTTAAAACCAAAACAATGCATCATTTGCGAGATTTTTTTTGCTATGCTATATCCCATAATGCTTCCTATTTTGGTTGGCGAAATCTCCTGCATACTTATTATATTTAGCATATTTCATTAAAAATATTTCCATATTTCTACTTTTATTAATACTTCATACATATTGTAAATTCCTGTAACTTTTTGGATTGAATATCTTTTAATAAAAGTTATATAAAGACATGATGCCTGAAAACAAACTTTCATAGGTTGTAAGAAAATATTTAGGTCCTTAAAAGTAATGGACTTTAATTCTGTGATTTTAGTGGGAACCCCGATAAGTAAAAATTGTCACAAGTAAGGATGGATATATTATGACAAGTTGTCTAGGTTTCCAAGAGTTTTTGAAAGAATGGACGTAAATCAAATCCTTGAGGAAAAAAAATTCAATTCTTGGAAATGTTCATTTTGTTAACTGAGTTTAATTTTCTTCTAACTGTATAACAACTGTCATCTTTAGTTAAGATTTAATAGAATTTTCAATTTTTGGTAATCTTAGTTTTTAATAAAATAATTTAAGCTTAATTATACAGATTTATAAATGCAAATAACAAAATTCCACATAAAATAAACTGACGCTTCACCTAATTATATTTTTATTTTCTATTGTTTAATTAGTACCTTGTTTTTAATATTGGGAATGGATATTTAAACAGTTTAAATAGGGTTTACTTTTAGATTAATCAAGACACTGAAATTGCAAAACAATTTTCTTCCTATTTATTCAGGAAAAATTGTTTCGTACATTTTTCCCCTTCATGTGTCTAACTTTTTTTATCGGACTCTGCCAGAAGTGTTTCACCAGAAAGGTAGGGATATCAAATACTTTTTTTTTAAATGTGAATGGGGATTTAGCAAAGTTTAGAGCAGTTAGAAAATCATGATCTTTTAGACATTGAATGCTGCAAATAAAAATCATGGGGTTCTTGTTTGTTATATATAATGTTCAGATCATAATTAAAATTAGAACAGTGTGGCTAGCCACAAATTAGCCAATATAACCAATTCATAATAGAATGACCTTAGTCGTCTTGTGAAAATTGAGATATTATTTGTGCAATATGCAAAATTTGTTGCATGGGTGTTTAAAATACATTAAATTAAGGATACAAATGGTCACTAATATGTCTTCAAAACAATGGGTATTAAAAAAAATTACTTCAACTATAATGCGAGGAGTACATTAAAAATTTTAAAATCACAGCACATAATTTCCTCAAAATGGGCAATTCTGATTTTTTGGTAATAAGTTTCGCAATCTCCAATGTATGGAATAACGAACGTATGGGGAGGGGTATGCAAATGATTAAAGGAACACATGCAGTTTTTTCAGCTTTGTGAATTCGCATTGGACGGAAACTCTTTTTGATTGGTGTTATATGCTGACTTGACTACGACTATTTTTTTTTTTTTTTTTTAAATTCTAGCTGTCAGATGCACAATTAGAGATTAAATAGCAGGTTTATGTATAATACTTTTCTGGGCAGTGAAATGAAGTGTTTTGTAACCCAAAGTGTTAGGCAAACAAATTCTTTATTTTATTATAGATGTATTCAAATACATTACTCATTAAGTGAAAAATAAGTTGTTGGTTTTTTTTACTTTTTATTTCATAAATAATATGTCGATAAATAATTGCACTTCTTTTTACAATCATGTAAATAACATTCAATCTATAAATATTTTTTTTATGAACAGTTTCAAAATAAATTAATAATGGGACTTGTTTTCTAGACATGGATGTTTCAATGAGCATTTATGTCCTGGTTGGTAGCACATGTGTTTAAAATACACGGAAATGCCATTAAATTAACCTTCTCGCTGTGCGAAACGCTTTCTGCCAGACATCTTTGACCTTTGAAAAGAGCGCGCAAAATGCTGCAAAAAATACTTGTATATTTCGCAGAAATGTGGACATCTAACGCCATCTGTTAACCCAGATTTGATTAAACATCACAGAAAAGCCAAAATGAAACCATGAACGGGGAAAGAGCGGGTTGCACATTTAAATAGACGGCAAAAATGCATTCCCGTGGGATACACAAATTTTGCTACTTCTACGTTGCTAGAGGGTTAAGGATTCAAATCGGTCATTACGTTCAAAAAGCCCATGTAGTGTCCTATTCCACACTATTCCATGGTCCATCTAGGTAGGTGCTCAACTGAGATATTGTTTCATGTCATTGGCAACGTTCAAAAGACTTATTTTTCTGAGAGCGAGCATTGGTGTTTTTAGAATAATAAATTCTATATAAACTGCTTCCAAGTGAGTTCAATATTTCATCATTAGCTGTTTTGATAGGATGTTTGAGTTATTAAACAGTGATAAAATTTCGAGAAGAATTCTGAGAAGCTGAATGAAATTAGTTCCCAACAATTTACCTTTTTCAATGAGATCCAATCAGTATGTCTTGGAAAATTAATTACATTTGTTCAATTCTTCTGTATATATCCTTGTTTGAAATTGTAATTCTCTCTTGGATTTTTTCTTTTTAATATTATATTAATTGCAATTTGCCACAATAATTTAGCATTACATTTCAACTAAAATTTATTCAATTGTTTGTTATTTAAATTCAATGAAACTAGCTTTGCTTGTAGTAATTTGAATGTAGATTTCAATGTTAAATTCATGGTATTATGACTTTTGAAAATTCGAAGTTTTTATATTGATTTGTGCCATAATACCTCATCCTGTGAACTCAACTTTTTTTTCTGCCAGGGAACTGCAACATGTCTATTGTAAAAATATGGGTGATCAAGAGGGAAGAGAAATTCTATTTGTTAAGCGTTCCTCTGGACACACTGCTTTCTTAGCACTGCCAACGGAGTGACACTCTAAAAGGTGCTGACTTTCCCTAATTCCATCGCCTCTAAGTGATTGTCACACCCATAATAATTCCCAAAATCACCCCCACCGTTACTACCCCCAATATTATCCATAATACAATGAGATGCCCCTTGCAGCACACTTGTTCCACCCGGTATGGATCCACAGGTTCCTTTGTTGGATAGCCTCGTGCCATCGACTTATTCAAGTGGTCCCGCATCAAAATGGGCTCCATTAACAGAGGATGCTGAGGAGGTCTCATCATCATTTGTGGCGGTGGAGGTGGGGGTAAATACTGAGGAGGATGAAATGGAGGATACCCATTGAGACTGGAGTGCTTCGACCCATAGAAGCTCTTCTTGTCCAGGCCAGCTAGACTGAGAGGTCCACCCACTGGGGGAGAACGTATGTCGAATAGCGATCCATGGCGTCTGCCCCCGTGAACAGGACATGGATCGTCCATGGCAAAAGCCAGCGAGGGAACACTTCTGGTAGAACGAAGAGTTCCAGAGTTCCTATACGGAAAGTCCATCCTGGCAGATCTTTCATTGCGAATGGTGGCGTAGTGATCTGCTGGATCATACCTGTTGAGGGATCGATAGTTGTCGGGTAGATCATGTCTGCTGAGTGGTCTATAGTTGTCTGGAAGATCGTGTCTGCTAAGTGGTCTATAGTTGTCTGGTAGATCGTGTCTGCTAAGTGGTCTATAGTTATCTGGTGGATCGTGTCTGCTGAGTGGTCTGTAGTGGTGTCTGACTATGGGTACTTCCTCTCGATCATCTGAGGACGAGGAAGTAATGGATGGAGAAGAGGCTCGTCTAGTATAAGGGTTGTTCAAGGTTAATTCTCGGTGTCGCCACGCGATTGGTACGTTGCCGTCCTGTGGCCTCTGGGGGTGGTCCATGGCCGGGTGCCTACGTTAAAAAAGAAAGAAAAAAAAATGTAAGACCATTTAAAAGTACTCATCATTCCAAAAAAGGTCAGACCATTAAATGGACCCACTGTAGTTGGTGGAGTTCCGCGATTTCTGTAATGCTTAAAAGATCGCAATATTGCTTGTGGGATATTATTTATTTCGAGGCGCATATCGATTATTTCTTGTTAGTAGTTGGTTATGTGAAAACTCAATTTAAGTGGATTTTTAATTAATTTGGGATGCTATTTGATCAAGAAATCAATAGTATCCTACAATCAGCTCTCAACACTGTTACCTATTGAATTTACGGAAAAACAGATAATTAGCCTACCTCTAAATCTCCATTCGTAGGGTAAACAAGAGTTGCGTTGTTTGGGGTAACTGGGTCATAGAATGTGCCGAAAAGTACTTCAATGGTTAAAAGTTGGAAGTATTGCACGAATGTTCCTTCTTTCTCAAACCACAATTCCAATTTCCCTTGTTGCCTTTAGTTGCTTTAAGAAGTACATAACAAAATTGTGCTTTTTTTCTTTTTCTTTTCTTGAAAAATTGCAATGAGACAGTCATTTTAGTGATTTTTTCAATCTCAATGTAAGTGTTTTTGTCATGTTTTTTACTTTAGCACTACTAAACAAGACGTAATTAACAATGCTACATTTTGTTTTGTACAAGTATTCTGTAAGTTTTGAGATTAGGATAGATAGTCTAATTACACCGTAAGCTTTTACTTTTACGAGGTAACTGGGCCATATATATCAGGGATAACTGGGCCAAGTACGTAATACTAATATATAGTTTTTAATTATGAAGGTGAATATTTCCCGAATACATGGCCAGAATTCATGTCCGAAGTACATGTTCGAAAAATTCCACTCATACTGCGTTCTCCGTAGTTTGAAGCCAAAGATTTCCCGTTCAATCTCGTGTACAACTTCAACAGATACACGAGATCTAACATTTTTTAGAACTTTCAAAGACCTTGTTTCTTGAGGCTCTTATTATACAGAGCCACTAGTGGCTCCTGATACTATGGCGCTCGCGTGCCATTGTAAAGACGCCCGGGGCGGCCACCTTTGTGGTGTATTCAAGCTACAGCAGTGGCCCGGCCTAGCTTGTCGTTGTCATGATTTCATTCCTTTTTTAATATTCAAGATAGATTCGCCAAGAGAAGATGAATTATGCTTACTTCTGTTACTGAAAAGGACGCAATCGTTACGCCAAGATTTTTTCGTTTCCACATTATTGGAATATTCAGGTTTCGAAGAATCCCACACTGCTGGTTCTTATAACTCAATGTAATTGATAAAATCAGCTACATTGAGATTGTCCAGAAGCATCATAATTCACTGAGGAATATTATTGGTTTTTGGCATTTTAAAAGCAGATTTATATCTTACAACCAGCTCAAGCAACGTCAAAGACTGAGTCAAGCCAAGGCTAGTGATGAAACGGCGCCGCTGTGCAGTGGCTGAGTATAATAAACTTCATAACTAACAATGGTCAGCTACCAAACCCTCAGTCGTGCCACCGCCTCTAGAAGAGTCTGAAGAGGCCAGTTCGCCAGTGGCAACAAACGCGACTTCTAACCACAACTGTGGCCCAGTATAATGAGCTCCATATGATTGCATGTATCATTTTGAGTGGCTTATCTGAGCATCTGAAGCAATGATCCCTGTTGGAGTGTCTCTGTTTAATAAGAGCACAACACTTTTTTTTTATCAAGTCTGAAACGCTGAACAAAAAATCTCTATCATTCTCGATTATTGCGGGAAAAAAACAAAGAGAAAAAAAAACAAAAAAAACAAAAAAAAAAACACGCGCAATTCTGTGCTAGCACTTTGTTGAATAGATAGAAAATATCTTGTCCAAAAGAGCTAAGCAAAAAAGAGACTCGTTGACCGAAAGAACTTGATCTAAAGTTTCCTTAAGCAGGCCATCTGTTGGTGTCCATAAAAAAAAATCCCCCTTCATTCTTAGCATTTATGCGTAGCAGCATTATTCTACTATAAATACTTATAGAATATTTTAAAATTAAGTAATTCGCTACGTTTTAGATCACCTTGTAATTAAATATGAAATTTCTAAATAACTATTTCCTCTCCAAGTCTAAGGGTGAATGGCCTTCATTCAAAAACACCCTTCCGGGAATCAGATTGATTATGATGCATTTTCTAAGATGAGCTTCACTTGGTTTCGCTCTTTTGTTTGGACAAACTGCATCTGAAAAAAAAAACTTGTTTTTACTTTCAACTGAACAAATAGTCGTTCCACGACGGTGAACTGAAATTCACGCTAGCGGAACCATGGGTTGGGGATTTTTGATTCACACATCTTCTGCTGTTTTGTATGTTGTTTGAATGCAAAATGCGCTATTTCACACATTGAAAGCTTATATTGTAGTTAGTATTGTTTTGCAACAATGTATGAAATTTTGATCATTAACGTTTATCAATGTAACAAAATAAGGTATTCTCAATTAAAAATATCCTACCGCAATACTTCATTAGACTGTACGTTATATAAAAAAAAACATGTGTAAGTTAAATTTTTCGAACCTAGTTATGAACAAATACCTTAAAACTTCGCAGTGAGCAATTAATACATAATATACATCAATTTAAACAAAATTTAACTTTTTACGTTACCATTTATTCCTAAGGATAATTTGTTTATGAACTCCGAACCAATCCGGCCGATCAAACGGTACAGTGGTTAGCGTGCTAGCTTCTAGACCGCGAGGTTGCGGGTTCGAGTCCCGTGTAAGGCATGGGTGTTTGTAAATGTATGTTGGCTTATCAAATGACGAACGTTTCGGCGCTCGTGTTGCTGACGGCGCCAGATAATCTGAAAACAACCAACCAACCGAACCAATCCGAAAATAAGTTACAAAATAAAAGGTTATATGCGAGAACTCGAAATCACAAGTCTTGTGTTTGGCTACGGAGCATTCGGCGTGTGAGTGCTCTAACTAGACATATTTAAAAGAAAAGAAAGTAAACTACAAACACATGTTACAAAATTTCAGCGATTCGAATATTTTTAAACCAATCAAAACTAATTTTTCGTCAAATAAGCCTTTTTAGTGTACATAGTTATAGTTGTTAAGTTCGCTACATTTGAAAGTGTAATGAATATGTAAGGCTATAATTGTTCTAAAAAGTGGTGTACATTGTACAAGCTAGATGCGGCTAAATTCGGTTAAGACTTCACGACTTCAAACAGTTAGTACAGAGTCGGAATAGCTAGACTTAAATCCAACACAGAATTTACCCGACACTAAACTTGACATTTTAAGTCCCTAGACTTAAAATGAGAAGCTTTCCCCAGAAACCACTATCCTAGCCTTATTTTCTTCTTCATCGGTGACTTCGACTTATTCAATTCAATCTCACATACTTTACTTCTGAAGTAAACACTACAATGCTCCCTAGAATTGACCTTGAAAACGATTAAATTTCCTTCGTATTCCTGAACTTTTCCGACTACGTAAAAGAAAAGGAATGAATCCACTTCTGAAAAAGAAACAAACGGAATCGGCTCTTTATGCGTTACCTCATCACCCAACAAGATTCTTGAAGAGTCTCGAGTTGAATGGAAAGTGAGTGAATTCCTGGAGCCATGCTAGAAGGAGATCCAGTGGACCGAAGCCGGCATTCCACAGAAAGTTCCTTAAGGCTTCTTTTTGACGAACTGACACAATTCAATCTTTTAGAAGCTACGCAATTTTAGAACACCAGGAGGTAACAAAATAAAAAACCAAGTACGAAACTAGTTGATTTATTTGGTAAGGAAATAAGTTATTTAGTAACTAGTTACGTTTTTTTAATAACAGTTTCCTTTAAAAGTCAGATATTAAAATCAGATGCGGCCTTTTTACAATTAGTTTTTAATTTTCATTCCAAAATCACTTCTGAACTCCAGTAGTTTTTTTTTTAGAGTTCCATACCCTAAGGTCAATCAATATTGAGACACTTAAAAATCCAATGTCTGTCTGCCAGTCCAAACATAGTTGAATAATGCAGGAATTAAATGGGTTATTGGACTCTTTGGGATTAAATATTTTACCCTGAAATTTCTTTTCGTAGCCTTTTTGAGTTGTAGGTAAAGAACAAGTTAATTTTAAATTACACATAGACTTCATTTCTTACAATGTAAAATACATAAAAACGTCTAAAATACATAAAAATGTTTAAGGGAATTTTTGAAAAATGATTCAGTCTACTTTTCTGTGAAAATAGACCTAAGCGTGTTTTGTGTCGCCACTGGTAGGTTACCAAGGATGTAAGATTACTACAGTTCGAGGAGTAATTTACCGAAAAGACTAAAAATTTTAATGTGGTTCTAAATTTTTTTCAACCTTTAAGTTTTATCAAAATCAGTTATAACCGTTCTTCCCTCCTGCAAATCATACGTCCTAATGAGATATAAAGAAGAGAGGTTTCGCGAACTAAGGCACACTGCCATATCTTTCTGTGACCATATCTCTTACATTCCGCAACATCGGCAAATAAAAGAAATAATAAAAAACAGAACGAGATTAAGTTTTTAAATCCTTTATATTAACTTCGATTTTTTTTTAGGGTATGTGGCGGTCAAATCTGCGGAGGGCTAATTAATCCATTTGACCAATCGAGTTGAAACTTGGCGGATAGATTCTTTGTCAGTGACAGTGTATTCTATCAAATTTTGGGGACTGCTGCAAAAAGGCCGCTTTCACACACATGACACATGAGTGGCGGACATGTTCTGGTGCATTCGAATAAAGGCTAGAACAATGGAAAATCTCAATCAACAGCATATGGTATTTTCGTGAGTTTCTCTTCTCAGAAGACCAGGTCATACATACCACCCAACTTGAGATTTTTTCCATCCTATCACAAAAGATCTGTACACGTGGTATCAAATTAACCAATAGTATACAGCCTTTTTCTCATTCCAATTTGATACTGGTTGAAGAAACATCTGTCATATACTCGGCTACTAAAATTCATGTGCACCATACATGCTGCTATATTGCTCCTTCTACGAAGTCCTCAGTACTTGTTGGACTCGAGCGTTTAATATTATTTAGTTTAATAGTTTAGAAATGTAATGTAGCAAAGTTAAAAGTGTAATTAAATTATTGTTTTTGTTATCAAGCACCATCTCATGATTTAACCATAATGTCATAACAACAAAACAACCTTCTGAAAAATCACTTTACAGGGTGTCTTATTAAATGTCACATGCAATACCAACCATCCGACTTCGGCACATGTCTATTGCCTTAGGTCAAACTAGTCAGCTTTTACTTGCCTTCTATTATCTAGACAAGAAGCTTAATTCAAACACAATTTGGCTATATTTAATGACTGAAACCTCCCCCTATTTAGGTTGGAAAGGTAAAATCTTAAAAAGGGTAATTTATCCACTTTCCGTCATCCAATTGAGCTGAAATTTGGCAGATAGATTGGTTGGTTGTTTTCAGATTTTCTGGCACCTCAGCAACACGAGGGCTATAATGCGCCAAAACATTCGTCATTAGACAAGCCAACATACATTTACAAACACCCATGCCAAACACTGGACTCGAACCCGCAACCTCGAGGTCTAGAAGCTAGCACGCTAACCACTATACCGTTTGGTCGGCTTGGCAGATAGACTCGTTGTGGATGATAATGAATTCAATCAAGTTTTGGGGGTGAACAACAGTTAGTAAATAGTTCGGACTGAATGTTTCCTTAGAAGTGGTCAACAACTATGAAAACTCGATCTAAGCTCAATAAATTACAATTGCACATAAAACTTGGCAATACATTTAAAGAATTTCTATAAAAATTTTAAAGGATATATTTTATGGGTTATATTTCAGCCCCTTCCCCCCCCCCCCCATTTGTTTTTAGAAAAATTGAGACTGGCAAAGAAAATAATGTGATTTAATTTAGAAGACTAGTTATAATTGAAACGATTGTTTAAAAGTATCCTTCAAGTCGCCATTCAAGAGACCGATGAAAAAATAAAGTGATTTTTAAATCCTTTATATTAACTTCGATTTTGTGTGTGGGTGTGTATGTTTGTCGCTTCTGGGCAAATCTGCAGAGGCCTAATAAACCCATTCACCATGATCCAATCGAACTGAAACTTGGCAGAATCGAGCTACCAAAGGAATTATAATTTATTTTGTTTTAGAATTATAATCAATCTTCTTAACAAACCTAACGTATGGAATTATGTAGTCAAATAAATTCCCTTTCAATCAAAAGTCTGCCGGAATTTCTGTGAGCAATCGGAAAGTTTAGAAAAATCAAAAGTGTATCTTTGATAGAACAGCCTCACCAATAATTTCACTGGGGCTTCACTGGTATAACTTCACTGAGTCACAGAATAACTTTGATTGACTTTTAGAAGATAAATTTTTATAATTTTCATTTAAAAAAAAAAAAAACTCTTAAAGTTACTATTTTCTGATACCACTTTATCTGATACCGCTTGAAAAATAAAATAAAACAACAGTTAATTATGCAAACAATTAATGTTAATTGACAATCAGGAGGTTTGTGGTCAATGGATCAATGAAGTTTTATTTAAAGGTGCATCTGTGTTTTGTGTGAGGAAAATAGTCCGCATTGATTAATCATTATTTATGTTTGAATACGTAAACTGAGTTTTTCTAGAATCTATTCCTTTTAAAGATGAAATTATGAAAATCATTATTACAAAATATTTTATAAAAAAAAAGTAAACACAATTAAAAAAATTATTCATATTCAAGTCCCAAAAGTGCGAATTAAATAACTTAAATCGTAAAAATGACGAGCATAAAAAAACACTTTAATTCTCAATAAAGCATTGCCATTGCAACTTATGATCTTCTTTGTTTACTGAACAAGTTTATTGGACTAAATTGAAAACGAGTCGAACGGAATTGCCAATCGATTATAAAATTTAAATGAATTGGAGAAGAAAAAAGAATTTGTTACCAATTGGCAACACAATGTAGGGTTAAGGGTCACTCTCGAAATGTTTGAGTGAAATGTTTTGAATGAAATTTCTTTTTTATGTGTTATATCGTTTAATATTCAAGTTAAGAGTTTATCTCTTCTTACAAAAAAACCTTTTTTTTTCATGAGATTAAAGCTATTTAGTTAATTTGAATTAAGTTTAGGCCCATACGGGAGTTTTCAAATGTGGATAATATGCAGTTCTGCAGTACCTGATTAGCCGCTATTATGCACAAGAATAGGTCATTTAGTGCGCAAACCAAACCCATAACCGCCTCAAGGAGATGCAATTGCACACACTATGACTTCTTCCGTATGGTTCATAATGCCATCCAAACAGTTCCAAACCATGACGGAGCCACCAGCATGTTTAACTGTAGGACGTACATTCAGGGCCTGATTTACCATTAGGCCCACTAGGCCCGGGCCTAGGGGCCCCCAAATTTTGGGGCCCCCAAATTTTGAAAGTTTTCTGAAAATTTTAAATATAATGGTCTTTTTATGGGAAGTACTGAACAAAAATAATAATAAATTTTTAGTTACACATCCGCAAATTACATATTTTTTATAGTCACAGAGAGTTAAGTTAGATAGATTAACCTAATAAAAACTAATTAAGCAAATCTTTCCGGTTCAGCCAATCATATACAACTCCTTCATATGTACACGGAGACAAGGGCTTTACGCCGCTGTTCTCCTTCTCTCGCCTCTTGTAAAGAGATGTTCTCCAACCAACCATATAAAACTTCTTATATTATGAAATGAAAGAGTGTTTGTGATTGGTTGGTTTGCAGGCTCTTCCGTGGACTTTTTTGGCCCTCCTTTTTGGTGAGATCGTGGAAACAATGGAAAGGTTACTTTGTATTATTTACAATTATTGTTATAAAATAAGGTAATCTTTATTATTATATAATTTGTGGAACCTGTGGTAAAATGTAAGTTTAGAATACAGGAAAGTGTGCTTTAAAATCAGTGTTCATGGGGGGGTCTCGATTAATTCAAAAGTTTTGAGGAAATCAAGATCATACTAATTATAACAAAAAAATCGTGTGAAAGTAAACTATGAGTTTTAATTGTAAAAAGTTAGTCTTAACGAATGTAGTTTGATCTGGTAATATTTTGACGTAAGGAAATAAATATTTGCTATTGGGGGCCCCTCGTTGAATGTTGAGCCTACAGTAAAAAAAAATTCTAAATCAGGCTCTGCGTACATTTTGTTTATCCAAAGCGGTAATGGGCTTTCTCCATACGATGCGACAACCTTCGCTGCCCGGCGCAGTTTGGCCCTTGAGTTGCCCTTGCGCAATGATAATCAACCAACCAATCAGCCATCTCTGCCAAAAATGTCGAATTTACTTTCATCACTAAATATTTTTTTTTTTTTTTCAAAAGTTATTGGTCAGCAACTGATGAGTTTTTGCAAACTCCAAATGCATTTTTTGATTTTGCAAGCTGATGAACGGTTTCTTTCTAGCAACTCGAATTTTATTTCCAGCTTGTTTAAGTTTGACTGCACTTACTTTAAGATAAATCTTGATTTCATGCAAAATTTTCCTTTTTGCGACATCATTCGGAATACCTATCCTTCCTATTTCTCTTTTATTTATAATCAACCCATCACTTTTTCATTTTCCAATGATTTTCTGGACACACATAAGGTTTCTACCAATAATTTATGCTATTTCATGATAAAAGATTATCCTTTTTTAAATAATCTTAATACGAATTCCTTTACGTGAATATTGGTTTTCTCTCGAGGAACTATTTACTATTCAAAAGTTTGGCTTCAATTTCATCTAACTACATAAAAATGATCGTTGAAGGAAAGATTAAGAAAAATTACATTACAATAGCAGCCAAGTAGAAAATATTAAATAGTAGTTAAACATATTTTTCATAAGTGTATTCTCAATTTTTTTACCACAAAATTGGCTTAATAAAGTTTTAAATCTAAATAAATAATGTGATTTTTAATGAATTATCTTTTTTCGTGCGTATTTACAAAGTAAAATGTCCATAGTTTAATGCCTCTGCAAAAAGTTTTGTTATAATTATATTTTTGTGCGCATTATTCGCCATACAAAGTGTTAATTTGAGCAAAAAACGAAGTGTATTCTTAATTGTTTGGGCCACTGTAAATGTAGCGCAGAACCCAAAAAGTTATAAATCTTTAATTCGTTCGCATCCTCGTGTGCAATACACCTCTTGAAAATAATCATGTCGACCGGCGTTCATGCCGAATCTTCTATTCAAAATGCAAATCAAACCGATTTAAAAGAGTTTATTTTTCATTGTAACTTTATCGCCAAGTAATATTAAAAATATAACTGAAAAATTTATTAATAGCTCGTTATTCTAATGAGACTACAAGCACTTAAAAAAAAAGTGTGCTAAAATTGTCCCGTGGAGAATCGTTCCATAGTGTGTTGCTTACTTCCGACGAAAGAAACAAGTATTTCCTCCGGTCATTGCCGCTTTTCCGCATTAGTAAACTCCACTGTTTCGCCCCATCAACTGTAGAGGTCAATTTGTCTCCCATCCAAAAAAAGGATTCCTACATTTTCGAAATTTTATCAATAACTGACTTAATCACTCATTTAATCATTGACTTAATCACTCATCTTATCCAATCCCTGACTTAATCACTCATTTTATTCAATCACTCATTGTGGTGCTACAATAAATATATGCCAAGGGTGCATTTTCTGGAGGAGCCAACTGTTTGTTTTAAGCTGATGTAAATAAAAGTTTGTTTTATAATTATATATGCTTTTTTTTTATTAAAGCTGTAATCATTTCAATTGCAATAAGAACGATTTAACATTAACATTTACAGTAAAAAAAAAGACTAGTGTGATATATTTGTAGTTTCAATTACTTAATGTTTGAATAATTAACTGACATTATAATTGATATAAATTTTCCATTTTATATTTGACATTTTATGTATTGTGACAATGTGAGCTGTAACACATATTTGAGAAGAAAAACTGTTATACTTTACAAGAACAAACGATAGAAAGAAAAAGAGTTATAGTTTTGGACACAACTTTCTTCCCTTCAACATACGGTCCACATAAATTTAAGTTATTAAGTCCTGATTAATCCAAGCCCGCTGTGGGGTTATCGTTCTAGCTTATCATGGCCAAAGGTGCAGGGTTCGAATCCTGGGTTAGGCATGGATGTTCGTTGTAGTTCGGAATCCACGTTAAGCTGCACGTCCTGGCCTGTTTAGCCGTCATTGTTAAAAAAAAATAGGACGTTGAGCTTACAAACCAACCAACCTGATTAATCCAATTCTGTTTTATAACAAATTTAAGCACGTTTTATTAAAAACAAACACAAAAGAAACAGTACAATGTGAACTCTCACGCCGAGTGTTTCGTACCCGAACGTTGTACGCATGAACACTTTCATGTGACCTTTACTGGATCACAGTTAATTACTTAGCAACATCAGATTCCTCAGTAATCAGTTAATTACTTAGTAAAATCATATTTCTAAAGAGTTTATGAAATAACTATTTTTAGCTTAATGTTTTCAGTCCTTATTTCGAAGCAGGTTTAGTTACAGTAATTATTTTACAAAGAAATCATCAAAGTAAGAAAGCGATAGGAACTGACTCTTGTTATGTTCTTCAAAATAGTTAAAGGCACATTTGAAGTTTAAAAACTTAATAAGAAAACAAAATTAAAAATTGAAGGTGACATATTCAGCATCAGCCATCTCGAAAGGATGTCTGAATCAAAGGTCCAATACCAATTGATATGATTTACAAAAAAAATTTCAAAGCACATTTGAAATTTAAAAATTTAGATAGGAAAACTTAATTAAAAGTTGAAGGTGACATTTAGCATCATCCGATAGGGTATTATGTCTGAATCGTGAATCCAATACCAACTAAGGCAGTGCGTCCACGAGAAGAAAGTTAACATGAGGCTTATTTTTTAAGAATGTACAACTCTTATTTTTTTTTACCGTATCCGTTTACGATTAGCTCAAATATTAAACATATTTAAAACTGTTTAGTGAAAAATAGTGAATGCGCAACAAAGTTTTCCAGTAAACTTTTCATAGTCTTTTACTTGCATGATTTTTCACGCGCCTTTTTTCAAGATTTAAAGCATAAAAATTTGAGCCAATCAACCCATGGATAGCTCGATACAATAGTTGTACAAAGTTATTATAATTAGCAGTATTTTTTTTTTTTTTTATTATTTATTTAAATGACAATGATTTTTACCAATTGACGGCACATTCATATCAAAAGAGAAATGTGACTTTTACAACTGAGCGAGCGGGTGGTGGAGAAAAATCACAAATTGCTGAAAGATTGTTGTCTGAGACGACTCACCCGTATCTTGCAATTATTCAACCAGGCAGATCAAATTAGTTGTAAGACGGCATTGGGCTGGAGCAAAAATAACTTTTTCTTTGAAATTTGTTTTGCACTATGGTGTGTTGAAAAAATACCTTCTTATTCAAAGATTGTAATTTTGACAAATGGTTACTTCATTTCAATGCAATCAATAAATAAACTTTATTTGAAGCTTTGCAATTCATATTTTCAAGTGTTTGGTGCTCATTACTATGGATATACAGATTAAATAATATTACCCATAAAAATAAAGTTAATATAAATCCTTTATATGCATTTTAAATGTCAAAAACATTTCTATCAGAAAAATGTGCGTGAAACTACGTTTCAAAATTTATTTATTACTAATGAACGTTACATCCACATCCAAATATCTTTGATTTATTCTGATTAAAACAACTTTTATTATTTATTTATTAAAAAAATTTTGGCAACAGGAAAGAGTTCCAACAAGGGTCGGTTTGCTATTTTAACGCGATGGGATGACGGCAAGCGAACTTTTAGTGACAGTAACAGCCCCAAAATTTGATAGAATACATTGTCATCAACATCGAACCTATCTGCCAAGTTTCAGCCCGATTGGATAATGGAAAGAAGGTTAATTAGGCGTCCGCAGATTTGCCTCCCATCGACACGCACAAAATCGAAGTTAATATAAAGGATTTATAAAAAAAATATATGTGTACGTATGAGAACGTTGTAAAGTATTTAAATATATATATATATATATATATATATATATATATATATATATATATATATATATATATATATATCTTCACATTAAATACCAAGTCGAAAAGTTAGCTGTAATCTTCTTCGGTGTTAAATGTGTGTTAATTATGCAACATTATATGATGCTATTTGAATGTTAATTTTTTTTTAAAAAAAACTTATTTTTTATAATTTCTAAAAAAAATATTTAAAAGCCAATTGAAGAAAGTGTATTTCAACACATCGGAAAGTTGTGTCTCGGACATACGTCTGAAAGTTTTCGAAAGTTAGTTTTTCGCAAAGTTAATCTATAAAGGCAACTGAATAATGTATTATTGAAAGGAATCGTATACATTTTGTGTTCATTAAACGAAAAAATTCTGGAATATTTTTAAAGGAAAACTACGAGAGTGATTTCTAAACAATAGTCAAATTTCTCTGTTAAAAATAAGCTTTCCAACATGTAATTCGTTCTTTTTTTTTAACGAGCTGGTCTTTTATATATTTTCCATCCCGTAACGATAAAATTTCCTGGACAGACTCATTATGATGCAAATTCTTTGAGACACTTTAGCAAGCTGACATTATACTCTCGTTGACTATATGCAATAATGGTTGCAAAAGAACGAACGCAACGTTTGCTTAGGATGTTAACTAGCTTAACATACAATTTTAAGTTAGTTTACAAAAGAAATCCAAACAATCATTCTAGATTACAAATAGGAAGGAAATACTCACAAAGATAATTGAAAACAACGATAAAATAAACAAAGAATAAATATTTACAATGACATTTGAAAACGATACATTTTTGCGAACATACCTTATTGTGTTGCAATTCAATTTCTTTGTGAGTCTTTAGCAGGTTGACATTATTAACTCTCGTTGACTATAGAAGGTATGCAATAGAACTAAAGCAACGTTTGCTAAGGATGTTTAACTAACTGAACATACAATTTAAAAATATTTTACGAAATAAATCCAACTAATCATTATTGATTATAAATAGGAATGAAATTTTTAAAAAGTATTGAATAGTAATTTTAACCGTTACATTCAATATATCAATGGTTACTAAAGAAATTATGAAGAAGTTTATTATGTTTATTCAATTTCGACTAAAAATGAGCAATTTTTCAGTACCAAAATTCTTTTAATTCAATTCATCTGCAATAAGTGTTCATTTAACTTCATAGTTAGCAAATAGAATTGTATTCAAAATATATGGATAGAATAACCAAAACTAGTAGCAAAAAATATGCATGTGTTCTTTTAAAATATCTTTAATCTGGGTAAATTTTTATATATATTTTTTTAATTTTTTGACTCCAGTCAATACAAAATACTTCACATTTAAAAATTTAAAAATGAGCTAATTTCATTATATTTTATCATACAAATAAATTATTTTCTACATTGAACCAGTATGATATTTGGTGCACTTGTAGTTTATTAGTGTGCTTAAAACATGCATTTTTTCAAGAAAGATAAAAATACTCATTATAAGATTAAAAAAACTCAAATTTTTTAAAAACTTTTTGAAAAAGTCAAATTTAAAATAATACCAAGTTTAGATCTAGCCTAAAGAGATAAACTTGGTATTATTATCTTGGTATAGTTTAATCTACAGAAACCAAAAGCACAAATTTGTAAAAAAGTGCACATATTTTGCTGTTTTGAAAGTTGCCCTCAAAAATTAAGAGTTAAAATTTGTGTACTTGTGGAACACACCCGTAAACACATTTTGACAACGTCATATTCATCTAAAGCAAAATATAATTTAAAAAAATATTTTGGCTCCTCCCTACTGTGCCACTCTCGTTTCTCAACATGGGCATCTCGGAGACAACAGTAATTTCAAGGATAGAGGCTAAAACACAAATTTTCTACTTCGAGGGATCCTTTCCAAAGTCAGAAGGCCGTGCAATCCTGGCTTATTACGATTTGATGAAACGTACATTTCAGAATAAATGTGTTGTTGGGGAGATCTTATTTCTCTATGTTATCAAACAAATTTATAACAAATTATCAGCATACCAATACAAAATACCTAGTGGGACAGTGAAACAGTCAGCTCATTTAAGATTGCTTAGAGGAATAACTTTTTCGAAAATTCATCAGAGTTAGATATTGCATTCTATTGTTGAAAGATGTAATTGAGCTTTATTTGGGAAGCAGAACTCGGCACGGTACGTCTTGCGTAGCTGATTAGTCCCGTGATGAATCATATCCCGCATATCCATCATAGAGTATCAAATGGAACTTATTTAACATTTAAGTTTGATTTATTAAAAAGAAGGAAAGGAATTGTTTAAAGTGGAGAACTACATCTTTAAAACAGTAATACATTTATCTATTGTAGTTCAAAGTCTGACAGGAGAAAGGATCATTGCTGGGCAGAATCGAAGCAATCTCTTCATAGAGTCTCCTTTCATTGAATACCAAAATATTCTCTACGAAATACCCTCTCATAGCGTACCTAAATATCTTCTACAAAATATCCTCTCATAGCGTACCAAAATATCCTCAACACAATACCCTCTCATAGCGTACCAAAATATATAGGAGCGTAGCCAGGGGGAGGGATATGGGGATATATCTCCTCTCGAAATTTTCTAATTGCTATTAGAATGCAAAATTCAAAGGATTTTTTTGTTTAAAATGGTACATTTATTTAAATGTTTTTAAATTTCCAAACATATGTAGCAAAATTACCTGTTATATGGATTACAATAGATTCAACATTAATAACAAAAAGAATTATGATTTGATGACTTACATTTTCATATCCGCTCCCGAAAAAAATCTCTGGCTACGCCCCTGAAAATATCCTCTACAAAATACCCTCTCCTAGAGTACCAAAATATCCTCTACAAAATACCTTCTCAATAGCGTACCAAAATATCCTCTACAAAATACCCTCTCATAGAGTACCAAAATAAACTTTTAACTTTGATTTTATTACAAATAACACAAAGTTTAATTGTAAATAAATTATTCATCAGAAACGGAGATAAACTGGTAAATCGTTTATCAATATTTGACTTTGTTTAAGGGGGGAAATAGGAATGATAAAAAAAAAAAAAGACACTCTGTACAGAAATAATATTATTATTGTAGAAAACATTTTCAAAAAAGAAAATTTCAATTTTATTTTCAAAACTGTAGGGAAGAGATGCTTTTGAGCTCCGACATGGGAAGGAGCTACTTTTTTAATACTTATTGGTTACTTTTTATCAGGAACTTTAATTTGATTAGTTTCATTTTTAAGCAAATTTATAGTGTGCCGTAATTTGTAATGTTCCGTACCACAAGGTCAAAAACGGAATACATAAAGAATCACTCCGATGTCTGTTAGTCCGATTATTATGCGATTCATCCTATTAAAAAACGATTCGACTAATAAATAAGCGATTTAAATCAAATTCCCGGATGGTAAAATTCATAATTAAATAAGTAAATTAAAAATTTATTTATGTATAATATCTATAATTATATATAATTTATATATAAAGCAAAGCACCCAAAACAACTATCAAAAAAGGCCACCCCCCAAAAAAATTAAAAAAATTCGGACACATACAGTCACAATAAAAGTAGAAATCCAAATTCAAACTTATTTATAATTTGAGTTAATCGTGAAGCATATAGGACTAAAAAAAAAAAAAAACTGCGTATTAACATTTTTTAAACGGCCAACTGGATTACGTAGTATCAGAAAGCCCTACTATTCAAACGGCCCATGTTTTCGGGATCAATGGCGTAAGCCAAATTTCTAAATATTTTAAAACATCAAATATGTTTACTATTTTGAGAATCAAGTGTCTTCTTCTTTCCCGAGAAACTTTATTTGATGATTTCTTTGGCAAAGAATTACTTAATAATTAACATGCATCCAAATAGGCTCAGATAGAATTATTTTACATAAAGATGCATCCAAACAGCTCCAGAAAGAACTATTGATAAAAGAATATGCATCCAAGCAGCTTCAGAAATAACTATTGATGAATAAACACGCATCCAAATAGCCCCAGAAAGAATTATTGATAACTAAACAAGCATCCAAACAGCTCCGGAAAGAACTATTGATAAATGAACATGCATCCAAGTAGTCTCGTATAGAATTGCTAATAGTCGCACATTCAGTATAGTGGTTAGTGCATCAGACTACCACGCTGGTGGGTCCCGGTTCGGATACGGGGTAAGACATGGATTTTGGATGTAAGACGTCCAAGTTAGGGGCAACGATGACCCTTCCACTGGGTGCACCTTCATAAGTGACCATCGCTACCGGCCTTATAGTGGCCAAGTGACTGCGAACACTTGGACTTGCCATTGCCAAAAAAGTGCTGATAACATACATACAAATAAAATCAGAGGTAAAAAGTCTAACGCTGAAAATAGCTTGTGCATAAACTGCCTGCAGATCTGATGTTATGATAATAATAAATAATGAGTTCTCACATGCGCAACGATCGTGTACGGAACACTCGTAGTGTGTGTTTATAGTGCAAGCATATACATATATATAACTTTTAATCAAATGTGAATTATTTTTTCGATTATTCTTTTTATGCTTATTTCGTTTGTTATTTTGGAACAATTAAACTTTTAACCTATTTAGTCCTTTGAATTCCTGCTATAGGAGCACAATTACAAAAGAAGTCGACTATCTACAAGCATGATGTCCAGCAAGATTCGTCTAGCCAAGAGTAGTCAATGTCCTTTAACTATCCCTAAATGAATATCCAATTCTCCCTTAAATCCACCCACATCAATCAAATTCACTATATCCACTGACAAACAATTCTAAAAAACCATTAAATAAAATCTCTGGCAGGAATCGTTAATTTACTTGCTTTCAATACAGTTTCAAAAGCATTTGTCAATAAAAAAAATTAGATGAAAATTACTGAAATATTAAGAGTCCATTATTTTGAATAATTGCCTCGTTAACTAGTCTTTTCATAAAGAGCAAAAAAACCATACCCAAATGTGAATCAAAGTATTTACTCACCGTTGTCGATTGGCGTGCATCGATGATCCAACTGATTCTCACTTCCCTTGCTTCCAATACCAACTGCGGAAGGATCTTCCTATTGGCTGCTTTCGCTTCACTGATCAAACGGAGGACTATGCCTTTAGCACAGTGCTGTGAACTGCACTTTGCATACATGCAACAGTTGTTCACTTTTTCAATCAAGCGATGATGTTAAAGTGACGTCTTTACGTACTCTTTCAAAATGACAAATGGTAATTCGTAATTGCAAAAAAAAAATACTGAGCGCACAGTGGGGATATATTTCAGTGAATCGAGGCAAGGTCGCCGGCAGGATTATTTGGAGGCAGGAGCGTATTGGAACATAAAATGCCGGGCCAAATTTTCAATAATATCATTAATAAAGTTTTAATAATATTTTTAATAAAATAATTTCAATAATTAAATAATTTCAATGATTAAATAATTTCAATAATTAAATAATTAATTTTAATAATTAGCATATTTTACTATTTAAATATGCAAATTTAATAAATAATTTCAATAATTAATTAATGTTATTAATACATTTTAATAATTAAATTGTTTTGATTATTAGTAAATTAAACCAAAATTTCTCTGTTTCTACTATCATTCCTCATTTGCCTGAATTTGGTTCTCATAAACCGTTGATAATTTGTTACTAAAACTAAAAGAAATCTAAGTTGTAAAATAAAGAATTTTCATGAATTTAACCTTTAGGTTTATTAGTAAACGACATTCGAAATAATAAGATGTATTTAACCTTAAACGTTATATAATAAGTTAAATATATTAATCTGAGTACATCTACTTTTCTTTGAACGTCCTATTACTCCTACGAAAGGCTTCAGCGGGAAAAATGGAAGGGGGTTGGTTGATGGTTCTCAGATTATCTGGCGCCGTCAGCAACACGAGGGCTATAATGCGCCGAAACATTCGTCATTTGACAAGCCAACATACGTTTACAAACACCTATGCCTTACACGGGACTCGAACTCGCAACCTCGCAGTCTAGAAGCTAGCACGCTCACCACTATACCGTTTGGTCATCAAAGGGGTAGGGGGAGAGGGTGGAGTCGTCATTGGGATTTGAATGCATTGGTTTTTTGAAGAAGGGAAAAAAATGTTAAGGAAGACAACTCTTTATATTTAAAAACAATAATAATAAACTTCAGTATTGAACCGGCCCATTTTTTGCAAACACTGACCGGCCCCAACGGTCAGTACGCCCCTGCTTGGAGGGTAGGGTAAACAATTGTTAACTTTTCAATGGAGATATATTAACCCTTAAATGCATATTGTTGCCAATTGTCTACATTCCTTAAATGCATAGCGATGTAGATCCGCATCGTATGTTTAGAATCTCATTTCTCAATAAGTAAAAAGCTTTGCATATTTTTTTTATTTTATTAAAACTGTTTTATCGTTTCCGAACGCAACAAGAATCTTATACAGTTTATTCTTTATCTATGACAATTTTTATTGATGAGGACGCTGTTGGCTGAGTACAATTTAATGTCGGCAGGTGTTACGAATTACGATAATATAAAAAGTAAAAAACACACAGGAAAAATTGGTTTCGGATAGAAACAAGATAAGAGTAACGAATAATATTTATATTTTTGAATGTACTGATAAATTTATGCTTTTTTGTTATGTAAAATACATCAATATGCAAAATTCTTAAGTGTTTTGTTTTTTGTATTTTGCTCATTAGCTACACCCATTTCTCGGTTGATTTCCAATTTTATTTATTAAAAATAAAAATTCATGCATATAATGGTTAAAGTGATATATTTGTGTATTTCACAGAGATCCCAACTTTTCAATGGATTTTTCATTTTTCGTTAGTTTTTACTTATATTTTCTATAAATTTTACTTATTTTCCGTAGTCCTTACAGATTATTACGGTTTGTATGGACGTTCTTTGAAACCTACGGGAAAAAAGACCTATGCGAATTATCTTTTTTTAAAGTGATATATTTGTATATTTCACAGAGATCCCAACTTTTCAATGGATTTTTCATTTCTCGTTAGTTTTTACTTATATTTTCCATAAATTTTACTTATTTTCCGTAGTCCTTACAGATTATTACGGTTTGTATGGACGTTCTTTGAAACCTACGGGAAAAAAGACCTACGCGAATTATCTTTTTTTAAAGTGATATATTTGTGTATTTCACAGAGATCCCAACTTTTCAATGGATTTTTCATTTTTCGTTAGTTTTTACTTATATTTTCCATAAATTTTACTTATTTTCCGTAGTCCTTACAGATTATTACGGTTTGTATGGACGTTCTTTGAAACCTACGGGAAAAAAGACCTACGCGAATTATCTTTTATCAATATAGGCATTAAAATAATAGTATTATGAAACAAAAAATATAAATATTATAAAAATGTATATATCTATATATAATAATAGTAATATCAATAAAACTTACAATTTAGAAAACTTACAAATTCCTAAATTTAGTTTCGTTTAGCCACGAAGGCTCGGCTAGTTCATCCGCTATTTCTTCAATTAAGAGTTCTGTTGGGCCGTCATCATCGTTGTCATCAATTATGATGTCCACTATATTGTCACAGGTTTGTCCATGACAGTTTTTACATATCATGGAGCACTTGAGACCGGCTTTTATACAACCGCAGGCCTTAGTGCATCCTATATCGCACTGGTAGAAAATGTAGGTCAGAATTGAATGAGGAGCTGAATCCCTGGTGGTTGTAATAGGAAAAAGTCCTTTACTGTCCTTCTTCCACCCCCAGACGAGAGGATTTTTCATTTGGCCCATCCATATCTTTACTTGATGGTATGTACGAAAGACATGGCAGCTTCTTGGGTCAGTGATAGCTTTGACAGATTTAATTTGCTACCAGATGTTGATTTGGAAAATTGCTTATAACGTAAAGCATTTAAAGTTGTTGCCCTGTCACCACCATAGAGAGCAACAAGAATGCTTGATACTGCCTCAGTGATGCTTGAAACACTGGCATTAGGAACTAGGAAGATCTTTGCAAATTGCTGTAATAAGGACACGACGAAGCAGCCATCATTACAACGTACGTATTCCAATACTAAGTACTCTGAGTGGCTGGTATTCTGTCGAGATGGTTAGTGGTGGGAAGGGGTGAGAATAAAAGCACTAGAAACTTTTTTTTCGTTTTTTCTAATCTTTTCCCCTGAATTCGGCAGTGGCAAATCTCAATCAACAGTATATGGTGTTTTCGCGGAAACTGAGCCCTTAAAAGAATTCCTTTACAAATCACTTATGCCACCCGACTTGAGATTTTTCTATTCTATCTCAAAAGATCTGTACCCCACGTAGTTTAGAATTAGCCACTTGAATGCAGTCTATTTCTCATTTTTATTTCTGAATGCAGAAATTTTTGGTGCATCACAACAAAATGGTAAATTTTACTTTACTATTATTATCTATAGATATATACATTATTTAATATATTTCTACTCTTTATTTTACATTACCATTAGTATTAGTACATCCCTACTAACCATCTTTGTCACAGTTACGTCACTGCAACGAAGTTTTTCGTCGCAAAGATCACGGTCACAATGTGACTTGCATGGGATATCGCAGCGATGTCGCAAAAGTTCACGTCACTTTCGACTTCCATGTGATATCGCAGCGACATCACACTGTGACGAAGTCGTGATGTTACTTTGTGATATGGCAGCGACATCCAGTGATATCCCAAAATAATTTTATATAATGAAAATCACAAATAAGTCATTTTGTGACATGTATGTGATATAAGACGTAATTTTGCGATATCACAGGGATACACAGGGATATCACATTTTAACATTTATGCTATTTTTGTGGTATCAGTGTGATCTCTATGTGATTTTGGGGACATCTATGTGATTTTATCAACGAATCTCACGTCACTGCTATATCACATTGTGATCAGTATGCGATCTTAGTGACTTTGGCGACATCTATGTGATTTATGCGATTTTAGCAACGAAAGCTTTGTCGCTGCGATGTCACATTGTGATCTGTATGTGATCTTAGTGACTTTGGCGACATCCATGTGATTTATGCGATTTTCGTAACGAAAACTTTGTCACTGCGATATCACATTGTGATCTGTATGTGATCTTAGTGATTTTGGCGACATCCATGTGATTTATGCGATTTTCGCAACGAAAGCTTTGTCACTGCGATATCACACTGTGATCTGTATGTGATCTTAGTGATTTTGGCGACATCCATGTGATTTATGCGATTTTCGCAACGAAAACTTTGTCACTGCGATATCACATTGTGATCTGTATGTGATCTTAGTGACTTTGGCGACATCCATGTGATTTATGCGATTTTCGCAACGAAAACTTTGTCACTGCGATATCACATTGTGATCTGTATGTGATCTTAGTGACTTTGGCGACATCCATGTGATTTATGCGATTTTCGCAACGAAAACTTTGTCACTGCGATATCACATTGTGATCTGTATGTGATCTTAGTGATTTTGGCGACATCCATGTGATTTATGCGATTTTCGCAACGAAAGCTTTGTCACTGCGATATCACATTGTGATCTGTATGTGATCTTAGTGATTTTGGCGACATCCATGTGATTTATGCGATTTTCGCAACGAAAGCTTTGTCACTGCGATATCACATTGTGATCTGTATGTGATCTTAGTGATTTTGACGACATTTACATTACCCATTTACATTTCCACCAGCATTCAATTGAAATTGCCAAATTATGAAAATTGTGGAATTCAGCTTTAGTTTGTCGGGAAAACTGCAGATATTGAAAGAACATTTTCTATTGTTAGTAAAATTTGGAATTCTGAGAAGGCACAACTTTCTGCAATTACTCTGAAATCTTTGTTAATAACTAAAATTAACTTGTCATATTTCTGCAGAGTTTCTGGATTATAGCCTCAAAAAAATATATTAAGTATGGTTGAAAGCTAATAAAAAAGTTAAATAAACCTATGAATTACAATGTATATTGTATATCTTCCGAAAAAACCGCAAACATTGAAGATTTTAGAATTGTGTGTTCCGAACTCCATAAATAAATACGTAAAAAAAATTATCCCTTTCCCATAGCAGAGACATGTCCTGAATTTTTAATCAGAAAAATCTGATCGTATTAGATATGACTCGTGTCTTTTAAACTATATATATATATTGATGATATTTATTTCCCATCTCTTTATTACTTTAAAATTTTGCATTTTCCCCTATTTAGTCCCCCAGTTATAACTAGATGGCGCCACTAGAGGCATGATCTCCTGAATTACTTCAGAAGTTAATTAGTTTTCGTTTTTATTCGCAACTAGCTGAATAGTACCCGTGCTTCGCTGCGAAATTGTGCTATGTGCAATATTTTAGTTAGAGTTGCGTTGCCGACCGAGATCCGTAATTGGTGTATAGGTTCCAACTTTTGACGCTTTGTTCGCAGGATGATTCATTGATACCCAAAACCAAGCTGGCTTTGCTCTCTGAAAAGTTCATTGACACATAAGCACAGGCTTACTTCACACGTTGAAAGGTTCATTGCTATGCAAGCATAAGCTCGCTTCATTCCCTAAAAAGTTATTGCTACGTAAACCCTTAATATTAGAAGCCCCTACCCTGTCAAGAAGCAAAAAAAAAAAAAAAAATCCCTGGTAATACAATAATATAACACCCATTTGAGAATATTTTAACACTTATTTGTAAAAAACAAAATTAGAAGGCCATAACTATGTTGAAATTTTCAAAGCTCTAGGCCTATTAGAAGAAATTCTATTTTTCAAAAGACCAATTAAAAGGCAAAAACTACTTATGTTACAAATTTCAGAACTATAGCCAATTAGAAATCGTTTAGTAAAATATTTGTTAATTACAAAAATTAATTAAAAAAAAGCTAATCAAAATTTTAAATTATGTTTGTCAAAAGTCTAATTAGAAGGCCAAAACTAATTATGTTGAAAATTTCAGAGCTGTAGTCCTATTAAAAATCGTTTTATGAAATATTTGTTAATTAATTAAAAAAATTAATTTAAAAAAAAAGAAATCAAAATTTTAAAATTCTGTTTAGCAAAAATCCAATTAGAAGGCCGAAACTATACTTATCTAGAAAATTTCAGAGATGTAGCTTTATTAGAAATCGTTTATTTATAATATTTGTTAATTAATAAAAAAAAAAATTAAAAGAAAAATTATCCCAGAAACCTTATATATATATATATATATATATATATATATATATATATATATATATATATATATATATATATATATATTTTGCATGCAACATTAGCTAGGGGCTCACCATAAGGTCGTTCTTGAAGGGGGGGAAAGAAATTTTCACTATTGGAGTCTACCCAGAGGGGTGTTCCTTGGCCATTGTAAGGTACTGGTAGTAGTACAATACAGTCGTCCATCCTTGAAGACAGTCATTCACGCCCCTCACAGGTGTGGAAGATTTGGAATTTCAAGATTGTGTGGTAGAAATAGAAAATGTACATATATTAGTAGCCTACTTTTTGTTGGAAATCTAATGACGCAATTAAAATTTAGGATGCTAATAAAAAATGAGATATAAAATAAAAATTTTGCACACTTTCAATATAAATGTTAAAATTTAATCTGTTTTTCATTTCTATTCAGATTTCCAAAATATAAAAATACACCTTAAAAATGTTTCTCAATGCGGTATGAAATATTTGAAATCAGAATGACATTTTTAGTGTGCTTTTAACTATTTTCTTTTTGCTTGTATGCAATTAGTTTTAACTATTTGTATAAATCTTAGTTTGTTTCAATAGTGAACGATCGTATAAAACATTTTATCATTATTGGATAATTGATTGGATTGCTGTGTAATTATTATGTTCTCTTAAATATTCTAAATAGTACTTAACCATTATGTCACAATAGTTGAAAATTATTGCATTTTTTATATAAACATAAACTATTTTCTAAAGTAAGAAACTGCAATATTTTACTATAAATTCAAAATGCTCCAATACAGAACAACGTACAAGAATAAGGTATAACGATTCAATACTTTGGACAAGAGAGGTAAAAGGTGAAACGTTTATTTCCTTTTTTTATTCAAAAATATGTTATAGAAACTGTACCTATTGCTTGTAATGAATTTCAAATACATATATGCGAAGAACTATAAAAGCCTGCCATTTATATATATAAAAAAAGTAAAGCAATTGTACAAAAGCGTGAAAGGATATATATTGATTTATTTTAAAAACTGCTTATTAATGTTATATTTATTACTTTTGTTTTTATAGTGAATATACCAATTATTGTTTATTACTTTAAAAAAAAATTTCAACATCCTCACCACTAAAATTCGCGTAAAAATTTACAGAAGACGTGATCAACCAAATTGTAAAATAAAACAGTTATTTTGCAACAGTTACTGACTGTTTTTATTCACAATATGTTTATGACATGTGAACTGAAATAAAAAAAGATTCGCGTACACTTCTCATCTTCCTTACCTTCTTTTTTAAAACTACGTCATTTTAGCCCCTGTATTACATTGTGGAGATAACTTTCTTCAAGGGCCTATGTCTTTCAATTTCTTCAGATCATGTTTCAGAAATTTACACCTCCTCTTATCGGGAATTTCACCAACTAAACAATATTTGTGTTGCTACATATCGTCAAAATTGAAGACATTTTTTTATTTTTATATATTTTTTTAATAAAAGGATGAAAACTCATACGATAAATTATATTATTGTACTTTTTGTCTGTATTATTTTAATTTTACACCTTTCATACTATAATTCTTCAGATTATAGAAAATTTATCTATCTGTCTTTAGTAAATAAAAGTAATAATACAACATAAGTGTAAAATATAATATACCAAATTTACATCCCACATTTCTATTTCATAACCTGTAAATTGATAACAATTGGTCATATGACTATCGACACGCAATAAAGGGAATTTTGATTTTAAAAATTTTGTTTAAAATAAACACTTTTAAAATAATTTGATTCTACAAAAATTTAAATTAAAAGTTGAAAAATATTAAAAAGAGTTTTACGACAAATTTTAACAGATTTATGGAATCAGAATATTAAATGCTCTTAAAATTCACTAAAGTTAACTTAAAGTTAAGTTTTTATTTATGGTTTGGATACTTTAAACATTTGCAAAATAATTTAGTAAAAAAATATCAAGACTTCATAGAGCCAAAAGAATAAACATTCAGCAAAGGAAATCGTAGAAATGCAGTTAGCGAAAACCCGCCTAGCAGGTAAAAGTCACTTATCATTTACTAAATTGCCCCCCTGTCAAGCAGCTTCAAAATACCCCTTTGTGTCCCAACTGAATGGGCTGGCCATGTGTGCTGTCGAAATTTCTTCCTCTCACCCCAATTCCGAAATTGTCACATGCCCCCTTCCTCTCACAGGAGCCCATGTGAAAAGGTTAAATTAACAACTTACACAAGCAGCCGGTAATCGGGTAATTACCTGCAAAAATTACCGTATTTTAAAGTTTGGCTGGTATTTTGGAAGATAATTTGAAAATGAGGGTATTTGCGGATTTTTTTTAAAAAAATGGTGTATTTTTTATTTATTTATTTTATTTTATTACGGAAGAAGTATTTCTTTGGATAATCTGATAATGTGAAGCTTGTGTTGAAGAGACAAGAGTCTTTACAAAACCAGCAGGCGATGAAATACGAGATCAATTCAAGAGACGCGAACAAATAATAAGATCGATTGGCGGGATAACTAATTGAAATGGTTATAGAGGGTCGCTTTAGGTCAGTTTGGCCTCTGGCCTCCAGTTCCTCCTTTTTTTTTTGTCTCGCAAGCAAAATTCAATGAACCAAAGAACCAAGATTGCACATCTGTTCCGTTTGTTAAAAGACTGGTCGCGTTGTCGGGTGAAGGAGAGGGGGGGGGGGGGATGAAAAGTTTAGTATCTTTCCCTTGATCCAATCTTGACAGAAACCGATTCTATTTTCTCACATGATTTGTTAGGTTCGGCTTTTTTCTTTTCCATTTTTATCTATTAATTGGGTTAACGTTCCAAATAATATTGAAAAATATTCTTAGATATTCTTTGGTTATTTACTAATGCTTTTCATTTAAAACTTAACAAAATGAATAATAAATAACTGCAAATAATGATTTATTTTCAATTTGATTTTGTTCAATAAAGGAAGCAGTACAAATGGAAGAAATACTACCAATCTGTTTGGTTGGTTTATACGCTCAATGACCTATTTTTATGCACAATGACGGCTAATTACGACGGGACCTACAGCTTAACGTGGATTCCGAACCACAACGAACATCCCTGCTTAATCCGGGATTCGGATCCAGCACCTTTTGGCATGTGTGACCAGAGAACTAACCACACAGCCATCAGATGGGCACCAACCAATCTGGAAATGATGTTGAAAATGGTAGATAAATATAAAAATAATACAACTTTAACCGCAAGATTATTATTTCTAAAAATAGTTAATTAACTTGAGAGAGCCATGAAAAACACATATTGACAATTAAAATACTTTATTTTGATTTGGAAGCAAACATTATTTCCTTTTATTATTTCAGTAACGATTAAGAAGCATGATGCAATCGAATAATTTATTTACTATATTTGTAATTTTTTTCTAATTCCTATCATGCTCACATATCACATATATTCACCGAATTCTGTTTCACATTAAATAGTTAAAAAAAAAAAAAAAAAAAAAAAAAAAACGAAAACTATGTAAGTCTGTTATTGTATAAACTTACAGAGCCAGCAGAAGACAAATTAAAAGTAACAAATATTTTAATAAAATAACATAACGATACGTATGTTATATTTTAACCTTCCAGTCAATAAAAATGTGTAATATATATATATATATATATATATATATATATATATATATATATATATATATATATATATATATATATAAATTTAAAAAAAAAAATTAAATCATTTTCACTACTTAAATTCATTCAGAAAACAGAGCATTGTAAAAAAAAGTATGATAAACCGTTTCAAACGAAAGCGTCTAAAAGCCCTGGTTTCCTAGGAAAGCGTCCCGTGATCCAGCGTTCACTTGAAAACGGGGAGTGACGTCACGAACCGGTCAGATTTTCGACAGAACGTGTCGTTGATCATTTGCTGCCACTCTTTCTGTGGGTCCTTTCAAGGTCAGATTCTGAAAACTCTGATGGGGATTTCATTGTTCATTCTTGTCCCTTGTTCCTTCATTCTCCGCCCCTCGTCAAGAAAAGTATGTTTGAGAACACATGACCGGCAACGTACGAAATGCCGATCTACCTTATATAATGACCGACATTTTTAGCAAAGTATGAAAAAGAGCCATGATAAAACTTTGAAGAAAAAAAAAAAATGTTCTTCCTCAACAATACATTTGTAATTTTGAAAAAATAATGAAAAACAGCCCTTGAAAAAGCTTTTATTTAAAATACTTAAAAAGAATTTAAGTAATAAAAAAAAAAAAAATTATGAATTTTATTAATGAAACAAAATAAAATATGAACCTTTTTTGTTGTACCAAGAAAGTTGATAATTTACTTAATTTCAATTTCACTTAACTTTATTTCTTATAAAAAGTAAAATCGTTATTTATATGAACTATACAAAAAATTGGTGATGTATTTTATACTTGGTCGGTTTGTCATTTGGCATTCTTTAGAATGCCTGAGCAATGCGTGAAATGTTTAATCGTTTTATACTTTGCCGGCTAATTTTTGGAATAATTTAAAATGCCTAGGTGCAGGTATTCTATAGAATGCCGGATTTAATACATTATTGCCGGTAACAATTTATAAAACATAGAAAATAATGTAGGAATTGAAATGCAAATCGTCAAAGAATTCCCTTTGAATTTGATCGTTCGGTTATTGGTCAATCTAAACAACACAATTATAAAACTGAAACAAAATTATTGATGCGACAAATTTATTTTGGTATTGCGGATTTAATACTTGATTGATTGTTAAAGAGTTTTTAATAATAATAGAATGCAAACTACTTTATAGTATTCAGCAAAATTTAATTCTTACTTTTTGCAAGGACAAAATAAAGGATACCATATTTATTTTAAATTTTCTTAATTCAGTTAATGTTTGTATGCTTTTCGAGAGCAGATAATAATAATTTTTTTATATATATATATATTTTGGTTTTAATAATTTCAATTGCAACAATTCATAGTGATCGTTTAATTGTGCCAGTATTAAATTCCGGGTAAAAGTTGAACGGTCAGAATCTCATTGACTTGAGCGTTCACCATTTTGTGCATAAAATGGTAGATTGCGAATGTGCCATGATTATAGAGGAAAATACATTCCATGCACAGATGTAAACAGAGGCGATATTAGATGTCATTCTGGTTCATGAGAAATTAGAATTTTGCTATAAAAGAATCAAATGTCATAGTTGTTCGTTTTATACGATTTTACAATTGGTAAAATTCACGAAGTTATTTTAATTTGGCCTATAAACCAAATTCCAGGTTACTTTTATCCGAATTGTCAAACCATTACAAAAATTTAAAATCAAATTTCCGATTTTGAATAATATAATCAATATTGGCCGGATGCCTTTCAGTAAGTTATTTCAAGAAAAAACTCACCATTCTTTACTATAATTACAGTAAAAGTTAACTATTAATTTATTTGGATTCCGGATATCCAAACTGCATGTATTCCGGAAATGAATTTCTTTTCAAAGCAATAAAAATATTTGTTGAAATAAATTTGTTGAATATTGGAATGAATGATAAAAATTATCATCTTATCGGAATTTCGAACAAATCATTATAAAATTTTAGTCAGATTTTCGATTTTGAATTTAATCAGTTTTTCAATGTGGAAGATGTAATTTCGATTGTAAAGTTACGTTTCTTTAATATAGACTATAATTATAATAAAAACTAGGCGTGTTGAATATCGCACAACTTTCAATTACCCTATAATACTGATGTGGATTTGTGTCATTTACGGTTTTTATATTTTCATCATTCATTTAGCAAAAATGGCCAGTTAGGTGATATTTTTTGCGATAATTCTTGCATGGGTCTTTAAAAAAAAAAATTCGCCAAAATGATGATTTAGGCAATTTACTTTTCTATAATTCGTATATTATCGTTTCCCATAAGTGAAACTGAGGAGAGAAGAAAAAACAATCGTTGATGAGGTATGCTCAAGGAAAGAGAACTCTGTGTTAAAGGCATTCATTCTTCAATTTTTTAAGCCATTCAAACATTTTTACGGGAATTTCGGAGGTGGGGATGATTAGAACACCTCAAGAGGAATTATCACAGCAATTTTGAACAAAATCGTTTGAGACGTTTTTTAGCAATTACTGAAAAATACTATTTTTTCAATGGCAACTACCTTATTTGCATGCGCGGTTTTGACGAAAACCCTAATGGTAGATCCCTGTGCCATCATCAACTTCCACACCAAATTTGAATATCGTAAGTCAAATTGTTCGGGAGTTATGCTGACCACAGACACACAGACACATTTTTTCTAGATAACAGTTTTGAATTCAGGATAATCCAAATCATAGAGAAATGCAAAAAAAAAAAAAAAAAAAAAAAAAAGCCCACATTTTTTTTACTGAATACTATACTTTCATTACCCTATGTATACACATGGGTAATTGAAAGTAATAAGTAATAGATTTACAAGGATTCCAGACAAATAAATTGCATTGTATACCGAAAACGAATATATTTTTAATGCAATAAACGATGCATATATGACATATCTTTTGGATATCAGAATTCTGTATAAACCTGACTTTTGAAAAATATATCCTGAATGTTATGGATAGATAATAAAATATCTATTACCCCCCCCCCCCCATATTTATACAATTAAGCAAACAAAATTTATTAAAATAACATGTTTAGATTTGAGTGTTTTCTGGACATATGATGCTGATGTAAACTGATCACACAATTTATATGAATATGAAAAACACTACTTGCAAAAATGTATATCATTCGGATAAAGAGTCCTTGCTACTTGCCAAATTACAAATACACTAAAATCCATCATAAGTCAGCTTAAACTTTAACAAATACGTCCATGATTAGTTTAAGCAAATGAATAACATGATCAGTAAGATTGATGATATCGAATAAATCAGCAGAATATATGGAAATTATGATTTAAATACCTTTATTGAATATTATGTCAAGTCAGAAGTCACAAAAAAACACAATAGACAGGTTTTAATTAAAGATTCGCTTATTTTTTTAGACTTGATAATCTAATGCTTGATAATCTAAAACTTGATTAGTTTATAATAGTTTTTTCTTAATAATCTAAAACTTGATAATCTTAGCTAAAATAATCTAATGAGAATATTTTTTTTAACTCCTAAAAATGAAAAAAAATAAAATATATAGGAATCATTTTGGCATATTCTGTAAAAATCTGCGGCCCACAAAAAACTGGAACATAACTTATACCGCTCATCTCTAAAAGTTAATGGCAAACGCTGCTCTAGAATATTTATAAGCATATAGTGTTGTAATCAGAAAATAAATTCATTGTGTGTGCTTATATGTAACTTAGGAAATTTGTAAGCTGAGCATATTTATATTTAATAATGCACGTGAATGCATTTGATTGAAACGAGTTTTTCAATTCGTTATATAACTCAGCATGTCAATAAAAAAATAACACATAATTAAAAAGAAAAGGAAAGTACGTGAAATCAAAAATTTGGAAACTAATTAAGAAGTAAAATTTTTCATTTCATGACAAAAGAAATTTTTGAAGCACATGGTATCAAAACCCAACTAATGAAAAGTACAGATTTAAAAACATATTCAAATTTTAAACCAATCAAAAATATCCATTTTATTTATACGTTGTATAAGCAATTGACTATGACGTAACCATACATAAATTGTATTAGTTTTAGATATATGCAGTGGCAATACTCTAGTTGACAATACGTTGTTGCTCCAAAACGCAGCTCAAAAAGCATGGTGATCGGTCTCCCGGGAAGCATAATCAAGCAAAACCACCACCAAATCAAATCAAAGCATGGTAATCAGTGTTTTTTTATTTTTTATTATTATTATTTAACTTAAAATTATTTTTAGTCAATTAAACTTTTCTTTATCAGAAATGTGTTCTCAAACTGAGTTAATTACAGTGGGTAAAAAAAGTCTCCGTACGATAGCCAAAGTTGCAAATAAATTAGCATTATTTCTAATCTTTAGCTTCATATCTTTAGTAACTATTGAAATATGTTTAATTTGACTCTTTAAAATAAGTTAATAATAAATGTCTGTTTTTACAAAACGCAGCAAGTATTTAAATTGAAATATTTAGGAGATATTGCTAAGTGCCATGCAAAAAAAGTTTCCGTATGCAATATGAAAATGAATTCTGATGTCTTCCATAACAGATTTGCAATAAATTTTCCAAGCTGAAGTGTACGCAAGTGTTATGAAGACATGATAGCAGCAATTGTTTAATTTTAGCTTGTAGCTGATTGTCTTAAAATAGAGTTCCTAAATCCATTTGTGAGTTGGTAATTCAGTTATGGGTCTATTCCTAGTTGACGTTAAAATATCGCCAAGCCGATTTGGCGCTGTTTTGTAGGCGATACAGTTCTAAATTTGGCAACCTCATTTTTTTTATTGACGTGCTTTGGCTTCAACCTTTCTATACCACAAATCATAGAGCTGGTTCGTTTCTCAATTTTTCATATTGGAATTCCGAATTGGCGACATTCTGGCTTTGTCGCCAACTTTTCAAAAGTGCGCCAACCCATAAATGTGAACTAGGAATTTACCCAGTTATGAAATGATGGATTATCTATGAAAAAAATTGGCGAAATCTTTAATATATATTATTGAAAGGCACTGTGAGCTTCAAACTTTTGAGGATAGGGTTTGATCCAGAAGATCTTCAAAGCTAAAACGCTTTCATAAAAGAAATATCCTATTGCAAGGTTCAATTTAATCCGCGAATAAGTGCACCTCAAGTCGCACTTGGCTTAAGAATTAACAAAAGCATGGAAGACAATTTCCCAAGTGACAATTTCTGTGCACTGGTTAAGACATTTTGTGTTAGAATTTCAAGATACACATATTTATGCTTGTTTCCTTCTACATAACGTAAATTGCGACACACCAACAGCTCTCATACACCCTCATACTATAACACCTCCTCCACTGTGTTTGACAGTTCCACATAAATTCTAAATTAACATTTAATGGTTTGGTTTTATCCAGACCATAACTCGATTATCTGACCCTTGGATATTAAATTTTAATTCATCATTAAAAAGAACTGATTCACAGAAAGATAACTGATAACTTACATGCTTTTTTGCAAACTCAAGGCATTTTTTTCTGTTACAGGTACTTGTTTAAGGATTCTTACGGGCTGCAAGTTCATTCAGACCCGCTATTTTAATAATATTTCTCACCGTTTGAGATGTCCCTTCAATATTTTTATAAATTTTTAAGCCATGTGCGACTTAAGCAATATCTCCCAAGTATTTCAATTTAAATACTTGCTGCGTTTTGTAAAAACAGACATTTATTTTAAACTTATTTTAAAGAACCAAATTAAACATAATTTCAGTAGTTACTGAAGATATGAAGCAAAAGAGTAGAAATTTTGCTAATTTATTTGTAACTTTGGCTTCCGTACTGAGACTTTTTTTACCCACAGTATATGTCTACAATCAAATAAATCTGGTGACTAAGCACAGAACATAAACTTAAGCATTTAAATATTTATGAAAAGTAAACTAAAAATAGGATAATAAACAAAATACTATATGCAGTTACAAATTTCAAACTTTTGATTCAATGTGTTAAAAATCATGCGGTAATACACAGTTGAGGGGTGTGGCTGGATAATAAAGGTTTAAGCCTCTTAAAACTGATTTTTAGATGGCTTAGTTTGGTAGATGTATGAGAATTTGTCTTCATTAAGACTAACGTTAAGTGCCCGGCCAATAAACTAGTGATTATTCTTTCCAATATGCAGCATACCACTTTCCTGAGGTAATATTCATCATGTGACAATAACTTTATTTTTTACTTGTTGTACAATATCACTCTCCATTTTCTTTGATGTATAGACAAGTTTACCTTGAGGGTAATTAAAAGTCACTAAGCAGTTTATGGTTTATGAAGAAACTGATACGACACAATGCACTCTCCGTATTAGTGGAATTGGTTGCGCATCACAGATCTTATCCAAAACTCCGCTAAATTCCAGATCTTATCCAATTCCTCAAGGCATTTTCTACTTTTTCTTTGTAAAAAAAATTACATTAGTTTTTGTATTTTTGGCAAATTCCGCCGATATAATATATTTAACAAAGGTATTTGCATCCGTAAAAACATCATAATTCATAAACTATCTATCATCTACTACTCCCTTCCCTCAAGAGGCCACAAAACAATGCCAGTTTATAGGTTGCCCTGCTCCATCAGGAAATTTGTTGATGAAAAATTTTGTATGCTTTCTTGGTATGTCTCCTCAATTAATAGGAAGTTACAAAAATGCTCTGCTATTTATCATGATGGATAGAATAAAGCACAATAGCATAGCAAAGTACCTTTTCTAAGTAGCATATACAAGCTGTATATAATATAACCTGGTTTTGTTACAAGTGGGTACTTTAAACCTCATCTTGTTGAATTATAGAAAACTTATTGCTAAAATCAATTTTTGATTAGTATCTTTTTGCAACATATTGAAATAGCTTGATTGTTTTTTTTTTTACATTGTGATGCCATAAAAAATATGGTAATTGTTTTTTGAGGTTGTACATTATTATGTCTTACGTGTCTTCTTATTAAACAAGGCATAATTTTATCTCTTCTTCTGTTATCCGATAAGCATACTGCAGCTTAGTCAAGACATCATCTCTAGTTTAATTCAAACATATATCTTATTTCCTTTTTGAATGTATCTTAGCAATCATCGTATTTTGGTAAAAGTGCCTTGCTGATATCCGAGCTACATGTGAAGCTGTGATGACCGATGATGAAAATTCACTATTCAAAATGTTTCATCTCGTGTTAATGATCATCAATTCAAAATGTATAACTTTTTCTAAACTTTAGGTTCAGACCTACTTTAGTGTAATATTACTCTTAAGTAAGGTTATTTGTAAAACCTGTGATATAAAATATCTATAGTTTTGTGTTTAATAGCATTCTTTCCTGGTTTCATATGGTTGTTATGATGCTGGTACCACATTTTATCATATAAATGATCTGTTATCCAAAAAATCAGTCACCTAATTTTTACTATTTTGTAGTCAATAGGTCCTTGCCATATTTGAGAGAAAGTTTCTCAAAAGCACCTTTGGGGAGAATTTAGTTGATGGTTCATGGAGAAGTATCTGACATGGGACAAGAACCTGCTAAACCAGATGGATAAAGCAAGAACAATGAAAAGACAACATGGAGCTGAAGACGATTATAATAGTCAACAGGTAAATTACTCTTTTGATAGCAAAACTAGTTTTCTGGCTAAAATTTTTTAAATGAAAAATGCCATTATTGTTCATGTAGTTTTACTCATTTTATAATTTTTGTGCAGGAAAAGTGTGCATAAAAAACATTCTTTTCATAATAGTCGAATAGAATTTATAGAATAGAGACTACCTGGTCTCTATTCTATAAATTCACATGTCTATAAAATCTATATATCTAAAAGTCTATAAAATCACTAAACTCTCGACTAAAACTCTAGACAATTTCAATTTGCTTATGATTCTTAAATATATTTGAATCATTAACTTCAATTCCATTGACTATCCATGCACAATATTAATTTTTAACTAAAAATATTTCAATTTAAATTCTTTATTGTTTTGAAATTACTATATGTATTTATGTATGTATATATATCCCAAGCAACGCAACCATGTTGTTTCAATGTGGTGTCAACGTTCAATACCAACATGCACAATGTTGTTTCAACGTGGAACTGCAACGTTGTTTTCAAGCGGAAGTGTTCACTTAAAGGAGCGTGGATACAATGTTGAGTGCCAACGTTGTTTCTACGTAGATATATCACACTGCTTCCACATGCTAGCTATTGCCCACGTGGTTTCAATGTTGAATGTCAATATTGGTTCAACGTGGATTTGTCACATTGTTTCCACATGAGTGTTCATTTTTGCCCATGTGGTTTCCACGTTGAATGTCAATGTTGTTTCAACATAGATCACATCAGTAAAAATAGATTTGAAATGAGAAAAATTATTACGATGATCATAAAAGATACTTTTAAAAACAGTATCAGGGGTTTCAGACTTTTTAAAATTTGAGAAAGGGTTAAAAATTGTAGTTTCATGATGATGCCAAGGTGAAATGGGGAAAGTTGGAGGAATAACTCTAAGGTTTTCCACCTGATGGAATGAGAGAATGTTTTTAACTCTCAATGAAAAAGATGGTCGTGCATGTTTTTAAGTAGCTCTCTTCTTAGTTCGAATGAATAAGCACTTTTTGGTGTTAAATATAGGTTTTCTGCAGATCGTAAGAATTCTAGTGTTCAATCATGTGTTGAAATAATCCGATGCAAAGGTGAAATTTGCACTCCAAAATTGTTATTTGCGTTCTGTCTGTTTACAATTTTAAAAATGTGGTAATCATAATTTTCAGTGTTTTTTTTAGTAATATACAGTCAATAATTAATTCTTTTCTTTTTAATAGGCATTCCAGATGAATGTTTGGAGTGCAAAGTTTACACTTGGACAAATAATTTTTAATTCCACCCCTTAAATTGTAAGTACTGAATACTAGGCATTTTTTTCTATGCTATAAAAACAAATTTTGTGTAAAAGTCCCTTTTTTTTTTTACAAGTACCTTTTTTTCAAACTTTTGGTCCCTTAGTCCCTTTTTTTGAAGTTCCAAGTTGCTAAACACCCAGAAAGTTGCACCCTGATGAAATTCCAAATTTCTGCCGTTTTTCATTTTATTTTGTTTGTATATCTAAATATATATATACCTAAAAATATTTATGTAATCCATGAAGCAAGAACAGTGTTACATAGATGGTTAAGTATGGCTGCTGTCAACATTTTGCAATACTAATTGAACATAACAGCATTAATTTCTTTCAAATTTCAAGAAATTGTAGTCTTCAGATAAATCTTCTATAAAATGTAATTGATTTAGAAGAAATACAATAATGCCACTAAGGAAAAAGTTAAGTCTGAGGATGTTTTTTTTTTTTAGCTTTTGAATTCTCTAATTGGACCATATATGTTATGCGTGTGTTATTGTCAATGTATGAAAGTGAAATTAGTTTTTCTATATAAGGACTGAAGTACTTTAAGCAAAGTTTGAAACAACATATCGTAGAGGTTAAATTGTGAAATAATTAGTTATAACAGTTGTCTAGTTATTCTGTGATATAACTAGTTTTTGTATAAAATTTCTAATGATAGACAATTAGATAGTAAAATAAAAGCACTCTATAATTTTTTATTTTATCTTTTGTTGCAAAACTCTAAAAGTAACAAAAAGTATAGCAGGCATCTTCTTCGAACAGTCGTTTGAAGCCCCTCAAATTGCCTTATTTTTTTAAAATCACTTACTGTTGCCAAATTTATTGCTTTTAATAATAGTGTTCTTAAATATCAATTTTGGGGAATTAGAGGTCCCAAATGGTTGTTGGACGTAACAACTTTCAGTAACAAGTCAATTTTTTAGCAATAATTAAAAATGGAATTTTTTTTTTTTCACTAATTAGGAAGTATTAGTCTGATAAAACCTCTGTTATCAGAGTGAGTCATAGATAAACATAAATATCAGCGTTAGGTATTGTATTCTTTTACTAAGATATGTATTGAACCTTGATTTGAAAGACAGAACTTGGCATGGCTCGGATATCTGGTCGTCTAGTGATAAATTGTATCTTATGAATCCATTATTCAATTCAATGGAACTTTTTTAATATATAAGTTATATTTTTTAAGAAATAATGGAGGGAAATGTTTAAAATTAAAAACTGTTTTAAAACAATTTTTTTTTTGTAGTTTTAAGTCTCACAATTGAAAAGAGGATCATTTCCAGATCGAGTTAACATATTTCCTACTGCATATTCATTGAAAGCCAAAAACAATAAATTATTTGTCAAACAGATAGCAATATGTGCAATTGTAAATAAACTATTTGTCAGAAGCAGAGGTGTTTTAGCTTTTTAATTGGTATACCATTTATCAGTTTTAGTTTTACAAAGGTAAGGGGGAAAATATTAAAAAAAAAAAAAATCAGAAAATAGTAAGTCATAATATTCCAAATTAATTTTTTAGCAATTAATGGATTACAGTGATGGAAGCTGTAAATAATCACTTGTAACAATATCAAAATTGAGTGTAATTATCAATTATTTATGTTGGCATTACACATTTTAATTACTATTATAACCTTGTTATGAATACTTAAAGTTGGCACAGAATTTCTGTTTTTATTTTTATTAACTAGCATCTTGTGCTATAATTGCATTAGATTTTTAAAATTGTATTGTGAGTGGCAATTTTAAAAATGGTGTATTTTAAACTAAAATTTAAGAATAACCTATTTTTTATTTTCTAGGTCCAAAGCCTACACCTAATGCTCTGAAACACGAAGAAAGAATAGGCTACATTGAAGGAAGTGGCTTAATTCCTGGCAGTCAGATGGACAGATACCTTGCTGAAAAGAAAAGCATTCTGCAATATTTAGTGTAACAAAGAATATGTTTGCTTTGTGTTCAATAAAATAAACTTATTACCTTTTTATGTTTTTACTCTTATTTTAATTGCATATTTCCATTTTTGCTTGATTTGTTCAACCTGTTTTTAGTTTTGTATTTTTCTTTTATGCTAAACTTATAAAGGAGAAGATTTGCACAAAATGGCAAAACAACATTGTAATCTGTTTAAAAGAAAAATTGAGATGTATGAGATACATTACATTGTGCTTTAATAGATTTAGTCATGTTTTGTCTTATTTTTAAGGTATATATTTAGCTGAGAAATCTATTGGAATGGATAAATTCTCTTGGTTAAAGGCTAATTAGGTAGTTAACTGTTTCATTGGTTTTTTATATAGGAGACTAGTTTTTACTTCCCAAAGTCTTGTTGAAGACGAAGAAATATTTTCTAATGCTATGATTCTTTAATTTATTATACCATTAAGTTCATGTATATTAAGTTTAGAAAAGTTCATACTTTTAGAAAATATTCAAATATTTTCTAATACTATGATTATACCATTAAGGCCAGTCATTAAAGTAATGACTGGCCTTGATAGTATAAATTATATTACCATAGTATTAGAAAATATTTGACGTAAAGAAAAGATACTGAGCCTCTTCATAGTGAGAGTAGGTACTTGAAGCAGATATAGGTAGTTGATAAAAAAAATTAATTGTGAATTTTTTGTATAATTATGTTGCAGGAACAAGGCTTTTGTTGTGAAAATCACATAGATGTCGCCAAAATCACTAAGATCACAATGTGACATCGCAGCGACAAAGCTTTCTTTGCGAAAGTCGCATAAATCACACGGATGTCGCCAAAATCACTAAGATCACATTTAGGTCACAAAGCGATATCGCAGTGACAAAGCTTTCGTTGCGAAGATCGCATAAATCACACGGATGTCGCCAAAATCACTAAGATCACATTTAGGTCACAAAGCGATATCGCAGTGACAAAGCTTTCGTTGCGAAAATCGCATAAATCACATGGATGTCGCCAAAATCACTAAGATCACATACAGATCACAATGTGACATCGCAGTGACAAAGCTTTTGTTGCGAAAATCGCATAAATCACACGGATGTCGCCAAAATCACTAAGATCACATTTAGGTCACAAAGCCATATCGCAGCGACAAAGCTTTCGTTGCGAAAATCGCATAAATCACATGGATGTCGCCAAAATCACTAAGATCACATTTAGGTCACAAAGCGATATCGCAGCGACAAAGCTTTCGTCGAGAAAATCGCATAAATCACACGGATGTCGCCAAAATCACTAAGATCACATTTAGGTCACAAAGCGATATCGCAGTGACAAAGCTTTCGTTGCGAAGATCGCATAAATCACAAGGATGTCGCCAAAATCACTAAGATCACATACAGATCACAATGTGACATCGCAGCGACAAAGCTTTCGTTGCGAAAATCGCATAAATCACACGGATGTCGCAAAAATCACTAAGATCACATTTAGGTCACAAAGCGATATCGCAGTGACAAAGCTTTCGTTGCGAAGATCGCATTAATCACACGGATGTCGCCAAAATCACTGAGATCACAATGTGACATCGCGGTGACAAAGCTTTCGTTGCGAAAATCGCATAAATCACACGGATGTCGCCAAAATCACTAAGATCACATTTAGGTCACAATGTGACATCGCAGCGACAAAGCTTTCGTTGCGAAAATCGCATAAATCACACGGATGTCGCAAAAATCACTAAGATCACATTTAGGTCACAAAGCGATATCGCAGTGACAAAGCTTTCGTTGCGAAGATCGCATAAATCACACGGATGTCGCCAAAATCACTAAGATCACATTTAGGTCACAATGTGACATCGCAGCGACAAAGCTTTCGTTGCGAAAATCGCATAAATCACACGGATGTCGCCAAAATCACTAAGATCACATTTAGGTCACAAAGCGATATCGCAGTGACAAAGCTTTCGTTGCAAAGATCGCATAAATCACACGGATGTCGCCAAAATCACTAAGATCACATTTAGGTCACAAAGCGATATCGCAGTGACAAAGCTTTCGTTGCGAAGATCGCATAAATCACACGGATGTCGCCAAAATCACTAAGATCACATTTAGGTCACAATGTGACATCGCAGCGACAAAGCTTTCGTTGCAAAGATCGCATAAATCACACGGATGTCGCCAAAATCACTAAGATCACATTTAGGTCACAAAGCGATATCGCAGTGACAAAGCTTTCGTTGCGAAGATCACATAAATCACATAGATGTCGCCAAAATCACTAAGATCACATACAGATCACAATGCGATATCGCAAAAATCGCAAATTCGTCCCCAATGTCACAATGTGACGAAAAGCGATATCGCAGCGATATCACAAAGTTACGTCGCAAACCCCCCTCTAAAACGGACATTGGACGACTATGTGACCCCTGTGTGATATCGCCGTGACATCGCGTGATCTCTATGCGATATCGCTTTTCGTCACATACTCGTCACATGGTTATTAGGGATTATATATATATATATATATATATATATATATATTAAAATTGTCAGACTCTGAAGTAAGAAGCTATTTTTAAACCCCTACCTATACATAAAATATTATAGGTTACCATCTTGTAAACCTTCAAAGAAGAGTAGCTCCTTAGTTATTAGTCCTAGATACTAACTTTTTGTATAAAAATTATAGCAAATTTATAGATCTACAACTTTTGTGCAATATATTTTTTCCTACGACTTATTGTTATGAAGATATAATTGAAAAATTCGACAAAAAACTTAAAAAAGAAGCACTTTTACGAAAAAGTTTTTACTTTGATGCTACGTAACTCTTTACATAATAGCTATACAAAAGCAAATTGTACACAAAAGTTGTAGAAAATTTAATATTCTACAACTTTTAAGTTTAATGTTTGTTTTTAAAAGGCATTGCAAAAGAGTTATGATCAATAAACTGAAAAACGTATTTTTTTTTGGTGCACCACGGAATATACACAAAGCAGAGTAACTCCTTTGGTATTAGTCCTAGAAAATAAGTTAATGAATAAAACTTGTAGAAAATTTATTGTTCTACAACTTTTATTCCCAAACTTTTTCTCTAAAACGTACCATTATGGAGATATAATCAAAACACTTGACACAAATCTTAAAAAAGTAGCATTTGTACGAAAAAGTTTTGACTTTGATGTGACATAACTATTTCCCTAATAGGTCTACAAAAACACCTTGTGAACAAAAGTTGTAGAGAATTTAATGTTCTACAACTTTTGAATATAATGTTTGTTTTTAAGATGCATTGACAAAGAGTTATGACGTACAAACTGAAAAACGTCTCAGTTTTTGGTGCACCACAGAGAACGCACAAGGGTTAGGAGGTCGAAAACTTGGTTTATGAACCACGGGACCGACCTTTATAACATATTAAAAAATCAGAACTACATAACCTTTTGCAAGGTAAGACCCCTTTTTCAGTCTCTATTCCTGGGACTAATTTACTGGGTCACTGCTATGGCTAGAGTTGCGTCTGTCGCTTGTGGCGCTCACACTCTAAGTGATACATGCAATTATATGGATCTTATTATATTGGGCCACAGCAGTGGGTAGCTTGGGCGTCTCTACTGTGGCGAACGCGTGCCACAGGAGTGGCTCTGTATAATAAGGGCCTAAAAATCCGTAGAAAATTTGGCGTCTCTGATTTCGTAACAAAAAAATAACAGTTTAAAATTACGCTTTTATAGAAAAGTGAAATAAAAAGTAGAAAATAATTTTAAATAAGTTTGAGATAAGAATAGAGTGATTAACAAGAAATATTTATTTTATCGTAAAAAAACGTGGGGTGCTTGATGTCAATTGTAAATATTTAATGACATATATTGTTAAAAGTAGAACCATTATGAAAATATCTTAAAAGCACCCCACGCCTTTTTACGATAAAATAAATATTTCTTGTTAAGCACTCTATTCTTACTTCAAACTTATTTAAAATTATTTTCTAATTTTTAGTTCACTTTTCTATAGTATGTTTTTTAGTTTTTTAAACTTATTTATTTTCTACTTTTTAGTTCACTTTTCTATTAAAGTGTGTTTTATAGTTTTTTAAACTATTAATTATTTTTGTTGTAAACTATAATTTTTTTTAGTTAATTTTTTAGTTAAGTGTTCAAAACTCGCCTCTTGTTCCTGCCAATAGTCACATGCTTGTCTCAAATTTAAGTCATATGTATGCCTTAGTACACGCCGTATTACTTGGCATAAAACACTATCGTGTCTCTGAATATGAAAAATCGCTAATCCTGAAGATCCTGTCAAGAATAATGCGACTAAAAAAATACGCTTTCCATTAAAGAGTGTTTTTCAGTTTTTTAAACTATTAATTATTCAATTGTGAAACGTGAATGAAACTCCCTATTAGTTGATCCGGTCAGTAGTCATATGCTTGTCTCAATGATTAACTTCTGCATGTCTCAGTACACGTCATATTAAGGTGAAACCACGAATAGCTCATTAATTCGGTTATGGCCCCTTAGATCGTGTCTAGGGATGGAACGGATATCCGGCAAATATCCGATATCCGGCATATCCGGCTGATTTTTCAATATCCGAAACCCCGTCGGATATCCGATTTGAAATACCAGACATCCGATAATTTCATTCCGATATCCGGCTGTATATCCGACCACCAGGTATCCACAAGAAATAATTTTTGAAAAAAATAATGATCTTTTTCGGACAAAGGGAACACCGCATCCTACACTTTTTTTTTATAATTTTTTTTTCTTGGACATAAATTGCAGTCAAGTTAGAAAACGAAAACAGAAAGAGGCGCCGTATTATTGACGCCGAGTTGATAAGCATAAACCATTCCTCCAATCTTTTTCCATACACATCCTTCATACGTGTTTTGCAATATGTTCTTTTCATTCCAAGTTTATGATCTGATTAATTCCAGATGTTATATTTGAATGCTTCTCCGTAAAACTCGAACCGAAATACTAATAAATAGTACTATTTTCCATAACATAAGTGACTTCTTAAGAGTTTTAGTTATTATCACTTCCTCCTTTTTTTCTGACATTTGCTAGCGAGTAAAAAGCAATAAATAGCCAATGCGCAATCCTCAATGCTTTTTTTTTGTTCTATCGACGATAATACCCTACCCCTTTATGCTGTGAATGGTATGGTCTAATTTCTGATTTTTCATTGGCAGAAGTTGAAAGCTGGTATATTTTTTCAGACGTAAAATGAAGTATTGTAATTTTTAGGTCTTTAAAGCAGCGCCACAATGTGGAATTATATTTAGCTCTCTAGAATGCATTGAATTTTATTTTTCTCCAATTACAATCCAATTTATAATTTTTAATAATGGCTCATTTAAAATCACCCATTTGGAAGTATTTTAAAATTAATGGAAATGACGAAAGCAAAGCCCTATGTGTTACTTGCTCCACAGAATCGTTTAAAAAATGTGCGCGGCAAAAGCCCAAAATCCTTTTCCACAAAACCCTTATGGACAGGGCCTGATTTACCATTAGGCCCACTAGGCCCGGGCCTAGGGGCCTCCAAATTTGGGGGCCCCCAAATTTTGAAAGTTTTCTGAAAATTTTAAATTTAATGGTCTTTTTATGGGAAGTACTGAACAAAAATAAAAAAAAATTTTTAGTTACACATCCGCAAATTCCATATTTTTTATAGTCACAGAGAATTAAGTTAGATAGATTAACCTAATAAAACCTAATTAATCAAATCTTTCCGGTTCAGCCAATCATATACAACTTCTTCATATGTACACGGAGACAAGGGCTATACACCGCTGTTCTCTTTCTCTCGCCTCTTGTAAAGAGATGTTCACCAACCAACCATATACAACTTCTTATATTATGAAATGAAAGAGTCTTTGTGATTGGTTGGTTTGCAGGCTCTTCCGTGGACTTTTTTAAACTTTTTTGGACCTCCTTTTTGCTGAGATCGTGGAAACAGTGGAAAGGTTACTTTGAATTAGTTACAATTATTGTTATAAAATTAAGTAATCTTTATTATTATATAATTTGTGGACCCTGTGGTAAAATGTAAGTTTAAAATACAGGAAAGTGTGATTTAAAATTAGTTTTCATGGGAGGGGGGGGGGGTCTTGATTAATTCAAAAGTTTTGAGGAAATCAAGATCATACTAATTATAACAAAAAAATCGTGTGAAAGTAAACTATGAGTTTTAATAGTAAAAAGTTAGTCTTAATGAATGTAGCTTGATCTGGTAATATTGTGACGTAAGGAAATAAATATTTGCTATTGGGGGCCCCTCTCTGAATGTTGGGCCTACAGTAAAAAAAATTCTAAATCGGGCCCTGCATATGGAACCATTTAATGAGTGTGCATAAGGAAATTCACCGAAGCTTAAAAGACTCACTAAATGCATCAAATATTGATGAACAAGAAAAAAGAATTCATCAAAACAAGAAATGCACGCAGACAACATTGGAATCGAAATTATTTGTACCAAAATTGTGGAGTTTAGATGATCCTAAAACAAAAGCCTTAACCGCAAAAATATGTAAGTACTAATTTTGTTTGTTTATATTAAATATATATTTTAAATATGGTATAACATAATGTTGATGAATTTTGGGTTCGAAATTTTTTAAGTTTATATTTAAAGATGGAATATTCCGATAGATCCAATTTAAGTTTTCTACGAGATTTCTTTAAATCCGTAATGTTTTAGGTGCATTGCAAAAAAAAAATAGACTTCAATTTCATAAAATATTTAAAATAAATCTTTTGTTATTAACAAATGCCTCCGGTATAATTTTGTAATCATTTATCAATTATAAACAATGCATGAAGTAAATTGAAAGTAGCTATATTTTGCACTTCAACATTGTAAAAAAAAATTTTAATATAATTTTAGGTGAGTTAATGGCTCTTGATGCTGAACCATTCTCCATTGTGAATAGAGAAGGCTTTGGTCAGTTAATAAAATACATAGCTCCTCGTTATCCGCTTCCAAGTAGAAATTATTTTCGTGATAAAGCCCTGCCAGAACTATATGAAAAACTAAAAGTATCAATATTACAAGATATAAAATCAGCAACAAAGATCTCTTTCACTCATCAACTAAAGTTTAAATAAAAAAAAATAAACTCAGTGCGTGACAGCCCGTGTGGACTAAGGCCTGCTGGGCCCAGCTCAGCTTTCTCGACTGTGGCATTTGTGTGTCACATAGCAGATGTTTCAGTCAGATGGTCATTCTGACGCCGAACGCCAGTGTTTAGTTCCCAAGCATGCATGGTCCTCCTCAGTTTGTTTCTTTCAGGTATAAACAGCAAAATCAACCGCGAAATCCGTTTCGGATATCCGTATCCGGTAGACATGGTACCCCGGATATCCGAAATCCGGTATCCGGCAAAACTCACATCCGTTCCATCCCTAATCGTGTCCACATTTACATGGAAAACTGTGGTATTTCTAGAGCTAATCTTTGCAAGCCAGAGTTCCGACCAGATGAAAGGAACGCTTTAATATTAGACCAAAACCAATCGGTGGCTCATACATCATTATTATATAATAAATCTGAATAAATTTTTGCTGATAGTATAACCGCAGTACCCACGACAGATCATTCAAATGTCTGCCTTATCAACTGTCGATGATAGGTTTTGTATATACTGGGGTTGTAACGGGCAACGGGACACCAGGGTTCGATTCCGGAGAAGGTTGGCTGGAGTTTAACGACTCAGGGGCAACACGAGCTAATCCTTGCGATAATGTGACAAACTTATTGAAATATTGTATTGTCATCGGTCCTTGATAACTGCGCAAAATTACAAATTAATCCAACTTTTGAAGTGGTCGAAAATCGAGTTCAAAGATTCCGTTACATAGATACATACGAAGCTAATAAAAGCGTATTAAAAATGAAAATTTGCAATTGTGAAAAAAGTACTGAGTGCACATTGAGATTACGTTAGTAGTATGAAAATGTCGGTTCACCGCCAGTGGAGGGACCGAGGGACGGGACGGGGACCAATGACGTCACCGGAAGAAGAATTGAGTTGTTTACTCCTGCTGCTGAGTGGAGTTTAGTTGTTTCCCTCCTTCTGTTTTAGTTTCGGTTTCATTATGAGCTTTAAATATATGACGTCACAGTGGTAATATAGTGGGAGTGACGTCATAATAAAATATTAAAAAGTTTACTTTAAGGCGGTGGCAACAGTGGAAATAAGATAACACGGGGAGTGAAAGGTAGAGGACCGATGGCGTCACTGCAATTGGAGTAGAGATATATCACTCCTGCTCCGAAATGAGAAACATTAAACTTACAAATAAATGAATTATGACGTCACAGTTAGAGCTACCTTATTAACATTCGTTGTATAAATTTGAGAACTTTCATTTAGGAATCTCATATGCTTTTCTCTGGTAATGGTATTTTTCAGTAAGTAAGCATTCCCTATAATAAAAAGAAATAGAAAGAAATCAGCACTTCAAATTTATTCCATCTATAAAAACATATTGATATACCTAATTAAAGAAACTTACTTATAGTTTGCATGATTTATGCGCTGTTTAACGGTATGCCTACAAACACCTTTTAACGTTTTCTTTTCTTCATTGTCATCTGTTAATAGACTATACATCTTTGCACGAAGGCCTATGAATTCGACAATAGCTTTTGAATTGAGCTAATCTTTAAAGCAACCCAATTTCTTTTTATTTGCAATACTGTAAGAGGGATGGTCAGACGGATAATCTGAAATATCATAAAGATGAGACTCCTTCATATCCTGGTAGAAATCTTCCATTTCTATGTGATAGGTTAATGAGTCAGTATCAGTAAAGAATAACTTTGCCTGATCTCCATAAATCTCTTTGATATACTTGCAATGGAATTTCTACATTATAAGCTTACTCAATTCTAGAATCACAAATCCCGCATAAATGGGTTTGTTTAGGGCAATTTTACTTTTTAGTCTTTGAAATGTGGCAAGTTCGTTAGTGAAGAGCTTAAAAGACTTGAAAGTTGGTGCAGCGACTAATTTCTCAGCGCGTTTTTGGGTGTTGATGAATTGAACATCAACATGGGCTCTAACGTTCTCCATCGTTTTACCATACACTGAATTGTTCATTAATTTGACAAAGTTCTTTTCGAACGTTGTTTGGCCTTTTTCCTTTCTTCAGTGTTAAATTCAACATATGTTTTCAACCAAGGCTTCTGATTAAACTGTTATATTTTGTGCATCTTCTTAACTTTTAGTCCCATAGAAATATAGAATTGCAAATTTCGATGGTAAATGATGTTTTTCTTATCCATCTGATTAGGGACAAGTTTAGTAGGCGGTTAAAATTACCTCGTAGGACAGATTTTGCACATGAGGAAAGATCTTTCTTCGGGATTTTCACCTTCTCAGGTGCTAAAAGAAGATAGTTGTGAAGATCGTAAAGTTCTTTGGGGTAACTCAAATCTACTTCTAGGATGTAACACTCATTACTATCTTTGGGTAGAGAGAGTATATGTTCTACTAATGTCTAAGTAGGTTCAGTCCACTTGAAAATACCATACGGCAATGCTTCCGACATAGCACATTCTGAAAGTAAAGAAAGACAAATTATAAATATTTTTTTAAAGATGCATTTGATTTGATTACTTTAAAGTTAAGAGTTTTCATTTTAGATAGAAAATAAACATTTTACATACCGTAGAGATTATTACAATCGAGATACATGATGTAACTGGAGGGCTTCGATGGATCGTAAGCTGGATAGATGGATATATTTGTTATTTGCTTAGATGGATATTAGGGCGTATCGAAAAAATCAAAGTTTATCAAATCTCTTAGCGGTAGTGCGGAAAATTTGTGAACACTCATCAGTAATAAGTGTGTGAAATTTTAAAACTCTGGGTTAATATCTTCTGTCGCCTCAATGGCCCCAAAGTTCCGAAAATTGAGCTAAAAGTGTTTAAAATTCAAAAATTCCTAAAAATTCCCATATTTCGTTTATCGATTGAGGATAGTGGTTCAATGTTAGTATTGTTTAACAACAACAACTATAATTTTTAAAAAAATTATAGGTTAATATCTTCTGTCGCCTCACTGAACCGGAAATTCCGAAAATTTGAATAAAAAGGAATACAATTCAATATTTAATCAGCAGTCGCAGATTTCGTTGATCGTTTTGAGGCGACCAATAAATCACGTGATCATTTTCCTTTGTTTTGTATTTAGTCTAACTCTAGAATATTTTCTTTCAATTAGTTTCGATCTTCATATCAAACATATTTACAGCAATGTAGTCGTTTCTTTTTAATGATTTTTTTTTACTCGTAGCTTAGTGTCGTAGTCATTTGTTGGTAGAAGATATTAGTAAATATTAGAAATGCAAGAATCATCGCATTCAAAGTTTTCAAGTCGACAAATGCTGCAATGCCCTATTTTTGGAACACCGAAGGATTTTTCACGCATGCTGCTAACACATGAAGACGTCCTAAGATGTTGCGCTCATGAGAGATGGCGTATTGGTAATGAAACTGATGGAAATAAAGAACCATGCTTCTCTGTTATTGCAGAAACTGTTGCTTTGAAAATTGAAAGTTTATACGTCGATTCATCCATTCCTTCTGTTTCACATAAGCGTGTTTGTGATATGATACACGCTTACCATAAAAAATATCGTTCAATCCTGAAAAATATAAAACGTGTGGGAAGAAGCAAGATTACTCTTGTAAATGTTGAGAACTTTAAAACGGAAGCAAAGAAACTATTCGACATATCTTCCTGTAAATGCGCTATTTTGAAGGAGTGTCCAAAAGAGAGCAAAGTTCCGCCAAATGAGCAGGTGTTCCTCAAAGACCAAAGAACGGAAAGTTTTTTTTTTCCTTTCAGATCATCTAGCGCCTTCAGCAACACGAGGGCTATAATGCGCCGAAACATCCGTCCTTAGACAAGCCAACATTTACAAACACCCATGCCTAACACGGGACTCGAACCCGCAACCTCGCGGTCTAGAAGCTAGCATGCTAACCACTATATACCATTCCAAAGAACGGAAAGAAAAATGTTCATTGGAAGTGTTGATGTACCCGAAACAAAACGACTTCAGAAACGTCAAACTACAACAAATTACCGTGCAAAGTAATAAAAAAGGCTTCTCCTGGTTCTGTTTCAAGCTTTACTCTGGAAAATGAAGATATGATGGAGGTGGAGGCGGAGGTGGATACCAAAGACGCGCCCTACACACCATTTCTTCAGCAGAATTCAAGGAGTCTTCAAATGCGTGTAAAATTGGACAACACAATTATTGTCAGTCAAAGATATGGTGTTTCTAACAGAGCCACGGCTGCTATTGCATCGAGTGTTATGAAAGATTTGGGTTTAATATCGGAATTGAATTCCAGTCTCGTCACAGACAAAGACAAAGTATGGAGGGAAAAATCAAGAGTTTATAAGCAAATGGTATCAAAATTAAATGAAAATCGTTCCAATCTATCTGGCCTTTATTTTGATGGCCGGCATGACAAAACTTTAACATCAGAAACACTCGAGGGAAAGAAGTTCCAAAAAAACAATTGTAGAAGCGCATTACTGTATTGTATTGGAGCCTGGTTCTTCGTACGTGGGGCATTTTACACCTGAAAGTGGATGTAGTCTTCATGTATCGAATAGCATTTACGAATACATAACAAGTACTTTTTTGGATGATTTTAGCAAGCTCACAGTTGTCGGGTGTGACGGCACTGTGGTGAACACAGGAATGTTTACTGGTGTAATTCGCAGGCTTGAAATGAAACTTCAGAGACCACTCCAATGGATTGTCTGCTTACTTCATTTTAATGAGTTGCCATTACGACACTTATTCCAGTCAATAGACGGCAAGTCTTCTGGTCCTTCATCTTACACTGGAGACATTGGACGAAAACTTGAAGGATGTGAAAAACTATCAGTCGTTGCTTTTAATAATATTAAATGCGAGTTGCCACACATTTATAGTAGATTACTCAGTTCAGATCAGAAATACTTATTCGACATTTGCACTGCCATTAGTTCTGGCATTTATAGTTTAGATCTAACTAACCGAGAACCAGGAACGTTGAATTTGGCCCGATGGCTAACAACTGCAAATTGAATACTGAGGTTATATCTATCTACATCAGACCCATCAAATGAGCTACTAACTTTAGTTGAATTCATTCTAAGAGTCTACGCACCCTCATGGTTCCGAATTAAGATTAATCATTCCATAAAATACGGTCCTAGACATCCTGTGGCATTTCATAAGCTCATCTCAGTACTTGCCTAAGAAGTATTGTGACGTAATCGATCCAGTTATTTCTCGAAACGCTTATTTTGCTGCTCCAGAAAACATGTTTTTGGCTATGTTAACTGATGAAAGATGTCATATCAGAATCATTGCAGCTCGAAGAATAATAAAGGCAAGAGAAATTAGCCGAGGTGTGCGCAGATTCGTTATTCCCGATATAAATTTTGAAGCTGAAGCCTACATTGATCTCATTGACTGGAAAAATTGTTTTGTGACATCGCCGCCAGTTCTCCGAGAGATAAGTTCTCAAGATCTTTTGAAAATGACAGAGGATGGTATGCCGAAGGCCTGCTGGCACTTCATACAATTTCCTTCACATACACAAGCAGTCGAGCGAATTGTGAAACTTGTCACGGCAACCTCCGAGAAAACAGTTGTGCCTGAAAACAGGTATACCTTCTTAAGAGCTACTCTAGAATCCAGAAAACGCATGTCGAAATTCGAGACAAAAAAGGTTTACAAGTAGTAATGCTATCGTCAATTGTATATTTGAAAGGCAATAAAATTTCTGATCCTTTTAAAATAAGGTAAGTGTGACGTGTATTTTTTATTTGTTTTTTGAAATTTAGCCTTTTATTTTCCAAAATTTGGTATTGATGAGGTAGCAGAAGATATTAACCTATAATTATAAAAAAAAATTATAGTTGTTGTCAAAAATAGTAACTAGTAAGCACCATCCTTTTACAGCGAAATCAGGAATTTTTTATGAATTTTTGAATTTTAATCACTTTTAACCGAAATTTCGGAACATTCGAGCTATTGAGGCGACAGAAGATATTAACCCAGAGTTTTAAAATTTCACACACGTATTAGTGATGGGTGTCCGCAAATTTTCCGCACTACCGCTAAAAGATATGAAAAATTTCGATTTTTTTCGATACGCCCTAATGGATATATTTATTTTTTGCAGTGGCCATTCTTTGTCCAATCATAGATACCCCCCCACGAATTCCATTTTCAATGAATAGATGCTGATCAATATCCGTTAAGAGCTCTAATGGTTCTCCCAGTGTCTAATGATTCTGCTAGTTGCAGAACATCACTCTTTACGTATAAGTCATGATAGTATCCTAAAGGTTGAATGCTAAATGCACTCCATACATTCTGGGCATGATTGTTGTCTTCAGATGAAATATTCTCCTCTGTTAATTTATTATGAAAGGCCTCAGGTGGAGAGAGAAATGTTTCTTCAAATTTATCAAAACATGTGATGTAATCATCGAGGTAAATTCCCTTATAATTGAAGATGGGGATGAGGCATATTTTCCTTTAAAATTTGAAAATCATCTTCTTCGAAATTTTCGACAAGTTTCTCCAAGGATGTGGGGAGAAAATGTAACGAATCGATAAACTGCAAAGTAATCCTTGTGCCTGAGTGCTCTTTTTGAAGGCCGAAAGAAATGTAGTTTTCCAAATCATTAGCTAAAATGAAGAATTGGTGTGATCCTTCACTTCCCCAAGTTTCTGCATGATGTGGTAGGCATCATACTTCTTGAGGTTGTGGAATACCACCGGAATCTTCTTCGAGAGCTTAAACTGAAGGTTGCATTTACTATTAGCTGGACCACGGAATTTCGATGTGAGATGATCGTGATCACGCACTCCATCTGTTCCTAAGGGTTTTTGACAAATAGCACAATTTACTGCACTATGCAATAACTTATAATTTTTTATGTCATCTTCATAGGAGCATTAACAACTAGTGTACTGGCCAATTCCTCTTTCTCTCGAATGATAGCTTGAAGAAAGTGAGGTACGGGATCACTACCCCGATTTACCTGGATTGGTTTAACACTTTTTTCTATTCTCATCTACAACAATGTAAGCATAACCACAAAGATCATGTCTAGAAATTTTATCCGTAAATAAGTTGGTTCTACTAGGTTGACAAGTGCTTATAGGCGTTATAATAGCTTCGAAATCATCGTAAATTATGAAAGGAATAGGATCCTGGTAGTGAATGTTCTTAAAAATGAGAAACTTGTCTTTTCCGGCAGGCATTTCAATGAGTTGAATACTATGTTCATTACAAAATGCGGAATGTGCTATCAATGAATGAGCTTCGCTGAACCGATGCAGGCATCTAAAGCAGTAAAATGATGCGTGTTCATGTTTGGTAAGGTCACCTAATAATCGATTGATATTGCGTATCAAACAGTAATGTCTCTGCTCTTCATTACTGATAAGCAAGAGATTAATACAGTCCTCATCAATTCGTTTGGAAATGTGTAAAGAAAATACTTCTTCCTCAAATCCAAATACGTTTATTCTGATATTATTTAATTTCTCAACAGTAGAGATTTGGGAAATAGGTACTGTGAATTCTACATTTCCCATTTCAATCTCACCTTCATGAGCAAAATAATGGCTAATACGGTGAGGATGATTCGATGAATTTATTTTCCTCTTATGGGCCAAAAGGCACCAAACAAGACATTTGTTATCATTGTTTTGAATACTGAGCACAGCTTTTTTGTGTGCAAGTCTTGTGGGCAGGGGTAAGTATCTAGAAGCTGCTAAAGGATGATATTTTGCTATATGAACTTCAAGATTTTGAGGTTCTTCTAATTCTCACCGAGAACCATTCTGAACAAATTCTTCAAATGAAGTTATAACTTTAGCTGTAGCCGTTCCAAGGTGTTCATCAATTAAATCACTCGTCAGGTCAATTACGCATTTTGATCGAAAATGAGTTGAAAGGTACTCCTTCTCTCCATTCTCTCCATGGCAATGGTAATGTACCATTTTAATGCATCCTTATCTGCAATCTCAGTTACGAGACATTCTGTCATTTCGCCTCTTGAATCATTTAAAAAAGACATTATGCCATCACTCGGGTTTGAGGGAGAAATAGTACATACAGTGAAAACTTCAAGCTCCTCTCGTGTAACCCTTTGTCGCTTGCTGGGTTTAGCTGTTGACGAAGATTTCAGCTTCAATGGGTTTGGGATGTATGTTCATCATGTGCTGTTTGTGGAGAAAGTATTTTCACAATCAGAAGAGGTGAAACTCTTCGTATGAACAGCTATATGTCGTTGCATTACATCCTTCATCTGAAACTGTTGATTACAAATAGGACAGTTAAACATGGGTGGATCCTCCTTACGGCTTTCCAAATGACGTGAAAGGTTTGATTTTGTACTGAAAGATTTTTGGCATATCCCACATGAGAAATCCTCTACTCCAGAATGGGTTTTCAAATGCCGATTGAGATGACCTCCATGATTAAAGGATCGACTGCATATGGTGCACACCTGTTGAAAAAAAACAACCCTTTAAGTAACTTTGATTTTTTTTAAATGAAAAAATGTATACTTTTCTACGAAATGTTACAAACAAAACTTTTGAAAAACAATCTGAAATATCTGTTTCGAGGATAAAGTTTTATTTTGACACCATTTGAAGGTCTGACATTAACGTTGAATCAGATATGCTTTTAAGTGCAAATTTATGAAAAATTCAAGGTACGACTAGAGTGATTTTAAAATCAATTATTCCATTTTAAAAACATTAAGTCTTTAGAAAGAGTTCATATAGAAAAATAAATATTTTTTTAACAATTCTATATTTGCATTACTATGGTTAAATCGTCTTGAACAGATTGATTAAACAGCAAGTCTAATGAAAAAAAAAGTTATTTTTATTTAAACATTCTTCTAATTATTCGGTATAAAATTTTAAACTAAGTATGTCAGACAACTTACATGGAATACAGTATCTGTATGATTGACAGCTGCAATCGGAGTATTTAGATTAGGGAAATCCTGTAAATTTGAAATAAAATTTAATTTTCTTCAAAACAATTTAAATATTTAGAATTGTATTTCAAATGTTACTTACAGAACTAGATTCCAGAGCAAATGGCACTTTCATGTTACGGCTTGCTGCATGGGAGGATGGTATCTCGCCGTCCTAAAACAAGCAATAATGATCATTTAAATTATTTCATTTATCACTAGCCGACCAAACGGTATAGTGGTTAGCGTGCTAGCTTCTAGACCGCGAGGTTGCGGGTTCGAGTCCCGTATTAGGCATGGGTGTTTGTAAATGTATGTTGGCTTGTCTAATGACGAATGTTTCGGCGCATTATAGCCCTCGTGTTGCTGACGGCGCCAGATAATCTGAATACAACTAACCATTTATCACTAAAGTAATAAAAAATTTGGCGTAGATTTAGTGCAACTTTGATTATTTTCTAAACAGAACATTGAAAATTACTTTTAAAGTATTAAAAAATTTGGTGTGGATTTGGTGCAACTTTGACTATTTTCTAAACAGAACATCGGAAATTAGTATACTGAACACTATTAAGCGATAACACATGCGTGACCTAACAAACTATTTTTTTTCCTTAAATGTTTCAAAGAAACCAGAAATTGTCACAAATTTGAAAGTCGTTGAAACAGTTCCTAACCTAACCTGCGTAACCTATCCTTTTGTTGAATAGGGAACGGAAGACCAAAAAAAAAAAACTATTTTTCAGACAATTTGCAAGAAAGGAAGTTAAACAGTTGCCATACTCCAGCCCCACTATAGGGTTACCGAATCAGGTTTCTGAGTAACTAATGTTGATTGTAATGACTAAGGACGATCGATGCCGCCTGTAGGCCCGAAATCAACATTGGAAGCAAAAAAGTCTGCAAAGCCCTAAGCGGTCTTGTAAAATTAAAATAACAAATCGTAATATACTCACTAATCCTGATGAATGGACTGAAGTATCCATTTTCTCAACAGCGCTCGCTCCTGCGACATTCGGATTACTAGACATTACTTCACATTAACTAAAATAACATAAGGACAGTTTTTACATTTAAAAATTAATTACCATTTAAAAAAAATGTCATTACAATAATCATGATGAAATAACAATAATTTTTTAATAAAACCAATACATAAAAGAATTAAATACATTTCAACGTTAAAATTAAACAGTTACATAATTTATTTAAATTATCAACATGTCCATGCTTGCAATAATCTCACAGCAGTTATTAAAACAATGTTCCGAAATTATTACTTTTCAAATAATATTAATTGGATTTACAAAAAGAAATCAATATTTCAGAATGCAGCTTAAATTAAAACAATAAAATAATTTATTTAAATTATCAACATCTCCATGCTTGTTATAATCTCATAGCAGTAATTAAATCAATGTTTTAGAAATGATTACTTTTAAAATAATATTTAACAAACCAAAATGAATACAGTAAATAATTAAAATTATCACATATAATATGCAAAACAACTTACCTAAATAATTCGAAAGAATCTATAATAATAAAACAAGCTGTGTGTCTATCTGTGGCTCTGTGGATCTATGGAAACCTACTTAAAATTGGAGTAGAGTTTTGAAATTTTCAACATAAGAAGTTTTGGCTTTCTAATTTTATGTATGTCAAACAGAATGTTAAAATTTTAATTAGTTCTTTTTAATTAATTTATTTTTTACAAAGGGACTTCAAATAGAGATACAGCTCTGAAATTTTCAACATAAGTAGTTTTGGTCTTCTAATTGGTCTTTGGAAAAACAGAATTTTAAATTTTTATTTAGTTCTTTTTTAATTAAATAATAAATATTTTACAAAAGGATTTCTAATAGGGCTACAGCTCTGAAATTTTCAACATAAGTAGTTTTGACCTTCAAATTGGACTTTTAAAAAACAGAATTTTAAATTTTTAGTAAGTTCTTTTTTGATTAATTTTTTAATTAATACAAATTTTACTAAACGATTTCTAATAGGGCTACAGCTCTGAAATTTTCAACATAAGTAGTTTTGGCCTTCTAATTGGACTTTTGAAAAACAGAATTTTTACGTTTTATTTCTTTTTTAATTAATTAACAAATATTTTACAAAACGATTTCAAATTGGGCTACATTTCTGAAATTTTCAACACAAATAGTTTTGGCCTTCTAATTGAACTCTTGACAAAAGGAACGTTAAAATTTTAATTTGTTTTTTAATGAATTTTTAATTTTCACAAAAAGAGACTTCTAATAGGCCTAGAGCTCTGAAAGTTTCAACATAAGTAATTTTGACCATCTAATTTTGCTTTTTACGAACATCACGTGTTAAAATATTCTTAAAGGGATGTTGTATTATAGTTATTAACGGGGAATTTTTTTATTGTTTCTCGATAAGGGAGGGGCTTCTAATATTAAGGCTTTACGTAGCAATTAGTTTTTAGTGTCTGAAGCGACCTAGAGCTCACGCAGCAATGAACCTTTCATCGAGCAAAGCGAGCTCATGTTTGCATAGCAATGAACCTTTCAACGAGTTAAGTAAGCCAGTGCTTATGTGTCAATGACTTTTTCAGCGAGAGAAGCGAGCTCGATTTTGCGTTGCGATGAACCTTCCTGCGAACGGAGAGCCAAAAATTGGGGCCTATACACTAATGACGGATTTCTGTAACGTGGGGCCGCACAGCTGGCTAAAATATTGCACATGGTAAAATTTCGTGGCGAAGCACTGGTATTCAGCTAGTCTTCAATAAATTCGTTTACAAATGGTAAGGTCGCACAAATCGCAAAGTGAATAGTGGTATGCACAGCAAAGTTAAAAACTAAAGTTAGAATTATTGGAATAGCTTCTAGAACGTCTGCGTAACGGTTTACCATGTGAATCCTATCAACCAATCAGGTTTCACTATAGAGGACGCTGCTGTCAATGGATCAATTCAAGGAGTGCGAGAGTAGAGATTAAAGTCGAGTTGAGTTGTTGGGGGTATAAGCAGAAGATTCCGCTTAAAAACATTTAAAGTAATATTTTTTATGTGACATCATCCCCACTATATTCCCATTGTGACGTTTCAATAATGGCTTTTTAACGTTAAGACTTGTAATTGAAATATAAATAATGTATTTATTACTAGATGACTAAAATATTAATTAATACCCAATTGTTATTGTTATTGTTATTATTATTTATTTGTTATTGTTATTATTTGCTATTATTTGTTAGGTTTTTGTTATTATTTGTTAGGTTTTTGTTATTATTTGTTAGGTTTTTGTTATTATTTGTTAGGTTTTTGTTATTGTTTGTTAGTTGTTGTTATTTGTTAGTTTTTGTTATTATTTGTCGTTGTCGTTTAAAAAAGAGAACTCCTAGAAAACATTGGAAGTAATTTACTTTCATATGATGTTATAACTAGTTTAATATTAAAATTTAGCATTTAAAGTGGTTTTTCGTCTAAATTTTCAATAGTGTTTCTAGACTAATTTTTAGAATTGAAGTCTTTATAAGATAATGCATCTAGACCAACGTCAGCCACTAGGCGGCCCGCGACAGATTTTCTCCGGCCCGCCGGCAGTACTGAAGAGCAAAAATCAAGTTTTGCGGAAATAATTTTAATTTGTCTACAATAGTATGTGTTTTCTACCAAAAACTGCATTTTCCATTAAATGGCACACGTCAGTAAGTCTGAACCCCCCCCCTCCCCTTTTTTTCCTTCTGAACGAGAGAGAAAAAAAAAACTATAGTTTGAATTATTACCAATGACGCATTGCTTGGTTTTGCACTTATGATATCCCTCCCCTCAATTCGATTTCTGCTTTTCTGAATGTGATGGGCAGGAGTTGGGTGTTTTTATGCGTACTGGCCTCTTTTGTCTGGACGTGAAAAGAAGTATCGCGATCTCTATGACTCCAGTGCAATAATGGCGTCGAAAACTAGTTTTAAACTCAAAGTAGATAGTGAAAAGCAGAGCGGCCGTCATCGTCTCGCAATTAACATAGACTAAAATGGAAGATTTATGAGGTATGGTTTAAATATCTGAATTGATTATGAGTTTATGTCGAGCCACATTGAAGTATTTTCACAAAAGATTAACTTCATTTATGACTTTGATACGATGTAAAGAAAATTATTTGTTTAATTATTTGAAACAAGAATCAAATATCAATTGTTATTTTATTAATATAAAAAAGTTAATTATTGTTTCGGTTTTCAAAATTGTTTTATATTGTTGAATCTTTAATAATTATCACATTTCTAACCTTGAACATATTTAGTAAAGTAATATACAGGGGTGAGAGTGATCAGAGAGAAAATAGGAGGAAATCCAAAAATTCGTTAAAAAAGATCGTAGAAGGAACATACAAAAATTCAACAAAAAAAGTATATAGGAAGGATGATTCAATAGTTTTACAGATACCAAGAAATTTCTCATGTATAATAATTACATTTCAATATTAGAAGTTAGTGAAGTAATCTGTGAGGAAAGGGGAGCTAAGAAGGAAAATCTTTTGTTTAGACATGAGGAAAAGTATACTTTTTGCAGGAAAAACTGGTTCATATCAGAAAAATGCGAATCCTCGAAACAGTGACAAAAATAAGGAAAATGTTACATAAAAAACCAAAAAGGAGGAAATCCTCCAAAAGGAGGAAAACTGTCATCCCTGAATATATTTATTGGCTTATTCGATATACAACTGCGGCCCGCGGAAAGTTTTAGCATAAATCATGCGGCCCATCAATAAAAGTTAGTGGCGAACGCTGATCTAGACGAATGCTTCAGTTGTAGAGATGGAAGTGTCGAGTGAAGTTTTCATTGGATCTTTCTTGTATTTCGGAATTCTTCTAATTTTGGTTTTTATTTACTTTGTGACAGAAAGTGATCAATTATCAATTGATTTTATTCTTCGCCTAAAGGAAACCGGAAATTTTTCGATCTGAAAATGCTAGGACTTGGAATACAGATACGAATTACTTAAATATCTTGTTGTAATGAATGCAACGTATCAAGATCCAGCTCACGTAGCAAGTTTCGGTGGATTAAATTCCTTGTACCATGCTGCGAAAGGCAAAATTCCAAAGAAAACAATACAGATTTGGCTGAGAAGAGTGGATGCATACACCCTGCACAAGCCCATTCGTCATATATTTTCTACGAATCGGATGCTAGTTCATAATATAGATCAACAGTGGCAAGCGGATTTAGTAGATATAATCAAATTTAGTAAAGTTCAATGATGGCTATCGGTTTATTTTATGTGTTATTGATATACTGTCACAACACGCATGGGCAATTCCTCTCAAGCAGAAAAAGGGTACTGATATTGTTCAGGCTTTCCAAATAATATTCAATGAACGCTCTCCGAAATTGCTTCAGACTGATCAAGGAACTGAATTTAAAATAAAATCTTTCAACGTTCCTGAAAAAGAAGGGAATTAGATTTTTTACAACATTTAACTCAGCTAAATTCTCCATAGTGGAACGATTCAACAGAACATTAACCTTTGGAAACGGGGTAAGTGAACAGAAATATTACTTTGGGTACGGGGAATTCACTGCGATTTCACTCCCCCTTTAAACGAAGTCTGACACGCCCTTCAAGCAGGTAACTTAACTTGTTCCTTTCAAGTTCATGCGACCCCCTACTAGAGTTTACAGGTTTACAGTTTTTTTTTCTAGAAGTGTTGCAAGACTGGAAACTATTTCGTTTGTGAGGGATAAAATATATCCACAAATATTGAAATCTAAATTACTGGTTGAAAAAAATTTCGATGATATCAATTAGAATATAGATATTGCTGCATATTTTCTGTAATTTATCTATTATTTAAATATTTTATTAATATATGACTGTAAACATGATTATTTTATTAACCTAACTGAAAAGCTCCAAATGCTATACATTTTCACTTCGATACCTTTCGTTAATATATCAATGTATTTAATTTTCGCTGGGAAAGATTAGTATTAAATTTTAAAAATTCTAATTTTATAGTATACTTCAAAAATATAAAAATAAAATACAAGTTATATAATTTTTAAAAATAATTATCAGATTTTTTACATTGTAATTAATCTTGCATCGAAATTTATGTCAATTTTATACCACTAGAAAGACCAAATTTAAGTAACATAAACGAAATCAATACTCAATTTGTTAAGATTTTACACTAAAATAAATATCTTAAGAAAGTTTGCAACTTAACTAATTAAGTCCATGTTTAAGATTGTTACGATTTCAAATAATGATTTCTTTTTAGTTTATTTTATTCATTCAATTAAAAATTGCATTTCTTAAATTTTTAATGTAAACACAAGTGACCCTAAAACGTTCTGTATATTATTGAGACCATATCACGTTTAATATATTACATTGAAAATAATTTTCAATGTCACGTAATTACATATCTATACGTGACAATGGGAATTATTTCCAACTTTCTTTTCTCAGAATCTACTACATAGAAAGAAAAAAGCGTAATATAATTCGTTTTATTCTCAAGCAGACTATCGGTTGACAGAAGTTGTACTTTTAGTTTATGGTAGCCTGTACTTTTTTTAATCAATTTATTTTCAATTCAAAGATATGTCAAAAGACTTCACTTTATATTTAATGGGAATTTATTATTTTAATCCAAATAAATTAACCCAGTAACTTGTAAAATATAGCTATATATTATTTCTTAAACTTTCACTAAAAATTAATTATGTATTATAGTTAAAATCTGATGGGGTGTAATTTCAAATAAGTTATTTAAATTATAAATAATTTTGCTGATATTGATAAAAATTAATTGAAATTGTCACAGCTCTAGCTTTAATCTAACCTATAAAAATGTTGTATAAGAATTATTTTATTACAATTAGTACTTTAAAATTATACTCGATTATGTTTATTTGAATTGTACTTCAAAGAAATAATCACAGATAAAAATAATCCTACAAATCAAACTAGGTATTGATTTCAGTTTGTGCATAAATTGGAAGAAAATAGTAATTTTTCTGAGTATATTGAAAAAAATCAATAAATTCATTTTGAAATGAAAATTACAGATTTAAATTCTGAAAACATCTTAGGGGAGGAACACGTACAGGCCCGTGCTGGACCCCTTGTTAGGGCGGTGGACTGCCTTGGCCAGAGGGCGCCAGCTCTATGCTGGAGGAGGACTACCGGGGTGTATGGAATATAATAACTAAAGCGTTAATCGCTCATGATGCTGGGTTCAATATGCTTTTCTGGCAGCAGAGGTCACGGTACGAACGGACCATCACACTTACACACATCGTACAGGTATTTGTCAAACAAAATGACCATGCATTGTTTGCTAAATTCTAATGTTCATTTGATCCATTTCAAATATTTGCAATGTCTTAGGGCAAACTAAAAGCCAAAGTAGTAGTTGAAACATAATTAGTGTAATTTTGGTAAACTAACACACATAGAAAATTAAGACGAGACAGTTTTACATTACATACATTTCAAAAAAAGTTACTTGCATTTACTACATAATTTCTTAAGGAAAGTAACAAAAACAAATATGTTCACAAATGTAATGTTCTTTGATTGAATTTACAAACTAAACCTGAAGAAGTCTTTTTAATTCGGAGCTGGAGTAGCAAAGATAATAAATAACGATGTCTGGATCTATGGAGTACAAAATGTTCAGGGTGCATTAGCAGTAAAGATTCTAAATTTTCGTTTGTCAAACACGATCACAATCTGGTTTTAATAAGTTTCAATTTAGAAAATGCTCGTTCGCAAGAAACTTGAGTCAATGGGATGGTTAGAAGAAATTTATTTACTTTTGAAAGTTCTGGGTTTTGTAAACAGTACATGTTATATTCTAATATAATTTTATATGCATACTTGATACAACTGTTGCATGATGCTGACGCTTTGCACTGGATCTCGTGGTCTTCATCATCATCTTCTTCTTGATCATCGTCATCATCACTGTGGTCATCGATTTTCTCGTCTGAGACATCTTCATACTCATAGTCAGCGTTCATACTTGTATTTGAAATCTGGGGCCATACATTCATGAACGAGATAAGTTTTTCTTTAAGCTTTTCTTCATCCACGTTCAAAAGTAATTCTATTTTCTTCAATGCTTTAGGAGGAAGAGATTCTTGGTATTTGAATATTTTTGGGTCGAAACAGGCCAGATTCAAATAGAGCGATTTGTGCTGCAGAAAACGGCTTTCCATAGTTTGAACAGCTCTATCAAGATCTTTATTTAAATTCTTCTTCGGGCGAAGTTCCAGCACTGTCGTCTTCAGCAAGTTCTCCTGTCATGTTCTTTACTTTCTTCTTTCTTTTCTCAGTTATTGCTTTGCCAATAACGAATTCAATAAGAGTTTCATCGGTCTTTCCTCTTTCTTCAAGTTTCTACGTCATTTTTAGAACGAAGCGTTGTGCTGCTTTCAAAGTTTCAGAAAACTTGTCTCGTAGGCGTTTTATCTACTAAGTGAAGACTCAATATTCCTCCACGCTTGGGCATAGACTAGATTCTTTGTTTGGAGATAATCCGATAGTGGCGTAGTGATTTTGAACACTTGCAAGGATACCATGCGAACAACTATTGTTTCGAAATCCAGATACTTTTTAAGTAAAGCAGTTGCTTCATGTCTCACTTTGCGTTGAAATCAGTTGAATGTGAAATTTTGTACAGAGCCAATACCAACTCCAGATAAATGTGTTTAGGTTTAGCTGTGTTTGAAGTCTTTTCTTCAGATGAGGTCCACTCACCTATTCTGCCAAATATTTTCTTTACTACGGCTTCGCCATGTAGCCCCAATGGCTTCCAACTTGTACTCAGGAATTTGCTCCCTGAACCTGTCCAATCTTTTAATTGAATCCTTAAAAAAAAAAACCTGGGTCTTTTGCATTATGCTGAAAAATGAGATTGATGCAGTGAGGTACTGAGCTGTATCAGATATTACAAGATTTAAAACGTGCGAGTAGCACCACGAGTGAATGTGATTTGATATTTTGCTGGCCATGTGTGCAGTCAAACCATTATACTGGCCGCTCATGTTAGACGCCCCATCAAACGCATTTGCGACTCAATCACTCAAAGGTATTTCAAGGTCTGTCAATGCTCCAGAGAGAGTGTCAAATAGTGATTCTCCTGTAGTAGAAACCATACTTTTTAATGCCAGTAATCTCTCGCAAACTTTATGTCCTTTAACATACCTGACTACTATTGCACATTGATCGTTGCTACATATGTCTATTGTCGTTTCCATCAAAACTGAAAATTTGCCGGCTGATTTGATTTCATTAACCACAACAGATTTTGGGACGGCCTTGGCAGACGTCTCGTTCCACCCTTCCACCCCCTCTCCCCCATTAGCCAAGAGCGCGCCGCGCAGGGCGCAGGTTCTGGAAGAATCATATTCATAGTCCATTCAGTAGTAGCCTACAGTCGCAACACTCAACCCGGCCGCTCGGCAATATCGACGATAAGCCTCGTCTTAAAACTTGTCAGTTTCGAAATAGGAGGGCGCCAAAATTTCCCCTGCTGGAGGGAGCACCGGGATACGTCCCAGTGTCCCGGCGGCCCAGCACGGGCCTGAACACGTACAATGAAAATCCTATAAGCCTAATTATATGATATTTGTATTTTGATTTTTGAAAACAATGTGAGGCTAACAGATAACTAAATTTCTTGTCAAGTTGCATTCCTTGGAGCTATTTGCCAAACACTGCCTTATAAACATTCCTTGCATCGTGTTCCGTAGTTAGATAAAATTAGATAATTTTTAAATCCTTTATATTAACTTCGATTTTGTGAGTTTGTTTATCGAGGGGAGCGGAACCTACTTTTAAAAATATTGATTCAAACTAATTTTTCATACTCTTCCTGTGTGCTCTGTTTTAAGAAACATTCTCTAAATATATATAAAGTCTAATTTAAAAGGCTTTTTTAAATAATAGTTTAGATAAATATATTTAATAGTATTTTAGAGAAAAAACACAAAATCTAAGAATTGAATTTCTTACAAACCTTCTTTTTTATTCCACAAAGTGAGAGAAAATCTTTATTTTAAAATAAGCATGAAAAAAGTTGAATAATTATTTAAAGAAAATATACATAGACAATACAATAATCTTTTTTCTAGGACAGGAGAATATATTATATAATTTTTTGAGTTTTGTAGAGAAACATTAATTACAGAAAATTTATTCATTACAAATTTTTTACTCGAAAGGGCAATATATATATATATTTTTAATATATTAAAATGAACGAATAATATTGAATGATTTTTAAAGAATGCATTTTTTGTGCTAATATTTTTTCTTAAGTAAAGAACGTAGTCTTGATTTTTTGAAAAATATAAGCATTAAAAAACATGAATATATGCATTGAAACTTTTAATAAAATAATGTAAAAGTAGTAAGAAAATGGGCAGACTTTTAAAAAAACTTCCTGTAAATTCATGTATTACTTAAATTTAAAAAAAAAAAAAAAAAAAAAAAAAAAAACCTCACTTTTTACTGTGAATATATTACTGGTATGGTATTCTTCAAAGCAATTTGTATCGATGCAAAGTGCAACATTGCATGTTTTGCAAATGACAAAAGATCGCCTCTGGACACCTTTTGAAGAACACATTACACACCTTCTGTTTTTTTCTTTTCGAGGCCAGTGATCAATTCTAGGTTTTTTTCTTAGAGGTGAGGGAGAAGACAAATGGCTGACAGGAGATTCCATCATATTTCTTGCCGACTCATTTGCAGAATCAATGGTGGAAGTATTTTCTTCTTTTACTGCAATCAACTTCCGTATCAAATTTTTTCGGAAGTCTTTTTGAGAGATAGATTTGTTGCCCGCTGACGCAGCTTCCAATTTCATTAAAATGAAAGATTTCAGAACACCTAGGTCTAAGAAGTGGAAAAACAGTTTTTTAGTCCACTGCACTGTTCGTCTTCCGAAGGTATAACTGTTGGCCATTCTATCACTCAAATCTACGTATCCCATGTGTTTGTTATAGTCAATGATGGCTTGAGGCTTTTCGTTTTTTTCCGCACCCGTTGACTGCTCCATCGGATGGTGGACATTTGATAACAACAACACCTCTCTTTTATCTTTCCAACAAAGAGCTGTCATTTCTTTTCCATAGAGGACATTAAGATAACCTTTTTTCATCCTTTTTTGAACAATATCTTTTGGGAAGTTCGTTCGATTACTTCTTATCATTCCCACACTGTTTGTTTTGTCATTTTCCAACAAATCAGAAAATAAGTTCGGTGAAGTATAATAGTTGTCCATGAACAATTTGTGCCCATTTCCACTTATACATTCATAGTTTTTACAATTTTGTGGCTTACACATACATTTTTACGAGGACTTAGCAATTGCTTATCTTTTCCTAGATAAACACTAATATTATAAGAATATCCATTCTCATCGGATAATTTGTATAGTTTAATACCCCATCTCTTGTGCTTTTTGGGGATATACTGTTTGAAAATAACACGTCCTTTAAATTTTACAATTACTTCGTCTACGGCTACATTTTTGGTCGGGTTGTAAATTTCTTGAAAATTGTTGTTTAGTAACTCGAAAATATCTCTTATCTTCCATAAACGGTCATACTCAGGATGGTCTGTTTTTTTCTTCTTACTATTATCCGAAAAATGCAAATATTTCAACAATAACAAGAATCTGTCTCTTGGCATAGTCTTATTAAATATTGGAGTTTCAATTAATCCATCTTTCAACCAATAGTCTGAAATTCTATCCTTGTCGATATGACCCATTAAGAGTATGAGACCATAAAATTTCAACAGTTCTTCCTCATTTGTTGCTTTCCATTTTGAATTGTGGCTTTTTGCGTCGACTGTAGATGACTGCGATTTGCTAATACGTCTACAGCATGCCTGTTAGTTTCTAGTGCTATCATTTTCAATATTCTCTCATTAAATACTAGTTGAAAATAATCTAATTCATGGTGTAGGTTATTTGAAATGTTTTGTATCAATCCTGGATTTGCCCCAGTGAATTTTTCAATTTTCAATTTGCAATCATCGTAATTTTCTGGAATTTTCCAAATAATGTTTTGAAAATTTTGTTCCTGTTGAATCTCATCAAGGGTATCTGAAGTGTGCGTGCTTGTGAAATAAACTTTTTGAAGGAACGGCTTTCATATGTACATTTATTTACAAATTTAATCAGACTGTTGATAGATACAAATCATAGACAAGTGTCTAGAGTGGTGTCGGCTCGACCCATTTATAGTGAAGTGAAAAAGTTATTGTGTTGCCACTCGCTAACATATCGAAAAAGAAAAAGAAATGTGGGCCGCAAGGTGGTATTGTGTCTTTCTGGCGGTCATGATCGTCCATACTCCGCCTCCGTTGGACAGCTCGTCCAACATTATTTCTGTTCTGGAAGGAGACAGATACGAGTGATGGGTCTTTTGTAGATTCCAGAAGAGGTGCGGACTTCTACCACTCTAACGTAACCATCAGGGCCAGGGAAGACCTTCTCTATTCGAGCAAGACTCCATTTCATAGGTGGCAGGTGGGAGTCCTTAAGCAATACCAACTGACCGATCTTTAAGTTTGGCTTGGCTTTAGTCCATTTGGATTTGGTTTGGAGTTCATTGAGGTAATCCAAGCTCCATCGGGTCCAAAATTGGCGTTGCATCGCTTGGACTAAGTTCCACCTAGATAGGAGAGACATAGAAATGTGAGTATTGGAATCAGGAATTGAAAGGAGAGGGCCTCCAATCAGGAAGTGACCTGGTGTCAAAGGTTCCAAGTCTGTAGGATCTGACGAAAGTGCTGTCAAAGGTCTTGAGTTTAAACACGCTTCTATTTGCGCTATGAGAGTTGAGAGCTCTTCAAAATTCAAGATAGCTGCTTTGGCAATTTTTACAAGGTGTTTTTTCATGCACTTAATATTAGATTCCCAAAGTCCTCCATGATGGGGTCCTAGTGGTGGAATAAAATTCCATTTTATACCCTTTTCGGCAGAGTAGTTTTGTACCGACTCAGACTTGTAAATCTCGAGTTGGCTTTCAAGGAGATTTTTACAACCCTTGAAGTTCGTCGCATTGTCGCAGAATATATTGGAAGGTTTCGACCTACGGGCGATAAATCTCCTTAAACTTGCCAAAAATGCGTCTGTACTTAGCTCTGATACAATCTCTAAATGGATGGCTTTAGTAGAAAAACAAATGAAAATTGCTATATATGCTTTTAGAGTAATTTTAGAACGTTTTAGATTGGGCTTCATAGTTATTGGTCCAGCAAAATCAAGTCCAATATTTTGAAAAGGTCTTGAAGATATAACTCTTTGCTTTGGCAAATTACCCATGATTTGTGCTGAAGTATGCGTTTTGTTACGAAAGCATACCATGCAGGAAAAAATTATCTTCCTTACCTTGTCTCTTCCGGATTTGAACCAATACCTTTGTCGTATAAGGGATAATGTAGCTTGCGTCCCTGAGTGAAGAGCTTCTTCATGATAATGCTTGATAATTAGGTTAGTCAAGTGATGATCTTTAGGGAGCAAGATTTGATGCTTCTGTTCGTTTGGAAGGGTTGAATGTTCTAGTCGACCTCCAACTCTTATAAATCCATCATCATCGAGAAAGATGCTTAAAGAAACGAAAGGATTAGTGACGGGAAGTGGTCTTTTAGATCTTAAGCACTTGATTTCACTTTTAAATATGCCATTCTGAACGAGTTTAATTAAGTGGGTCGTAGAATTTTGAAATTCTGCAGCACTTAAATAACCAGTTAAACGTTTAGAGAATGCAACTTTACAATTGTGAATAAATCTTAAACACCATGCGTTGACTCTTACGAGCTTTTTTAAAGAAGAGTATCTTAATATTAAAGAGTTTAGTGGCATTTCTTCGATTTTAACAGTAGATTTACTTTCTACGTGAGCAATATCATTGTTGTACTCGACGAAAGAGTTCAAAGTCACTTTACGTTCGTCTAGATCAGTAGATATGGATCCTACCTCTCTAGGCCAGCTTTCCTTGGGTCCAGCGATCCATGCTGGTCCAGACCACCATAGATCATTCTCAATTAGATCTCTGGCTGTAATTCCACGAGTACCTAGATCGCTAGGATTAGAATTAGAAGGAACATACCTCCAATGTGCGTCCTTCAACTTTTCATGTATTTCTGCTACTCTGTTCGCAACAAAGGTCTTCCAACGTGTAGGAGGTGCTCGGAGCCAGGCGAGTACTATGGTGGAGTCTGTCCAGGCGTAAATACGGTCTGGTACGAGTCTTAAATCTGTAAGAACTTGAGAGGTTAATTTTGCAGCTAAAACTGCACCGCAGAGCTCCAATCTAGGAAGTGATACCGGCTTTAGAGGAGCAACTCGAGTTTTTGAAATTAAAAGACGCGTAGATTGTGTTTTTCCATTATATATACTTAAGTATATCGTTGCCGCATATGCTTGTATCGAACTATCACAAAAAGCATGAATTTCAACTTGTTGAATTGAACTTGTCAAGTAACCTACCCAACGTGGAATTTTTATTGCTTCCAGCTCGTGTAGATGTGAAGCATAGCGTGTCCAGCGTGCATGAATATCATCGGGAATTTCATTATCCCAGTCGAGACCAGTTAGCCAAAGTGATTGCATTAGTATTTTACCAACAATTGTGATTGGAGCAATCCAACCTAAAGGATCATATGGCCTGCTCACATCAGATAGTATGGAACGTTTGGTAGGGGATTTTATCTCGGGAGTAAATTTGAGCTTGAAGTAAAAATAATCCTGCTTAGGGTTCCATTGTAAACCTAAGGTTTTAATTGTGGTTTCGAAGTTTATAGGTTTATTGTCACTTATTTCTCGATGATGTTGTGGTATGTCTTCGAGTAGAAGATTTATATTACTTGACCATTTTCTTAAATTAAATCCACCTTCCTTTAGGATATCGATTATTTCCATCTTTTTCTCAGAAGCTTCATGGTAGTTATCTGCACCAGACATCAAATTATCAACGTAGAAGTCGTTGGTCAAAATCTTCGATCCGAGCGGGAAACTCGTCTTTTCGTCTTCTGCTAGCTGTTTTAGAACTCTTATGGCAAGATAAGCTGAGCAATCCATTCCAAAAGTTACCCGCAAAAGTTTATAGTCTTTGAGGGAATCGTACTTGCTGGATCTCCAAACTATTCTTTGATAGTCAGTGTGATCTTCTGAAACCAAGATTTGTCGATACATCTTTTCTATATCTGCAGTGAAGACGATTTTAAAAATTCTCCACCGCAGTAATATTGCGGACATGTTCTCTTGAATGTTTGGGCCAGTGAGTAGTTTGTCATTGAGAGATGTTCCACTTGTAGATTTTTGAGAGGCATTAAATACTACGCGTATTTTTGTTGTTGAACTATCTTCTTTGTACACAGTATGATACGGAAGATAGAACCCGTGAAATCCTGATTCATCTACTTTTAGATCAATTTTGTGAGGCTCTATTTCGACCATGTGGTTAAGTTGCAAGTATTCGTTCATACAATTAGAATAATCAGTTCCAAGGTGAGCATTTGTTTCGAATTTGCTTTCTAAATGTAAGAATCTAGAAGTTGCTATACGTTTGGACTCGCCAAGTGCTTCGGAGTTTTCTTTAAAAGGAAGATTAACTTGATACCTTTTATTTAATCTTACGCAAGTGGATTGAAATATTTCTTCGCATTTTAGGTCTTCGTTTGTTGGCTGTCTAACATTCGCTATTTCTTCCAATTCCCAAAAGGTTTGTAGTTGTCTATGCAGATCGGTGATGGTGTGCAAATTGGTTATTTCTATACTTTTTGGATTTTCTTCGATTGAACTAACCGGACCGATCAAAACCCATCCAAAACGTGTGTTTTGAGCGAGAGGGGATGATGTCGGACCTTTTACTATACCTTCCAATAAAACAGCAGGAAAAAGGTCTGCACCGATTATTATGTCTATTTTACCAGGATTGGCGTAATAAGGGTCAGCTAAATTTAAACCGTAAAGGTGTTTAAAATTGCTTCCTTTAACCCTTAAGTTTTGTCCGTAATGGGTTAAACTTCTTAAGACTAGGGCCTCTGCGTTTGAACCTATAGATTCACCGGACATTGACTTGATGCCGAAAGTGACGAGTTTATTACATTTATCATAAGTGGATTTACCTATCCCGCATATGCGAGCAGATATTGAGAATTTCTGTAAATGTAACATTTGAGAAATATTCTCTGTCAAGAATGTTGATTGGGAGCCCTGGTCCAGTAAAGCACGGGCTACAATCTCGTTTCCTTCTGGATTAAATATTTTCAATAAAGCTGTACTTAATAAAACTTGTTTACCTTGAGAGTTCTTCAGAAAGTGTGTTGCCACATCAGATGTTTCGGCTTGCATTACCGTCTGAGGTTCTCGATTCCCAGCTTCATTGCGCTTTTGGGCTACAGCGTCGTGTAATTGAGTATGATGCTTCTTCTTGCATATCAGGCACGAGAACTTGCTGGAGCATTGCCGGACGTGATGTCTGGAAGAAAGGCAATTGAAACATAGCTTTTTATCGTACACAAATTTTAACCTTTCCGGTATCGGTAGCTCTATGAACTTGGGACAATGAATAACTTTGTGCTCATTATCGCATAGTAGTTGGCAGTTGTCAGATTTAAAGGAATGGTGAGCTTTAGTATGGGTTTGCCTGCAGAGTTCGGATCTTGCATAACCTTTAGGTGAAATTGCTTCGAGCGTTCGAAATCTACCGACTAAAAAGGTTTTCAATTCGACGAATGTTGGAACTTCTGTCTTGGCTACTAAACTTTGCTCCCATAATTGTAGAGACTCATGTGACAACATTTGCGTCAAAATATGTACTAAAATAGCATCCCATTGATTAACCGGTATTTCTAGGTTAGCTAGAGATTGTATACATCGTTCCGAAGTGTCAATTAAACTTTTAATACTTTGCGCGGTATCGGATGTTATCTTGGGTTGAGATAAAAGAATTCTTAATTCGGAGTTAACCTGCACTCGTTTGTTTTCAAAACGGTCTTTCAAAACTTTCCAAGCTGTTCCGTAATTAGCTTCGGTGACTTGAAAGTGTTTTATTAACTGTTCTGCTTCCCCAGAAAGATGCGTTTTGAGATAGTACAACTTTTGAACGTTACTTAAAGAGCCGTTTTCACCGATTAAACAGGAAAAAAGATCACGAAACGAACCCCAATCTTCATATTTGCCAGTAAAAATTGGAAGTTTGATTGTAGGTAATTTTTCCTCTGGTTTTTTGTCACACGGTTGACGAATTTCGAATTGTTCTATAGGCTTTTCGGGAAAATTAGTATTTAAGTATTCTTGAATTTCTGCCATATTTGTGACGTAAAACTCCTCTATTTCCGAGGGAAGATCATTTTTAACGTAGCGCTCATCTTCCGGTATATCTTCCGCCAAAAGCTTTTCATGATTAGCATTAAAGGTATCCCACAAATCAGCTAGTAGTTTCAGGCGTATTTGAAGATAAGACTTGGTCTTCCGTGACTCGGAGTCTTTCTTATAATTACGAACAGATTTAGTCATTCTGTCGAAGATATTAAATTGTTCCTTCAGCAAAGCCTTCATGATTACTTAATTTGGTAAGTAAGGAAAGATTTCAAAAAAGCACTAATCTTACCACTGGATTTCTTACTAATAACTCCGGCTCGACGGACCATATGAAGTGTGCGTGCTTGTGAAATAAACTTTTTGAAGGAACGGCTTTCATATGTACATTTATTTACAAATTTAATCAGACTGTTGATAGATACAAATCATAGACAAGTGTCTAGAGTGGTGTCGGCTCGACCCATTTATAGTGAAGTGAAAAAGTTATTGTGTTGCCACTCGCTAACATATCGAAAAAGAAAAAGAAATGTGGGCCGCAAGGTGGTATTGTGTCTTTCTGGCGGTCATGATCGTCCATACTCCGCCTCCGTTGGACAGCTCGTCCAACATTATTTCTGTTCTGGAAGGAGATAGATACGAGTGATGGGTCTTTTGTAGATTCCAGAAGAGGTGCCTTCGGAATCATTTTCTTGTAAACTACAATCACTGTCACTGTCAGCATAATTTTCATCTTCTGAATCATTTGCCGCCATCAATATGTCGATTTCTTTTTGCTTCAGAATTTTCCTTCTAAACGCCATATTTGTAAGTTGATAAGTGCTTTATGAAAATATTTTGTAGCATTAACTCTTTTGATTCGATATGGTTTGTCACATTTCAAGTTCGTTGCAAAGTTTGCTTGGCATTCACATTTCAACAATAGACTCCGTCCATTCCAGTCAGAACTTTCAAAGGAGGTTTTTGCCAGAGGGCTGAAGGTGTGCCCAGATGTCACTGTAGAATTGTTAATGATGTGATAGACACAGGGGACCTGAAACCAGCTTCTTCCTTCATCACTTACAATCGAATAGGTTTTGGAGAGATACACCGACAAGCATTACTTAGTTACTATATTTTGAGTCGCAAGAACTAGATTAAAAAACAGATAATGTCCAGTTGCAAGTAAAATAGCTAATGGAATTCGGTTTTATGCAAAATGTATGTTTACTGCCTATTAATAGTGTCGCGCTTTTTTAATGCTTGTTTGGAGCTGTTCAAATATACATTCAAATCAAAATCCCCCCCCCCCCCCAATGTTAAAAGAAAATTCATTTTCTTTAAAACAACAAGCTTAGCCAATCTCATTTCTTTTAAAAAAAATTTAAGAGAAATTCTAACAAGAGATATTTGCTCTTTCAATTGAAGGATTAACATTTTGTTATTTCAAAACTGGCTTACATTTTTAATTAGCTTAATTTTAGTTAAAAGAAAAATTGCCAGTTTAATTGAGAAACCAACCCATAATTTATTGATTATTATTAATTTGCTCACCATGTCTCCTATGTAAACAATTTAAAAATAACATGAAAGCAAAGGCCCAACCAAAAAATTTCTTTGAGAGAGGTTTTTAATGAAGCACTAAGTTTGCCTCTGTATTTCTGCATAAAAAGGACTTCTATTCAGAACTTTCTCATCCTAGATGAGTCACATATCATTAATATTTTTCAAGTTCCTTAATCTGTCACCTACTTATACCAAAATATTAAAATGGTTTTGTCCAATTTTCGAGTTTTTACAAAACAACCAACATGTGATAATATTTTAATTAGAAGCCGTATTAGCCAAATTTTTAAAATTTTAAATTAACATGAAAATATTCATGTTTGTCTAAATTCAATTAGAGGAGAAGTAATATTTTTAGATGAACTGACAAACACCAATATTTTTATATATTTATGATGCTTGAAATACAAGAACTGAATTTTTTTTGATTTTATGAAATTTACAAATCTGTTATTTATTTTCAAGTTCCAGGACCCCATAGCTACAATAGAGCGATAGTGTAGGAAACTCTGTCTGGATTATGGTAAATTAAAAACGTATTCTTTTGAAATTATTTACTAAGAGTTTTTATTCATTTTTAACGAAATATCGGAATGTTAGGAATCCCTGAAGAGAAAGTTCGCCTGCATGAAAGCAATTTCCTTTCAAATCGCAATTTTTACAGGAATACTTTTCAACTTGACGTTAATAACGATCATTTAACTTCTGAAAATCTACCCTTTCATAAAGATAAATAGGTTTCTCTTGTAAGGCAATCCACATGACAGTACAAACATTTTTTGTCAATTTAGATACTTGGGGCTTGACAATACAACGAGTCCTGCAGCAATTAGAAAAATAGCAATAAATCCTACATCTTTCAAGTTTACAAGAGGTCTAGACACTGGTAAGAAAACAAATACTTTCAAGAATGCATTGGCAATCTTGGCAGAATGCAGTCTTCTGTACTGCCAAATACTTCGCCACCTGGTCACCAAACCTGATAAAGGTACTATAACAAAGATCTTTTGTAAAGCGCAATAATGGAGGCGTTTCGTTATCCATCACTAATGACATATCGCACTCTTCACGGAGATACGAAAAGCTCTGGTACCACATATGTACCAGGCCCGTAACTGAGGAAAATACTTCCTTCGGTACAAGTGTTGTACCGTCCGTTTCTAAAAGGTTAAAGACGAAAATGTGGAAATATTTTACTGCGAAAATTGTACATAAATATATAGATGTATTGCAAGATTTTATCAAGAGCTATAATCACAATTATCCCAGAAGTATCAAACGAGCTTCTATTCAAGTGAGTGCAGAAAACGAATACGTTGGTTGTTTTCAGATTATCTGGCGCCGTCAGCAACACGAGGGCTATAATGCGCCGAAACATTCGTCATTAGACAAGCCAACATACATTTACAAACACCCATGCCTAACATGGGACTCGAACCTGCAACCTCGTGATCTAGAGGCTAGCATGCTAACCACTATATCGTTTGGTCGGCAGAAAACGAATATGATGTTTGGAATACATTATATGGAGTTATGGGGAAATTACCTAATCCCAAGTGTATATTTAATGTGGATGACGTCATACGCATTTCAAAGAAAAAACTAACTTTTGAAAAGGGGTATGAAACGAATTGGATGGAAGAATTATTTATCATAACAGAGTGCGTTGAGAGACAGCCTGCAGTGTATAGAGTGAGAGATTTATTAGGAGTGTCAATTCTAGGATCCTTTTATGCTCAAGAGCTTCAAAAGGTAGCTATGAAAGATGAATTCCCAATTGAAAAAGTTTTAAAGAAACGTATGCGAAAAAAAGAAAATGGAATATTTTGTGAAATATCGCGGATATCCTAACAAGTTTAATCAGTGGATTCTTGCTTCTGACTTACTAACTCTATAAATACTGATAACATGTATTCTGCGAGTCATTAGTCATCATGTGTTTCTACATTACACTTATCTCGGATAGCTCCATGTCCTATTTCCCTGAAAATAAAATTTCTCATTTTATTACTCACTTACCCATACCCATCGAACTCAAAGGAGAATTAAAAGTTGGAATGGTAGAATTACTATATCTTCAAACTTGGTACAATGTCAATGATCAAAATAATCTAAATGGATTTGAAACGAATGACAAGATAGAGGTGGGGAGAAGATTACCTCTTGGATGCTACGAGACGGTTCCGGATATTTTAAAGGCTATTTATGTAAAAGAACATGATAATAAAATTCTTACAAGTTATAATGCTGTCACGAAGAGTGTACAGATAACCGTGAAAAATAATGCAAAACTCATTTTGTATTCAGGACTTGCTGAAATGTTAGGATTTGAACCAATGGAAATTGCCTCTTTGAATGCAAACATTGAAACAATTGTTGTCAGTCCATTCGTTGCCTACCCCTCCGCACACTATCGCGTATTGATGATTTACACTGATATAATAGAACAGCAAATTGTGGGAGATGTTTTAGCATCTCTCCTTCGCGTGGTCAGAGTAAGAGGACAAGATGGTGAGATGATCAGCGAACAATATGATGGACCTCACTATTTACCTGTAAACCGGAAAATGATTGAGACTTTAGAAATTGTTATAAGGACGCACGCAGGCTGTTTAACGCCATTTGAACGTGAGCGCTCGTACGTGAAGTACACTTTCGGCAGAAATCGCTCTCATAATGTATGTTCCATATCAGTGTCGTCAAAAATCTTTCGAAGACAGATTATGTGCAGCAGACGGGAAAAGGATTGAATTACTATCAGGGTAGTCCTTATCAGAGAGGATACGTATTAGGTGGTCTTTTCATATCATTTTTCCGTGACGCAGCACCATTACTGAAATCGGGTGCCAAAGCTGTTGGGAAACAAATATTTCATAGTGTCGACTTGATGAATGATGTTTCTCAAGGGCAAGATTTTAAAATGGCCGCCAAACGAAGACTAAAAGAAGCAGGAAATGTATTAACAGATAAAGCCGCCAGCAAAGTCAAGACTATGATTGGTAGTGGGAGAAGACATAAAAAGAGTAGGCCCCAGAAGAAGTCGATCATTCCACGTTCAGCCAAGAAGAAGTGCACAACGCGCGATATTTTCTCCTAATGGCTTCCTTCATCTACAAAGACTCTGCTCCCTGCGTCAAGTTGGAATTGGATTTATTTTCAATTCCCCCAACCCAGACCGTTATCGAAAAAGGACAATTTGTCGAGTTTCATCCCCTTTTAAGCGTTCGAGATGGTGGACCGATTGAATTTTCAATATTGGGAAATGATGAAGAATATGTCGACTTAGCTGCTTCTTATCTACACGTGAAAGTGACGAAATCGGACGGAACCAAACTATCGGAAAAGGAATCAGTAGCTCCCATCAACCTTTTCCTTCACTCACTCTTCAGTCAAGTGGATGAGAGTTTAACCCTGTGCACTCCAGTGGCGCCTCTCAGGCGCCACATGATTGGATGCCAAACCACGAGAGGACCATTAGGTGTGATGCGGAAATTCGATGCAAGGCCAATGACTGTGTTTAGTTTCTATGAAGCAAATCCATAAACACCAGCCGAACCTAAAATGTCTCGAGTTGCTGATTCCTCCGCCCGAAAAGGCCTGGAGTGCAAAGGGTTAAACGAAAGAAATATCTCCTCAGCAAGCAACAACTATCTTTGCAGATCCTACATCAAAACTTTGTTAAATTACGGAGAAGATGCTAAGAAAAGTTTACTCACCTGTGAAGGATATTTCAAAGATACACAACCTGACATCGTGAATTCCTTAGATGCGAATGCTGATCCTGGATTAAAGAAACGTTTGAATCTTATCAAAAACAGTCGAACTGTAGACATGATTGGATAACTACATTGCGATATTTTCCAGCAAAATCGACTGATGATCAACTTAGTGGATATCAAAATTAAATTTATGCGCAGCAAATCCTCATTCTGTTTAATTTCTACCGAGGAGAATACTGATTATAAAATTGTTCTAGAACATGCATCTATGTTTATTAGAAAAGTGAAAGTAAGCCCTGCTGTTGCTATCGCACATGCGGAGGACAGCAGGAGGGAAACAACTAAACTCCACTCAGAAGTAAGAGTAAACAACTCAACTCTTCTTCCGGTGACGTCATCGGCCACCACCCCGTCCCTCGGTCCCTCCACTGGCGGTGAACCGGCATTTTCACACTACTTACTTTTCTATATTACAATGTTCATTGGCAGGATTATTTGCATGAAAGTGTAGAGCATCCGCAAGGGGGTGCAATGATAAAAAAGTTTTTTGTTCAAACCTTGATGTTTCAAATCACAATTGGGTTTACTACTAAAATGTTAATTAATAGTTTTGCATTAATTTTCTGTTCAAATGAATAATTCAAATAATAGTTATTAAATTCGTAATCGCGAAAAAAATACTGAGTGCACCTGCACACAGTGAGGAAACATTTCAAATAATATAACCCATAAAAACAAAGTTTTAATATAAATCCTTTATATGCATTGCCAATTTTTATATTCGTTAACACAGCCCCGATTCTGTAAACAGCGTGTGCTTGGTGTTTGCATCTAACTTTAAATATCAAAAATACTTCTTACCAGCCTGATGGCTGTGGGGTTAGCGCTCTGGCCTCGCATGCCAAAGGTGCCAGGTTCGAATAATGGTGAAGCATGGATGTTCGTTGTTGTTCGGAATCCACGTTAAGCTGTAGGTTCCGGTCTGATTAGCCATTATTGTGCACAAAAATAGGTCGTTGAGCGTACAAACAAACCAAAAACATTTCTATCAGCAAAATCTGAGGCAAACTATGTTTCAAAATATATTTATTTAAAATGAAAGTGAATTTATGCACTTACATCCAAATATCATTTATTTATTATCTGATTAAAACCATTTTATTATTAATTTATAAGAAAACATTTTGGCAACAGGAAAGAGTTTCTTCAATGATCAGTTAAATGCTATTTTTGCGCGATTGGATGACGGCAAATTGTTTATTAGTATTCCGTAAAAGCGACCTTTTGGTGACAGTAACAGCCCCAAAATTTGATAGAATGGATTGTCACTGAGATCGAATCTATCTGCCAAGTTTCAGCCGGATTGGATGACGGCAAGGGGGTTGATTAGGCCTACGCAAATTCCCTCGACACACAAAATCGAAATTAATATGAAAGACTTAAAAATAGAGTCGAGGGCGCCAGATTATTTTGCAGGCAGTAGAGTGCATCCAAGGATGTGTAATACGGCACAATTTTTGTTGTTCAAATCTTGATTTTTCAAAAATTATAATTGAATTTGCTACTGAAATACTACTTGTTTTGCATTAATTTTCAGTTCAAATGAATAATTTAAAACCCATAATATACTTATTAAATTCGCAATCGTGAAAGAAATGAGTGCACATTTGGAAAACATTCAAAAGAATAGAGTAAATGACTTCGGCAGAGTTATTTACAGGATCTGCAAAGCGTATGGAAAGGGGTGTTATGGTAAAAATGTTTTGTTCAAATCTTGATTTTTCAAAATTATAATTGGATTTACGACTGAAATATCAATTGTTTTGCATTAATTTTCCGTTCAAATTAATAATTTAAAACCCACATTATACTTATTTAATTCGTAATCGCGAAAGAAATGAGTGCACATTTCAAAAACGTTTAAAAGAAAAGAGTAATTGACATCGGCAGGGTTATTTGCAGGGGCTGCTAAGCGTATGGAAAGGGGTGTAATGGTTAAAAAAAAAATTCACACAGGCGGGGCCTAATTTCTGCACTGGCAGTTGGTATTCCTTCTAGGGCATATTTATCGTTAATTAATAAAACATTCTTATCATTTCTGAATGCAACTGAAATTACAGGAAACTGCAATTAAAAAAAATTGCGTTGGAAATTTTTACAGTTTCAATTACTAATACACCAGTAACTGCAATTTACTGTCTACTAAAACATATTTTGCTCGTAAACTGTGGCTTAACCAGAAAATTACAGCAAGAGGGGGTTTCAGTTAAGCCCTAAATCTGCTCCTGCATTACTTTCCATGAAAAATTTATGAAGTATAAATATATAACACAGGGGAACACATTTTTCAATTTTAGAACGACCTCTTTTTTAAGTTACGAATAGTTCACATTTTCAAACATGAATATCTGGGCCAATTTTACAGAAAACTTCTTTTATGGTGGTATTGTGAACATTTTTCTAATTGGGCACTTTTCCCGATCTCCTTTAGTTTTTTAGTTGTTTTTAGTAACTTCCACAAAACGCCGCTAGAGGTTCTGTAAGCGATCGCAAAATATTTTGCATAGCTAATGTATATAGATATACGTTACTTCCGTGGCTATACGAGACGCTGCTTTAAATTCAAAGGGCTTAAAAGGACTTTAGGAATCACCCTATATATATATATATGCCAAGATATTTAAAAGTTTTTGGCTAGCTTTCGAGTTGTACAAAATACTACAAAACATCCGTAATTTTTGCTTGGAGATGGGGGGGGGGGAGTAATTAAAGAAGGAGTAATATTTTTGAACGCACAAGCACCATTATCAGGCTGATTTTGTTAAATATTATTGACACTTGAAATATAAAGTAGCAATGAAACAGTAAACAATAATCGGTAAATGAAAACATTCATCTCTAACATTTTTTAAAAACGAAGGTAATGTAAACCAAAGATATAGCAAATTCCATAGCATCAAAAGAATCATACAAATCCTTACCTTCAAAGTTCTTATATTTTTCAGCTATTGTACAGTTAGTCCAGTCATTTAAGGTTAAATTAGGTAAGAATCTCGGAATTCGAGATACCCAGCTGTAAGTCTGTAAATACTTGTATGTTGACACCCTAAAAGTTGTCTCAAAACCTACATATGGTAGGGTGTACGCAACTATTAAATTTCAAGGTCAAAGGTCACAAAAATCGTTTGTTTTTTTTTGCGCTTTTTTTGTAAATATCTCATTTCCTATGGGTTTTTTGCCATTTGTAATTATTATCAATATTGTAGAATACAAAATTCTCTACAAATTTTGTTTAAATTTTTTTTTCATACGGTGAACCGTTTTCGAGATAGAGGGCGGAGAGCGCGCGGTCACAGCATCACTTCAGGTCAAGGTCAACCGGTACCTCCGGTCAAAAACGCGCAATATATAGTTGATGAACTATCGATAAATCAATGATTAAAAATATTTGTCAATTTTTATTAACTATTATATTATATTTTATCATTTTCTTCATGCATTAAATCTATATCTATTCAATAATACTGATAATCGTTTCCTAAAATTAAAATATAATTAAGGGAAAAACTTAAATCATAATATAATTATATTCCCATTTACACTAATGACATTTTAAATAGAAAATAATTAAGTGCATCTTCTTTAAAATCTGTAAATTTTAAAATCCTTCCACTACGTCAAAAATTATACCTGGGAATTATACGGGCCCCTATTATACACTACGGACCTTTCTATTTATAGCCAGTAGGGACAGATGTTCAATTGTATTGTATAGTATAGTTACGACCGTCTTCTCTTTATTTCAGTTTGAATCGTATCGTGGTAACTACGGACGTACAATTTCAAGAACTATGGCTGATTTGTGTTTTCTATGTAATAAGTCAGATTCGGGAGGTGAATAGCTTATTGAAGTAATGCGCGGTATGAAATCTCTACGAACTGCAAGTGTCGAACGAAACGACGGAAAAATTGATTATTTAAAATCAGTAACCTCTGTTAAAGTGCATGAAAAGTGCCGAAGTGTTTACATTAGTAAAAACTGTATCCAAGCAGCAAAACGGAAACAAGAAGGAGAAACTATAACTTCTCTATTAGTACTCCGTAAAAAACGAGGTGAAGTGTTTGATTTTAAGAATCAATGCTCCAGAAGATTTGCTAAATACAATGTTCTGCAACTGCAAGAGTGGTTGTGGTTCGCGATGCGAATGCAGGAAAGCGGGCTTGCAATGCTCTTTAGCTTGTGGCCAATGTAATGGGCAAGCTTGTCTCAATGCTCTACCATATCAGAGCGACATTAACGAAGATGGAACCTTTGACACCGAAATCATGGAAGAACTTGGCCGACCAAACGGTATAGTGGTTAGCGTGCTAGCTTCTAGACCGCGATGTTGCGGGTTCGAGTCCCGTGTTAGGCATGGGTGTTTGTAAATGTATGTTGGCTTGTCTAATGACGAAAGTTTCGGCGCATTATAGCCCTCGTGTTGCTGACGGCGCCAGATAATCTGAAAACAACCAACCAACCATGGAAGAACTTGAGATAAACGTCGTTGAAGACGATAATGAAGACCAGTTTGAAATTTACCAGCAGCCGGAAGACGACGATGAAGAGGAAGAAGATGATTAAAATTATAAATTGTAGTTTTTGTACCCTTTATTCCATTTTTTTACTTTTAATAAAAATAAATGTATTTAATGATATATTTTAATAAAAAGATTCATTCATAATTTATTTGTTTTTTTTTTCATCATGTAAGAAGTTATTAATATTAATTAGGTTAAAATTCAAATATAATTCCTATATTTTCATTAACAATTCTGCAATTACATGGGCAGGTAAGTGTTGTTAAATAAATTAATACTGAATAAAAAGGGGATAGGTTAGGAAAAAATGATAAAATATAATATAATAGTTAATAAAAATTGACAAATATTTATAATCATTGATTTATCAATAGTTCATCAACTATATATGGCGCGTTTTCGACCGGAGGCACCGGTTGACCTGAAGTGATGCTGTGACCGCGCGCTCTACGCACTCTATCTCGAAAACGGTTCACCGTATGAAAAAAAATTTTGAACAAAATTTGTAGAGAATTTTGTATTCTACAAAATTGATAATAAATTCAAATAGCAAAAAACCCATAGGAAATGAGATATTTACAAAAAAAAGAGCAAAAAACCGATTTTTGGGACCTTTGACCTTGAAATTTAATAGTTGCGTACACCTTACCATATGTAGGTTTTGAGACAACTTCTAGGGTGTCAACATACAAGTATTTACAGACTTACAGCTGGGTATCTCGAATTCCGAGGTGAACTTACTATAATGACTGGACTAAGTAGGCAAAAAAAAATCCGAACGATGGTTATATCTTCGGTTCTAGTTATCGTAGAATCTTGCGGTTTGCACCAAATGTTTTGTTTACGATTTCCTACATGTCTGGTGCCATTTTTTTTCTTAAGAGGGCTGTATACTAAGTAAATTTAATTCAATCTTTAAAAATTTCAATACGAGCCGCTATTTTTTTTTATGATTTCATTCGATTTAGAATATTTCGTTTACCCTAGATACCAAATTCCAGTTCATTATGTTGAGAAACACGTCACTTATGAGCGAAAACGTTTTGGTCGATCTTGAGGGCAAATTTCTTTAGCGCGCCAAAAAGTCCGAACTTTTGCGTGCTTCAAGACGGAATCCATTACACGGTTCCTTAAAGTAAACTTTTTTACATTTTTGCTAAATATTGAGAACCAAAAGTCAAAATGGAAAAAGATTCTGAAGGGGTTTTTAACCATGATAATTCTAAAAGCATAAAAAAATGAATTTCCATTTTTAAAAAATTTAAAACATTTTTTAAATAATTATTGATTAATAAAACAACTGTTTCATACACAAGTTGCATGTTATTTATGTTTGGCCTTTTATAAACTATCGTTTGAAAGAAAAATTTCTAAAATATATTAACTATTTAAGAATTTATGGCTGAAAAACTAAATGTTCTTTTTAAGATTAATTTGCCATTTTTTTCTACATCAATTAAATTACTAACCACTGATTGGTTGGTTGTTTTCAGATTATCTGGCGCCGTCAGCAACACGAGGGCTATAATGCGCCGAAACATTCGTCATTAGACAAGCCAACATACATTTATAAACCCCCATGCCTAATACGGGACTCGAACCCGCAACCTCGCGGTCTAGAAGCTAGCACGCTAACCACTATACCGTTTAACCACTGATTGGAAAACTATGAAATTTGGTATTTATACGTTTTTCTGGATTCTAAATCTAAATATGGTATAATATTATTGAGTTGCCATTGAACTTTTTATAGTTTGTTTTAGTTTTAATATGTAGACCATCCTCATGATAATTTTTTTTTTTATGTACAATTAAAAAAGAACTTCCCCGATTTACAACGGTACTTTTGTTATTTCATTTATTAGAATGCATGATATAACCATTGTTCGTATTTTTTTTGCGTACTGTACTATCAGCAGGCTTACCGTCTCAATAATAGTAAATTAAAAACTTATTCTTTTGTAATTTTACAACATTGCAAAGTATTTGTTTATTCATAAAAAAATATAAAAAACTTTGGATGCTAATCACCCTGAGGGGGAGGGTGGTCTACCTCTAAAAGTTCTCCCCTGGTTCACTCCTGTTCGTAAACTAACCAAAATTAACTGTAAAATGGGTTGGTTGTTTTCAGATAATCTAGCACCGTCAGCAACACTAGGACTATAATGCGCCGAAACATTCGTCATTAGACAAGCCAACATACATTTACAAACACCCATGCCTTACACGAGACTCGAACCCACAATCTCGCGGTCTAGAAGCTAGCACGCTAACCACTATACCGTTTGATCGGCAACTGTAAAATGGGGGGACAAATTGGTACACATTTGGGAAGAAAAACGTATTCCTACTGTCACATGTTTGATGAATATATTTTGAGTTTGACAATGACGCAATGGAAAACTGGAATTTTACAGGAAACAAAACGAAATTGATTTCCTAGTAAACTAAGTGAAGCTTATCAACTTGTAGTTGGCGTAATATTGTAACTACACAACATGCGTTACAGTTGTCCATGTTCTATGCGATTCGTAAAATTTTTCGTGACACAAACCTTAACTCAATTCAAAAATTCTTGCAATTGCATCATTGTTCCACCATAGCGGAGATGTGTATTTGCAGTGTTCTTAATTTAGAGATCTATTAATTTGACCCTCAATCTCAAAAATGTAGATTTTTTAAAATGCATGTTTTGATGCATGGATTTATGGTTTGATACATCAGATTTTATTTTAGGACCAATATTAAAATTCTAATGTAACAAAAATACTCATTTTTAGATTGGTTAGTTAATTTTTTTTTATGGCACAAGAGTCAATATTGGTTATGCTGCACTAAACATTCACTCATCTTCAGTTTTCCAAATCATGGATATTATCCTAAACATTTGTCTATTACCCAACAGTCTTCCAGTTTAGAGGTTGGTTGAATGGATTTTAAGGGCACAAGAGCCAACATTGGCTAAGCTGCGCCAACTTCCAGTTTAGAGGATTACAGATGTTACCACAGCTCTAACTCCTCACTCGCCGAAACTTTAATTTTTTGCACATTTCTATTAAAATACGCTTCCCTTAAGATGCACTAATTTGAACCAACTTAAGGAAATTTTTAATTCGTATTCTACGATTCGAATGATTAATTACAGAGCAACACTGATTTAAGCTTTTCTAGGAATAAGGGTTCGAAATACATTTCTTTTAAAAACGTTAACTGTGGTTGGGTGGTTTGATGACTTTGGCGCAAGAGCAACACGTGGTCCATACAACGCCAAACAAATTGGTGAACATCAGTTTGAAACTTAAACATAGTATCGGACAAATTAATATAAAAGTCAAAGATTAAATATTTTAGGGGGTTGAAGCATTCCACAAGAAATGACTCGCGGTCTGTTAGACCGCATACAGCAATTCAAGGTTGAAACTACAGTTACGAGTTTCATACTTAAACAAAGCAATTGCTCACAATGTTTATATTGAGTTGCAAAACAAGACATAATATTTGACTTGCAGTACTTTATTACAAATAAATCGGACAAAGTTCTCAATTGGTAAATATGGACATTTTCTACAATTCCTTCGAGGAATATTTTTCTTTCTCACTTTCACTTATCATTTTTGATAAATACTCCAGATTTTCCATACACACGGCAAGCTGCTCTTTCACAGGCGCAAAATAACTTTCTTCCACTTCAATAGGCTTGCTAACTTCCACACAAGAGCGAGTAGGGCGAGCAATATCTGGACGTACAAATGAGCAATCCTGGATTAATTTCTTGACGTTGAAGATATCGCGTTCCGCGATTGCAACTGTATGTCTCAGAACATCTACATTGACAGTTGGATTGAACACACAATCCATCTTTATCGGTTTGATGAGCATCTCACCGCCTTCTACTGAAGTGTCGACTTTCATGCCCTCTTTCATCATTATGGCGTTGGAGGATTCGATCAAGCTGAAGTTGATGTTGGAGGATTCGATCAAAATCAAGTGATTGTCTGTGGTCCAAAAGGCAGTCAAAGGCTTATCGGACAGTTCCTCTGGCAAGATGAATCTGCAACAATGTTTTGTCTAAAATTTAGCAATTACCAGACAAAGCAGTAGGTTAAAACAGCCAATTCCAATTAGCAAAATGAAGCTTAAAAAAATAAAGTCTTCAAGTTCAGTATATGTTCACATTTTTAAATGGCTCATTCTTTGTGCATTGAAAAAAGGCGACCCTAGGTACATACGACTCCCCTACTATTCCTACATAGGAAACTTCTTGGTAAATGGTAATTGACTAAGCTAATCAATTCCGCATTTAATATACATTTTCATATTAGTATTAATATTTTATATTAAGAGTTGTTTGGTTTATACTTTCAATGACCCATTTTTATGCATAATGATGGTTAATCAGGCCGGGAACTACAGCTCAACGTTTTATATCATGGACTCTAGCAAGTAGGGACAAGTGGGATGGTTGACCCTCCCTGAATTTTGAGTTCATTCTTCTCGCTAGGTTTTAAATTACTCAAAGTTTTACAAACAAAAAGAAAAATTTCTCTTTAGTATATTGCTATTGACCAACTGTGCCAATTTCGAGAAATCAATTTAAAGCTCTCGATAGGGGAAGAGACAAGTCCCAACACGACGCATATTGGAGCTTTAGTTATAAAAGCCAAGGATAACATTCCAGGACACTTTATTTGCAATTAGTTAAAACTTAAATATATATAATTTTTAACGATCAAAAACCTTGCGCTGAAGTTAATTCGAACACGTTTCGAGAAAGAATTCGTCCATTAAGAAAAAATCTAAGTTATCGTGAATAAAATAGTTATATTTTCCCTGTTAAGTATTCGAAATACAAGAGTATCAAAAAACGATATTTGTCTGGGATAATCCGGTTTGGTTTGCGAGCTCAACGACCTATACTTGTGCACAATAACGGCTAATCAGGCCGGGACCTACAGCTTAACGTGGATTCCGAACCACAACGAACATCCATACCTCACCAGGATTCGAACCTGGCATCTTTGGCATGCGACGCCACAGCGCTAACCCCACAGCCATCGGATGGGCCAGGGATGATCCGGAACGAAATTGAAATAGTATTTGAAAACTTCAAATCCTCAGCTAATCAGATTTAAAACACGGGGATCCCAATTGCAATCACTATTTTGCTTCTCTCTCATAATGCAACTCAAAATAATCACTCATATTACGTATTAGCCGACCAAACGGTATAGTGGTTAGCGTGCTAGCTTCTAGACCGCGAGGTTGCGGGTTCGAGTCCCGTGTTAGGCATGGGTGTTTGTAAATGTATGTTGGCTTGTCTAATGACGAAAGTTTCGGCGCATTATAGCCCTCGTGTTGCTGACGGCGCCAGATAATCTGAAAACAACCAACCAACCATGGAAGAACTTGAGATAAACGTCGTTGAAGACGATAATGAAGACCAGTTTGAAATTTACCAGCAGCCGGAAGACGACGATGAAGAGGAAGAAGATGATTAAAATTATAAATTGTAGTTTTTGTACCCTTTATTCCATTTTTTTACTTTTAATAAAAATAAATGTATTTAATGATATATTTTAATAAAAAGATTCATTCATAATTTATTTGTTTTTTTTTTCATCATGTAAGAAGTTATTAATATTAATTAGGTTAAAATTCAAATATAATTCCTATATTTTCATTAACAATTCTGCAATTACATGGGCAGGTAAGTGTTGTTAAATAAATTAATACTGAATAAAAAGGGGATAGGTTAGGAAAAAATGATAAAATATAATATAATAGTTAATAAAAATTGACAAATATTTATAATCATTGATTTATCAATAGTTCATCAACTATATATGGCGCGTTTTCGACCGGAGGCACCGGTTGACCTGAAGTGATGCTGTGACCGCGCGCTCTACGCACTCTATCTCGAAAACGGTTCACCGTATGAAAAAAAATTTTGAACAAAATTTGTAGAGAATTTTGTATTCTACAAAATTGATAATAAATTCAAATAGCAAAAAACCCATAGGAAATGAGATATTTACAAAAAAAAGAGCAAAAAACCGATTTTTGGGACCTTTGACCTTGAAATTTAATAGTTGCGTACACCTTACCATATGTAGGTTTTGAGACAACTTCTAGGGTGTCAACATACAAGTATTTACAGACTTACAGCTGGGTATCTCGAATTCCGAGGTGAACTTACTATAATGACTGGACTAAGTAGGCAAAAAAAAATCCGAACGATGGTTATATCTTCGGTTCTAGTTATCGTAGAATCTTGCGGTTTGCACCAAATGTTTTGTTTACGATTTCCTACATGTCTGGTGCCATTTTTTTTCTTAAGAGGGCTGTATACTAAGTAAATTTAATTCAATCTTTAAAAATTTCAATACGAGCCGCTATTTTTTTTTATGATTTCATTCGATTTAGAATATTTTGTTTACCCTAGATACCAAATTCCAGTTCATTATGTTGAGAAACACGTCACTTATGAGCGAAAACGTTTTGGTCGATCTTGAGGGCAAATTTCTTTAGCGCGCCAAAAAGTCCGAACTTTTGCGTGCTTCAAGACGGAATCCATTACACGGTTCCTTAAAGTAAACTTTTTTACATTTTTGCTAAATATTGAGAACCAAAAGTCAAAATGGAAAAAGATTCTGAAGGGGTTTTTAACCATGATAATTCTAAAAGCATAAAAAAATGAGTTTCCATTTTTAAAAAATTTAAAACATTTTTTAAATAATTATTGATTAATAAAACAACTGTTTCATACACAAGTTGCATGTTATTTATGTTTGGCCTTTTATAAACTATCGTTTGAAAGAAAAATTTCTAAAATATATTAACTATTTAAGAATTTATGGCTGAAAAACTAAATGTTCTTTTTAAGATTAATTTGCCATTTTTTTCTACATCAATTAAATTACTAACCACTGATTGGTTGGTTGTTTTCAGATTATCTGGCGCCGTCAGCAACACGAGGGCTATAATGCGCCGAAACATTCGTCATTAGACAAGCCAACATACATTTATAAACCCCCATGCCTAATACGGGACTCGAACCCGCAACCTCGCGGTCTAGAAGCTAGCACGCTAACCACTATACCGTTTAACCACTGATTGGAAAACTATGAAATTTGGTATTTATACGTTTTTCTGGATTCTAAATCTAAATATGGTATAATATTATTGAGTTGCCATTGAACTTTTTATAGTTTGTTTTAGTTTTAATATGTAGACCATCCTCATGATAATTTTTTTTTTTATGTACAATTAAAAAAGAACTTCCCCGATTTACAACGGTACTTTTGTTATTTCATTTATTAGAATGCATGATATAACCATTGTTCGTATTTTTTTTGCGTACTGTACTATCAGCAGGCTTACCGTCTCAATAATAGTAAATTAAAAACTTATTCTTTTGTAATTTTACAACATTGCAAAGTATTTGTTTATTCATAAAAAAATATAAAAAACTTTGGATGCTAATCACCCTGAGGGGGAGGGTGGTCTACCTCTAAAAGTTCTCCCCTGGTTCACTCCTGTTCGTAAACTAACCAAAATTAACTGTAAAATGGGTTGGTTGTTTTCAGATAATCTAGCACCGTCAGCAACACTAGGACTATAATGCGCCGAAACATTCGTCATTAGACAAGCCAACATACATTTACAAACACCCATGCCTTACACGAGACTCGAACCCACAATCTCGCGGTCTAGAAGCTAGCACGCTAACCACTATACCGTTTGATCGGCAACTGTAAAATGGGGGGACAAATTGGTACACATTTGGGAAGAAAAACGTATTCCTACTGTCACATGTTTGATGAATATATTTTGAGTTTGACAATGACGCAATGGAAAACTGGAATTTTACAGGAAACAAAACGAAATTGATTTCCTAGTAAACTAAGTGAAGCTTATCAACTTGTAGTTGGCGTAATATTGTAACTACACAACATGCGTTACAGTTGTCCATGTTCTATGCGATTCGTAAAATTTTTCGTGACACAAACCTTAACTCAATTCAAAAATTCTTGCAATTGCATCATTGTTCCACCATAGCGGAGATGTGTATTTGCAGTGTTCTTAATTTAGAGATCTATTAATTTGACCCTCAATCTCAAAAATGTAGATTTTTTAAAATGCATGTTTTGATGCATGGATTTATGGTTTGATACATCAGATTTTATTTTAGGACCAATATTAAAATTCTAATGTAACAAAAATACTCATTTTTAGATTGGTTAGTTAATTTTTTTTTATGGCACAAGAGTCAATATTGGTTATGCTGCACTAAACATTCACTCATCTTCAGTTTTCCAAATCATGGATATTATCCTAAACATTTGTCTATTACCCAACAGTCTTCCAGTTTAGAGGTTGGTTGAATGGATTTTAAGGGCACAAGAGCCAACATTGGCTAAGCTGCGCCAACTTCCAGTTTAGAGGATTACAGATGTTACCACAGCTCTAACTCCTCACTCGCCGAAACTTTAATTTTTTGCACATTTCTATTAAAATACGCTTCCCTTAAGATGCACTAATTTGAACCAACTTAAGGAAATTTTTAATTCGTATTCTACGATTCGAATGATTAATTACAGAGCAACACTGATTTAAGCTTTTCTAGGAATAAGGGTTCGAAATACATTTCTTTTAAAAACGTTAACTGTGGTTGGGTGGTTTGATGACTTTGGCGCAAGAGCAACACGTGGTCCATACAACGCCAAACAAATTGGTGAACATCAGTTTGAAACTTAAACATAGTATCGGACAAATTAATATAAAAGTCAAAGATTAAATATTTTAGGGGGTTGAAGCATTCCACAAGAAATGACTCGCGGTCTGTTAGACCGCATACAGCAATTCAAGGTTGAAACTACAGTTACGAGTTTCATACTTAAACAAAGCAATTGCTCACAATGTTTATATTGAGTTGCAAAACAAGACATAATATTTGACTTGCAGTACTTTATTACAAATAAATCGGACAAAGTTCTCAATTGGTAAATATGGACATTTTCTACAATTCCTTCGAGGAATATTTTTCTTTCTCACTTTCACTTATCATTTTTGATAAATACTCCAGATTTTCCATACACACGGCAAGCTGCTCTTTCACAGGCGCAAAATAACTTTCTTCCACTTCAATAGGCTTGCTAACTTCCACACAAGAGCGAGTAGGGCGAGCAATATCTGGACGTACAAATGAGCAATCCTGGATTAATTTCTTGACGTTGAAGATATCGCGTTCCGCGATTGCAACTGTATGTCTCAGAACATCTACATTGACAGTTGGATTGAACACACAATCCATCTTTATCGGTTTGATGAGCATCTCACCGCCTTCTACTGAAGTGTCGACTTTCATGCCCTCTTTCATCATTATGGCGTTGGAGGATTCGATCAAGCTGAAGTTGATGTTGGAGGATTCGATCAAAATCAAGTGATTGTCTGTGGTCCAAAAGGCAGTCAAAGGCTTATCGGACAGTTCCTCTGGCAAGATGAATCTGCAACAATGTTTTGTCTAAAATTTAGCAATTACCAGACAAAGCAGTAGGTTAAAACAGCCAATTCCAATTAGCAAAATGAAGCTTAAAAAAATAAAGTCTTCAAGTTCAGTATATGTTCACATTTTTAAATGGCTCATTCTTTGTGCATTGAAAAAAGGCGACCCTAGGTACATACGACTCCCCTACTATTCCTACATAGGAAACTTCTTGGTAAATGGTAATTGACTAAGCTAATCAATTCCGCATTTAATATACATTTTCATATTAGTATTAATATTTTATATTAAGAGTTGTTTGGTTTATACTTTCAATGACCCATTTTTATGCATAATGATGGTTAATCAGGCCGGGAACTACAGCTCAACGTTTTATATCATGGACTCTAGCAAGTAGGGACAAGTGGGATGGTTGACCCTCCCTGAATTTTGAGTTCATTCTTCTCGCTAGGTTTTAAATTACTCAAAGTTTTACAAACAAAAAGAAAAATTTCTCTTTAGTATATTGCTATTGACCAACTGTGCCAATTTCGAGAAATCAATTTAAAGCTCTCGATAGGGGAAGAGACAAGTCCCAACACGACGCATATTGGAGCTTTAGTTATAAAAGCCAAGGATAACATTCCAGGACACTTTATTTGCAATTAGTTAAAACTTAAATATATATAATTTTTAACGATCAAAAACCTTGCGCTGAAGTTAATTCGAACACGTTTCGAGAAAGAATTCGTCCATTAAGAAAAAATCTAAGTTATCGTGAATAAAATAGTTATATTTTCCCTGTTAAGTATTCGAAATACAAGAGTATCAAAAAACGATATTTGTCTGGGATAATCCGGTTTGGTTTGCGAGCTCAACGACCTATACTTGTGCACAATAACGGCTAATCAGGCCGGGACCTACAGCTTAACGTGGATTCCGAACCACAACGAACATCCATACCTCACCAGGATTCGAACCTGGCATCTTTGGCATGCGACGCCACAGCGCTAACCCCACAGCCATCGGATGGGCCAGGGATGATCCGGAACGAAATTGAAATAGTATTTGAAAACTTCAAATCCTCAGCTAATCAGATTTAAAACACGGGGATCCCAATTGCAATCACTATTTTGCTTCTCTCTCATAATGCAACTCAAAATAATCACTCATATTACGTATTAGCCGACCAAACGGTATAGTGGTTAGCGTGCTAGCTTCTAGACCGCGAGGTTGCGGGTTCGAGTCCCGTGTTAGGCATGGGTGTTTGTAAATGTATGTTGGCTTGGCTAATGACGAATGTTTCGGCGCATTATAGCCCTCGTGTTCTGACGGCGCCAGATAATCTGAATGCAGCCAACCATATTACGTATTATAATCCACACGACTTATCACATCAGAAAAGGTTTATACAAAATAAAGATTTCCATTCAGCATACACATACTTAACGCCCACTGAAAAAGAAACTGGTTGAATCAACCCAATTAAGTGCAAATCAATTAAGTAGACTGTTCAGTAAAGTGATTGTGTTGGTACTTCAAACATAATTTGATATTCCTAAACGACGAGTACGTTATATATCTTAAGGCTAATTTGATTAACCCTTTGCACTCCGAGCCTTTTTCCCGCGGCTCACCAGCAATTCCTGACGTTTCGCAGCCCTTTTGACGCATTTCTTACCAGCGACTTAATTATTACACACACAAATTGATGTACAAAATTTTTATATTTCAACATTTTATATATCGCTACACTTTTACAAACATAATTTCTTAAGTAATCGTCTTTATAATTTTTCTGTGTGCGATACTGCCGCGCATCCAGTTACCGTAGCAAACCAAGTGGTGAGCGAAAGCCACCACAGGAGTGCAAAGGGTTAATTTGGATATTATTCACAAGTGGTTATTTTACAAAATTACTACCACTATTGGTTAATATGCAATTTTTTTTTATATTTATCACATTATCCAGTTATATGTAATAAAAGAAAGCCTTTTGTTAATATTTTTCTAAAATTAATCACTTTAACCAGTTATTGTATACAATAAAACCAGTTATTGTATACAATAACTGTTAGCCAGTGGTTAACAATGATACGTACTGAATTCTGTGCTGTCCTATTGCTTGAGCATTCGTTCATTGATAAGAATCCCAAAGCAGCGTTATTTTTCAAGTTTCGTTTGTCATCCAATTTTAGTTGAACCAACAATTCTTATCAATAAGGACATTTGTAATAGCCGCAGTGATTTGGTTACTATATAAAATCGTCAGTTAATTTAATGAATCCTATTAAATAAATATTAGCTATTTAGATTGGGTACTTATAAAATAACCAGCAAAAGCAATGAAACTTTAGTTCGCCATATTAACCAGTCTTTTTTGGTTATTTATAAAATACTGTTATTTTACATAATGGCACACTTATCAAATTATCCGTAACATATCAAATGAAGTTTAATTTTAAGAGACTTGCTTGCCCCCAATTTTCAACGAACATAGAAAACGACCCACCTGTAAGTGACTGACCGGGAAAATGGAACAACCCCTTCATCTTCCTTCATCGAGTGCATGACTTCTATTTCGAGGACATCTCTGTCCTGGTTGGCATTCTTCATCATTCGAGTGATCTCCAGCTCGGATTCCAGCACGCTGGAGAGGTTGAAAACAAGCATGAAGGGCTGTTTTTCTTTCAAGGACACTTGTTGCGGTAACTCCCTGTAGTTTCGAAAGAGTTCGTAGTCCTCCAACTGTGGAGTCACGACAGTAGAGGATGTCAAAAGGCGAGTGCCCTCGCATCTCGAAAAGCCACGAAAGTCCATGGTCGCTGATATTATTCTGCTTTCGAATCCTCATTGATGTTTTTAAAGGGTCTGCATCTCTTCCGGATTGGTTAGGATTTGGGTGCGTGCGCATAAAATTGGGTGTAGATCAAGGCTAGAGCACTGATCTATAAATGCAACTTCTGGATAGTGTATGCTTGGTTAAGGGTCAATCACACTGGGAGAGTTTATAAGCTGCTAGCCGGCTTGTTTAGTCGCCGGCGAGTGCGCTAGTTGACGATGACACAAAAAGCTTTCCACAAGCTCACTTGCCAACTAGCTGGTGTGTAGAAACTACGCGTTTTTGTTCTTTGGCACCGATTTGCCGCTTGCCGCTTTTGCATTAGCAACTCGAGGACACACTGCTAATTTACTAGCTAGCTCGCTCAAACATTGGCGAGTAGCGAGTAAAGTAGCCCGGCTTTCAACTTTTCCCCAGGCTTTTTACTAGAAGCTACCCCTTCTAGTGATTGGATGACATAGAACTAGTTCACTATCAACTAGTAAACTAACCCCGTGTAATTCACCCTTTAAACGATACATGCAATCCTATGGAGCTTATTATACTGATCCACAGTTGTGACTAGCCCGGGTGTCTTTGGTGTGGCGAACGCGCGTCACATGAGTAGCTCTATTTAATAAGGGCCTTAGAGCCATAATTGATTATGATCCTATTGTGGAGCAAAAGTTCAAAAGATAAAGAACAATTCATCATGACCCATCATTTTGAATTGTCATGAGCATTTAGAATTTAAACTCGCCAAACTACGGTTGGAGCATTTCGTGATTTCATTTTTGTTTTATTAATTTATATTGTCTTTAAGAGATAGGCCTACAAGATATAGACCTTAAGACATTGGGTATTTAGACTGGTGGATAATCGTAAGAAAAAGATCTGGAATGATGATAATAGTCCAAATGTCAACGGAAGAATACCTTTTAGGGAAGTCTTTCAAGAAGCAGATGACTCGCACTTGCTTCTTGATTGGGAGGAAACACCGACAACTCCCACTAAGCAGTTGACAATAATCTCGTGATTATCTTCTCCAATCACTACTCTTTCCAATCAGTTTTAAAATATAGATTGCAAAGTGCTAATCGTGGCTCGATTCAAAGACATCTGGCATGCTAGACCTCCCGCATTTTGCCTCTAAGCCACAAGTTCGGCCTGCCTTTGACCGTGAGCAGGGACGCCAAGACTTTGTTTAGACTGACGTACTTCTTAACATTGAAAAAAGACAGAGAAATCTAAATCATACGGATTAAGCTTTACTCTTTCACTTCTTGATATTTGGTTAGTTCAAACAAATTTCGAATAAGGGGGAGAGGCAGTGCACAATTTAATACCTATTACAGACAATGTATTGGAGATAATGTAACTGTAGGTATTATTCTTGTCTTGTGCTGGAGTGACTGATGCGAGTTTTCCAGCATTTCCCTCAACTGAAACGCAAATGTGAAGTAGCAAATAGCTGTTCTTTGAAAGCCCCGGAAAGCGCTTTCTTATGGGCTTTCCGTTTTTTCTTCTTGTTTTTGCTCTTACATCGTGAAAAACCTTAAATCAACTACCCTTTTTCAGGACCTACTCACTTCCAAGCGTAAGGTCTAGAGATCGAGCTTCGTCAGTTGGTTGGTTTGTACGCTCAACGACCTATTTTTATGCATAATGACGGCTAATCAGGCTGGGACCTACAGCTTAACATCGAGCTTTGTCAGCGATCAGCAGTTTTTCTTCACACTGAATAGTCACGCGGTGTTAAGATAGTCTTGTCTAAGTTTGTGGGCAGCCCGGTGGTATTGCCCCGGGTTTTTTCCTCTCATTCCTCTCCAATCTGACAGACCGGGAGTAATTGTTTGTGGAATGCTTTTATCTAAAATATTTAATCTTTGACTTTTATATTAATTTTTCCGATACTTTGTTTCTAAAATTTTAAATTTATGTTCACTAATTTGTTTGGCGCAGTATGGACCACGTGTTGCTCTTACTCCAAAATTATCAAACGACCCAATCACGTTACGAGTTATCTCGTAGTTGGCAGTCAACGTGTTAATACACAAATGCCAGGTTTTTCCTTGAAAGGCCTCCCCTCGTCACAAATATAAGGTCTTAAAACGATGTTTGTCGCAATATCGCCTTCGTGAAGCTCTCGAGCCAGATAATCTACAAGCCAACTACTTGGAATTTCATTTTCTGATGTTTAAACGTAGCATTATTATGCCATGTTTATTAAATGCTTATATGAACGTGGTCCAAGTTCCACAGACACTAAATCCACTTCTACGCAGAAATCTCGAACTATGATAGCCTGGGGGACCTTAAATTTCAAGTTATCTTAAAATTCCTATATTGTTTTGGCTGTATTTGAGATTTTCTTGCTCAAGATCTGCATGAGAGCTATACTAACCGGAATATAGAAATATCAGCATCTGTATAATAGGAGAAACGCCTTTTGGTTGGTCCTTCAAGAGAAAACTGTCAGCATTTGAGTCTTGAATAGTTGAAAACCCAAATAATCTCCACCAGGCAGTGCGGTAACGGAAACTATCTGTATGATCCACTAATCTCTTAACTGCAACTTCTGGATAGTGCCTGCTTGGTTATTGACTTGAAGCAAAAGAAAGTTTAACAATCACCATAGAGAAATACATTAGCAACTTTTATCCAAACTAAGTTAGTTCTAGACCGCGAGGTTGCGGGTTCGAGTCCCGTGTTAGGCATGGGTGTTTGTAAATGTATGTTGGCTTGTCTTATGACGAATGTTTCGGCGCATTATAGCCCTCGTGTTGCTGACGGCGCCAGATAATCTGAAAACAACCAACCTTAAAAGTGAGGTGCATGCGCAAATGTGAAGAATTGAGCAGTTGCATAATTGTTCACAATAAATAATGAAACAAACCCTCCGACTGGTACCTAAAATACATACATTGATATACAGGTGGTTATCAAAATAATGGAAACAACTGTAAATAAAATGACATTTTAGAATGCGCTTCGTAAGCATTAAAATATAATCTTAGCTACCAGGTTTTTTTTATTTATAAAAAGTGTATATCATTGTAATTATGAGGTATCTAGTAAAATTGTATAAATCATGGATTTTTACTTTCAATTACCCATATGTATACATACACATGGTAATGAAAGTATAGCATTCGGTCAAAAAAAAAAAAAAAAAAAAACGATTTTTTTTTTTTTTGCATTTCTCCACGTTTTGGAAGATCCTGATTTCAAAAATGTGATCAAGAAAAAATGTCTGTATGTATGTGATCAGCATAACTCCCGAACGAATTTCTCTACGATGTTCAAATTTGGTGTGTGGGTAGGTGTTGGCCATGGGACCTACCATTAAGGTTTCTGTCAAATTCGTGCTTGCGCATAAGGTAAATGGAATTGAAAAATCATGTTTTTCAATGATTACTAAGAAACGGCTCTAACGATTTTGATAAAAATCCCTCTGCTAATACCTATTAAGGTGTTCTAATCGTCCAAACTTTCGAAATTCCAGTAGAAATGCGGTAAAAGCGTAAAAAGTTGAAAAAGCGAATGCCTTGAACTCAGAGTTCTCTTTTCTTGAACACAGCTCATCAACGATTGTTTCTTCTCCTCTCCTCAGTTTCACTGATAGGAAAGGATAAAATAAGAATTATCGAAAAGTATATAGCCAAAATCACCATTTTGGCGAAGTATTTTTTTTAAAAGGTCCATATAAGAATTATCGCAAAAAAAATATCGCCAAACTGGCCAATTTTCCTAAACGGGTGATGGAAATATAAAAACGGTAAATGACACAAATCCACATTGCTAATATAGTGTAATTGAAAGTTGTGCGATGTTCCACATCCCTAGTTTTTTTATAAAAGCATAAAAAATCAAACTTCACAAACTTTAGAAGAGGACAAATTGTAGGAGCCCGTCCAGCTGGGACAACTGTGACCGAGACATCCCAACATTTAGGCGTTTCTTTCTAGAGGTATGGTGTCTAAAGTCGTGACAGGCAACTCACAACACGGCAAGACAAGCTCGTTAAAGCAAAACAGTAGACGGAAGGAGAAGCTGAATGAAAGAGACTAACGGATTTTGAAGAGGGTTGCAATATCTAAAAAGAAAACTAGGGATGGAACGGATATCCGGCAAATATCCGATATCCGGCATATCCGGCTGATTTTTCAATATCCGAAACCCCGTCGGATATCCGATTTGAAATACCGGACATCCGATAATTTCATTCGGATATCCGGCTATATATCCGGCCACCAGGTATCCACAAGAAATAATTTTTTGCAAAAAATAATGATCTTTTTCGGACAAAGTGGACACCGCATCCTACACTTTTTTTTTTCTAATTTTTTTTTCTTTCTTGGACATATATTGCAGTCAAGTTAGAAAACGAAAAAGTTCCTTCGTGAGAACTATGCTTTCGCATATCCCTAACTTCAGAGATGAGCTAGAAGATGCAGGTGCATTTACATAGTTTCAATTCACAGAAAGATGCGCCGTATTATTGGCGCCGAGTTGATAAGCATAAACCATTCCTCCAATATTTTTCCATACACATCCTTCATATGTGTTTTGCAATATGTTCTTTTCATTCCAAGTTTATGATCTGATTAATTCCAGATGTTATATTTGAATGCTTCTCCGTAAAACACGAACCGAAATACTAAGAAATAGTACTTTTTTATGCAACTTGTTAAGAGTTTTAGTTATTCTCACTTTTTCCTTTTTTTTCTGACATTTGCTAGCGAGTAAAAAGCAATAAATAGCCAATGCGCACTCCTCAATGCTTTTTTTTTTTTTGCTCTATCGACGATAATATCCTACCCCTTTATGCTGGGAATGGTATGGTCTAATTTTTGATTTTTCATTGGCAGAAGTTGAAAGCTGGTATATTTTTTCTGACGTAAAATGAAGTATTGTAATGTTTAGGTCTTTAACGCAGCGCCACAATGTGGAAATATATTTAGCTCTCTAGAATGTCTTGAATCATAGTTTTCTCCAATTACAATCCAATTTATAATTTTTAATAATGGCTCATTTAAAATCACCCATTTGGAAGTATTTTAAAATTAATGGAAATGACGAAAGCAAAGCCCTATGTGTTACTTGCTCCACAGAATCGTTTAAAAAATATATTGTGCGCGGCAAAAGCCCAAAATCCTTTTCCACAAAACCCTTACGGAACCATTTAATGAATGTGCATAAGGAAATTCACCGAAGGTTAAAAGACTCACTAAAAGCATCAAATATTGATGAACAAGAAAAAACAATTCATCAAAACAAGAAATGCACGTAGACAACATTGGAATCGACATTATTTGTACCAAAATTGTGGAGTTTAGATGATCCTAAAGCAAAAGCCTTAACCACAAAAATATGTAAGTACTAATTTTGTTTGTTTATATTAAATATATATTTTAAATATGGTATAACATAATGTTGATGAATTTTGGGTTCGAAATTTTTTAAGTTTATATTTAAAGATGGAATATTCCGATAGATCCAATTTAAGTTTTCTACGAGATTTCTTTAAATCCGTAATGTTTTAGGTGCATTACAAAAAAATAGACTTCAATTTCATAAAATATTTAAAATAAATCTTTTGTTATTAACAAATGCATCCGGTATAATTTTGTAATCATTTATCAATTATAAACAATGCATGAAGTAAATTGAAAGTAGCATATATTGCATATAGCATATATTATTAAGTATTGCATATATTTTAATCAAATTAAAAAATTCTTATTAAATTTGTTGTCAGTTTTATTAAGTATTTTTTAACACATTTGTCTTAATAAACTAGAAATAAATATCATTAGTTAATGGAATTCCATTGTTTTATTATTTTGACTTCAGTACAATTGCTGTGTGTTTTTCGGGTAAAAGCAATATAGGATATTTATGCAGACTTGAGGAAGATTATCTTATGTTTACATTACATGATACAAGGTAAGAAGAAGTTGAGTAACAATTTACAAACGTATTTCTGAAATATTTTCATCACATTGCAAAATGTTTGGTACAATTTTAAGTAACACACAAACAAAATGGTGATGAAGTTTCAAAATTGTTCAGCAAGTGTAGGTATTGGCATCACTAAAACATCGTTTCATTAACTAAAGTTTAAATAAAAAAAATTTAACTCAGTGGGGCGACAGCCCGTGTGGACCAAGGCTTGCTGGGCCCAGCTCAGCTTTCTTGACTGTGGCATTTGTGTGTCACATAGCAGATGTTCCCCTCAGACGGTCATTCTGACGCCGAACCCCAGTGTTTAATTCCCAAGCATGCATGATCCTCCTCAGTTTATTTCTTTCAGGTATAAACAACAAAGTCAACCTTGCCCAGTCCGCGAATCAAATCATAGACCTGTGGCATGCAGTGCGGTGCGCTAACCACTAATTATAATTTACTTGATACTTCATATCATGACCATTTTTTTCGTATAGCATATCGTATAACTATCGTTTTTAGTATATAGACCGAATATCCGGCCGGATATCCGGTGAAATCCGTTTCAGATATCCGTATCCGGTAGACATGGTACCCCGGATATCCGAAATCCGGTATCCGGCAAAACTCACATCCGTTCCATCCCTAAAGAAAACAACTGCAGCCAAAGTGACCGCAGAGCTCAATCAGCATCTGGATTCTCCATTGTCAATAATTGCAGTTAGAAGACAGCTTCATAAACGGAATATTTACGGCAGAACAGCAATTCCTAAGCTACAGATGGTAATGCCGAACATCGTCTACAGTGGTGTCACGACCATAAAACCTGGTCGAATGATAAGATGAAGACAGTTATTTGGTCAGACGAATCACTTTTCCCCACATCAGGACGGGTGTACATCTAGAGGATGCCTGCGCAAGAGTATGATCGTGATTACCTCCTTCAAACTGTCAAGCATGGAGATGGATCCGTCATCAGGGTGGCCACATAATTTGGGGGAAAAAAGTTTCCCAATAGATTTCTAAAAAATTACCTGATTTTACGGAAAACTTTTTTTCAAATTTCCAGGTTTTCTCAACGAATAGACACCCTGATCAAATACAGCGTGTCCCCGTATAACCTGGCCGACCTTTATTTTCGACACCGTTGGTCCTAGATGCATAGTCCCAATCGAAGAAATGTTTTAAATAGTTATACTGAATAGTTTTTAAGTTAGCATAGGTGTTGGTATAAAAATTACGGATTGTAAATTTTTATACGGTCCCCAGTTCCTGCAACTCATATTTAGAAAAATGTTTCCCATGAAAAACATTTCAAATAAAAAAAATTGAAATTTCTTCGACCAATAGCCACAGTGTTATTGGAGTTTAAAACTTTAACGCTATTTGGGGTACCCGTACATAAATTGAAATGAGAAAATATCGCCTTATCGAAATAACAACGAGCTTCTAGACACTATGGCAAACAAGCCAAAACATTATCGTTTTAACATTATCGCCTAAAACATTACAATTTTTGACAAGAAACTGCTTTAAAAAAAAAAAAAGTTACAAATTGTACAAAACCCCCCCAAAAAACACAGAACGATGGCTATATCTTCGGTTCTAATTATCGTAGAATATTACGGTTTGCACCAAAATGTTTTGCATACTATTTTCTATATATCTGATGCAATTTCCTTTTCTTGAGGGACCGTTTACTAAGTAAAAGTAACGCTATCTTCGAAAATTTCAATACGAACCCTTATTTTTTATCATTTCATTCGATTCAGAATACATCATTTACTCTATATACCAAATTTCAATGCATTATGTTGAAAAACACATAACTTATGAGCGAAAATATTTCGACCATTTTTTGACCGATCTTCAGGGAGAATTTCCATAAAACGAAAGGTATTTTTAAGATTCTACTTCACAGCGGGAGAAATCGAATGGTCAGTGAGGCGTTTCACGACGTTATAAAATACAAATATTCTAAAATTGCATAGAAACTACTTGGATTTATAGTGACATGTTTAAGATTAATACAAAAATAGCAAGTAAATGCAAAAGTAACATAATTTATTTACAACTTTAAAGATGTGCATTCTTCACACGAAATAAATAAAGTATCGAAAACTGTAAATGCAGAAGTATAACGTATACTACTGATAATTAGAAAATTAATAAATATAAAATGTAGGCATTAGTAAACAATATTCAGCAAAGTGTGATTATTTTACAGAAACATTTCACTGTAAACACAAATGTAACTTGGTCGTTGAAATTATTTATAAAATGAAAAAATCACCTGATTCAGTAAAATTTTTAAAGGATAACTTATTGAAATTGCTTAAAAAATGTGGTTTTAAATAAATGTAATTTAAGGAAGTAAATTTTTTTTTTAAAAAAAGGACACTGTTAAAAACCACACAAAACATATGTTCCATGATTCCAAACACGTTAGACAGATTAAAAATATACATACAAAAAATAAAACTGCTTTGTTTGTATAAAATAATATTTTTTTTTTGTAATCTCAAGAAATTCTGTTCCGATTCACCCGCTGTTCCTATTCACCCTATTTTACAATAATTGAACGTTGTGTGATTTTCCACACCTCTAGTTCACCTTGAATTAATCTTTGATAGTTTTCAAAATTCATCTACTATACGGTCCCTTAAAGTGAGCGTTTTTTACATTTTCGCTAAAAAATCGAGAACTAAAAGTCAAAATTAAAAGAAAAAAAAATTGTGGTGGGGTTTCAGACCATGGTGAATCTAATGAAAGCAAAAAAATATATGCTTCTATTAAAAAAAAAATTAAAATTGTTTTATTAATTAGTAATTAATTATTAAAAAAGAAATTGATGCAAAAGTTGATTGCTATTTATGTTTGGCCATTTACAAACTATCTTTTGAAAAAAAAAAATTACTGAAATATATCAATTATTTAAGTATTTATGGCCAAAAAACCAACTTTTTTATTTAACATTAATTTATCATTTTCGTTTTATCATTTAAATTACAAACCATTCATTAGAAAATTACGAATTTTTGTATTTCGCATTCTTTTTTAATGCTGAATACAAATATGGAATAATATTACGAGATTGCTATTGAACTTTTTGAAGTTTGGTTCTGTTTTAATATGTAGATGACCCCTCATGATAAATAAAACTACATACAATTATTAAAAACCTTTCACGATTTACAACGGTACCTTTTGTTTGTTATTTCAATAATTAGAACAAAAGATATAGCCATCGTTCTGATTTTTTTTTTGGGTACTGTACAACACATAATAAACAGCAAACAAACTTATAAACAATGCTAATTAAGTAATTTTAAATAACAACATAATCAGAAAGTAGCGCTTTTTGTTAACACAAACAAAAATAAAAGGTGATAGAAATGAACAAAGTGAAAAGGATAAATTATCTCTTTCTTAATTACATATGCTCGAAGTGTGTTCCTTCGACTAAAATACCTAAGCGCACACGTAATTCAAATTCATCTGCAACATTTTTCAGCATTGCAGGCCTAATACACCTGGCTGCGGAAAAAATTCGATTCTCCAAATCTAATAGACTTGTCGATTCTTTTTCATAGACCTTGCTCTTCAAAAATTCCCAAAGAAAGAAATCTAAGGGATTTAGATCTGGAGATCTAGGAGGCCATTCTACCGGTTAGTAGGACCTTTCTTTTTTTTCTGATACATTAGCATGTAAAAAGTATGAGAACTTGTTACAGGGACCTTTAGCTGTCTTGTGGGGTGGTGCACCATCCTGTTGAAACCACATCTTTTAAAGGTCTGCTAACACGACATAGTCATCCAGAAAGTCAGATAAAGGTCCTGTTACAGGTTCGCATACATTTTACCTGTTAATGTACCAGAAAAAAAAATCTCCTACTAACGCTCCCTTCCATATGCCACATCAAACGTTAACGGACAACCGCACTTGATGCTAGTTTGGTTGGATTACATGGGGATTTTGCAGGGACTAAAAGTGTGTGTTTTGCCTATTTACTACCCCAATTCTTGAAAACTTACTCATCAGAAAATAGAATGTTATTCACAAATGATGAGTCCAATTCTAGCTTCCTTGTTCATGATGAAATTGCAGAAATCAAACCGTCTATTTTTATCCCCGGGCAAAAACTCTTGCACCAATCGCGGGCTATAAGGATCAGCACCGTGTCGTTTTAAGACTCTCCACACATGGGTTTTTGAGTATCCACATGCTTCATTAATGTCCCTGACACTAACTAGACTGAGGGAAAGCAAGAGCATAGTCCAAAATTTATTCGTCAGAGGCAACCACTCTTGAATGTCCGGATCGAGGACGTCTTCCTACGCTACCCGTTTTTCTCAAACGCTTTACAACATTTAAAATCGTATCTTTAGATGAATGTATACCATTTGGAAATAATTTAATTACATATTGTCTTGCAGCCTCTCGCCCATTTCGATTACATTGGCCGTACAGAAGTAACATTTCTGCGTACTGTTCCGCGATGTACATTTTAACAACGAGGATCGACGAAATAGTTAAATACATCTGGTATGAGCTACTTTTATTCTGAAGTGAACATACATTACTGGTTTTCTACCTACCAATCATTAATCAGCCACTAAAATTTGCATAGGAACCTGCAAATCCCGCAGTACTACATACTAATTTACACATAAGTATACAGCGTGTCCCCGTATAACCTGGCCGACCTTTATCTTCGACAACGTTGGTCCTAGATGGATAGTCCCAATTAAAGAAATGTTTAAATCGTTAAAATATTTTTAATGAATAGTTTTTAAGTTAGAAAAGGAGTTGATATAAAAACTACGGATTGTAAATTTTTATATGGTCCCCAGTTCCCCTAACTCATATTTAGAAAAATGTTGCCCATGAGAAAACATTTCAAACCAAAAAACTTCGAAATTTGTACGTCCAATATTCATGGAGATATGAAAAATTGAATTTAGTGACTTATATCACTTTACACCCATACAAATACAATACATACCCATACATAACAAATTAACATATTTTAAGGGCACGAGCACAAAATGAAATACAGAGAAAAAGCAATTGCGTTCGGAAAATTATTCTGAAATCAAACACATGAATACGATCTATCAATATCTGTAGAGAATTGTGGATGACGAACTCGTTTAAAAGAGATAATAGGTGCTATACTCCCTGAAACTAACAAAACTCTTTCTATTACGTATGATAAAAGCAAAAATGAAATCTGTCGAGGCACAACAAATTCACTCTTTTGTTGTGCAGGGGTCGCATTCGCCCTAAAATTCTTATAATTCCATACATTTTCGTTTCTGCCTAAAATTGTACTTAAATTTTTTGTCTATCCCTAAAATTTTAAAATCGCGGAAATTTTTTCAGTTAGTTGTCAAAAAAATTCTAGAAAGTAAAAAAATTTCCCGATTCTTATGTGTAAATTAGCATGTAGTACTGCGGGATTTGCAGGTTTCTATGCAAATTTTAGTGGCAGATGAGTGATTGGTAGGTAGATAACCAATAATGTATGTTCACTTCATAATAAAAGTAGCTCATACCAATAACAGATGTATTTAACTATTTCGTCAATCCTCGTTGTTAAAATGTACATTGCGGAACAGTACGCAGAAATATTACTTCTGTGTGGCCAATGTAATCGAAATGAGCGTGAGGCTGCAAGACAATATGCAATTAAATTATTTCCATGTGGTATACATTCATCTAAAGCTACGATTTTAAATGTTGTAAAGCTTTTGCGAAAAACGGGTAGCGTAGGAAAACGTCCTCGATCCGGAAATTCAAGAGTGGTTGTCTCTGATGAAGAAATTTTGGACCATGCTCTTGCTTTCCCTCTGACTAGTGTCAGGAACATTAATGAAGAATATGAATACTCAAAAACCCATATGTGGAGAGTATTACACCGACACGGTGCACATCCTTATCGCCCGCGATTGGTGCAAGAGTTTTTGCCCGGGGATAAAAATAGACGGTTTGATTTCTGCAATTTCATCATGAGCAAGCTAGAATTGGATTCATCATTTGTGAATAACATTCTATTTTCTGATGAGTGTACGTTTTCAAGAACTGAGGTAGAAAATAGGCAAAACACACACTTTTAGTCCTTGCAAAATCCCCATGTAATCCGACCAAACAAGCATCAAGTGTGATGGTTCGTTAACATTTGGTGTGGCATGTGGAAGGGAGCGTTAGTAGGACCTTTCTTTTTTGCTGATACATTAAAAGGCAAAAAGTATGCGAACCTGTTACAAGGACCTTTATCTTACTTTCTGAAGGATTATGTCGTGTTAGCAGACCTTAAAAAGATGTGGTTTCAACAGGATGGTGCACCACCCCACCAGGCAGCTTCCTGCCATGTAAGGTGGTTTCAAGACAACATTATAGGCTATGGAGGTCCGGTAGAATGGCCTCCTAGATCTCAATCCTTTAGATTTTTCTTTGGGGATTTTTGAAAAACAAGGTCTATGAAAAAGATTCGACGAGTCTATTAGATTCGGAGAATCGAATTTTATTCGCTGCTAGGTGTATTAGGCCTGTATTGCTAAAAAATATTGAAGATGAACTTGAATTACGTTTGCGTTTAGGTATTTTAGTCGAAGGGAAACATTTCGAGCATATGTAATTAAGAGGTTATTTATCTTTTTCTCTGTATTTTTGTTTGTGTTAACAAAAAGCGCTGCTTTCTGATTATGTTATTATTTAAAATTACTTAATTAAAATTGTTTATTTGCTGCTTATTATGTATTTTTTCATTTCAATTTATGTACGGGTCCCCCAGTGTTAAAACTTTCAACTCCAATAACACCGAGGTAATATTAAAAAAATTTTAATTTTTTTTTAGTTGAAAAGTTTTTTCATGGACAACATTTTTCTAAATATGAGTTGGGGGGGAACTGGGGACCGTATAAAAATTTACAATCCGCAATTTTATACCAACCCCTTTGCTAACTTAAAAACTATTCAATAAAACTATATTTAAAACATATCTTCAATTGGGACTATGCATCTACGACCAACGGTGTGGAAAATAAGTCGGCCAGGTTATACGGGGACACGCTGTAGGAAAAAAAAAATTCTTTCTAGAGTTTTTTTTTTACCTTTAACAGAATTTTTCCCCGCGATTTTAAAATTTTGGGGATAGACGAAAAATGTAGGTACAATTTTAGGCAGAAACGAAAATGTATGGAATTATAGGAATTTTAGGGCGAATGCGACCCCTGCACAACAAAAGAGTGCGAATTTGTTCTGCCTCGACAGACTTCATTTTTGCATTGATTGTGGGTGCAATATTTTTCAAATATGAGTTGGGGGAACTGGGGACCATATAAAAATTTACAATCCGTAATTTTTTATACCAGCCCCTTTTCAAACTTACTATTCAGTAAAAATATTTTAATGATTTAAAACATGTCTTCAATTGGGATTATGCATCTAGGACCAACGGTGTCGAAGATAAAGGTCGACCAGGTTATACGGGGACACGCTGTATAACCCATAAGTCAATTTTTAAAAAATATTTTTGGCGTTTAATGAAATTTCTAACAGTTATCACCACACTTCTCCAGGTAAATGGCGTCAAAATACGGATGAACGGGGAAACGTCCCTTCAAATAGTGAGCTCCCTCCCCAAAATCGCAAATTTCCCCGATTTTTATGAAATTAAAAAAAAATTCCGCGATTTCCAGGTTCCGTTGCCACCCTGGTCATGATATGGGCAGCCATGTCGTTGTTTTCTGCTGACCCAATCGTAACACTGGAAGGATCACTGTGGAAGTTTAGAGAAATTTCAGCTGTCCAAGTCTGTCCTATAATGAAATTTTTTTTTCCTGCAGGAAATGGGATTTTCCAGTTTAATGATCCTCCTCATACAGCTATACTTGTCCTATCATGGTTTGATGAATACGTGGATGAGCTGAAACATCAACCTTGACCCCTGACCGCAATGTAATCGAACAGTTATCGTCTATTTTAGAGCGTTCAATCTGGAATCCATACTCTCCACTGCCATCTCTTCCCGTACTTTCACAAAATCTCCATGAAGAATGGTACAATAATCCTCTAAACACTATTCAGCACTTGTATTGTTCGGTTCTCAGTCAAATCTAAGCTGAATTACATGCCTAAGGCGGTCTTACGCCATATGAGTAAAGGATTTCTTATAAATCTAGGGTGTTGATTATTTTGACAACCATCTGTATCAATTTGATTAAAAATGGCTTATTAGAAAGGTATTTTAATGTAGATTAATTTGTCAGTAGGTATGTACACTCAACAACCTATTTTTGTGCACAGTAATGGATAATCGGGACAGGACCCACAAGTTAAATGTATATTAGAAACCACAACGAACATCCATGTTTAACAAAAGGATTCCAATCCGGCACCTATGGCATGTGAAGCCAGAGCACTAACTACATAGTCATCAGATGTGCAAGTTTTTATATTATCTAACAGAAGGGGGCATCTTGATAGAGCTGTCAGAGATTGTAGTTTATTACTAGGATAATTCTCCTTTATTCATAGACTTCACATTACATTTCTAGGTTATTAAAATAGAATATGAAAGCTATAAAAAAAATTTCTTGCTGGAGGGGAGATTTATTTTTATTCCCATTGCAGTGTTTCCAATGAACAGAAAACATCTAAGAACTTTTTCATATTTGTATTATGTACCCCCCAAAAAAACCTGAGAATTTCTAAATGCCTTTTATACTATATATATATATATATATATATATATATATATATATATATATATATATATATATATATATATATATATATATATATATATATATATATATGTCCTATTACATAAGGATTCCTGCAAACATCAAGTGAAAATAAAGATCTCAATCTCCTTAGGACCCTGATCAGATCCATATTTTTTTTTTAAACATTTGCAAGAACTTGAAAACCATGGCATTTTTCTTTTAAGATTAGTAGACTTGTGAGCATGTTTTGGAAAATAAAATAAAATAGTACAATTTCCTAAGAGTATTCTCTTTTATTGTTGAACATTACACATTAAAACAGACAAGCTGCAAATCTTCCAGCTTCATAAAAAATGACAATCATAAAATGCACTTTCTCATGAACAAGTGTTTCAAACAGTTACAATGATTTTGCTGTGAAAGCCCTTTTATGAAGCCAAGTTAGTTTTTCCAGAGACTGAAGATGCTGAGGGAAAACAGAGATTTCAGAATTGCTTCACACAGTATTGCTTTAGTGAATGCTTTAAAATGTTGTAATTTTAAAACAATTTTGTGAAAAATATAAAATTCTCATTTGTAGTGAAATGTTGATATAAAATTAAAAAAAATTAACAGTTAAAGAAATATTCAAACTATATTTGAAAAGTAGCATAATATGCATTATGTGTTTAATAGATGGAAAATGTTTGACACTGCTCTTTAGTGTTAAATTGTAAAACAGTGCAATTCATTTTTCTGACATGGAATTTATGAAGACTCAGTAAGAGACTCTAATTTCTCAAACACTCCAAAAATACAAACAAAAAGTGATTGGTAACAAAAGATTGCATCAATGAAGAAACAATTAAATGTTAATAAATAAAATTTTATGTAGGTTAAAATATATAAAACTGAATTATGAAGTACAATCAACATGGAATGCAAAATTTTGAATGCATCTTTCGCAATGGCTTCATTGACATGACTTATTTTAAAGATGATATTCACAATGATTTACAGTGAATTATTCTACAGTGAGATGAGGATTGGTAATATACATGGTACAAGAAAGCACCTAAAATCACTTAAATACAACTGATCTTGCTAAATAAGACCAGGACAGATTCAATATTTCTCCAATACATACTTTTACAACCCACAACTATGTTGTGATTTTATGGATTTTTGGTCCTGCATACATTTTAAATGTTTAAAACACTGTTCTGGTGGAGCTAATTTGATTTTGTACACCTTTCATCCTCAACAATAAGAATCTTTTTTTAAGCCCATATAAAATTCACTTTAAAGCCCAGAGGCATTTTCAACTCAAAATATAGGAAAAGTAGTGTATACAACATGAAATGCTTTAAATACAATGATATAACTTTAAATACTCTGCAATAATGTTAATTTGTGATCTGCTCTTATTAGTAGCAGCTACCATATCTTCTGATATGCTGTTATGTTGAATGTGCTACACAACAGACCAACTAGATCAAGTAGCGCTTCTGTGATCTTCACTGATCAAATTGAGGAAAGACGGCACAAGGAAGAAAGTGCAATTATTAAGAGTGATGGTCAGTCTTTTCTTGCCTGATAGACATAATGCTATATTTTTCAGATCACAATACCTGCCCAAATATGTCTACAAAAATACAAAATTTTATATTACAATAAAAATGTATTTTAAACACATTTAACTTTAAGTAATATGCTTGAATTATAAAAATCATAAAAAATGAGTATCACTGCTTTTCAACAATTAATGTTGCAAACTGAAGCATTTTTTTTTTAATTAATATCAGTGAGAGATAACACTTGGGAAAATATAGTGATAGGACTTTGAGCAGGAAAAGACTGCAAATTACTCAAAAGATAGGCACTTCAATCTTGAGACCTAGACAACTCAGATAGGCACTGTGCTATAGTTCTTGCAGATTCAACTGGAGACATGGCTAAGTAGGCCAATTCTTGCTCAAACCTTTTCACATACCTAAATTTAAATTAATTAAACACATTAAAAATCTTGTGAAACACAAAACTAAATACTATTAAGCAAAGAAAACTTCACACAATCATGAGTATTTTAAAAGAGCTCGTTATGCAATCAACATAAATTTATCTTACATTCGAAGGCCATATTAAGACAATTTAAAGAATAATTTATCAAACAAAAAGAATTTGCAAATATTTTCTTGACAGTTGAACAGTAAAGTGGAATTGAGAGCTCACAACAAATACCAGGGTTCCCACTCAAACACAGAATGAAAATCAATGACTTTTAAGGATCTTTGAAAAATTGCTTTCAGACATCATGTCTATTCAAAAAATTTTAATAAAGTATATTCTACCAAAAAAGTTAAAAGTTGGTGCATGTGTAATACAAATATGTCAGAGAATTCCGATACGGTGTGGATAAGAGGCGGTCACACGGTGATAGCAAGTCCGAGTTGTATTTTTATAAATTTTGCAGTTGGGCAAAATAAATCCACAAAAATTAAGGACTTGTAAGAACCTCAAAGCATTTTCAATGATTTTTAAGCACCTCTCAGCATTTTCAACGCCTTGAAAACAAGTTAAAAAAAATATTAAGCATTTTTAATGACTGTGGGAACCCTGATATCATAAATAACAAATATGACATCTTTTCAATGTTTGTACTCAAAAGAAATCAATGGATCATGGTTATAAGATATATATTAAATTTTTTCATAAACAGTCTCAGCATCATTTAAGAAACAAAGTTTAATGGATATTAACATTGAAAAGAGTATAACAGTAAGATAATTGCTAATCCTATATCTCTACAAATTCAAAATCTAAAGAAAAACCTGATACTTCCAGGGATATTTTTTTTGTGTTTTAATTTTTTTTTGTGTTTCTACAATACACGTGTATACTTGCTTACATCATAATTTTCAAATTAAAGCGCAATTTTTAAGAAAAAAATATGCATGATGTACCTTATAAAAACTGCACTTCAAATATTAGCAAACACCAGTGTTTAGGCTGGAGTGCAAAATTTCTCTCTTAAAAGAAAGTTAACAAAATTTCTTTCTAGCAAAATGGTTACGAGTTATGTCACTTGATGTTTATTTATACCCCTATTGAAATTGCCTGTCATGCATGCTCAATGACGTATTGATTGAACAAGTAAGCAAAGATTTTAACTAGTTAGCAATCATTTCCCATTACAATTCCAAGTGCTTAGCAACCCTATTCAAGGTGGCCACAAAATTCAGGAAAAAAAGTTCCCTTATTATTAGGGCAAACTATTTTTCAAATTTCCCCAATTTTCTTAGGTTTTCCAGAAGTCTAGACACCTGGTAAGGAAAAGTTTAAATTATTCTGAAACATTAAACTTCCAACGGCTTACCTCTACAAATCTCCACGTAAATAGCGCCAAAATATGGATGAACGTGCCTTAACCAATGAAAAAATTTCCCTGATTTTCATGAAATTTTAAAAAGTTCCCTGACATTTCCAGAATCAGAAAGCTCACTGACATTACCCTGATTTCCAAGTTTTCCTGGTTCTGTGGCCACTCTGCTATTTATTCTGAGGTTTAGAATGTCTATATTCCAAATAAATGTTAACTTATAAAACACCTAATGTTACTGAGTAGTTGTGAGCATTCTATATTATGCCTTATGGGTGCTTATCCAGAGGGAGCTAAATTTTATCTTCCCAAATATTACCTTGACCAATAACTAAACAATAGAACATTATGGTAAAATAAAACCAGATCAATATAAGTCTTCCTTCAAAATTGAATTTCGGCACTGAACCTACAATAATTGAAACACTTATATATTACATAAAAAAACACCTACATTTATAACGGGGCAAACGGAGATGAGAGTTGCAGTCCTTGTTATGCAATTGTTTTAAATCAATCCATCAGCGGATTGCTACATCAATCTTACATAAAATAAAGAAGGAAGGAGAGATGCTGTTCCCTACTGTTAGAAGGTTAGGCCATGTACAATCAGTCTAATTTGTAGTGAAAATATTAACATTTTCAATTTGGTAGTTTTATTTCTTGATTCTAATCTACAGGTCTACGTTCTTCTTTAGATTTATATAAGTAGGTTTAAACACTATGACTTATATGCTTTGGTGAAATTAATAAAATTGTATCAAATAAGACAAGAGTATAAAGACAGTACAAATGCATGTGTTATTGAAATGAAATGCAAGGTACATAACCTAAAATATGTCTTACCATACATCTTGCTCGACAGATAAGACCTACAATAAGTCGTAGCATATAAACCTACCTTTAGTATGAATTCGCATTAGTGAAATAATAATTGTACAATTATTTTTAAAAATGAAGGAGAAAAACGAACTTTGTTGCAAAAATACTTACGTCCTAGCTAAAGAACTGTGTGTCACTAGGTTTCTCAGTATGAGGGCACTTGTCAGACGAATGCTTTTTGTAAGAGCACTCTCCTTTTCTTCCTATTAGAAACAATATTTCAATGATATATCCAGTAATTTTTTTTGTTAAAAGTATACAAGATTTGTTTACCAGATACTGGAAAGTGCAATACAAGCTAATTTATAAAATCTACATTGCAATGTGTTTTTTGCATGGTATAGTTTTATATATGAAGGTAAAACAACAATAAAGCAATATATCTTACTGAAAGTTCTTTAGGATTTATATATTGAAGGGCATGTCTCCTTATTGCCAACAAGGCAGCATCAGGTGCATAACCAGGATGCAAGGGTGGCATTTGTGGTGGTGCTATGGACGTTTTGCCTTGCTGAGACACCTGTTTTCTTCGTAAAGCTTGGATATGCAGAACCCTCTCATTACAATGCCAGTCCTGTAAGCAAAGAGAAAATAAGATGATCGTTTGCACAGTTTTCTATATCTCTAAGTAGCGAAAGTAAAGAAGATATTAAAATTAGGATAAACATAAATTTTGTCTTAGCAGATAACTTCTTTTTATTTGGATAGGCAGCAAGCATTTACAGGGTTCATACTCAATTTATCATAGTCAAATTCAGGAGTTAACAGAAAAAAATTACAAGTCTATATAGTTTTCTTTCAATGCGCCTGGTTGTCGAGAATCGTGGTGCATTCTGAGAACGTTCAAGAGTTTTCTTTTGCGGCTGTAGTGATCAAGCGCAAGCACAGTAGACTTTGAATTACGGATTTCTGCGACATTTTACTGAGTAAAAAAAATTGCTACGTTTTAAGGTTTTACTAATCTTTTTACCCTTCAATGATTATTTTTAAGACTAAAAAGAAATATTAGGAGTAGAAACACAATTTTCAGAAGTTATAAGGGCCCTTACTTAAGAAAAAGCAAATTTCGGGATGCGTATGAACCCTGATTTAGAATAAAAAAACACATGCTCCACAGAAACTACAAAGCAAATAAAGCTGAAATTCATATTCATAAGAGTAATTCGACAAACAATTCGCTGTTTGTTGATTTATTCTACAATTTTATTATTTACAATGGCTTCACTTATAAGTTGCCTGATATTTTCAGAATTGGCAAATTTCTCTGTTTTTCATATATTTTTTGTAGCTGGATACTGTAAATAAAAAACTTCTAGAAAAAATACAGGTATTTCTTATAACATATTCACAGTTTTGAAAATTTATTGTAACAGCAGTTTCAAATATTAATCTCCTCAAGCAGTTTGTAACCAGGTATAATGTTTAAAAATTAAATTTTTCAAGGCATTGGGAAAAAAACTAATTTACAGGTACAAGAACCTTTTTAAAGGACTTCCGATAACTTCATATTTCAAAAGATCTAGGGATGTATGAAAACTGTAGTGCACAAGTTTATTACTATAGGACTAACATTAACATTTGGCAGAGAGTCACTACATTGGCAAAAATATCAGCAGATTGTTGCACTAGATTTTATCATGCTTTTTATGTTTTATCTTTGATGAAAATAATTCCCATTAAATGAATGTGTTCGATAACTTGTGAGCACAATTATGAAGCAAATAACTACCACATCTGTATGCAAGCTGAGCTTTTTAAAATTAAATATAAATATAGTTGCCATATCACTTCAATTTCAAACAGCTAACATCAACACACAATATAAAGACACAGTATCAGCAACTTAAACCAGCAATCTACAAGATGCAAAACTGTTTCACCAGATAACTTCAAATAGCTCTCTGAAACAAACTAGCCACCAAAGCCAAGTATATTGTCAGCTCAATTGAGTCACTAAGATAGCACACAGCATTTAAAAAGACCTGGACATGATGCATGGATACTTTTCTAGGATGTACATATCATAGCCATAACGAAAGTTGATGGGCAGGAGAAAAAAAACAACCTTAAAACATGACACAATAATGACCCTAAAAAACTATTAATTTAGGATAAAAACCCACCTAATAATTTAGAAAAATCCTCACCCCCCCCCCCCCACGACCTAATTTTGCATTCTTATGAAATTTATATTAAATTCAAACTTGCCTGTAAATGAGTAAGTAGTGAAAAACGTCGCCTTTTCATTGGATCACATCCTTCCCACTGGCAAATCATGTCGTCTTTACAAAATGGTGTGTGAACCTTACTTGCATGAAGAAATACTGATCCAGGATTGGGAAATTTCCTGTAATAGAAAACTGACCTATTAAAATTTTACTTCTGAAAACTTTCTAAATACCTATACCCCTACAAAGTTTCATTAAATTACTAGTTTGTTGTATTGCATGCATGCCGAGAACGTTGGTAGTATAACTTCAAAAACACCGCTTTAAATCAATTGCGAAAATTTAGCAGTATAATTTATTATTTCGAATTGTATTTCATAAACTATTTAAAAATCAGTCATGCATTAAAAATACTTTAGCCACAAATGCATGGTGTCACAATGCCAATGAAATTTTAATTAATAACTTCTCATGAATTTAGTACAATTTTAATTCTCTGAATCCTAAGTTTTAATTCCACTTAGCCGCTCATGTACCTTAAAATAATAAATTTCAGAGATACTTGAATTTAATTTTTTTTTTTCTTTCAAAAAGAGGAATTCTAAAGGATCTTTTAAACAGTAGAAGAATATGGAGATTTTTTAATAGTCTTTGTTGTAAAAAATTATTTTTAAACCAGTTGTTTTATAAGTCTATGAAATAACATTAAAGGAAAATTGAAATCCTGTATTTTTTTAAAGACTTTTAGACTCATGGAAATTTATAATTCCCGAGGTTCATTTTGACAAAAATAAGTAGTTTGTAACAAAGTGAAGTTCTTTTTACTTTGAGACATTTTGAACCTTACTGGGAAATAAGAATTTTAAGAACTATACAAATCCTTAACGTCATTCAAATTTTAGTAAAAGATAGAACTACATAAGTACTGAGAGTTAAAAAAAAAAAGGAGGGGAAATCAAATGTGCGATTAAAATTAATTTTTAGGGAGTTGGAGGGGTGGGGTGGGGGAGATTAAATATAATTAGTAGAGTTAATGTGATAAGAGAAAGGAAAGCAGAAGCATAAATCATTGCTGTGATTCTATATCATGCAACTAAAAAATTAGTGACTTTTGTGTTAAAAGTTTTTTTTTTTTTAAAGCATTAAACTTATTTGGGAGAAGTTAATGTTTCTCGGGAAGTTATCATAATTGTAGAAATCTCAGTATGTCTCCTTGTGGCTTTTGCAACCTGAAATATTTTATTCTGGACATGCATTAATCTCAAAAATGACTTAAATCAAAAAGCAGAAATCCATGTTTCTGTGGAATTTTAACAGCCTCAAAACTTGCACTATTGCTTGGAGGAGTTTTTCACAAAGCAAATTCTCGCAGAAACTAACCTTTTTTATTATTTACGAATTTTTATATAAATTAACAATTTCATTAGTACAAAAACATACCCAGCACATTAGAGTATTTTATTTAACTTTTGAACATATTTAAATAAAAAAATACGTCCAGATGTTTATTAAGAAAGACGGGAGTTGACTGCAATATTTTGCTTCCAAATAAAAAAATTTAAGCTCTTAAATAAATTTTAGATACTTCTATAGCTGAAAAATAGGTTTAAATTGAAAATTCTTATATAACACACCAGACGGAAAAGTGATCTAACTGCAATGCTGAATTACAATAACAGTTGTGTACTTTTCCACCTGCAACACAACGTAATCTAATAAGAAGCGACTCTCATCTTGAAAGGAATTAAGAGGAAAGAAAATGTTCTTTACATTGCAAAAACTAGAAAATGTGCCTTAAGGAGAAAGAGAGTTCACTGTTAAAATAATGTTCTTAGAAATAAGTGACATTTACTTATAATTTTCAAGTAAATTTTGTACTTCAAAGCTTTGAAAACATGTCTTTTTAAACAACCACTCACTTCAAGATACAGTTGTAGCTGATTTTTTTTATGTAAAGCTAAAATACTAAGTATTTCATATGGCAAATCTTTTTGATTATGTCATTGCATGTTTTTATAGTCAAGTTCACACAAGTGGGTGTCTATTTTTAAGCATTTGTGCAAAATATTATTCTTGTGAACTATTTCAATTAAATGAGCAGGAATTGGGATTTTAAGTGCAAACTTAAAGCTTCAAGTCTCGAGAAAATTTCGGAAGTGTTTTAAAAGTAACAAAGTAAAAAGTATAATTTTTTCCTATTAGGTTTGTTAATTTTCCCCCTCAGCAAACTACCTGTACTTTTATTAAGTATATTAAATTAATATTTTGGGAAAACAACTCCAAGTCCTAAATTCAAACTCTGTGAAATAAGTAATCTTTACATGTTTTATCAGTTTTAAATTGCCCCACATTATAACAAATTGTTTTTTCAAGCAGTTGGAATGTTTTCTAATTATTCATTTAGCTATTATTTATTAAGTATTCTTAAATATTTGGCAGTTTTAATTTTGAAAAGCATTAAAAAAAAATCTCAAACCTGTTAGTAATATCTACAGAAATTTATAAATTTTCAAAGCAATAATTTCCATACAAAAATATGTTAGTAAATTTGGTGTAAAAATTCATTTTATTGTTTTAATTACTTTATTAAAGAAATTTTTAAAAAAATACTACTTCACTTCTTACATGAAAGTACTTTGTGTCAACATCCCTGTTTAAATAAAAATGTAGGTGATGATGTAATTTGTTATTTTCAATATTTTGATGCTCTAAAAATTGTAGCTGGGCATCATTCTTTAGAAGAACATTTATAGTTGGGCTCACACTATAAATTTTGTCTTTCACAGAGAGTACACTAACTTTTGTGAGTAATAATAAGGAGCAAAGAAAAAAAGAGCCATACAAGGAATTCTTAAATGTAGAAAGACAAAAAATGGTTTTAAGGTTGGAGTAGGAAGTGTTTTTTTTTTTTAATTTTTTAGGAAGTTCAATGAGAAATCCAATGGATTTCAGATACAATTGATGTTGATTATAGTTTTGTAATTTGGAACAATAACAATACATGTAATGCAATCTATAAAATTTTTGTTACATTTGGATTTTGAACAAAGTTAACACAGTTTGTAACACTAATGGCAAGGATTCTAGAGATACATTTGCAATGTATCCTTCTGTCAAGATATCCAGTTTTCTAAACCTGGTATTCATTTAACTGGCTTTCATGTTTCTTTCCTAACTTTGTCCACAAAATGTTACATTTATTTTCTTTTTAGAAAATAAATGTAACATTTTGACAAATTAACATACTTTTTTATTCCTTAAAATTTTATAACGTAACCTACAACATTAAAATGTGGTGAGAAGCTTTTAAATATCACTGCTTGAGGCAATATTTCCATCTAAAATAATAATTGCTACAAATTTCTGTGATGTCTCAAATGAAAGGTCTGGCCGAGGAAAAAAAAGTTTCCAACCAAAATTCTACCAGTAGATCTCATCAGAAGTTATTTATAGTGTGATCCCAACTATAAATGTTCTTCAAAAGAATGATGCCCAGCTACAGTTTTTAGAGCAACAAAATATTGAAAATAACAAATTACATCATCGCCTACATTTTTATTTAAACAGGGATGTTGACACAAAGTACTTCATGTAAGAAGTGAAGTAGTATTTCTTTAAATTTTCTTCAATTAAGTAATTTCTTTAATTAAGTAATTAAAACAATAAAATGAATTTTTACACCAAATTTACTAACAGATATTTTTGTATGGAAATTATCGCTTTGAAAATTTATAAATTTCTGTAGATATTACTAACAGGTTTGAGATTTTTTTTTAATGCTTTTTAAAGTTAAAACTGCCAAATATTTAAGAATACTTAATAAATAATAGCTAAATGAATAATTAGAAAACATTCAACTGCTTGAAAACACAATTTGTTATAATGTGGGTCAATTTAAAACTGATAAAACATGTAAAGATTACTTATTTTACAGAGTTTGAATCTAGGACTGAGTTGTTTTCCCTCAAATATTAATTAACAATACTTAATAAAAGTACAGGTAGTTTGATGAGGGGGAAAATTAACAAACATAATACGAAAAAATTATACTTTTTACTTTGTTACTTTTAAAACACTTCCGACATTTTCTCGGGACTTGAAGCTTTAAGTTTACACTTAAAATTCCAATTCCTGCTCATTTAATTGAAATAATTCACCAGAATAATATTTTACACAAATGCATAAAAATAGACACCCACTTGAGTGTAAAAACATGCAATGACACAATCAAAAAGATTTGCCCTATGAAATACTTAATATTTTAGCTTTACATAAAAAAAAATCTTGAAGTTAAAAAGTAACAATTGCATGATGCAAAGATAGGTTCACAATCTTTCTTAACATGATAGACTAGTGATCGGAAGATGCATTGCTCTAATGTGAGTGGTTGTTTAAAAAGACATGTTTTCAAAGCTTTGAAGTACAAAATTTACTTGAAAATTATAAGTAAATTTCACTTATTTCTAAGAACATTATTTTAACAGTGAAACTTAAGTATCAGTTACCTATTTCAAATAAAAAAGATCAACAAAGATGGAAAAACATAGAGTATTCTTCAAAATTTCATTAAAATAGAAAAGAAACTTTAGTAAAGTGAATTATACACCAAAAACAGGAGTAGAATTAGTTGACCGGAAAAACATTTTCTCTTACTTTTACCAACTTTGAATAAAAAATCGAATTCTTCAATATATATTGAAATTTTTAAAAAATTTCTTAATGAATCACTGATATTTTGAAAATATCCAATTTCTGATATTTCCCTTTTTCATAGTTTCCCTGTTGCTGTACAACCTGTTAATATAATGGAACTTTACTGCATAAATAAACAGCAAAAATACTAAAAGGAAAAAAAAACACAAAAAACTTACAATCCACAATCCTTCCACTCACAAAAATATTCTAATTTTGTTGAAGACATGGACTTTGTGGGTACTTGAGAAGGTACAGAAAGGGATGGGTTATCACTAGCTGAAGATAAACCTGATAAAGTTTTAACTTCCCGTTCAGAAGGAAAGTCTATATTTTGGACAGGTATTGCTTTAGCACAAGTTAGTTTTGGTGTTGATCCAAGACTGTCAATTTCATTTGATTTTAACAAAATTGATTGAGTATCTTGGAATGATTTGGCATTGGGAGACGCAACAGAAGATGGCACAGGGGAGGATATACGAAGAGAAGCTTCCAACAGCGGAGTTTTAGTGTCAATACGAGTTTTTTTTATATCAACACTAGTGGGTGATAAATCACTGGACGGTCTTTTTAAGGTAGTTGAATTGGAGGGAGTTTCAGTAGTAGGTTGTCTTATGTGACTCACTTGATTCACATTAACTCTTGGGAAGCCAATTAAATCAACAGATTCTTCTGCTCTGGGTGAACTATGCAATATACGAAATTTTATGTTAGGTGACTGTATATGCAATTGTGGTTGATTCAAAGCAGGTGTAACCATAATGATTTGTTGACCTGTCCTTGCAAGAGTTGAAGTGTTAGTAGTAATTACAGTAACTGTTGCTGTGGTTTCACAAGTGCCACAGTAAGGCACTTGTGTGTTGCATTCAGCATTTGTTCTTGATATTGCTTTTGATGCACACTCTAGAGTCCGTGCTATATCAGATATTGAGGATAAATCAGAGCCCTGATTTGAGTTTTCAGGACTCTCAATATGAAGTCTTACAACTCCTTTTTGATCTGGTTGTACCTCAATGGTTCCTGATAAAGTAGTTTGGCTGGTACAAATTTGCATAAGATTACTTCCATTTGATTGAAAAGTTGTTTCTGGTAGGGTGGTAGAGTTCACCACTGAACCAAGCGAGTTTGAATTAGATAATGTTATATTGGAGTTTGATGATGATGACGCAATGATAGAATTTGATGAAGGTATAACTGAATTCACAGAGGTCAAATGGGAAACAACAGGGCTCAAAGACACTGGAACAGAGTTTGAGGCCACAGACATAACACACTGATTTGGACTTAATTGCACATGTGCGGAAGTTTTTGTTTCGACCTCATTTAGCTCGAAAGGTGGATTGCTCATGCTTCCATTTTGTACCAACGTATCTGCAAGTAATTCGCCTGATGTACACACTTTACCTTTATCTAGTAGTCCGTTTAACAGAGGAGCTTTTTTGCATATTTTATCTTTTTGAAGATGCTGCAGTTTTGAAATATCATTTTCAGGGTCTATTTCCTTTAATACACACTTTAAAATGCTTGGGGAAGTATTCTTTGGCTGAGAAGGTGAAACACATTCAAATGTATTATTTACAGACGCAATATCAGGGCCATTTTGCTCTTTAGAGGTTGAAAGTGGGTCGATGGGAAATTTTGGTTTCATAATTAAAAGATTTTCAGATGAATCAAGTTCATTTCTTCCAGTTAAATTGCAAGACGATGAATTTTCTGTTATCTGGGAAAATAGGAAGTTCTTCTCAGAATCAGCTTCGGTGTCCTTTGAAGAAAGTAAACTATCCTTATCACAGGCAGCTGAATCTTTAACATCAAAAGAATCACTGTTCAAATGGTTTTGTAAGCAGTTCATTTGTTTAACTTGGGTGTAGGTCACTTCCCCACTACTTTTAGAATCTTCATCTTGGCTGACAACCTATTGTAAATAATAAAAAAGTTAACTTAAAAAAACCATAGCTAATATATAAAAAAAGTCATTATACTAACTAATGGAAAAAAAGTCAAACAGTTAGTACATTGAATGTTCTGTCAATTTTATAGATTAGATGACAATATTTAATGATCAAATAAAAAATATTTTTCACATCAAGACATAGTATTTTAAAAAGATAACAGAGGGATATGAAATTTGGATAAAATGCACTAATTTTTCAGTCTTGGAGTCGGCAAAACAGTGGCAACCCCCACTGGAGGTTCTTAATTGCCAGTACTACTTATTTCCCTCTATTACAAAGGCAAGAAAGGATAAGACATAGTGCAGCAAAGGAAAGTTTATAAAAAAAAAAAAATTATATGGGCATAAACTAGAGTGGAAAATTCAGTTCTGCAGGGATGTAATAATCAAGACCTTTAAAATTTTTACAAAACTGAAATTTGGAAAGTGCCTATCTCTAAATTCTATCATATCTTAATGCTACACTACAGCTGCTGTATCTGTAGTTTTACTGATACAAAACTCAAGAGAACAGTAGCAAAAGGCTGTCCTTTATCCTCATTTTTTATGACCACAGATTGAATCAAATTTCATACAATTAATAAAAATTTACAGATCAATACATTTGCAAAGTGAAACCAGAAAAGTTAGGATTCATTTCAGTTTTCTGTGGCTGCATCCATGAAAATCAAAGAGATATTCATATATACAGCCCTCCAAAGCAGTTAAAAGCATCACAATCAATGACTAACCCATACAAGTTGGAAAGGATGCTTCAGTAGTAATAGAGAATCCTAAAGGAATTTTTAGGATTTAAATCTTCCTTGATATGTCAAAATCATTCATTTCTTATCAATAAAACATTAAAAGGATGCTTCAAAATTTAATTTTATTAGAAATAACATTACAGCGAGTGCAAAAGGTAGTACTAGTTATTAGAGGTGAAAGACTGGAGTGAGATAGTTAAAATAAAGCTATAATAATTGATATAAATTGCTTTTCAATGATTAGAAATTCAGCCTATGGATATAAGAGGAGATGAGGAGAAAGGCTATGAATCAGTTTTCAATCAAAACTTAGACCTATAAGTTGTTTTTTTATTGCAGCAATAAAATATATAAAAAAAGTTTAAGCTCTATCTCTATAAAAACATGTAGTCAGCAGCAGCCCTCTCAACAATTTATGTTCTTTTACACAGTGAAATTTTTTTTAATTTCATTTCAAAGGGTACTGCAACATATGTATAACAAGCCAGTTAAACATCCCATAACCATTTCTCTTTATATTGAAAATGTATTGGAATTTATACACTGTGATGAGTAATTTAAAAATAAAATTTTCTTTTTCAAAAAGTCAATATTCTACAATTATGAAGTATTGAGTAAGTTAAGAAAAAAATAATCTCATTACATTTCTCCTACAAATTTTCTATCAAACCTAAATTTTTATAGGATATAATTCTAATAATTTTTTTATTAACAATACCAAATTTTTGGAAAATTTTAATTAGTTATGAAGTTATAAATTTTTTACAAAATAGACAAAAACCCTAACACATTTGCTGCCAACTACGGGAATACTTATTTATTGCTAAAAGCAATCTGTTATATCTGTATCTAAAAATAAAAGAGAAAATAATTTAAAAGCATAAAATACACAAAGGATCTTGGAGTATGTGAACGGACATATCATATCAGTTTTGGGTTGCAAAAGTGTTAAAATATTTGGCATTCTTTTTAAAATCGAAAAATTTGAACTTCTGTAATTGAAATAGATTTATTTTCAATAAAAGAATAGCAATAACTGAAGAAACAATCTTACATCCATCAAAGTTGATGAGATAAATAACTTTTAGCACAACAATACTCTTGCATGATTCAGTTTCGAAGTTGGTGGTTAGTATTACAACTACTGACCAGTTAACAAACCAATTTGTGTTCTTGAAAAGACTACAATTTTACATCAAGTTCATGCAAGTTTGAATCGAATATTTATCAACTTTGTGACAAAAAAAAAAAAAAATCACATTTCTATCTTGTCTAGGTTAAAATCAAAATTTGAATTGATTGAAATAGATTTTTATAATAACTGTGCCCCAGATTCAATCAAGATTTATATTATATTAAGAATGATTTATTTGTTTTGTTTGGAAGGATATTATATTTATTCCAATTATTTGCACAGCACAACTAATACATGGATCCTGATTAAAATAAACATTTAATTCCCCAAATTATGTTAGAGTAGTATAAATCAATAACTACTACTTGCAGATTGAACAAATGGAAGGATAATGCCCATAAAAAACCAAGAAATAAAAGAATAAAATAAACTAATATTAGCATTCCCATTTGTATCAGGTTGTACCAGTATTTTAAATTGGTGCCATCCCTGATGTGAAGTGAACATTGATAATAAAAGCAGAAACAAATAAAATTTTCCAGCTTTCTAAATTTGTTCCAAGAAAAGATAAAACAATTTTTTTATTTCTTTTAACAATGGATGTTTCTTATATATTTATGATGGTAACCTGTCTAAAATGATATTTGGCTGAAAAATGAGAATAACTTAACTGAAACTAGAAATGTCACATTCGATGATTCAAAAAATGAGTTGGAAGCGACACTGGACACTAAAACCATACGATTCATTCAAAATGTTTTTATCATAGCTAATATCAAATGCATATATTTTAACCATGATTTTCAATATTTCCCTTACATGGGTTGCATTATTACTATAAGTCATAAACTTAAAAATGATTAAAAATGTTGATGCTTTATTCTAAATGCTAAAATTTCATTCAGACATGTTATGGTTAATCAAAAAGTATTATAGGATGGGTAAACATACAAAAAGTGAACCATGGTAGATTAGTTTTTAAAAACGTATGTCCTGATTACTACAAGTTTGGAGATCCCTCTCTGATGCACAGTAAATAGATAATTAAAACACTAAAGCAAAAGACATACAAACCTCCATATGAACATCTCTTTGGACACCATTCAGACGTGGAGAAGATGAGGTGGTGGCAACTAAAGCTGGCTTCAACATAGTTGTTTGTATTTTAGATGATAAAATAGTGGATTTGATGAGAGGGGCTGGAATTATTCGGCCTTTATTGGCAATAAAACGAGCCTGGAGAGGTGTCCTTATAACTTGTGATAGACTTCCAGGTCTGACACATCTTACAACAGTTGTTGGTCCAATGGCCTGACCAAGAGCTCCTTTATCTGGTGAATAAATCAACATTTTGGATACATTTTGTGGCACCACTTGTCTCTGAAGGTTCCTTTGCTGTACTTTGTTGGCTAATAAGCTTTTGATTAGTGTACTGGAACCACCTGCAGAAGCTGGAGTTTGTGCATTCTGAGGAGGCACATAGGAAACACACTTTTGAACAGTAGCTGGCTTATTAAGAGGAGGGGATGTCACCCCAGGTCGAGGTGGAGCAGAAAGCTGGGCTTTGAGAATAGGACTGTAACTCAGCTTCTGGCCTGGTTTACATGGAGAGGATGTTGCAGGAACTGTAAACAAAAAACAAAGTGAGAAAAAATTATTAAAACCAGGATATCCAAACGGAAATGAATTTCCTTTTCCATGTGCAACCTTTTCTATACAATAAGCATTAATTCCCCATACGTGGTCAGCGAAAAGAAAGTTCAGCCATCAAGTTAGAAATTTAATTTTCTGTGATGTATCATTAGAGCAAAATATCGCAACAAAAATAAATCATTTGTAACATATGAGATGGAACCAGTGTTTGATATATTTTAGAATATCAATATCAGACTAAAACTATACCATGTTAATCCAAAGTAAGCAACTGTGGATTTTATTTAAGTTATTTTAAAACTTCAGTTAGAACGTTTTCTCTCATTCTATATTATGAAGAACAAAAAAAGAAGTTTCATAAAAAAAAAAGAGGAGATAATTCAGTTCAGCATACAGCTCTATCACGGTTCCCACTGAAATAAGATTGAAAATCAACAACTTTTCAAGGACTTTAAAGGACATAAATAATATTTTTTTAAAGATCTTCGAAAAATTTGTTTTCATGCACTAGGTCTTTAATGTGTAACTTTTAAACTGCTTTGTCCAGATCTTTAATATCAAAATCTTTCATGCACAATTTACATTTTGCCTTATAAACAGACTTAGATGATGATTTTTGATTTTTTGGCTCGCAAAATGTAAACACTAATCTGTATGTGTAGTTCTGGATTTAGAATATATTTAAATTCCAATCCAACTTTAAAATATCTTTTAAGTAATCACTTATTAAAGTTGCTGCATAAGTGGGAGGGGTATGGCCCATGAAATAATATATCTAATAAATTAGTTATTTGCAGTTTTGTTAATGTTACAAAGTATTAGTGAACACAGTATTTTCCAACAGTAAGCTGTTTAAAATACAGCAAGTCATATGCAACACTTAAAAAAAAATCTTCTCATTTATACAGCTTTATTTGATACCAAATACCAAAGTTCGTATTTGGTACCAAATAAAGGCTGTTTAAAATAAAATATAGCGAGACCATATAAGACCAAAACACACTAGTTGAACCAAGTTTGTTCCAGATAGACAAGCATCAAAGTGATTTTTATAGTTTTTACCTTTGATGTACAGAACATTGTAAAGAGTTACTTACAAGACGATAGTACAACATTTAAAGCAATTTAATGGTACCCATTTTTACAGCCTCTATTTGCAACCCAACACAAAGTATTTGAAGAATTAAAGCCTCAATAAAATATGATTCGTTGGATACCAGGTAAATCCATTTCGAATATCCGTATTTTTGGGAAAAAGTACTCTGGATACCTGAAATGTAGTAAATCCTATACCTATTTCACTCCTTAATTTTTATATATTTTCTTGCAGATTCTTGGAATTAACTTTGACAGCAGATGAAATTGACAAAGAAAACCTTAAGAAACAGTAAAAATAATTGTTAGGAAACAGTAACAGATTTCAAACACAAACTCATTGGAATTGTATGATGAGTTAAATGATTGCCATACAGCAATGTTCTGGTCAAATGGTCAGTCTGACGCGGAACCCCCAGTGTTTAGTTCCCAAGCGCATGCTTGGTTCTCATTTAATCGACCCACTTAAGGGATTAAAGATCAAGTCAACCTTGTCCAGTCGGGGATCAAACCGCGGACCTGTGGCGTGGCAGTGCAATGTGCTTTAACTGCACCAAAATAAAATACTTACAATATATAATAGAATATAAAATTTCAACTTTACGATGAAATCCCGGGCAAGATTTATGTTTTGTCTACATTACAGCCATATGGCATGCTTTATTGCAAAATGCTGAGAATACAAGAATTGTAGTAAGACATATAAGGAGGTAGTATTCAAAAAGTGTTTAATCATGCATGTTGCATTGAATTCTTATTTAGGATAGTTACAGAATTTGAGAAACAAAATTAATTCCTTGATTTCCAGAAAATTCTTTGATGTGCATCTCTGTTGAAGTTATCATTCAAAAAAGAAAAAAAAGGAAAAAAGACCAATTTGAAAATATATAAATTTAATAAGTAAATGTAATTCTAACAGGCCAAAGTATAATCGCACCAAAATAAATGAATGCTTAAAACCAAAACAAGCATCTTTAATGCATAGAAAACATGAATTAAAAAATACAAAATTCACATAAAACAATTCACAAACTACACTCCTTTTTGTTAACTTAAAGAAAAAGCAAAATTAGCACAATACTTTTCTTTTTAATTTAAAAAATAACACAAATAAATCCAGTTCATAGCATAAATTTAGAACATAGTTCTAAATATTTATTAAACATGGGCAAGCATGAGCATAAAACTTAAATAATCAGCATTTTGCTATTCAGTCACAAATTTCACAAGGTATACACATCTTTCATGAAAATTGATGTTTTTTGGATTTTGAAATTGACAAAAGATAAACAACAGATGTTGTATGAAAGAAAAGGCCTGAAATTAACAGTTTCTTATAAGAATTAATTACTCAGACATGCATAGAAATAAAATTTTGTACAATAAAAATATTATCTTAAACCACATAAGTACATATTAAATGAGGCAAAAAATCATTTTCATAAAACATAACAAGTTCAGGGCTCGTACTTTTTGGCAGAAAAAAAATGTAAGGACTTTTTTTTAAAAATTCCACGACTCTTTATCCTAATGTATACAGTAGCACATTCAGATTTTTTTTTTTTAGGAGATTGTTTCAATTCTTTATAAGATTTATGTTACACATATGAATAAAAAACACACATCACTTTTACAATTGTGTTTAATGAAATGTCAAAATTAAAGTAAAAAAAAAAATCAAGTAACAGGATCTAAGCTCTTTTTCCTATGGATGCCAAGAATAGATTTGTTGCACAACTGTAACACAGTGCTGTAAAGGGTTAATTGAAATGAAAAAATCTGATGGAATCAATTTGAAATATTAAGGAATTTAGAGTTCTAATATATTCTGTAGACAAAAAATACAAGGCAAGAAGGAAAATAATCATGTCTGTAAAGGATGCAGTCAGATTGAAGATTTTTTTTAACAATAAGGCAACTGGCAGCCGCACTTTTAAGTGATGGGATGACTAAAAATCTCCCAGAATAAAATATGTAAATAATTAGAGTTCTAAAATATTCTGCTGACAAAAAAACACAAGGCACATAGAAACATAATCATGTCTGTAAAGAATGCAATCGGATTGAAATTCAATTTTTTTTAAGAATAAGGCGTTGGCGGCCAGGCTTCCAAGTTTAACGTGGACATTTTTAAATAAAGAAAGAATAAAGCACTTTCAGTTTTCAGTTTCTTCATTAATCTCTCAAGTCCGAGACAATGAAACAGTTGGTGTCGCCAACATAAATGAAAACAATGCATCTCTGGTGCTGTGTTTCAGTGCTACTACATACGCCCAACATTGGAGTGTGAACGTTTTGACTGACACAACAGCTTTGAAAAATCGTTTCAGTTTCATTGGCGACTTGAAAAATATAAAATACATGATTTTCGGGAAAAAACAAAAAATACTGTAAAATCTGTAAGACTTTTTAGCTGTTCGTACAACCGTACAAAGTAGTAGAAATCCATACAAGTTGGCAACTATGGAACTCATTGATCACAAACTCTTTTGGATCGCATAACGTTAACACTGCTCTCATGTGTTTGTCTCACAAACTTGGTAACACAATATCAGCAAAAATTAAGGACTATTAGGACCTTTTATATTTTCAAGTACTTTTATTGACTGTGAACTTAATTACTTTCACCGTGTAACTTTCATTAACTGAAAAGCATGTTTAACCCCCTAAATTTAAAAAATTTTTACTTTGATGTTTTAGGTTGGTTGATTGGTTTATTGAAATTTACTAGAGCAATACCAATTCTAGGGTTATGTTGAACTGATTTGAAATTCTAGATTTATTCCTTTTTCCATGATTCCAAAAAAGCTGAATTTCCATTGCTTCCATACCTGCCAACATTGGCATTTTCAAATTAGTACAATTTTTACGGAAGAAATATTTGCATTCCTATGACTCATGGAAAGTCAAATAGCGACAATATTTATGAATGTAATATAGAAATAATAGTAATTCACTTGCAAATGCAAATGCAAAAAAAGCATAATATTAATTTGCTCCCAAATGTAACAAATTGTTACATTTTAGCACAGAATGGAAATTATAAAATAAAATAGTACTAACTAGGATTTAAAAATAAATCAAATTTAAACTTTACGATGAAATTTCTGATGAGGTTTATGATTTAATCAGCATTACACCCAAATAACATGCTTTATGACACAAAAACTACAGTGAAACATACAAGGAGTTGGTGGTATTCAAAGTGTTTAATCACATGCACAAATATCAATTATGCATGCTTTCGAATTCTTATTATTACATTTGAATGTTGTCACTGCTTTTTAGAATTAATATGAACTCTGACATCAGTAAATCCTCCATGAGTAATCTTAATATCAGATGATAGAGCAGAATGCAAAATGTTTTTTGGAGTCTTATACCAAGATTGTTTAACTTGGATACTTTTAAATAAATAATTAAAACCAACAAAGAAGCTGAAAACCGAAAGTGCTTTAATCACTGAAGTCCGAGATAACGAAACAGTCGTTCGGTACTACCAACACAAATGAAAACAATGCATCCCGGCGCAGCGATTTGGTGCTATTATTTATGCGCAACGTTGGAGTTCGATCCAAAAGAAGGAAGAATAAATAAAAACTAAAGCACTTTCAGTTTTCTACTTCTTTATTAATCAATTAAGTTCGAGACAACGAAACAGTTGTTTGGTTCGCCAGGCTCCTTCGGCCACAGCCGACCAAACGGTGTAGTGGTTAGCGTGCTGGCTTCTAGACCGTGAGGTTGCGGGTTCGAGTCCCGTGTTAGGCATGGGTGTTTGTAAATGTATGTTGGCTTGTCTAATGACGAAAGTTTCGGCGCATTATAGCCCTCGTGTTGCTGACGGCGCCAGATAATCTGAATACAACCAACCAACCTTCGGCCACACCAATGAAAATAGTGCATCCCCTCGCGCTGTGATTTAGTGCTATTATTTACGCGCAATGTTGGAGTCCGATCCAAACAAAGGAAGAATAAATTTAAAAAAAAAAAACCTAAAGCACTTTCAGTTTTCTATTTCTTTATTAATCTCTTAAGTTCGTGACAACGAAACAGTTGTTTGTTTCGCCAGGTCCCGTCGGCAACACCACTGAAAACAGTGAATCCCCGGCGCCGTGGTTTAGTGCTATTATTTACGCGCAATGTTGGAGTCCGATCCAAAAGACGGAAGGAATAATAATAATAAAAAAAATTAAAAAAAGCACTTTCAGTTTTCTACTTCTTTATTAATCTGTAATGTTCGAAACAACGAAACAGTGGTTTGTTTTGATAAATCCCGTCGGCAATACAAATGAAACAACACACAACGCGATTTATTGCTGTACACACGCGCAACCTTGGAGTGTTAACATTTTGACAGAAGCGACAGCTTTGGAAAATCGTTTCGGTTTCGTTGGCGACTTGAAAAAATATTTAAAAATTCGGTTTTAAGGAAAAAACGAAAAGTACTGTGAAATCCGTACGATTCTTTTAGCTGTTCGTACAACCGTACAAAATAGTAAAAATCCGTACATTGTACGGATAATCTGTACAAGTTGGCAGGTATGCGCTTCCCTTTTATTAGAGAAAATGAGCGTAACATCAAGAATATAAGTAAAAAATACCTTTTTGGGGAGTATGCGAGTTTGTTATTTGCTTGGAAAGATGGCCTGTCTGCAATGGCATAGCTTTCTTTCTACGAAGTCCATCATGATAAAAAGTTATCACTCCACTAGCAGATTCGATTCTTTTCAAGCCACATTGTGGAAAAAGATTTCTAAAACAGTAAGAATTAAAAATATTAAATCCCTCCTTAATATTTGTTAAATGAAATACAAACTTTAATTTATATATTTTCACGCACACAATGATCTTCAAAAAAGAAAAGATTTAGCAAGTAAAGATTTTTTTTAATGAAATCTTAACACTTTTTTAAAAAATCACAGTAATTTTTTACCAACCATGTTTCAATTGAAGTAGTGAATGTATCACATTAAAACGGCCTTACACTTTTCTTTAAGATGTTATTTTGCTATATATTACTCATCAGATTTGTTATCAGAGTCCCTTTGGTTGAAAATGGCTAAGAGAATTAATTGTGCTATTGATTTATAATCTTTTTTTTTCCTTCTTAATTTTGTCATTTAGCCTATTAGTTATATTCTGCCAATTAACTTAGTCAACACTTACTTGAAACAGCCAGCAAACACATTAGCGCTAACTACACCTTTTCGTCCAGCTTTCCCACAACAGCTGACATATTCTGCATATATGTCATTTCGAGGAACTGTAACACCAGGTGCTAATTCATAGGTGGACTTCAACCTAAAATATTATTGCAATAAAACTTTCTCTTTTTACTAAGTATAACTTATTAAACATTCAATTAACAAATTTGGGGTGTAAATCTTCTTAAACTAATAAAATCATGCACTATTACAAAATCACAGCTGATAAATTTTTATACTTCTGAAAATACACATTTTGAACTAGCTATTTATCAAGAGCATTAATGATGAAAATTTATATTATTCAATTAAAAACTGTTATACAAATAAGAGTGGTTAATATACAAGGTCCGGCTAAAAAGTAGTCACAACCAGAAATGTATTTAAAACACTTGCATCTCATCTGTAAAAGTATCTATCTTGCTTTTCTTCTGAAACATTATACTGGGAGCTGTAAAGTGCAAACACAAAGCAAGTAACAGAATATTTATAAAAAATGTAGTGAAACTTAGTGCCAAAATTAAATATATAAATAAAAAAAATGTGCAGTTTTAAAATTTAAACCTTCTCAAAAATAGTAAAATTTCCCAACTGACCACTTTTATGTGTTCTTATTTTTTATTTTATTATTTCTGTATCAATCAAGAGAGTACTTTAAAGTTAATTGACAGATTTCTACCTTTTGGCAGAACTTTTATCATGCTTGTTGTATAGGCCACTTCCATTGTTTTGACTTGTTCTAGAGTTAAGTTTACACAGGATATTACAAAGAGGGAATTACAAACAAGGCATTGTTATACTGCCTTGCTAAACTTGACAAATTGTTTAATGGAAATTTGATAATTTACATATATAACAATAAAAGATAGGATGATTTGTTACAATTTGTTTTTCAGAATGCAGGATCATTTCCAGAATTTCAGGCAAGAAAATCAAAGATGTTTTCAAGATTACCATTCTTTAGAATATTTGAAAATGTGTGAACTTTGCTCAGGAGGTTTCAAATGATTTATACAAACCTTTCAAATAATTTGGATTACTAACTATGAAAAATATTGAAATTTAGAAAAATCTGCACTTACCAGTTACTGGCAAAGGTTTCAGAATCTACATCATGATTGGAAACTGGAGATGCTGTTGCTGATACATAAGAATCAGCTCCAGAAGCTGTAAAGAACAGTTTAGATGCCATTGAAACAAAGCATTTCGAAAAATAAAAATGCACAAAAAGTTATGTAGTTATAAATTTTACAAAACAAAAAAGGTTCTTCTATACCTGATAATAACAACACACTGAGCTACAGTAAAACATTCTTTAATTACAATACATTACTTTTTACGATACTTCACATCCAAAAGGAGATAATGTCAAATAAGTGCATGGGAGTTTTATTTCCAAGTGAAAGCCTTTTATAAAATAGTAAAACAATTATCTTTGGGCAGAAGAACTAAAATTTATACTTTAAACTGTTGAATTAGGGGTACAAAAATTTACAACTCAGGAAGTTAATTTTAATTTAACTCTAGTTTAAATTATAATTTAGTGCATAGCAAATAATTAGAATTCAGTTTTATTGTACAAAGAACATCTCATACTTAAAAATAGCCAACTTATTACGTCAAATAACAAGTATTCTTCTGGGGATTTAGCAGTAAAAGCTATTTAGAATTGTGAAATATTTTATTTATGAGTTATTTGAAAAACAATTGCAATCAGTTGGTTTTATGACTGTATAAATAGCAATATGCAAAACAAAATGCTAATTATACAGTCAAGTCCCATTACGTGAAGTCGATAAAGCCGCCTAAATTGTTCGCGCTAACCGAATTTCATGTTAAACAAATAAATTAATGTTAACTTTTACATAAAGAGAACTGCTTTTACTTTGCGTTAAACAGGAATTTATGTTAAGCGATTTCGCATTAACAGCGTTTGAATGTATTAAGAAATTAATTTAATTTTATATATGATGTTAACAATAAACAGAAAAACTTCTTTAAGTTCTTTTGGCAAGCAAAAAAAAGCTCTTTAAAATAATTAAATTATGCCAACCCCATGCAATATGGGCATACACACACACAAACCCTTTAGAAATATTACATGAAAACACAATATACGAATAGAAGGTGAATTTGGCAATATGACTTACAGGAAACTGGATGGTCATCCGCTTCAACAGGCACCATAGTTTCAACTATTTTCATTTTTATATGGCCCGAAGGACCATACTGACTAGGTTCTACTGTCAGTAAACTTACCAACACTCCTAAAAAAATCATACAAATATAGAACAGAAGTGCTGATAAAATACAAAATACTACTAAACTACAATAAACTTACCACTTCATCTAACTTACCAATGCATCTATGAACACAAACTATTTTATCACAAGCATATCTCCCCAAATCAGATAAGGCATACAAAGCTTCCAATGTGTAAAATAATAACATAATGTCATGGACAGTTAAGAAAGAAACCATTTTCTGATACACCTGAAAGATAAAAACATAAATTAGAGAATCACTGCTTAAGACATGACAAAGTTAGCTAACTTATAAAAAAATGAATATAGAATTAAGACAACATCAGTAAAATGAGTAAACCTTGAACTTAAAACAGATTCACAAATTTAAAAAGAATAAATATGGCACTATAGCTTTGGTATTGTCCCCCCAATTTCTCCAATTTCTTTTATGGCTTCTTTTCAAAATGTATAGCACTAGTTTCAAAATGAAGGGTAAAAGGATCTCCTTTGAAAGCAATATCTGTGATCAAGTAAAAGAAGGGGGTGGTGGGGATGGCAAAGAGCCATGGTGGATAAAAAAAATAAGGTGTTTATTGTTCAGCATACTATCAGGCAAAAAGGGGTGATCAAGTTTGAGGGGTAGGAGGAATTCACAAGTTAATAACAAGTATATTATACACGATACTTAATAAAGGCAAAACAATTCATCATATATACAGAGATGAGAGTTATCAGAGAGCAAAAAGGAGGAAATCCAAACATTTGTTAAAAAAGCTCGCAGAAGGAATACACAAAAATTCAACAACAAAAAATATGCAGGAAGGATGATTCAATAATTTTACAGATACAATGAAATTTCTCATACTATATAATAATTACATTTCAAATATTAGGAGTTAGTGAAGTAATCTGTGAGGAAAGGGGAGCTAAGAGGGAAATCTTTTGTATAGACACGAGGAAGCAGGAAAAACTGGTTCAGATCAGAAAAATGTGGATCCTCGAAATAGGGACAAAGAGAAGGAAAATGCTACATAAAAAAACAAAAAAGAGAAAATCCTCCAAAAGGAGGAAAACTGTCATCCCTGTATATATTTATATATCAGTCTATTCATAAGTGCTGAGTTTTGCAGATATTTTATAAAATATGAAACATTACCTCCACATCTACGCGGGATGGTATAATATCTTCATTAGCTTGGTAATTACACAATTGTGACAAAATGTCCATTGATCTGATGTTCATGTATCTATCTGGAGACTGTATACCATCCATTACAGTTTGGAACAAGACACGGGAGCATGTATCTTTTCCAATTGACAATTTAATCTGGAAAAATAAAAAAAAACAAGAATTTTCTTAAGATCAAAACATTTCAAAAACAAAAAGTTACTTTAAAATGCAAAATGTATCTGGACGATAATTTTTTAAATAGAAATTGGAATTTACCTTATAAAACTTAAAAGGGAGATTAATAGGTTTATGGAAAAGCAAGACATAAGTTTTTTTTTATTATATCAAATGTAATAATGAAATTGAACTGTTAATAACTTTGCTCGGCAATTAATAACTACAATAAATCTAAACAAGATCGTAGTTGATAACATTTAACAGAACACAAAAATTAGTTTTGATTGAATAAGTACAGAAAGGCTATCTGTACTAACTACTTGGCAGAACAAAGTCAAACACATTGTTGCAATGATAGCAACATAGAACTGAACTGCAATTAGCATTCTAGTAATTAAGTAGCACCATTGGAAAAAGTACACATTCTAGAAATCAAACTAAGGCCTGTTGAGTGTTAGTAATTGTTCTACTATGTCCTAGACTGGGATCAGAAAGCCAGTGTCTTTCATTGATGAGATAAAATATCCAATTAAAGACTTCTTTAATAATGAACAGCTAGTAATGATAATAATTCAATTTTGATGCTGTCATGTAAAATTTTTGCATATAGACAGGGTTCATACTAATTTTCAGAAAATTTTCCCCCTGCGATTTTTAGAGCCGTGTTTTCCATCGCGGGCTTAAATATTTTTAGCCACTTAAATATAGTCAAACCTCGATTACAGAAATTCTTTCGATAACTCGAAAAAAGTTTTTTGTTTCCCTTTAAGAATAATTTTCTTCAAATCTATGTTATCAAATAATTCTGTAAATTTAACTCCTCAAATAAGGGTTAAACAAATAGCACCAAAGAATAGAATTTTTTTCAAAGAGTAACGAATTTTTCCAGGTTTTAGGAGGCAATTTTTCTTTTTCCCCTGAGATTTTAAGGATGATTTATTTTCCCAGAGTTTCCCTGAGGCGTATGAACCCTGATAAATAGTTTTAAGTCCATATGTAATTAATTGAATAATACTTCAAATATATGTATTAAAAGTTGGTTAAAAGAAAAGTGGCAAAATGTATTTGCAAAAATAAAAAGTTTGGGTATCTCACTTCAGATGCCAGATTAGCTAGAGTGTCATAAGCTGTCTGTTTAAGATTTGCCCAGGAAGAATGAGTGGTCAATAAAAGAAACCTGCAACAGAATAAAATGCTCTCTATTAATAATTAAAGTTAACAGCATAAATCCTTAAAAGAGTAAATTATCATTTATCACTATTTACCGTATAAAATTTTTGTTATAAACCAAAACAGGAACATTGTTCTTCTCAAAAGATAAATTGTGCAATATTAGAGCCACCTATTAAGAGAAAAAAAAATATAGCTTTTTCATAAATTATACAATTCATTGGACAAATAAAACTGATTTAAAAATAACCTGAAATAATAAAAAAAAGATGGCATACTATGTAACCCAGAAAAGAGTAGCCCGTTTACAAAACCAAGCATTTTAACTAATTACTAATTTGTAGGAAATAATGATTAATTTTCATTAAAATGTGCCATTAAGGGTTTTTTTTTAAAGCTGTTTTGCAGTTTTATTTTATATTTCAAGATGTTTTCTCTATCTACCTCATAAATTTGAGATATTTTAGGGACAATTGATAATATGTTAATTGAAAAAATCTATGAAAAACCATTTTGTTTGCTGGATTGATATTTTAAAGAAAATTATCTACAACTTGTTTTAATTAGCCTGGAAGTTGCTGTCCTTCCATGAACAGCATAATAAGAAAATATATATATCAAGTTATCCTGGATGTGCACCATATTTGAACAATATTTTCAATTAAAAACTATTAAGTAAATTTGAATGTGGTAAGTGCTGTATCAAGAATTATAAGGCTAAAATTTACATAACTTTAAAATTAATGAAATAGAATTGAATCAAATTCCTAGAATTAACTATTAGTTTATCTCCAAAAGACATCATGACAAAAACCATAGCAAAATAAAACTGGTTGAGCTACTTAGTTCCTCAAGCAAAATCTAAAAGAAGAAAGTTAGACAAATCTGAGTACCCATACTGAATCTAAAGGTGTTAAATATTTTATTCTCAGAGTAATAGTGTTCCAATATTGTCTGCAGTATTTCAAAACTTTGATCTAGGACTTTGACTAGTGAAAATTCATTAGCCACGCAAAAAAATTGATTGGAGCATTGTTGCAGAACCGGCTAACTATACAAACTAAAAATGTTTTGTAAAATAAATTCGACATAGTAATATTAGCATTATTGTATAACATTTTACTTTTTATTTCATTCATAATAGAATCACAGCATTAGGTTATCTTTATGTTAAGGCAAAAAAAAAACTTAAATTTGCTGATTGAAAAACTGCACAATTGAGTTTTTCAAAAATATCTTTTACATCATATGAATACAATAGTTGCATTTAACAATAGTTGGCTATACAATGATTTTATGCGAAACTACAGAAAATAATTTGAAGGTGATAACATTAAATTGAGAAAATTAAATATAAATTACCCTCAATACTCTTTGTCCTTCTATATTTAGAGAGCCCAGATCAGTTTCCAAATTTAAAAGTTCAGCTTCAGGCTCTTGTGAACCTAAAATTTGTATACATAAAATTAATTTAATAGCACTACAAAATAGCTAATCATAATAAGATCTAAATTCCTGTCAATAGTTTTTACTGATTTTGCTTGATGAAGTGTTTTAATATTATTCCAACAATTTTTGGCATACTGCTGGTTAAAACGATTAGTGCTGTTGAATATATATGGTGGATAACCATTCTCTCTGCTGTTTACAGACAGCATGGTTTAATGTTGGTCAACTTTGGTAGGCCAGTGGTGTGGTAAGAACAGCTTGCCTTAATATAGGTAAACTTTCTTTAAGAAAGTTGTATAGCAGCACCAACTTGCAGATGCATTTCACAGGAATCAATACCTGCAGCACTCATACCTAAGTCTAGAGCCTAGCAAAATTAATGGCAGTGATTGGGCTAAGCCTGGAACAGTAAAATTACTGCTTTTAAAGTCAAAATATAGCTTTATGTGATGATTAAAGTTCAAGTACAACTTATTTATGTCATTCAACATTTGTTAAAATGTAATGAAATCCTCTGCAAATTAGCTAAAACTACAATGCAAGAGGACTGCAGCTGGGCTGCCTGGAAAATTTATTAATTGGAATCCAATTACATATGGTAGGAATTTTTTTTTACATTTAGGTAGCAATTGCCTTCATCAGTTTTTGTTATTGAGATGTGAAACCAATTCAATGTGAAGAAAAATTTACAGTTGAATAATGCTTAACAGAAGTTTGATAATACATACATATTTTCTTATACCTATCACAACTAATAATACTTGCTGTTAGAAGATTTAGTTTAGTATTTTTCATTGCTGTACCAGGGATCGAAAAATAGATTGCTCAACATATCAAGGATTTAAAATGTCATGTATATAATTCTTCCTTATATTCTCAACTTGGAACATGATTTTAAAAACATTTTATTAAATTTTTGATGCAGCATAAATTTTAAATTTATCAGGAAAATTCAGCCAACTTCAGTGTAATACCCCATTTCTTAGGTTTTCAATAAGCAAGGAAAATACTACAATAAGCAAAATGTTCCTACATGTAAATTCCGTGTCTTGTGGTTAGGTAAAATTAAGCCCATGCTGCAAGAAAATATTAAGTATCTGATATAAAAAATATCAATACCTATATCCAAACCCAGTATTTGTAGCAATTGTGAATTCTGTGAGTCAAGACTACATCGCCAAAATCTGTACATGTCTCTGCCTTTTAATCCTTTCCAGCTTTCTAAATAGAGCATTTTTAAAGAATCATCATCTAAAAAAAAAAATTATCAATTTGTTAGAATATGAGAGAACATGAAAGGAAATATTTTCAACATAATAAATACCTTTAACAACATTCAGATTGAAAGTATACATTAAAGAAACAGTAATAATAAGATGTTCATAAAATAATTAACCTAAGTTTTACGACACATAATTTATTTCCGCAATTCGCAGTCTAGAGGCTCATAATGAAACTTTTTATGTTTTTCCAATAGAAGTCAAAGATACAGTGATATATTGAGAACGAAAAACGGAGATTACTAAAAAACTAATAGCTACATGATACAAACATGGTCTGCCTTTTTTAGTGATTATTGAAGAACTAACAACTAATAAGTTGAAGAACCAAGTTGACAGACATTTTAATTATTATGGAAAACATCTAACTGAATCATGTTGACCAAAATTGAAAGAAAAATGTACGTATTACTTCAAGATTAAAAGAGTTATTTTTAAATGGATTGAAAGTGAAACCATGTTTCTTTCAATTCAAGCACAATCTTAAAAGTACTATTTTACCCTATACTTCCAATACAGTATTTTCCTAAATTAAATATTGTCTGAAGTATTGGTGCAAAACATTCAAAAAATTTTACCAAATTTTTGCTTTATTAAAATATTTTTTTTTACGAAAAACAATTTTAAGTTCCTGGAAAAAAGTTTGGCCTTATAACTTGTTGCAGCTATTGTGGAAAGACTTTTATACTATTTATAGAAATATTCAAAATAAATGTATATGAAAAGTTCCATTTAAGCAAAGAATATTTTATTTTTTTGTAAATTAGATTTTTCACAAATTTTTTAAAAATGTGCGTAAAAGAAATAGTTTGCTATTTTTTTAAAGCACTATAGTAATGGACCCTTTATCCAGCAAGCTCAGGGCCAACATTATTTTGGCTTTCAGGATTTACCGAATTTCAGGTTCGTTCAGAGAAAAAATGCCAATAATGACGCAGCTGTTTTAATATAATGAAAATATGTTCTTCCCACCAGCACTTTCCATTTACAAAAGACGAATACATTTATTTTTCTTTGTCTACTAAAAAAATTAATTGGATATTGACAGCAAATTTTTAAACACTTTAATTAATTTTAACTGCTCTGTGCTTCGCCTTTTTTTTTCAAAAGAATTTCTTGAATTGACATGAAGTCATGTTTAAAAAAAGCAGCTTTTGTTCCATGCGGCTTAAATGTTCTTCCATAATGCTTATGCAACGCACAAACTCAATCGATACTTTTTTTTCGCATTCGCCAGCTACCCTCGGAAGAATTGTCAATGGAAGACGCATGAGGGGCACATGACATCATACAATCAGCTTACGATTTCCCTCAAAATTTGATCTTGAGAGTCATCTACGATAGCAACTATGTCAGAATGTCTTAAATATGATTAGTTGGCCTGTTTTATAAATTAGGCAATGAAAAGTTTATTATTTTGCATTTAATTGCAAATCGGTTGCACATTCCCAATGACACACAGGTTACAAGCCAGCTTTTGGCCAACCCAGTTTACGTTTCAACCATCCTCAGTTGCTTTGATGGTAAACATGGCCTGTTTTTTTTTTTTTTTTTTTTTGCAAAGCGACTTGCATCCACAGAATTATGATGTGATGTCACAGTGATGTAATTCCAAAAAAATAATTAAAAAATCCAAAAGCGTGCCAGTTTTTGGGTCATCCTGTATTTTGGGTGACCAGATAAAGTGTCCGTTACAGTATATATCTATAACAATAAAACCAAGCCTGACATTCCATCCCTGTGACTTTATAGAAAGCGACTTCCAATATGCATTCAACTTTGATATTTTAAACATAAGTAATTTTGGCCTTTTAATTGTGCTTTTCAAAAAACAGAATACTAAAATTTTAGTGAGCGATACGAGACTATGCTAGCATAGCAATGAATTTTTCAGCAAACAAAGCGAGTCTGTGAGTTAGCAATGGAATGTTTAGACGAATCAAACCAATGCTTGGGTAGCAATGAAGCTTTTAGTAAGTAAAGCGACTTTGAGTTTGTGTGACTACAAACTTTTCAGCAAGACAAGCGTCAAAAGCTGGGAACTGTACACAATGACAGGTCTACGCAACGAGGGGCAGCTCCTTAATAATAAAGTGAAAATTTCCTACAAATCTTAACTTTGATACTATTTTCTATTAATTCATTTGCAGGAAACTCAATTTTGATCATTGCTCTTCTGAAGTATAAAAAAAATTATATTTTTTGAATTAAAAAAAAGTTACACAATGTAAATTTTTTATACTTGTGCCAAGAAATTTTTATGATTAAGCAAGAAAAAAATTAAATCAAAATTTTTAAAAACAAATCACCAGTTTTTGTTACAAAAATGAAATTTTTTCTCCAATACTTAAACTTTTAAAAGTTAAGAAGTCCCAAAAATTCCAGGAACTTTTAAAGGCTCTTGAAAAATAAAATCAATTTCCAGGAGATGTAGAATCTGCTTTTTGTAAACAAAACATAATTTATTTGAAAATCATAATTTTTAAATACCTTGTGGCCAAACTCCAGCTTGTGCAATTAAAAGATCAACCAGTCTTGGAGCTTGTTCCAAGTGCAACATGTAATTTCCTTCGTTTGATAGTATAGTGCAAACATTCAGAGCCAATTCCTGTTCATTTGGAAGACCACATAGAAGGGACATGCAAATTTTGTCGTAATCAGTAGGCGTAACAAAAGTTTGATTTAATCCTGAAGTAGACCGAGCAGCATCTGAAAAAAAATAAAAAAATTAATGTTTATTGGTGTAACTGAAAATAATAAGCAAAATTATAGTAAAAAAACTGAAGGGATGAGCAACATTATGAATACTTCACTTATCAATTCTAATACAAAACTGTATTAAGTACAGTCGCAGTTTCTTCAAGTACAATATCTCAAAATTAATAGAGTTGATTTTAATTTGAGTATTGAAGGACTCGTAGCAGAAAACCCTAACTCAAGGAGAAGCTACCCTGACATTGGAGAATATTAAGTAATTCATAATCAATCACAGCATATACTTATGACTAAAATGAAACTTCCACTGCTTGGAATTTCCTTGTTTATTGGCGACATAACAACAAAATTATTCAAGATACAAAATTAAGTATTTCTTGCAGCCTATTTATGCAAACTCCTATTTTTATGGAGTTGTATATAAATTTTCCTGAGTTTTGCACATGTATTACACAAATCTGAGTATCATCTACATTTAAGAGTTACTACAGCTATTGTTACAGGATGGATTCATGTACATAAAGGAAAAAATATAATTTTTAAAAAGGTAATAGTTTTGCAAAAACTATTACATGAACATTAAAAATATGAAGCAAACAAAAAGAAAAGCATGAGTTTAAATTTTAGTGCATATTTTACTTTTCTGACTATCAGAGCCGTAGACACAGGGGAGGGGGACTGACGGACTTGAACAAAAGGCTTTAAAAAAAGTTTGGAGTTTTCATCTTCAAAATCACCAAAAATTCTGGATCAAAATGACTTATTGCCACAGCTCAAGGAAGCTATTTTCATATAATAAAACTTAAAGTTCATAAGAGACATACACACAAAATAACTGATGTAAAATTGTCGAAAATGCCAAAATTTTATCTTCAAAAATAAAAGAAATTGCCTAATTCATGATTATTCTTCAAGCCTGTAGGTTGATATAGGCTGCTGAATGTGGGTCCATTTGTGGGTCTTAGCTGACATCTGAGCTAGCATCTTTCTAAATGTCAGGAAGAAGACATTGCAGCCTTGACATGTTTAACATGCAGCAGCTACCATTATTAACAACACGAGCTATCGAAGCCCATCCACTCAATCCCACAACTTTCCATACATGTGATTAGTCAAGAAAAAATTAGCTGAATTTTTTTTAGCCATTTTACAGCGTAATGCGCAAGAACTTAAAGAGCGCAAAATTCAATACAAACATTAATTAAATTTTGGATACAAGATTGGCTTTCAATTATTAAGTATACAACACCCATGTCTTGTTGTGGTTGGTACACACACAATAATTAGAGACAACTGTGTTCATATACTAATCATAACTGGAAAATTTAACTTGATTTAAACATTTTTGTAAACAATTAGAAATAATAATAAAAAATAAAAAAATTAATAGTTAAATAGAAATGATGGAAAATTAAATTTTTCTTTGTATACATTAATGAACATTCATTGTTTTGTAACAATTAGATTAAATAAGAGCAGAACACTTTGTTACCTCTGGAATTCAAATAGTAATTTCAAATATTAAGTCCATTAAAAAAAAAAAAAACTTTTTATGTAATTATGCAGCTTCTTTTATTTCAGCCAATATTTTAATATTTTTCTGAATACACAATATTTACTAAATGTTACTATTTCTTGCTGCTTTTTTGTGCCTGAAAAAACATCTTCCAGTTTTTCTTTTGCCTTTCAATAGCAGAGCACTTGTCATTTTGCAGTTGTGCAGAAGTATAATTAGAAACTGGTGTTTCGCTAGTTTTCTCTACTGGTTTTGACTTCCCTTTACTTTCTGATTGTGGAGAAAGATGAAAATCAGGTGTATAATTTTTTTCTTTAATGAAAAACTGATCTGCACTTTTTATCAACTTCAACTTCTTAATATCTGGCTCCATGCTTTCTTCAAAAGATTGATTATTTCTTTCTCTTTTATTAGAAATTTTGATGCGTTTCTTCATTTCCATCTTCTTTACAGCAGTAGAGCATCCACCAGTTTTCCGAGACTTCTTAGCATTACAAATTTTTTTTAGAGCTCCAGCTTCAACTTCTTTAATGGAATGTTGACTCGCTTTTTTTGTCAACATCTGAGTAGAAACACTTGGGTCCTTGCTTTTTTCTTTGGCTTTGTCTTCTCTGTACTTCTTACTAGAACTTTGAATATTTTTACATATCTTCATCTTAACAGGATCACGACGAACATTCTTTCGGTGGAAATAGTCCAAAGCTGAAATATTCTTTGACCTCAAGCTGGATTTCAGTTTGTATTGCAGAATAATTTTTTATATCCATTTTTCCTGACCTTGGGTCCACTATATAGTTCATACTACTGAAAGTGCTTTCCACAACTGGGCCATGAAAGCAACTAATGGCAGCTTTTACAAGTATAGATAGTGAAGGATAATCTTTAGTCTGAAATAAAAAAAGACCACCATTCATTTAAACACAGAGTTTTCATCCCTGAACTTGTAAAAGGGGGCAGGTCGGCAATTTGATATGTTCGAATTTCTACCATATAGGATTCCAGTTCTTCATTTGAGAGGACATTAGTTATTATAGTAGGTAGCATCTCCAGCTGTTTCAAAGTGGCCGTCTTGCCTCTGTTAGATGGATTCAAAGCAGATTCATTTATTAAAAATGTATTGGCTAATGGCAATTTATTTTGTAGGTACTTGCCACAAGAAATATATGCTTTTCTTAGTTTTATGAAGTCACCAGAAATCGATTTGTTGCATTTCGATAGAGTTCCTAATGCTCCAAATCCAACAAACAGTTGATTATTAGGCAAAAGATTATTCTCATTAATAATATCTTGAGAGGTTATGGATTTTTCTTTTAAACCTCAGGTTTTACGAAACATGCCAGAAATGTTTTGAAAACTGATACCTGCTCTTTATGCAATTTGTGGACTAGGGGCTCAGTAGATTGAAATAAACAAACGTATTTTTTCAATGGGGCAGTACTGCTGTGTAAACTTGTAAATATAATAATGTTACCTTTCTTAAATAAAATAACTTTTTAATGATGCGCAGTCTTCGGTTTTTCCCGTCATTTGTAGATGATTGAGTTTTCTTCAACTCCTGTTGAATTAGTTTAATTTTGTGCAAATTTAATTTGGAGAATTAACTAAACTTCTCTTAATGTATATACACAAAATAATGGCTTGATAGGTTATTGCATCTTCAGCACTCAAATATGAATTGTAAAATACACATAGCACATCCCATTTTCTCAAGGTTTCTAATGCTACATCATAGCATGAAAGCCATCTATGACTTAGATAACTTTGTGGTACAGAAAACCTTATCATAAAAACTTCACAGATTTCACTAAGTTTCAATCTCAACTGTGCTGACCATTTAAAGTCTGTGTTCAAGTCTGAAAAAAATCCTTCTACATGATATTCAAATTCTTTACAGAACTTCTTCGTCGCGTTATGAATATGGTGGCAGCTATCTCCATCTACATCAAGATGTGGAGCTCTTTCTTGACGAACAAGAGTTTCTAATCCAGATTTGGAACCTCTCATAACAGAACACGAATCCATCAAGATAGATGTTAAATTGAAATAAAGCATCTCTTTTTCTGTCATGAAAGAGTCAACTGCTTCAAAAACACTCTTGCTATTGACAAAGTAAAGTTTTATTGATGAAAGATGTTCTTTTACAACTCCACCTTGTTCTTCGTTGTAATAACTGACAAGTATAGAAAGCACTCTCATCATATTGTTACTCGTTGATTCATCAATATTTAAAGAAAAAAATGCAGTCTTCAATCTCTCCAAAGTTTCTGATGCTAACCCAAACTTCATTTTCATGGATGCAGAGGTTCGATCCATTGCCAGAGAAGAAAGCGCCTTTGGATCCCTTGCAAATTCCTTTGCTAAATTAATAAGATGTGGAGCAACAGAAAATGACAGATTGTGCTCAGCCATGAACCCAAGTACTGTTGCCTGGCCAGTCAAAACCTGACTTGATATTGGAACAGCTGGCTCATTCTCTTGTTCAGTTGAAATTGGCAAGTGTTGATTGGAAAACAAAGTACATCTCAAATCATAGTTTCCTTTTCTCATTTCCAACGATTTTAAATGTTTTCCGCTGTTCAAATGACTTAATAAATAAAGAATTCCATCCTCTTCCACCATAATATATATAATCTTTGCATAAAATGCACATGGCTTTTCCAGGAATGTCAATTTTCTGTATGCATTCAGACAAAGAGACAGTCACGTTGCACTTTTTTAATTTTAAATTAACTGTCTTTTCTAGCCATTCCCATCGAAATTTATTCTTTACGTTTTTGTCTATTTCACAAAGTTTAACATCATCGGACTTGTTGAGGCACTAGCATGGCGAAAATCTTTCAATTTTCACTTCAACTGTAACTAAATAACAGCTAAAATCGAAATCAACGCGCTATCGCTACTACCAAGAACAATCGTCAATGCGAGTTAAACAGGTAATGTGAATGTGATCTTCAATTTTTCCTCTACCGCAAGACCACGTGGCAAAGGCAACAGCATCGAAAACCGGTTTAACTATTCTTTAACCACGTTAGTTCAGACTAAAACAAGTCCTGAACTATAGTGGAAAAAGGGCAGTGGGAAACCAGCGCACTAGGCATTCTTTTTATGAAAAAAGGAAGTCGATCGAATGGCCTTGACACGTCAGTTGAAATAAATAAAACATTTTAGGGAATGAAGGAAAAGGCTGACTTTTCAAAACGATTTCTGAATATTTTTTAAAACTTATCTAATCTAATTAAAAAAATTTAGCGGATAACAGGATTTTCAGCCGATGATGAATTTGCGGATTTCCGCTAATTCAAGAAAAAAAATTCACGGATTTCCGCTTATTCTTGTAAAAAAATTCACGGATTTCTGCTAATTCGCGGAAGAATCACATGTATGCCTTCTCGTTTCGGGACCAACACCATAACAAACCAAGCCACTGATGCAGGGTGTGTCATTTTATTAAATGAAAAAACATGTTATTAAAAAAAATCAACATATTTCCTCATAATTGTTAAAAAAGTGTCAGGCAAGAAGAAGTCAAAGTGTTTAATATAACCATAACGACTGACCAGCAACTTCACAAGTTATTTATTTTAAATTACCAAAATCAACACCTTTCAAATACTTTTAATTCTTTGAAAGTTTAATTATCTAAATACTGAGTTATTAGAAAACCCTGAGAAGTATGTGGACCAGCCAATTATTATGAGGTCAAAAGTAACATCTATCATTATAGGAGGGGTTAAATGAGTGATAAAACTTCTTAAAACTATTAAAATTGGGTTGTATGTATTTTAGTTAAAAATGTAAAAATCCAAATAATTGCCACTTTGGAAAACATTACGAAATTTCATTTGTCAATTAAAAAATTGGATAAGAGCCCTTTAAAAAAAAACCTAGTCGAATACAACTAAATATAAATTTAATGCATGAATGTTATACTTTATTTAGATGTTTTATAAATATTTATTTACATTTTTATTCAGGGTGGCCACAAAGTTCAGGAAAAAAGTTCTCCGATAGATTTCTAAAAAATTCCCTGATTTTAGGGCTAACTTTTTTCAAAAATCTACATTTTTTTCAGGTTTTCCAAATATGTAGACAACATCAAATAGAACATATATGCCAATTTTTTAAAAATAGTTTTGGTGGTAATGAAACATTTAAATTATTCCATAACCTTAAACTTTTAATGATTGCCACCCCAATTCTTGGGGTAAATGGTGCTAAAATATGGATGAATGTGGAAATGTACCTTTAAAACAAAGATAGCAAATTTCCCTGATTTTTGTAAAGTTAAAAAAAAAAATCCCAATTTTTTTTACAGAATCGGAAAGCTCCCCGACTTCTAGTTTCTGTGGCCACTCTGTTATTTCAAGGGAAAAAATTTATATTTTTTCAGTCCTATTTACAAATTTAGGCTGAATATTAAATTACTGAAATATTTGACATAGAATCGGAATGGTCTAAAAAGGGGGAAAAGAAGTTGAAAGTTAAAATCGCAGAACAATAGGGATTCCTGTATGTTGTGCTATTGTACTCATAGTCAGTGCTAGAAATGTGGGTGGCTCGACCCCCCACTTTTCAAGAAAATACCAATGCGGCTCCCCACTTCTAAAATCTCTGAAATCAATCTCTCCACTTCTAAAGTCACTGAAATCCACCCCACCCCCCCACACACACACTATAAAAAACACACACTGTCTAAATATTACTAAAGAAAAATTACATTAACCTTTTTACTACTTCTGACTTTTAAGTGATTTTCTGGCTATGTGTTATTTTTTATACTTTAATTTTTTTTTTTTTTTAAACATAGTCATCAGTCAACTTTTCTTGCCTGTTGTCTGTATTATTGAGGAGTAGATAGAAGACATATTTATTGCACTATCATTTACTGTTTTGTTCTCAACCATTAACTTTAAAATGCTTTGCGTTTTGTTGATTATTACTAGTAGAAAGCCGCATATTTTTCTAACGTTACCATTACAGGGTTCCCACACTTATTGCAGAAAAAAATTCAAGGACTTTCAAGGACCTTTTTAAGAAAATTCAATTACCTTTTTAAGAAAATTCAAGGACTTTTTTTAGGAAATTATATACTTTAATCATAAAATTATATACATTAGACATAAAAATACAAAACGGAGATTATCAGTGATCACTTAAAAATTCAAGGACTTTCAAGGACCTTATCCTTTTTACAAGGACCAAATTTCATCAAAAAAAATTTGAGGACTTTCAACGACCGTAGGAACCCTGCATTAACCCCTACTTCTTATTCTAAATGGCATTTGTGTTCATAGTCATTCAAGTGCAAAATAAGACAAGTTTGATAAATTGGCTTCAAAATTGTAACAAAAATGGATCCAATACACTGCAGAATGTTGAGGAAGGAGCAAAAGAAAATGTGCAAGTTGAAAATCTCCCTTGTGAAGAGAATCTAGCATATGGCGACAACAGTAAGCAAAAACGGCACTGCAATAACGATTATCCAAAGTATTGAACACATGATACATACCTTCAGAAGTAACGAGTATCCATAGCTAAGGCTCCTTTCACAGTATCAGATTTCCGTCGGACAACAAAAATACTTTTAGTGGCATAAAGAAATGAATTGCTCCTTTCACATTATCCGGGGATGTCAAAAAGTCAGACGACAGCGTGTTAGCAGCCATAGGATGCTATTGAAACACCAGACTTTTTGTCTTCTAACTTTTTGTCGTCCGACGGAAATTGGACATTGTGAAAAGAGTCTACAAAAACTTGGACGCAGTACATGCAAAGATGTTAAAAGCTCAGGACTAGATGAAAAAAACGTTTGAAACTTTCCATCGGATAGATAGGGTGTAACATTTTGTCACATGGAGACAAAGAATGTGACTAACGAGAATCCTTAAGAAAGAGGATTTTTAAACACAAAACCATTGAAGCTCATAAATGTGCTGAAAAAATTATCCATGAATTCAAACAAAAAAGTTGAAAAATGCAAACATGCATTTTGAAAAAATCCAATCCAAAATAAAATCTAAGCCTTTGATTAAGTGAATATATTTATAGTTTCCATTGCCGAATGCAAACATGTGTTTAGTTCTATGAATGACGTCCATATGGATATTAGGAAGAGTTTGAAAGTCAGTATCATTTCAAGTCTCATTTTCAAAAAGCGTGTGTGACCACCATTAGTTAAGTTTAATACAATGCCATACATTAGCTCATTAGTGGGAGGCATAGTGCTGAATATGCACATTGCATGACTCAGAAGACAGTTGAAGTTGCAAATGAATACAAAGCTCTGAGGGATCTCCTTTAAGAATGTAAAATATCATTTCGTCTTTTTTTTTTTTACTTTCAATTTTTAAAAGCACGATACAATACTTCTATATACAATCGATGACAAAATTGATTAAACAAATTCATCTTATCACTACCTTCCGAGTCATATAATTCTAAATTGTATAATTTATTTTTAAAAATTTGAGTTTTTTTAATTATCTACTATTTTCTCTTACTTCCAAGTAAAAAACTAAGCCGCAGATTTTTCATTAAAACAACAATAAATTTTGGATCCTTGATGATCAATGTTAGTATTAGGAAGTATAGATTATTAACTTACTAGTTAATTTTTTTTATAAGAAACGAAATTGTAAAATTTATCGTTTGGAGGGATACTTTTGGGTGTCCCCCATTTCTACCACAGCTCATAGTACTTCTATACTAATCGGACTTTATTTGTGTATCATTTGCCACAATTTCAACAATACTTTTTACTAATAAAAAGTAGGAGCACCATCCCTTTAACATGAATCAAAGTTGAGAAGAAATGTTAATTTATGCAAGAAGCATGTGCACATATATCTTTTATATATATATAAAAATATTGTGTTTCTTAGAATAGTTTAGCTATAAATGTATTGATTTGAATGTTGAGTTTCTTACCTTGAATGCAAGGAATGCTAAAAAGTGTGAAAAAAGTAATTTGCTCGCTTAATATAAATCAATAAATTATGCATGTGCAAATAAAGGAATTTCAAATGAAGAAAATTATCATTACCTGATACATCATGTTGTGCTATATTGTAGACCATAGGTACGTGATGAAAGAGAGTAAGCTGAAACTTTTTATTGTGTGAATCTGAGGACTGATTTTTATCATGTTCTGGTACTTCACCCATGAAATAAATTTTTTCATAATGCCCAAGATACCTAAAAATGCATAAAAAAAATTAAATTAATTTATGATTTCTAAGAAATATAAAATACAGTATACATTAGTCATTAATTTTAATGGTAAAGACACTTTAGTCAGTAAAAGCATTTAAAGTAGGGGGGGTTGAAATTATCTTTTTCATTTAGCACACTAATACATCTAAGTCCGGTGTAATGGTGCTCTAAAAGGATTAAAAATTGGATGATGCTACTAATCTCGAAAGAGTTAAACAGGAAAAAGTGAGATTCGAGACTAAGAAGCTCGAACAGTAGTCCAATATGCTACCATCTTAGCCAGTGTGAAGGGCAAGAAACAACTACATCTGAAGCCATATTTACATAGCTTGAACAAAAACAATTTATTTCTATGAATCTAAAATATTTTGCAAACCAAAATAATTTTACTTGAATCTATTCATTCTGATCTAATTTCCAGATTTTATTTCAAAATTAAAGTGAGGAAGTAGTAGGTATTTTCCAACACTTAATTAGATGTTTTGCTTAAATAATTCCCACCTTATATGTTTTTTTCCTCTCATCTGTAGCTTTAATTTAATACCAAATATATATATATATATAAAAGTTTTCTTTTGTTTTTTTGGATGTGTACACACTAGTTAAAAATCCGAATCTAGCAGTAAAAAAAAATAGGCGACAATTTTATGAAAAGTCAATAAGCAACATATAACTAAAGTGATCTAAATTAACTTTTAATAGTATCAGAACATAAATTAAGATCTGCATTCAAAGAGCGAGTATTCAAAACATTCCAATTTCAAGTTTTATTGACTTTTGTTTGCTGAATTAAGTTGACTCATTATGTAATAGTTTTAAATTTTCAGGTAAATTGAAGGTTTCTGGCAAATAATTAATCCACCGAATTACACGTGAAATTTATAGGGACAATTTCGACAAATTTTGCTCTGCTTTATTTGGATAAAACAACACCAAAGTTAAATCCAATTGTATATTAAGGATTAAGACAATTGCTTTCAAAACATTTTAAAAGATGTTTATTCTTCAATATCAGTGAACAAAAACCCCTATTAAAATTTTTTGTAACTGTTTTATATTGACAAAATTATTAAAATGTACTCAGTCTGTGGCATTAAGATTGCGTGCTTCGATAAAATATTGCACCAATTAATGTTTACTCATTATCACGTCATTGCACCAATTAATGTTACTCATCAGTCTAGCAATACTATTATTGTAAAAATAGTACGGCTAGACTGAGTTTCCAATTTAAGTTTTTCAAGTCTAGTGACACATAAAATAAAGTATATTGATAAAGTTTATGTTTGTTTGTTTTTTTAAACTTTTTTATGTCGACATACATGATTCACTTTGGCCTACATTGCATTTGACAAAACAACTCCAAATGTGAAACAAACATCAAACAATTGTTTCCAGCTATATCAGTTATTGTGCGCACTACAGAATGAACAAACATCAAAGCGATTCTGTGTTTTCTGTTTTTTACTTAGTAGTAGTATACATCATCAATTTACAAGGGAAACATACTAAGTCAGTTTTTTGGTTTTGGAGTTAGTAGCTTATCCAGACTAGATTCCTCACAAAAGATAGATGTTCATTGAAATTAAAAATTTATTTTTCAAAAATTTGCACAAAGCCTTGACATTTTAATATTTTTCTCTTTGTCTTTGAAAAGTTGGCATTTTTGAATTAGGGTGTTTCACTTGGAAGCCCACACTATATAACAATGCAAAATCTGTTAAAAAACACATACTTTAAGTTCATTTTAATCCTGCCTCCTTTTCATTGATTCGTTACTTTTTTTGTTTAATATGAAGCTTGTTTATATACATATATATCTTTTTTATTATTACCTTTACTCTTAAAAAACTCCCAAATTAAATAACATTTGAGAGTCACTAAAATTTTATAGTTGGACATTTGTTATAAGTCTCCTTTTGTTTTTATACGGTTTCATAAAAAAAATATCAAAATACAATAGAAGTAATGAAATATTTTTACTAAAAATGCGCTTTCATTTTATTATTTAAAATAAAAAGTATTCACAAAAAGTTGATTATTAAAAACAAATTATTTCACAATTAAAAGAAATCTGTAATCAAATGCTTCAATCCAACTGTGACCATGCTGCCGCGGTGACAATCCGAGAATCAAACAGATCAACAAGTGGCGAGAGCAACCGGCGCCTCACCCCTCATTTCCAAAGTGGGAGCAGTCGTCATTGATCCTGCCTTTTCTATTAGAACAGCTGCCTCACAGCTGGGGCTCACTGCTTGGCGACAACATCGCCAAATGCTTTCATTCAAAGGGATATGTTCTACTGTTCAGTTCGCTAGTCGGACAGCAGAGGCTGAACATCACGCGGTTGATGCTGAACTAAAACGGGAACGGAATAATTGGACTTGTTAATTTCCATAACGATCGCTAAAAACCCGAGTTTTCTCGCGACTTTGTAAGTAACAACTTAGGATTAGCTGTACCAATAGAAATCAGGTTTTTTTCCCCCGATACCAGGGTTCACACAGCTTTTGAAAAGTAAATAATATAACCCATAGAAACAAAGTTTTCAATATAAATACTTTATATGCATTGCCAATATTTATATTCATAAACTTGGAGTTTGTATCGAATTTTAAATATAAAAACATTCCTATCATCAAAATGTCCGGCAAAGTACGTTTCTAAATTTATTTAATAAAAAATTAATGTCACACACGCATATCTTTAATTTATTCTGATTAAAATAAATGTATTATTTATTTATTAAAAACATTTTGGCAACAGGGAAGAGTTTCTTCAATGGTCGGTTGAATGCTATTTCAACGCGATTGGATGATGGCAAGTTGGTTTATTAGTATTCCGTAAAAGCAACTTTTTACTGATAGTAACAGTCCCAAAATTTGATAAAATGCATTGTCATCGAATCTCTCTGTCAAGTTTCAGCCCGATTGGATAACGGCAAAGGGGTTAATTAGACGTTCGCAGATTCGCCCGAAATTGATACAAACTCAAAGTTAAAAATAAGTAGTTTTTAGGAGCTTTAATTTTTGTTAAGGACCTTTTAAATTTCTTTAAGGATCTCTTAAATTTAGCGACAAAAACTCATCGTTTTCCTACACAAATTCAAAACATTACATGAATGGAAATTGACAAATAAACAATCTAAATAACATTTATGATATTCATAACTTGAATATTTTTTTTTCTACAACTAACTCTAAAGGAATTCCATCCACACTTAAACTAAAAACGAGTGAAAGGTTCATGAAATTTAGGGTTTCCAAGCAATATGGAAAATAAAACTGCTTCATCAAAAATTGATGGGTCGAAATGGAAAAATGAACGGAAAAACTTAAAATTGGGATAGTTAAAAAATTCGCAATCGAAAATTGAGGACCCAAGATGAAAGATAAGGAGGCCCTTATATAAGAACCTATTAAAAATTAGTTATTAACGTAATTTGACTTCACCTGATTGAACACAATTTTGAAGCTCACCGATCCCCGAATGGACAAAAGATAGTTGGTTGTAACACCCGTCTTTCCTCATTATTCACATTCATTTTTTTCCATTAGGAGCAGTGGCCGCGATTGGAAGTCTAGGAGTGAATTTGGAGGAGGGGGGTTCAAACTACAAAACTTTAACGGCACCTCCGATAAAAATAGAAAAAAGTACGGGGGGAACAACCCCATCACTGGAAACCACGTAAAAAATTTTTGGTTAGATTTATTCTGAAATATCCGTTACGGTAAAAGTACTTAATTGAATTTTTTTATTATAATTATAGTTCAATAACTCTTTATTTTTACTTGCGTTTTTGAAAAAATTTTATATCAAACAATTGCCAGCTAAGTTATGTTTTTTAAAAGAACAGCTTGACTTTAAAGGTAAACAAAATTATGTTCAAGCTTAGTAACGATGCGTGAAAGTACGGCAATCAGCTAAGCCCGTAACCTTTTTACAACAAGACAAATTCAAAACGAACCAAATTTGCGCAGAAGAAATGAACTAAATAGACTAAAATCATAAAGCTATGACGATAGAGAAGAATGAGATTTAAGAGAAACGGTTTCACGATATCCAAGTTATGTTAAATCAACAAGAGATTTGCAACAGACAATGAATTAAAGCATATCCTTCTTTTAAATTTGCTGCTCAATATCAAGCAGGAGGCGTACCCATATTAGTAAAATAATATTAAGACTAGTCAATAACATTTACCCAGAAAATTAAAAATCAAAGTGAGGTGAATATTGCGAAGTGTTATAGTGAACTATGGAAATTTTATTTTCTTGAATGAAATTACTAAAATTAGGGGATGATCTATTTCATGGACTATTACGAATCTAATTAGCATTTAATTAAAAGACAAAACAAAAATAATTGTGTTCAAGTGCAAAAGTCATTAAGCGATATGACTTCATAGATTTTTTTTTCCAGATAATTTTGCAGATACAAATAGTACAATCAATACTATGTTAGAAGAAATCTTTTTTTTTTCGTATTTTATATTAAAAGCAACAAACTGTTTGAAAACTTATTTCACTGATGATAGTCAGAGCCCGTGACCATTTTAGATGTGAGGCACTCTCAAATTTCACACACTAGTCTTTCAATGTCTATTAATAAATAGGAGATCTGTCTAAAGAGATAGTAGTTATTTAGCCAGACTGGTCAAGAAACAAAAAAACTGGATCGAAATAGTTGAAATGCAAACCACAAGCCAAAGCTTTGATAACTCGCCACATCTAGGAACGCAGAGTTTTAAAGATAGGTGTCAATTTGTATGACAAAAACAGTTAATTCCATCGCCAAGGCGCAAATTTAGCCAGTGTAAGCATACAAATGTATTCTGAATTTGCGTATCAATGACGTATGGCTCATTTTCCGAGCCTTGACGATGGAATAATTTTTTTTGTCAATTCAAATTGACGCCCCCCGGGTAAAATTTTAAAGCGAAGGTATATGTTTTCCTAGATATATAGCTAGTTTTGAAAGCATTAGTTTGTAGTTTGCATTTCAACAATTTTGATCCAGTTTTCTAGTCAGGTTCGGATATGTAGCACCAATCCGTCAGACCAACTCGATTTGCTGTTCAGTTGATTTTGAAAGAAGAGTGAATGAAATTTGAGAGTGCCTCAAATACCTAGTCTAAAAGAGTCATAAGGCTTTCGAGTTATGACGCAAAAGCCACAAAAAGAAAACTAGTTGTATAACTTATATAATAGCCAGTCGGAGTTCATAAGATGAAGCAGCTTTCATTCACTTTTTGAAATTCCCCGATATGTTAATTTTTTCCTTTAGGAAGAGAATTCCTCAAAAAAAAAAAAATTAAAATAGCATGCAACCGTACTTTTACGTACGATAGCAAAAGTAAAGGATACTTAAAGGTAATCAAAAAATTACATCTGAACAGAAAATATTAAATATTATTGAATTATTACTTAGATATTAATTATTAATGGTAAGGCCTTATGCACCAGTCAAGAACTTTGACGAGGATTATTATTTATTAGCTCATTATTAAGTTATTGGTTAATTACTAAGTTATTATTACAGCTGATTCATTCAAAATTTAATGAACGTATTCGATTTCTTACTCAAGTGGAATTTTTCATCAGTTTAAAACTAAGAAGTCTGAGATCCTGTTTCCAAATTACGTGACAATTTTTGTGTCGTCTTTAATCTTTTCATAAATTTGTTCTCTTTATATGTAGGATAAAACTTTCATAAATATAAATGTACAACGTGAATCCATTCAACAGCTGCAGAAATACTACTATTTTTATTATTATTGAAGACAGAAGGCGGGAAAGAATTGCCGCCAAATGACAGGTATGGCAACCCTGCGCTTCAAATAACCGACCGTGCCGACATTTCACTAGCTGGTGCACTTGAAACGCTTCTCGGCTGACTCATTTGTAAAATAGCATTTAAAATTTATTTAAAATTCGTAGATATCAACTTATATTCAGGGACGTAACTGACTGCCCAAAGGTTGGGTGCAATACGAGGAATAACATTTTGGCACTTTTAATAAAAGAAAATGAGAGTAAACTCAAACAATAAAATCAACAGACTCCCAGTCTTTCTTGCTGGAAAAGAAACAGGATAAAGTAATAAAATTTCTCCTAAATTATATTTACTTCATCGATCTTCTGTAGACAGCTAACTATAAACAAATACCTTTTGGGCATTTTTTGAACAAAATTAGGAAAACAAATATATTCATTACATTTGAGCGGAAACGGACAATGGATGAGAGCATTGTATTACTTCACTTTTTAAATTAATCTGAATCAGTTTCATTCTGAAATTCTCAAGCAAAAGAAACTAAGATTTACATATACTAAAAATTAGTTTTACTGATGTGTGTCATAACTTTAGTGATATATGTGCACATAAATTATGTGTTCAATGCTACTTTACATTATTAAAAGCGAATTTTACTGAAAGTGTCTTAAAATAGTCCTTCTACAGAAAAATTGCTTAGTCCAAAAACTGTTTATATGAATAATTATCTAAACGCAAACTTGCTATCGTAAAAAAAAAAAAAAAACCTAATAAACTATGCTTGCCATGTTATCAATAAAACATCTCTCGGAAAATACTTGTCCATCCGATTCCGAAACTAATAAAAAATTCTTAGTTGATTTAAAATCTCTTGGTTCCGAAGAAATAAGTTTAAACGTGTTTTAACACCTAAAAAATAAGATGCATTTTTGTAAAGTTCTATCAAAACAACCCAGGTTTGAATCTTGATCGGTCGTTCCGCACTGAAGATAGTCGTTTCTGAAGTTCGGAGTTTGTTTGGGAAGTGAGGTGAAAACACGTGAGTCATCACCGGCGCACAGTGATCAAGTGGTATTTATTCGTACCCGCACTTGGACGCAGCTATTCCATTCATTTGATCATTAACATCAGCGGCGGGCACAGGAGCGTTGGGAATGGATGACAATGGATACGGTCTTTGTGTCTTGGGATTGCATTCTAGCGGCATAGCAACAAAGGAAAGACAATAGTACAATTATGGGATGGTAGAAACAATGCTTTATTGGTGTTTTTTGTTATCCTACATTGCCAGAACTACAACGTTCCAGTAAATAAAATTTTAAAATAGTGGTAAAGTAGATTTTGGATCAACTAATAAACACATTTTTCAAAAATTCTATTGGTTTAATACACTTATAACCAAAGTAGTACCAATGATACGAAACAGAATATCTCAAATTCAACTGTCTAAAAATAATGCACCAATCATAAGTTTCTAAAAATTTAAAGATCTTTTCCTTAATTGCCTGAATTGTGAATAAAATAACAAGTAGAAATTTTCCAGTTGTTCTATTTTCCCTCTGTCAGGCTGCTTTAACTCTCAAGTTGATAACATCTGTCTGACTCACAATGCCAGAAACATCTGTCCATGAAACTAGGTTGGATTTCACAGCTCATTACTTATATAGCAATGCAAGTTTAAACTCTATCCGTCCGAGACGCAGAAATTACCACTGAGGGTTCATGATGTTCGGTAGTTTTGTTTCTATTTACTCCAACTGTTTCCATTCACTCTTTTTAGCGTTAAGTATCGCGTTCCCCTGATCCCCTAGCGCTTATGAATCCCAATATAAGTCTATTGAAATCGCTGCGATTCAAGCAGAAACATCAATTGATATGTGAAGGAACTGGTTTCAACAACAGCCTTTCTTCCAAAAGCCCCAATTTCCGATTCTCATTAGGAAACCATTGTGACTTCAAATGCATTTACGAGTAAGTGCAAAACAATACGAAACTTATCAGATCAGAAATCGCATTTCCATTATTTGGCAAGATTGAACGAGACAGATTTCAGATGCAAGGTGGAAAGTGGTCTGCCTACGGGAAATTACATACAGTAAACTGAGGAATTTGTGAACATTTTCACGTTATGCTTCACAACTTTGACTAAATGTGAAAGATTCTTTGACAACTAAAACTCTACAAGATAAACAACTTTCTCTTGTGAATTAATATACCGGCTACTATTAAACATTCCTTCGTTTTTAAGAAGCTATAAATTCCAAAGCATTACACATAAAAATATGAGTGATACATAGAAATAACCACTAACTCATCACACTCTAGATATGTTCTACGTGTGCCTCCTGGGTCACATGATACACGTCCAGGCTGCAGTTGAACTTTTTCCATACTTTTTGTAGCGGCATCTTGTCAACTTAACATCTAGTCTTCCTTTGAGGGCATATCAAGGACCTTTTTTAAGTACAGTACGCAAAAAAAAAAATCCGAACGATGGCTATATCTTGTATTCTAATAAATGAAATAAAAGTCAAGTACCGTTGTAAATCGAGGAAGGTCTTTATTAATTGTATAGAAAAAAAATTATCATGAGGGGTCGTCTACATATTAAAACTAAACCAAACTTTAAAAATTTCAATGGCAACCCCATAATATTATACCATTTAGATTTAAAATCCAAAAAAACGTCTAAATACCAAATTTCATATTTTCTAATGAGTGGTTAGTAATTTAAATGATGTTAAAAAAATGGCAAATTAATAATAAAAAAAGAATTTTTTTTTTTTTAGCCATAATTTCTTAAATAGTTAATATATTTTAGCAGTTTTTGTTTCAAACGATAGTTTATAAAAGGCTAAACTTAAATAACATACAACTTTCGTATTAAACAGTTTTTTAATAATTAATTAATAAAACAAGTTTTAAATTTTTTTAAAAGAAACATGATTTTTTTTTTTTTTTTTGCTTCCATTAGAATTATCATGGTTGAAAACCCCTCCAGAATCTTTTTCATTCCATTTTGACTTTTGCTTCTCGGTCTTTCAGCAAAAACGTAAAAAAGCTCATTTTAAGGGACTGCGTAATAGATTACGTCTTGAAGCATGCAAAACGTTCAATTCAGCCCGCTATAAAGAAATTTGTCCTCAAGATCGGCCAAAACATTTTCGCTCATAAGTGACGTGTTTCTCAAGGTAATGAACTGAAATTTGGTATCCAAGGTAAACGTAGTAGTCTAAATCGATTGAAAACGTAAAAAATAGGGGTTAGCATTGAAATTTTTAAAGATAGAGTTAAGTTTACTTAGCATACAGCGCCCTAAGAAAAAAATTGCACCAGGCGCATAGAAAATCGTAAAACAAAACATTTTGGTGAAACCGCAAGACTCTACGATAATTAAAATCGAGGATATAGCCATCGTTCGGATTTTTTTTTTTTTTTGCGTACTGTACCACAACTACCAGAAACATTAGAAGTGCTCAGGAAACGGATCAATGCTACAGTGATGACCATTGACAGGATGACGCTACAAAATGTATAGAACGAGTTCAACTACCGACTGGACGTGTGTCGCGTGACCCAGAGGACGCACATAGAACATTTGTAGGTATGTAGATTAACTTGGGAAGTTTGTGGTTCTTTTCTTGTATCACTCATATTTGTACGTGTAATACTTATAAATATTTATTGTTTTGAAAGTGAATAAACCTTTTATAGTTGCACAGTACTACTTCTCTAAAAAAATATTAACTTTGTAAATTGGCAAATGATGACAATTACTGGGTAAGTTATAACAAAAAGAAGTAAACTCGCCGAGTGTTCCGTACTCGATTGCTTTGCGTGTGTGACTATTTTGGAACGTAATAGTAGATTAGCAAGCAATTCAAGATCAAGCAAGCTATCTTCAATGTTAACCATTTTAGCCCCAAGGCTATTTGGATGCTGGTTCGTTAATCAGCGATTATTTTTCAAAGAAATTACCGAATAAAGTTAAGTCTCTAGTAACAAAAAATAACTTGTTTCTTAACACTAAGCCTACCGACCTTTTATATATACCTATTTCTACCGATAGCGGTCAAACGACCGCTTTTCAAATAAACATATTCTTTTCCAGTTGATTATAAATATTACAGAATTTAACATAAAAAATAATTATCATGTAATAATTAAAAAATATTTATTTTTTAGGGCTTTAGGAAGAAAAGTAAACCAATTTTGAATTAAATCTCAAATGCGGTCATTTGACCGCGAGTCATTTTTGTGGAATGCTTCCACCCCCTAAAATATTTCATATTTGACTTTTATATTAATTTTTCCGATTTTTTGTTTTGTTAGTTTAAATTGACGTTCACTAATTTGTTTGGCGCAATATGGACCACGTGTTGCCCTTGCACCAAAATTATCAAACCACCCAACCACAGCAGTTAAAGGTTAAAAACATATATGAAGTTTTAAAGAATTTATATAGGACATATCAGTAAGAATTTGGAAGATTGGAATCCCTGTAGCCAAAAGATATTAATTTATTCATGCTTCTGCCAGTAAGTTTGGGAATTGAGGGAAGGGAAATGTAGGTATTTTCCCGACAGTTAATTCACTATTTAAGGACTTTTACTTACAGATCACTACTTTAAATTATCAAAACTCGTATCCAAGAAATTCAAAGGGGAATTTGGAAAAGCTTAAGAAATTTGATTTTCCTTAACTTGCTTTTTATAATCAATTTAATTTTTTTTTTCATTAAATTTGAATCCCATAAAAATTTAACCTAATATAATTTATGAGACTTTTTTTTCACTTGGACTATAGTAAACATGAAAATGTAGTTTGTAGTAAAATTGAGAAAATAACCAAGCTTTTACAACTAACAATTTGACATGAATAATCAAACCAATTGGGAAAATTGAGTGAATACCATGTTTCGTTTATAATAAACAATCTGACTTAATTGTTTCATTCTTGAGTATTTCACACTTTATTCACTTAATTACTTAGTTTGTGAGAGAAAAAAGGGGGATATTTCAGTAGAACCTTATTTTTTATCTTTTAGCTTTGTACTTAGAATTAGGGAAAACATCTGAATATTTTGATAAAATAGGATGCATACAGATTTTCCCCGAAAAATTTATTTCTCATTCATCGAATATTTATCTGAAAAGTTCAAAAAATAATGAGCTAATTTCCAGCCGAAGTCAGAGGAATACCATCCCTACTTAATCCTAGAGTTCAGTAAAAACCCATAATTAAAACAATTAAGGACATTTCAATGTTTGATTCCTTTTTCAATGACTTGGAAAAGCATGATTCTTTTTCTAGCGATTCTCAGGAACTCCTTCGAACCCTTGTGTCTAATTTTAGCCACGGAAACAATTATCCTGTCCAGTATAAGAGTCCTGCTTTTGTCACATTATCTAATACCACTTATCACTGCCATTGAAAATGAGTCTTTTGCTCCCTCTAGTGTGAGGTCAACAGCCTTGGCATTGAACTTGAAGGTTGGCGCATGCGTGGGAATTCATTCAGAAAAAAAGTGATCCCAGTAACCCAATGCTTCCCATTGTAATGATTCAAACTCCTAACATTTAGGAGACAAAATGGTCTTCAAGATTGGCGCAAGCGTGGGAATTTATTGAAAGAAAGAGAGTGATCCCAGTAACACAATGCAGCACATTGTGATGATGCAATACTCATTAAATCTTGGAGACCTATAGCAACAGTAACATAGCTACTTTGAACACTAATGCAATAGGGACATTTAAAGTTTTAAAATTGAAACCAAGTTTAATTAAGTATTTTGCAGCTTTTTCCAACCCAGGACTCGTACGAATTTTTAGAAAATAAAAATAAAGATCTTCAAAATTATTATTACTTTTTTTAATTATTCTATTAAGAAATGAAAAGCAAACGACGAAACATGTTTTTAGTGGAGAAAAAATCGTACACTAGACATATTACAAAACTTGCATGCTTTTTTTTTTTTTTGCTCCAATAGAATCAGAAAAAAAAAATTGAAATTTTTCATGTTTGTTAAGCAGTTTCAAATGATCCTAAAAACTAAGAATTTCTAGACATTGAAACAAAACTAATTAGGTTTTAATGGCTCCAGAAACATCATGTTAAAATAAAGACTTAAGAAGTTAACAGTGGGTAACTATAGACGCTATTTGGCAATTTGTAAAATATTCGTTCATAAACGAGTAAGGAGTCTACATCTAAATAGCCATAATAGCAGCTGATTTATAAACCCTTAGTTATATAAAATCAGTTTGCATTTCTTTGAATCGGAGATAGTTTGAAAAACCAAAATAATTTTTCTAAATGTATTCGCAGCCTTTTATTTCAAATTTTTTTCTATCTGTTAGTTTCTGAATTTCAACAGAATATTTGAGAACGTAAAGATAAGTAATGACAATAAAGAATCAATAGCTTTTTTTTCCAATTCATAGGGGGAAAAATCGAGTTGCCCTCACAATTTCCGAATACGGCGACAAAACTGTAAATTGAACAGAATTTTTGAGAACGTATAATGGCATTATAGAATAGTTTTTTTTTTATTATTATTATTATTATTCAGAGGGAAAATAAATCGAAATCTTCACAATTTCCGGATACGTTGACAAAACTGCAGATTGAAACAATTCAAAACTAAATTTATAGATGTACAAGAAATCATTGTATTCATAAATTTTTCAAAAATATTTAAAATTATAGATATATAAGAAGCATTCAATAAAAACTAATGAAGCTTGAATGAGATGATACAAAAGAACGTAATAATATGACCGCGAAAATGTGATATACATCTTAACTTTCGGATTAAAAAAAAATCCTTATTTTTTGCACTCAATTAACTGAAATTTCCATACTTTCTCTATGGCTGGAAATCAGGAAATGGCAAAAAGTGGTTTGTAAGAAGTTAATTCTTAATCAACATCCGAAAGTGACCACACCTTCTTACACCAGTCCTTAAATAACAAAAGTAACATGCAATATAGCAAAACATTCGATTTCAAGGCTGTTTACGCCTATTACGTTTTGTGGCTATTACGATTTCTCGCGGAAGCGTTTTCCTTTTCGGCTTATCTTCAAGTATGAAGTGAAGTAAAAACTGCGTTCCACTTAACATAATAATTTCAAAATGTAGTTTACTCGTGATCAAACAGATAATCATTGAAAGCGTTCCCTTCCTTTTTAGCTCTTACCATACACTTATGCAAGGCCTATTCTAATCAAAATTTACGACTGCCCAATTCCCCCCCCCCCCCATCTCTTTAATAAAAACTAGGGTATAATGAAGTTTAACAGTGGCATAAGGAGGATTGGGATGGGGGATGATAGTATTTTGGAATTTAGAAATAATGTTGTTCAACTAAGTTAACCATTGAAGCATTCTCCAAAAACAAAACCCCTGTCTTGTCAGGAAAAGTTTCAATCGTGATAAAAATGCAATGACTCCATCAAAAGTGTCAAAGATTTCTTCCTATCGGACAAATCGCTTGTTAAATATCATAAATATATTTCTACCAAAATCAAATGTCACAAATCCATGACTTTTCAAGACTGAAGCAAATAATTTTCCATGACTAAAAAAAATCAAATGACAAAAAAAAAATTTAAATGAATTTTACTAACACAAACATAGTAAGTAAATCAATGTACCATTAAAATGATTTTTATAAAGTTTTATGTTAAATTAAGTAAAAATTCTTGTTTCAGTAACTTCCAAATCATCAGAAGAAAAAGGGGAAAACACTTTTCCATTCTTTAATATTTTAATGTTAAAAAAGCTAATCAATCTTTGATAATAAATAAATATTTGAAGAAAGAATAAGTCAATAATAATAAATTATATAATCAAAAATCAAATATTTTGATATCAGCAATGCAAAACAGGAAAGAGACGGGGGGAAAAACACAAGTTTACCAAAACTGTCATTTCAGTTCTCATATTATGAAATGTAAAAACGTAATTAAACACATAGATGAATTTTCCGATGAGCTGAATAGCGATTATGTCGTCACAGTTACGTGATTTTACTTATAATGTTTAGAAATCCATGAAATTTCATGACTTATGGCCATTTTTTTGCTCAAAATCAAGACTTTCCAAGAAAAAATTTACCCAATATCTAAATTCCTGACTTTCCATATGCGCGGAGAAACCCTGTATATATTAAATGAATTACAATTAACGAGTAAGTATATTGACTCTCTAAAACATTTAATCAGGTAGAAAATAGAAGGACTAAGTGGAGGAAAGGGAATGGATATATATTAAAAAATATTTTTGAAATATTAACTCTTAAACTTTTTTGTTTAGTTTTGTCCTTTTTCTACTGTCCAGTCTTAAGATTTACGACTGCCCGTTAGAATAGGCCTTGAACTTATGTAGTGAAAAGCAAATACAAAGATATGCATATTTGTCTGTGGTCAACATCCCCATAGAAAACTAGGAATGTTACACGCGCAATTTGTCAAATGAAAGGATTCGTAAAGAAAAGTTAACACAACCAACCAGATGTATCAAAAATAGTGACTGGAAGTCAGTATGCAATTTCTTATAAATGTAACATATAAGTCTGATGCTCATATCAATAATTTAAAGGTCTTGATGAGACTAGTTGGTTACATTGGAGTTTTCTGGCGCAAGAGCTACACTGCGTCCGAACATCGTTGTCTGTGTGATAGGGGGGGGGGGACCGGGTGAGACTTTCAAAGGGTCGATAAAATTAGAAGGACCAGAAGTGCTTAAATTTGACAAATGTGCACACTATAGTAACTTTAAGGGATTTAAGAAGTTCACATCTTGTCTTATTTCAGTCATTAAGTGTTGCCAATTTGTACGGTGCGCAAAAATAAAATAAAAAGGGGGGTGAGGGGGGGGGGGGGAACCGAATTTTTTAACACATTTTTTGTTCTAGAATAGGATACTTCGTAGGCTAGAGTTTTTAAAGTATTAATCTCAATTCAGTAAAATGGGTACCAAGTAGCTCAAACATTTGAAATAATATAAGATTATTTCAAAGTAATTCCAGACTGCAAAGGCCCACCTGATGGCTGTATGGTTAGCGTTCACGACTCGCATGCCAAGGGTGCCAGGCTCGAATCCTAGGTTAAGCATGGATGCTCGTTGTGGTTCGGAATCCACGTTAAGCTGAAGGTCCTGATCTGATTAGCCGTTATTGTGCATTAAAATAGGTCGTTGAGAGTACAAACTAACCAACAACCAACTATCCTGCAAAGTACTGATTACGTATGGGGGATCTCTCAATAATCCCAATATAGTTCATTGTGTACAAAGGCCCCAAAGAAATTAAACGCGGTCGCTTAGCGGCAACCATCATATTTCATAACTTTTTCTTGATGACCATTTTACTCGGCGTTTGTTTTTTACAACATCTGGTTGTTTTTTGGGAAATTAATTTCATAGAAGTAACGAAATGACTTGTAAGTAATGTCCGAAACTTGTATTCGCAGAACTTGTACCCGTTTTATCGCCTTTTTGTTTCCACGAAAATGGGCAACCAACTTTAGTTTTACATCTGAATAAATCATAAGATGATTAACTACAAGTTACCGCGTTTATGAATAACCGTCATCGGTTTAGCCGTTAGCATTCATTGGACGATAAATATTGAGGAGCTAAATTTATAGGCTCCGAGAAAATTGAATGACAGAAGGTTTAGCTCGTTTTAATGCTTCTTGCTTATTGTTATCCATCCCTATAATACGAAGTATTATGGGGATAGGGGACCATAATACCGTATTCAACCAAAAGTCAGAAGAGAAAGAAAAACCTGTGGAATGATTACGCTAATGGAGGAAAAATTTTTTGCTTACATTTAATTAAGTTTAAAAATTGTTTTATCAATACATTACTAATTAAAAATCTGCTTATAATCAAAAGAGCAGATTATTTATGTTTGAAGCTAAAATGAAATATACATTAATTTACCATTTATGCTTTAAAAAATCAATGTTTTTTTACGTAGAATATAAAGTAGAACCTATATAACTTTGTATTAAATATAAAAAAAAAAAACTCTCCTCGAAAATTGGACTTGTTTTCAAGTTTCATGGTGCTAATTATTAATGATTAGTTTTATTACGAGACGAATTGCCAGAACATATCTAGTCAATTTTTAATGATATTTTAGAAATTAATAAGTAAGCAATTCCCATCGTGTGAGAATTAATATGCTTGATAATCAATGCAGGCATATGATTGCAATTAATCAAGCAAAATTATAAGGTTAAAAGAATAGATGCAATTTCTACGAAATGGTTACAAGTAGAATATATTAATCACGACTTCTTACAGCCAACAAGGCAAGCGATGGCAGGTATTCGACGAAATGTATATTAGGTTCTATCAGATATATAGTATACTAGGTATTTCAATAACAACTGAACACATCACACACAGCAAATATCTAGGGCGTTATATGACGTATATAACTCCCGCCAAATTCGCGCCTTGACGATGGAATAAGCTATTTTTGCAATTTAAAGAAGAACTGTCGTTGAAACTGACAGTGGGGTTGCTATTTTTCAAAAATAGAACGAAATGGAATGGTTTGACTCAAGATTTGCATTTCAAACAATATCGTTCGGATTTCAGGATTTATTCGGTTGAATAACGATACCCACCAATCAGCCAGGTCATCATTTTATTGTGATTGAAGTACGAAATTTTAGGGCCTAACATATGTACTTTAAAATGGACTTTCCGTAGCTAAAACTTTCTAAGGTCATATTCGCTTAATGATGCACAATTTCAAAAATCGCGTACGGGTTTCTAGCGTTTTAAAAGAACGACTATTTCAGATTTTAATAGCTTCATTAGGATTGTCCTACCAAGATTGAAATAATGACTCAACAATACTAAATAACTCAACTCAGGAAATATACTTGAATAATCCCCAATATTGAATAATCACAATTACTACTCAACGCAATATTTAGATAAAATTAAGTATTGAGCCGAAATTGCAAAAGCACACAATTGAGCGCATACCTAGTACAACATTAACATAAATAACAGTCAAGTACGTAATCGTCAATGAAGCGTCCTTCACGTCGAGTTTTCTTTTTAAGTATGAGTATTAAGTACTCGTGTCCGTTTCCTCTTCAGATTTTTTTTTCATTAATTCTGAGGTTTAGCTGTAAAAATATGGTCGACTATGTAATGTCCAGTTTTACGATTCGTTAAGCAACAAGTATTGCAATGACAGCAATTGAAAGTCGAAACCAACTAAAACGCGTTGCATGGCTATTTGCTATAAAATATACAAAATATGGATACGTGGCATTTCAAGGGCTTACATTGACTCATGTCATAAGTTCTGAGTGAGGAGACATATAAAAGTTATGCTGAATTTTTCGACATCAGTATGCATAGAATTTAACTTTACGGGCTGAACTTTCGCCGGAACGAAAAAGAAATTTTAAACCGAAAAGAAAATAATCCAATACAAAGTTTTCAGGGATGAGTTTGGTAAAAAATCAAAAAGCTGAAAACAAAATTCCAAACGTTTTATGCGTAAAACACATTTCAAGCTATACTTAAAAAAATTGTGGTTTTTCATGAGCGTTTATAACACTGCACCTTCTCTGTCTGTCCGTGAGAAAAATGGTTCAAAATAGATGTAGAGATACACTTAGTGCTGTCATCAGGCAAGTTATAGCTTCAAAAAAAAAAAAAAAAAAAAAAAATCCTTTAAAAGCGATGGAATCCAACAAAAACTTCAAATTTTCAACAAGTCAAACAATTTTAAGCAGCTATACCATATTGACAAACAGGTCGAATATAATTAAACCTAGTTTTCTAAGTTTTTAAGCTACATAAGTACTAAAATCTTTACATTTAATTTTTATTCCTACAGTTCAGCTTGTTCAATAAAATAAAAAGCAACAAACAAACAATTTTACGTACAATTGCAGTTAAAATAACAACTTTAAACACAGCTTCTTTAGAAATTTTTTAATTGGGACTAATTTTCAGAATATTTTAATATCATTTTTATACAAAATGATATAAAATTTTTAGTATAAATTCACATGAAACGGCGAAATCGATCCTTAAACAGGCACTAATCACGGATATAGTGGCTATCGCATTTAAGGTAGTCTAGGCGAATGGCTACAAAACGGTGTTGAAAATCTCGGTAATAGCCGGTATTGTATCAGAGTAAACCTCGGTGAAAATGACCATCACTATAACGAAAGCAATAGCGCTTGCAATACCGGCGAAAATCTAAATATCAGCCGAAATGAAAATCGCAACAACGTGCGTATCGGCAATAGCGTCCACGATATCTGAAAAAATTTCGGTAATATCGACATTTTCTTGGTAATACTAGTGCAAATTTCGGTAATATCGGATGTTATCAAAGTACAGCATTCCATGAAAAAACAACTCTCACGCCAACTGAAATATCAAAGTTAGAACCTAATATACCGGAGCAACTCTCGACAATAACACTATTGTATGGGTGTAACACTCGACGAAAATTACCATCATAAAATCTCGGACATCAAAACATTCCTTCGGTAACATCGATGCAAATCTCAGATTTTACAACAGGGTAGCACCAACGAAAATGCCTATCACATAAACGTAAATATCAGCGTTAGCGCCGAAGATACCAGAACAATTCTCAGCAATAACGCTGTTATATCGGAGTAATACTCCGGGAAAATGGTCACCACAGCAACCTAAATCACAGCGATAACGCACGTCCTAGCCACAATAATCTCGGCAGTAGCGGACATTACATCAGCGTAACGCTTAACGAAAACAAGCAGCACATGCTGACGTAAATAAACGATAGTTCGGTGGATGTCAGACTTGGAAGCAAGCGCATTATTAGTATACGTTAATGGCGTGAAATCGTAAGAAGGAATTTAGATTTTGAGCAGAGAAAAAAATGACACAAAAGGCTCAAATTTCGGCGCAGTTGGAAGTATACAAAATGCGAGTTTGAGCGCCAATCTGACTAAAGAAATGCATTTCAGTAGATTTTTGTACTTGGAGCAGGAATGTGATGCGACGGCTGAGCAATAGGTTTTCCAATATTTCGGAAATGAAGCTGCTTCGCGGTTCAGCCTTAGAAAAAAGTTATTTTTCTGTGGGATAGAAAAAGCGGGAAAATACAGATTTTTTTCAGGAATTAGAAAAGCGGAACTTTCTTTGTAAAAGCGGAATTCTTTTTTTTCTAAAAAATTAAAAAAGCGGAATTCCGCCACATGGCGGAAGAAACTCATCCCTGAGTTTTGAATAACTTTAGACTCAATTTTAGTCTATGAATGGTTATTCAAAGATGCCAACTTTTCTACGGATTTTCCGTAATTTTTACTAATTTTCTGTAGTTATTACGGATTTTAACGGTTTTACGGACATTCTTTGAAATCTACGGAAAAGACCTGCACGAAATATATTTTTTAATATTTTTCCAATACTCTTGAAATTCATCAGTACTTTCACTATTGCCCAGATTTACGTTGTTTTCGTTGAGTGTTACGCAGATGTAATAGTCGCTATTGTACAGTGCGCAAAAAAAATAATAAAAAAATCGAACGATGGCTATATCTTGTATTCTAATTGATGAAATAACAAAAGTCAAGTATCGCTGTAAACTGTGGAAGGTCTTTATTAATTCTGTATATATTTTTTTTATCATGAGGGGTCATCTACATATTAAAACTAAACCAAACTTTAGTTTTATTTAAGTTAAATTTACTTAGTATACAGCCCCTTAAGAAGAAAAAATGTGCATTAGACATACAGAAAATCGTAAAGAAAACATTTTGGTGCAAACTGCAAGATTCTACAATAATTAGTACCGAAGATATAGCCATTGTTCGGATTGATTTTTTTTTGCGTACTGTGCATCGTATTTATTCATCATAATGCACGAGTATTGGCCATGGATTAACCGTAAAGAGAAATAAAAATCCGTTAACACTACCTAAAATCTAAATATATCTATATAGAAATTGACACCTCTGCGTTATTTTATATTCTTAATTAAATTTTAGATATCATAATTTCATCGTCTCAGTAACCAAGTAACTCTTAACAGGTGCACTGTCCGTTATTTGGATTCTAGAAAAATAATAATAACTCTACGTTTAAGGTAATGATATGGAAGAAACTAAAGGTACTTCAACAGGTGTTAAAAAGACGATCAGGGTACTTAACTATTCTTTTGTGGTGATCTCATCTGGGGCGAACCGAAAACAGAATACATCGATAATTTTTGTCGGTTATACGGGTCAGTTTTTCAGTGTTGACTGGATTTTGTTGCAAAAGTAGTCCACTATACCCCACATACGACTCGTTCGTTTCACAATGGGCCCACAAAAACAAAAATTTAGTTTAGACTACTATTAACTCCAACGTTTCCTTTATTAAACTGAGACCTAAGATCAGGATTTTTTTCTTAAAATCTATCGAAGGTTTCAGTTTTTTAGTGTTGTTTGGATATTGTTACAAAAGTAGTCCAGTATGCCCAACAACCGACTCGTTCGTTTAAAAAAGTAGTACGCCCACAAAAACAAAAATTGAGTTTAGGCTATTACTACATTCAACATTTTCTTTATAATAAACTGAGGACAACTCAACATTAAAAAAAGTAATTAGAGCGATTTTTTTTAACAACTAAACAAGTTTTTAAAAAAATTCTCATACGTAAAGTTGGATTTGGGAACAAATGTAAGCAGTAATTTTTTTGGCCAGCTCCCTAAAAAAATAATCATAATTTTTGAATTTTTCAGCAGTTTTTAAAATACGATTTATTAGCTCTATAAATATAATAGACTTAATAAGTTGGTCAAAGGATTAGGAAGTATTTTAAATTATTTCTTTAACGATTTGAGGTTTATTTCAGAACTAAATTTTCTAAGATTAGGAACTTTTTTCTTAATGTGGGGTGGTTCGGTATGATTTTTACCACATCACATGTAATGCAAAATACATTTGGTAGATAAAGATACATATTTAAAAAAAAAAAAATTGCCCTTTTTCGTACAAAATTATGAAGTTGGCATTAAAAAATATATACACTTAACGAAAAAAATATATACAAATTGGGAAAACTAAGCAGTTAAGAAGAAGTATCGATGTGTTTTTGATTGACAACTGCTAGGAATATTATTAAGAAATGTTTAATAGATAAGGAGGAAAGATGTACCTAAAAAGGCCTTTTAAACTTGGGCTAGATAGAAGACTAATGAAAAAGTTGAAATGCACTAAGAAAAAGAGCGGAAGAAAGTCCACTCAATTACCAAATCAGTGATCTTCAAACCAGTTTTGCCGTGAGAAGTCAGGCGGGACAAGACATCTGAGCAGACTGGATTCATTTGGCGTGAACTACTATAGCCAACTGCTGAGCATATTCATCGCCAAACTGTGTCTATCCGTGCCCCATTCCAAAAATTTCAGGAACATTTTAGAGATAATTCTCAAAAATTTTAGGGATCATTCAAAAACATTAAGGGATAACTCTTTTGAAGCTGACATAGGCTCCTAACACATACATATTCTTTCCAAAGCTTGTTTCAATACCGGCAAAAAACTGTTAATTTTCAAAAAAATTTACATCAAACAACTTTTTAGCAAAATAACAATTATATAATTAAACAATTTCACTATTTTGATCGACTTGTGAATTTAAATAACCTTTTTTCTTCTCTGGAAGAATGTCAGGGATTTTTTTTTAAGGAATTATCGAAAAATTTAAGTACAATTTTAGGGAGAAACAAAAATTTTAGTTAGATTTTAGCGATTAAAAACTAATTTAATAGAAATTTACCGCGAAAAAATGTGTTCATTTGTAAATTTTATTATAATATTAAAGTAACTGATCAAAAATTGAAGAGAAAAAAAAAATCGAAATTTTATTTAAAAAAATCAAACTTAATTTAATAAATTATATGCTAAATGGAAAGGGGAAAATATTATTGGAAAATAGGATTACTTGCTCTTGCGAATATTTTTCCTGAACTTTGTGAGACTCAAAATTCAAGAAAAAAAGTGCTCAGATCTTTTCAATACAAATTATCTTCTAACTCAATCGTCAAAGTCGTTTGAAAAATTATTCAAAGGTTTAAGGAAATTAACTTGAATCTAAATTTGAAAAATTAATTTCGAAACGAATTTTCGGGTTTTGTATTGTTCGTTTGGAAAAAGGCTATCATAATAAGAATTTTCCCAATTAGTAGGAAAAGCTATAAAATATAACGCAACGCATTAATTTTGCTCCCAAACTAATTTTACGTCTAACAATGGACAATGGATCGGAAATTGCCTCATAAAATGCCTCTATGCAAAAATTCTAAGAAAATAAACTATAGTTTTGAAAGAAGTTAACACCTATTATTTTACACAGAAATCAGTAACGAACGCCTCTAATGATATGAACAGACACTTCTTTTTCGATTTAATTTTCAAAACAGATATGAAGTTTTTAAACAGGAAACTGGAAATTTCGATGATGCTATTCGACATCACTAGTCCTGAAACGGTTAGGAATATTTCTTTTTTCGAAAATCTTAAATCCTTACGCATTTTTAAAGGGGGAAATAAAAGGGCTTTTGAAATTATCGAGCCAAATTGGGAAAAGGTGGGATCCAAAACAAACTATTTTTGTAATAGAACGAGTTATCAAAATGCCGCATTCAAGCGATAAAAAAAGAAAGTTAAATCTAACAGCTTTTCAATGACTACAGCTTTCAATGCGTTTTTGATGCTCGATCGTTTAACACATAATTGCCCTACATTTGCCTAACGGAATCAACAACCACTAATAAACAGGGTTCCCACTCAAATCACAGAAAGAAAATCAATGACTTTTAAGGAGCTAATTAATGTTTTTAAGGACCTTTGAAAATTTGTTTTCAGGCATTATATGTCAATATATAAATTTTTAATAAAGTATATTCTGCCAAAAAAGTTACAAATTGGTGATTGTGTAATATAAATATGTCGGAAAATTCTTATACGGTGCAGATACGTGGCGGTCACACGGGGATAGCAAGTCCGAGTTGTATTTGCAGTTGGCCACACAACATCTGCAAAACTTTTAAGGACCTCTAAGTATTTTCAAGGACTTTTAAGCACCTCAAAGCATTTTCAAGCACTTTCAAGGCCTTGAAAACCAGTTCAAAAATATTAAGCACTTTTAATGACCGTGGGAACCCTGATGAATGATTGTCAGTTTTTCTCCCCCTACCAGATGCAAGATTTTCAAGAATAAATTGTCTGTCAAACAATACTTCAAAACATACCCACATTTTTACCACTAATAGCAACAGAAATGTAACAACTGATTTTAATACCAATGAAATGATAATTCAAAGATTTAACATCGAAAGAAAACTCAAAATACTTTGGGAGCTTTCTCCAACAAGAGGTATCTCGATTTTGCCTAAATTAGTTATTCAGGGTTCCCACTCAAATCACAGAATGAAAATTAATGACTTTTCAATGACTTTTAAGGACCCAAGTAATGTTTTTAAGAACCTTTGAAAATTTGTTTTCAGGCATCATGTCTATATATAAATTTTTAATAAAGTATATTCAACCAAAAAAGTTACAAGTTGGTGCATGAGTAATACAAATTTGTCAGAGAATTTCGATACGGTGCGGATAAATTGCGGTCACGCGGCGATAGCAAGTCTGAGTTGTATTCTAATAAATTTTGCAGTTGGGCACACAACATCCGAAAAAATTAAGGACTTTTAAGGACCTCTAAGCATTTTCAAGGCCTTGGAAAAAAAATCTAAAATATAGAGCAAATTCCAAAAATTTTAAGGATACTTCTAAAAAATTTAGGGATATTTCTTTTAAAGCTGACATAGACTCCTAACATGAGAGTTTATTTTTCAAATCATGTTTTAATACCGGCAAAAAACAGCCATTTTTCAAAAATTGAATTGTTAAGCCTCAGAAAAGATTTTCTTCTCTGGAATAGGGGAATTTTCCAGATTTTTTTAGGAAGTATCGAACAATTTAAGTACAATTTCAGGAAGACACAAAAATTAAAGGAATATTAGGACGAATGCGACCCTTGTAATTTTAAACCAGATGAACATCGATGGACGGCAGTTTCAAGCATTGCATTTGCAATATCGGTAATTATGCTGTCACATACACTCTAGAGGTTGTCTGGTAAAGCTGAGAGAAACAAAATATGCCATAAATTTTGCCTTTGAACTAGCTTTATACAGACAATTGAAATGGAAGCCGTTTCTGTAAAGACAATAAAACATAGGAATATGCCATAGTCTCGAGAAAACTAGAATGAAATCATATTCAGAGACGTTCCGTGGTAGGTTCCGTTAGGTATTATTGATGCAATTACACGAAATCCTTTCAGTATTGCCGATCAAACGGTATAGTGGTTAGCGTGCTAACTTCTAGACCGCGAGGTTGCGGGTTCGAGTCCTGTGCTAGGCATGGGTGTTTGTAAATGTATGTTGGCTTGTCTAATGACGAATGTTTCGGCGCATTATAGCCCTCGTGTTGCTGACGGCGCCAGATAATCTGAAAACAACCAACCTTTTAGTATTTGAATGCAGTTTCGTTTACAATAATTATTTAACAAATATTAATTGACGGCTTTAATTACAACATGCTAAAGGACTTTCTTAAATGTAAAAATTAGTACATTTGATTTAGCTCTTTAGCTAAAGCATTTAGCCAACAAATTAGCAAAATCATCATTTTTGTTATCCGAAAATTAGTCCTCGACTTAGAACAAACAAGCTAAAGGTTGAAGAGTATTGTTCCAGTTTGAATATTAATTTTATATTTATAGTTCATAAAGAATTTATGTCAAGAAATTTCATTATTTTAGATTAAAAATCAAGAGTGATGAAACTTATAACCATTTGAGCATTTTACTAAAAAGAAAATTGAGACTTTAGCTCTTTTGCTAAAGAAATGTTGTACCCCAGCTTAAACACCGTCAATAACACCCTGTATTATCAACAATTCTTTATTGAGTATTCCTTTATTTAAGTAGTCTCAAGACTTGGACATTCCTTAAATTGTTTGCAGAAACGGTTTCCATTTCAATAATTTGTAATGTAATGCATGATTTCTGAACTCAAAAAGACTTCATTTTGATAGCTTTGCTAGGCAATTTCTAGGTGTATGTTCCGACAGAATTGCCGATCGTGCGCATGCATTGCACTCACCTGCTTGGAACTGCCGTCCGACCGTAAAGTCGTTGTGCGCTCGCACTTATACTCGCACCACGTCTTATAGCGAAAATCCGAAATTGGCAGTGCATATAATCCTAGATTGCTTATATGGCATCCATTTCTAACACGAGCAGTGAAGACTCGCCAAATTCTACTACTTCCATATTTCTCACAATAGAGTTTGGCGACCTCCGAGGTAGGAGGGAACACGTTTTTAGGGCTGCCAGAAAGCTACCCGGCTGAGGCAAAGAATCACAGACCAAAACAGCCCTATGTTTGCAAACTTTTCCGTAGTTCTCAAGGCTCTCAAGCTGTTTCCCTGTCTCAGCAACTACTACTGAAACACTTTTGTATGCAACTTGAATAGTGCACGGATGGGTTCACCACAGCGCGGAAATCATTTAACAAACTTCTCGTTAGTTGATTTTTTTTATGAAGGATTCTTTTTTATTTTAGTATTTAGTTTTAGTATATATCCAAACTTTCCTTAAGTAAAACCCTGAATGTGTTTGCATTTCAATGTAAAAGAATCAAAATAGAAAGTAGATTCTCCTATAAGACATCTCAGGCATATGTACAGAATATCTTAAAAAATTTATTATTAATTTTTTCAAAGGACACACAAATTTTTTCAATGATCTCCAAATTATTTTTAAATATTTCATTCTTTCTATATATTAAAATGAAAGTTTATATATATGAAAGAGTCCTAAAAGAAATGCACATTACTGATGGGGATAAAGTCTTTTTTTAAATATGGTTTCAAATGGAGAATGTCTTATTCTCTCACTGGAAACAATGGCAAAATCAACATAGACAAAAAATAGTCTTATATTGGATTATAATGATGCACAAGGGTCATACTATGCCAAAACGCAATGGAACAACACTTTGATAAAACAAACAGACCTGCATTCATGTCTTTAATGGGAGAAAATCCAGTAACTTCCACCATGCTCAATAGTTACTTAAATGCAGGATAAACATGCTGTTTAGGGGAATTTCATGTGAAAAAACAGTGCTCTGGGAAAATGTTCGACCAATTAAAGGCTAAATGCTGATACAACTTAAGCATACAACAGTATTATGTTTAAACTTAAAATCTGAATAGCAGGCAGACATGATACAGCAGCTTTCCTAAGCAAAAGAGGTGGAAATCGACTAAAAACGATCAATTATTAAAAAAAGACCTGCTTCCATTTAATGAACAATTAAGAGCCTTTTAAACAATTGTATTAGCACAATTGATTCTAATTGGATTTGATTTCAAGTCAAACCCCAAGTCGAGAAACTGCAAAAACACAACTGCCTTAAATTTAAATAATTATTTTATTATAGAATTTATTTAAATTTAAATTATTATAATTTATTTTTTAACCCAATTAGTTCAATTGTTTTTTCATAATACCACATAACTAGACCTCTGTAGGCATCTTTAAAGAGGTTTTTTAAATTTTTAGGAACCTTTTTGTCTACACTTTCCATACTCGAACTTTAAAATGGATTTTCATTAAATTAGTAGTAGCAGTATGTAAAATAAATATTAACCTAAAATTTGAAATTTGTTTTATCTCGGTATTGGAAAACAAAGCCTTTTCCCATAAATTGAAAATCAATTACTTTTTAAGGATCTAAATAATATTTTTTTTAAGGACTTTGAATATTTTTTTTTATACATCAGATTGTTAATGTGTGACTTTACAGCTGCTTGGCACAGAGCATTTATATCAAAACCTCTCATAATACACAATTTGCATTTTGTCTTATAAACAAACTTAGACGATGGTCTTGGATTTTTTTGGCTTGCAAAACGTAAACACTAATTTCACATGTTCGTCTCACAGAGTACAGTGTGAACCTAAAACCATTCGATTTCTACTCCACCAATCAGCAAATACGAACCAAATGATGTACAAGTTGATGCATGCTTAATACAAAAGTACCACAAATTTTGGTGCAGACAATTAAAGAATTTTAAGGACCTATGAGCATTTTCAAGTACTTTTAAAGCCTAGAAAACTAGTTAAAAGTGTTTAAGCACTTTTAATGACCGTGGGAACCCTGCTTTAAAGAGAAGTAAGGTTTAATTTAAAAACAGGAGTGTTACAGTCAGTCAGTAGGAATATTTGGTTTGTTGTGTGGTTGTTCACTTCAGAAGAAACTTTAAAAGTGAATAATTGTTCACAGTCATCACTTCTTTTGTAATTTTCTCAACCTGACAATTGGTGTACAAATTACAGCAATTTTAATACCACTCACTTGTCTTGTTAAACATTAGAACTCTATGCATCTTATTTCTCACTTACTCAAAGTCAATCACATAATTGTAAATTTTCCTCTATCTAAATTAAGCAAAAACACCCAATTACAATATCCCTGGCACTCACACCTTTTCAATGATGCAAATGTAAACTATTAAAAACAAGATTTACCAACACTTATACATAAAAACCAATCTCTAACACTTTTAATGTCTGTTAATTTTAGATTATTTAAATGACGATTTAATTTCATTCTAAAAGCTACATGTCCAATAAGTTTTACATTACTTACAGTTTCTTCAGGAACAAAAATAACCTAATCTGCAATACATTTACCATCCATTAAAAGCAGAAAATAAACAAACTAAAGGAAAAAAAGTTTTGCATTTCAAAGGGTTTTGTCTTTTGCTAAAATTCATTCGGTTTCTAGATTTACTTGTATTTTACATTGAATGAATTTCTTAATTGTATCTACTATCCACGTCAAGCAATGTCTTAGGTATCAAACGAAATGTAAAATTTTGCAGGAATTAATTACCTTGCAAAATTGAGAAGGCTGGTTGTAATTTGCTAAAACTTGGATGATATTGGCAGTTTTAAACAAAGAAGTTTCCTGATTTATTACAGTTTCTTAACAAATACCCTTTAAAAACTTTGATATTTCCTCCATAACAATATCATGCCTATGAAAACACTCACTAAGATTTTGACAATGCACAAAAAATAATTTTATGATTTTTCAAAAATCACTTACCTAATATAAATTTGACGAAGACTTAAAGCAAAATTTACACAGGATTTTGGTAATTTTAACACCTCAACAACAGTGTCCCATTTTTGGTGTTCAATGACCTAGAAAGAAAGAAAGAAATATTGTAGTTAAAAAAAAATTAAAAGTATAATTTAAATTTAAAAAAAAATATGCTATTCTCTTTCTCTTGAACTCAGTAGCAACCTTTCCTAAAAAACAAAGGCATCGAAACAAAATACATACTTTCAACGCAAAAGTCAACAACTACATGCAGATTGTCATTTCTATAAAATTTTACAGCACACAAAGCGGTGTAAAATAAATAAATCCATACTAATTAAATGCATAGTGTGTCTGAGCAAGCTCATCTTTGAAATAAATATACCAGGTCTGATTTTGGTCTTGGATAATAAATATTCAAACTAGTAGAAAAACATCAAAACTTAGTGTTAGTTTTTCGCAATTAAGTCAAACCTGTGTCGATATGAGTCACAAAAAAAGGTCTTCCTAGCATTCATACTATCACAATTCATAAGTTCTTCATTTTGTAAGTGATAAAATTTTGTATTGAATGAGGAAATGCGCAGCAAAATATGGCAAGCTATGAATTGTTTGGTAAATTTTTTTTATCTTTTGATGATTTCATATTAAGCACAATGAACAGCTGTTTTACAGCAACACAACCTGTACAAAATTATACCTTCTCTAACTAAACGTTAATAATGTGGTACTACTTAATTAAAAACATGCAGGAGGTCAATTCTCAACCACCAACTTGATCTTAAATGGTTCAAACACATTGATCACTCCTGTACAGAATGACCAATACATTTGAGGACATTTATTTCCTGTTTGATTATTAAATGAAATGAGATTCCTTCGGAAAGGGAAATAATAACTACATTTCCTTTAATTTGAGTTGGGTAATTGGAATGTCTTCAAAACATTCAAATAAAAGAGTCAATAACAAAAATTCCTGTACACAATTCAAACACAACCTGTACAAAATTATACCTTCTCTAACTAAACGTTAATAATGTGGTACTACTTAATTGAAAACATGCAGGAGGTTAATTCTGAACCACCAACTTGATCTTAAATAGTTCAAACACATTGATCACTCCTGTACAGAATGACCAATACATTTGAGGACATTTATTTCCTGTTTGATTATTAAATGAGATTCCTTAGGAAAGGGAAATAATAACTACATTTCCTTTAGTTTGAGTTGGGTGATTGGAATGTCTTCAAAACATTCAAATAAAAGAGTCAATAACAAAAATTCCTGTACACAATTCAAACACAACCTGTACAAAATTATACCTTCTCTAACTAAACGTTAATAATGTGGTACTACTTAATTGAAAACATGCAGGAGGTTAATTCTGAACCACCAACTTGATCTTAAATAGTTCAAACACATTGATCACTCCTGTACAGAATGACCAATACATTTGAGGACATTTATTTCCTGTTTGATTATTAAATGAGATTCCTTAGGAAAGGGAAATAATAACTACATTTCCTTTAGTTTGAGTTGGGTGATTGGAATGTCTTCAAAACATTCAAATAAAAGAGTCAATAACAAAAATTCCTCTAAATAAGTTTAATACTTCAAATCCAAAAAATATATTAACTATTGCAACCAGCAAAAAAATTATTATAAAAAAATATGAAATAATTGAATTTTAGAGATTCACCAAATATTCGGCATTTGGCCATTAAGCTGAATATTCAGTTTGGTTGAATATCTGGATAACGGGCGGCCGAATATTTTTTTTTCTATTTATGGCCAGTTTATTATTAGAAACATGATTTCATTCTCCTAATACAATATTTAAAAATGTCAAAACTTATAAGGCACATCCACTGCAATTTTAAGATTTTTTTCCTTTTTTATGAATTCCAAAAAGTGGTTAAAGCTCTTAAATTTGCCTACAACATAAGATGTGCTCTTTTAGTTTTGAAGATATGAGAACAGTTATTATTTTTTTTTAATGAAACCTTTCCATGTTAAGACAATTGTCATTAATGAAGGTCCAGTCCTATGTTTTTATAAAATAAAATAATCCTATTTTTTATTATAAGGGGTACTTAAGACAAGTTTTATAGGAAAAAATACATCAGATATTTGGCAGGCCGAATAATCAGTATTCGGCTTGCCATTGGCCGAATATTCATTATTCGAACAAAATTATTATTCAGTGCATCCCAATTGAATTCCCAGATTTTTTTTAATTTCTAAAAAATTCTGCGTTATCCAGAACGCAATTGATTTTTTTTAAAAAATTCAGCGTTTAAAACATATAATACTCTCCAATATTTTGTAAAAATAATGATTAGAAATGTCACCAAAAATGCTTAAATAGATTATTTAAAAGGATATATATTACAGTTTTTGAGCTAATTGGCAAAAGTGCAGAAATGAATTGCTCTAAAAATTACCAGAGGCAAAATTAAAATAATAACTACTAATATCTATCCAATTACAAAATATCCAAGCTTTGACAGGATTTTAACTTAGAGAAAATTTATAAGAATGTTCATTCAAGTACACTACTTCTGTTGGTGATTTATGAAACAATTTGCAAAAATTATTAGCTTGGAGAGCAAATTTCATCAGTGATGTTGAGAGGTATAGAATTAAAAATAAAATCTTGAAAAGAAACAATTTTCCCTTTGAGTTTTTTGGAGAACATAACATTATTTCCTTTTGGACACCTATTTTGCAAATATCAATATCTGATTTGATGAACTGATAAAATTGATCTAAAAGAATTTATATAAGTTAATATTTCATTTAAGTCATTTTCTTATAACCTTTTATCGAGGTTTTGGAGCAAGGACACATTCACAATATTATATATTTGGTGCATGTATAATTTTAATGAGTATTCAGTCACCTTTCTTGTTGTACATACCAGAACTTTACAAATTCACAGTTTCACTCATTTTTACCCTTCAAAGTACTAGTTTAGACATGTTAGGTTGTTTAAAGTATTAATGAACCTGCATTTGTATCACTTAAAGACAATTTTTAATTGCTAACTATACAACATTTAAAACAAAAAGGAATTAAGTTTGCTTTAACAACACATCTCCCTCTAAGATCTGGAAGCAGACTGCTTCATTGCCGATTAGGTTACACTAGGTCACTATCACATGTACAGCTCATGAATGCAGTATTTTACAGCTCATGAATGCAAAAATTTGCAGCTCAAGAATGCAGAATTTTGCAGCCCATGAACGCAGAATTGTGCAGCTCAGGAATGCAGAATTTTGCAGCTCATGATATTCAAGTTGGCAAAACATGGTGCTGCCAGCAGACTTTTAGATGACAAAAACCATTCCTGCTACATTTGGTGCAGAAATGTTGAACTATGAAGGAGTTATTTTAACTAAATTGTGTAAGACTGTCCTTGCATCTCTATATATTGTCAAAAATAAAATGTAACTTTTCTAAATGAAGCTGCAACCAGATTATACAACTATTTACCAAGAAAATTCAATCATTGAATTTGAAATAGCATTTAAAGGAACATTAACTTTAAAAACAAAGTGGTAAAAAAAGGAGGTAGAATTTAAAACTGATATTTTGTAAGCTAAATTAAATTGACACTGTCTTAGCAACCTAAACAGAACTTAATTAGCTATGGTTTTAATCAGAGATTATCTTGATATGTGCTGAAAACTTGGATCAAATTAGTTGAACCATTTACTATGACTAATTATGAAACCTATTAACTTTAACATTAATATATGAACAGCGTCACTCTAATTTGGGATGAAATTAACAAAATCTGAAAATTTAATTAATATTCTTTATTTTTATTATTTGAAGAGCAAAAAAAACTTTCAGATATATTTAAATTAGTAAGTATTACGATTATTTTCAAAGTTGTGGAGCGAACACTGTATATTTAAGCGAAGAGTTTTTTAGTAGTGTACGAGACAAAGACGTAAAGATTGGTGCAATAGAAGTCTCAAATACATTTTTAAGTTTAAATTATTTTTAAAACCTAAACAGTTTGTGTGTGTGCAGCAAATTAACTCGTAGAACTTTGTAAAAGGCTTTTCTCAAAGAATGATCAAGCCAATTCATTCTGCATAAGTTGAGATACAAGTCTTAAGGAACATACTGAATATTTTGTCCCTGCCTTTCAAAGACTTTCCTTCATTTCTAAAAACAAATCCTTAGTTTTAAGGAGCACATTGCCAAAAGGTCAATCTTATGACATTTTGCAGTTTGAATCATATTCCAAGATTTCTTGTTGTTCAATTTATTTCCAAATTTTTTTAATTTGCCGCTTTTTATTTAGTGAAGACTATCCCATTTCTTAAGCAAATCTTTTATAACAAACATCCGTACTGCGCTCTTTAGAAAGATCCTTCACAATCTAAATAAAATTCCCCAAGACCATTCTCAGTATTTATGTAGCAAAAGCATTTAAATCGTCAATTTTGAGCCCAAAAAAAAGTATTTTTTAAGTAAAAATAAGCAGCCCACCATTTCCGGCACCCTAATTGAAATATATTATAATTTATAGCCAATTGTAATTCTGGAAAATCCCTTAAAATAAGTTGAATAGCAAGAAACTAACGAGTTTTCATTTTTATATTAGTAAAGATAGTTTAATATACTTCGTGATACAATTAATAAATGCAGCAGTTTCATTTAAATAATAAAACTGAAGCCTAGTAACCAATAAGGTTTCACAATAGGGATGCACCGAATATTCCGTATCTATTCTGATTGGCCGAATATCTGGATATTCGGCCCCCCAATATTTTTTTTCCCTTCTATTTATTGCCAATTTATAATAATTGAAGAATACCACTCTATAGAAATATGATTTCATTTTCATTAGACACTATTTAAAAATGTCAAAACTTACGAGGCGCATCCACAGCAATGTCAAGATGTTTTTTTCTTTTTTAAGAATTTAAATTTGCTATGACATAAGACGTGTCCTTTTGAATAGTTTTAAAGATACGAGAAGAGTTTTTTTTTTTTATGTAACCTTTCCTTGCCAAGAACAGTTTCATTAATTAAGGTCCGATCATCTATATTTTTATAATATACAATAATTCTATTTTTGTTACCATAAATGGTAATTAGACCAGTTTTATAAGAAACAATACATCAGATATTCGGCCAAAATCACCAATCGGTGCATCCCTATTTCACATTTTTAAATATAAGTATGGCAGTACTACTATTTACTATTTTGAATACGAGAGGTTTGTGCTTTGTTCCAGACTAAATCAGGCAGAAGACTAAATCACAGAGCCATCACAATTCCATTAAAATGGTCAATAACTTTCCAATGCTGATGTTGCAAAAGTATTTAAATTACCATTGATTTTCAAAAAGTATTAAAGAATCTCCTAATTTTTAAAGTGTTTTAATAACATTAAGAGCTCCCATATTCACAAACAATTTACAGAGATATAATAACAAAACATTAATAGCCTATGTATTATCTTGGGATGTAATTAACAAAATAATCATGGAATTTCTTTAAAATATGTTCAGTCATTTCAAAGAATCTTATCAATAAACCTAAAAATTTAATTTATTGCAGAGATTTTCTTATACTCTGGGAAAAATTTTTAGGAGAAATCCAGGATATATTGTGAAATTGAACCTATTTTTCTTTTCTACATACTGAGGTGTTTCCAAAATTGAGCCTATTTTTTTTATACCTTTTAGAGATATTTTATAATTGGACTCTTCTCATGATTTCAATTAACTGTCCTATTACCTTGCCAAGACTTTCCCAATAAAATAGCTTTGCAAATATCCTTCACTAAATAGACATCCAAAAATAAAAAACATTTTGAACAAAATAAAGGCAACTCTCTTTTGCTTTAAAATTTGAAATACCATTGCTTCTCTGCCATTTGATTTGAAATTTTGACTGGTCTGAATTCTTTGGACAACTCAAAAAGTCAAAACATATCACACACCTATTTTTATAGAAATATGTACTACACACATTTTTTTTATACCTTATCAGCAAAGTCAAAAATAAAGGAGGACAAGACTTAAGAATTAGCAGTCTACCAAAACAGATTTTCTTCCTCTTCAAAGCAAACTGGGCTAATGAGGAAAGTTGTCAAAAAAACAAAGATTTGGGTAAATTTTTTTATAGAAAATATTGTTGGTTTAGAAACTTTTTACCTAGATTCAGAGAAAATTAAAAAAATATATATATTGACCTACATTTTTTAAGTATTTAAAAACAAGGGCAGAAACAAATTACGAATTGTAAGTGCGCAAAAATCGATCCTTTTTAAGAAAACTTTACTAATATAACATTTACTAATATAACTTTACTAATATAATGATGGACATCACAGATTTTTCAGAGGCCTTAAGATTATTTTACAAAACTGACACAAAAAAATCTTATGAGTCCCATTTACAAAAAACAGAAAAAAATTATGTGTTCTCATCAAAAATTATCAACAATGCAGATTGTTTTATGCAAAAAAATAGAATTTATATACTTATTGTATCTGTGCATTTATCCAAAAGAATCTTTCATTTTTTAAAATGTTTTCTCTTATTAAAAGCAATGCATAATTTACTTTTACTTCTTTAAAAATATATATTTATACCTGTATATTAATTAACTAAAACAGTCTTGGTCATTTTAGAATATTTAATTTTACTGAAAATATGAGACTATTTTCTTAAATTATGGAATTAAATTAATGTACAATAATATTGAATATTCCGGGTTTAATATTTAATTTATTTTGTTAAATTTCTATGTTTATGTAAAACAGGATTTTTTGGCAAAATGACACATAAGGTGCTTGTGTATTTTATGCAAACTTAATTTTCAGATTTAGGAGTACAAAATAAACTGTGTCTGAAGTAATATTAGAGCATAAATTTGTACTACTCTCTTTGCATTTTGGCACAACAAAGCTTTAACAACCCTGTCCATTTCTTTCGAAATTAGTTAAAATTGTGTTGATCTTAGTGGTCTAGCTATCTAATTAGTATGTTTTTACAATTGAAAAACTTTACATTTAGTTTCGCAAATAAAAAAAGCTTTAATATCATGAATCAACAAAAGTTAATCTGGCATTCGCGAGTGCTGTTTTAGCTAAATGTTCGAATTAATAAAGGTGTATTACACTGTTTTTCTAAAGCATTTACTCTGGAAATGTGCACTATAATCCATTAATGTTCACAAGTCAGTTGGAAGAAACAGCTATAGGCAATTTAATTTTGACACATCTTTTAACTTACATTTTTCTTTAGACAAGTAAGTAATATATGCTACATCTAATTTAAATAATTTGGATATTATACATAATAACTGATTCTTTTGCAAAATAACAATCACAATAGGTTAATAGAATAAATTATCAATTTCATATTTATCATACTAAGCAGTTATTATACATAATAAAAAACACCTTGTTAATATAATATTTTTCATTTATCTCAAATTAATCAGCTATTATGATATGGATGATTTCCTTTTTACCAAATTAATTATTTATCTCAATAAGCCAAGTTTAATCCATAGTAAAAAAAATTAGATTTTCACTTTTATGTTAGTTATTTTAATGCTTTTATTGTATTTGTTTTCTTATAAGGCAAATTTAGACTGGATAGATTTCTTAATATTGGGGTATGTGATCACCCTTAGGTTAGGAACCACTGCCGTAAGGCATGACTAGCCTTTGTACCAAAACAAAATTTGAAATCAAGATCATTTTGATGAGAGAAAAGAACTATGGAACATGGTATTTCTCATAGAGCAGCTAGTGTCTTGGTACACTCCATAGGACTGCTTTTTATCTCTAATCGGAAAGGGACCACTTCAAAAATTTATATCTGTCATGAAGGACAGAAAAAAATTAAGCAAAAGCTATGACTCAATAAGGCAAAAGTATCACAAGACAAGGTTCTTACTGAAATCGTAAATTGAAAATCAATGACTTTTCAAAGACTATTAAGGACCTAAAAAATATTTTTAAGGACCTTAAAAAAATTTGTTTTCATGTATCAGGTATTTAATGTGTAACTTTACAGCTGTTTTGCCCAAAGCGTTAATATCAAAATCTTTCACACATAATTTGCAGTACAAACAGACTTTGATTATGGTCTTTTGATTGGTTGATTGTTTTCGGATTATCTGGCGCCGTCAGCAACACAAGGGCTATAATGCGCCGAAACATTCATCATTAGACAAGCCAACATACATTTACAAACACCCATGCCTAACACGGGACTCGAATCCGCAACCTCGCAGTCCAGAAGCTAGGACGCTAACCACTATACCGTTGGTCAGCATGGTCTTTTGATTTTTTGACTCGCAAAACGTAAACAGTAATCTCACATGTTCGTCTCACAGAGTACAATGTGCAATTAAAACCATTCAAATTCTACTCCAAAAATCAGCAAATACAAATTAAAGGATGTACAAGTTGATGTATGCTTACTACAAATATACAAAAAAAATGTGGTGCGGTGCAGATAAGTGACAAAAATTAAGGATTTTTAAAGACCTATAAGCATTTACAAGCACTTTTAAAAGTCCTGGAAAACCAGTAAAAAATATTAAGCACTTTTAATGACTTTCAATGACCGTGGAAACTAGTCAATAAGCCTTTCAGTCTGATGTTTAAATGCTTATTTCTAAGGAAATGGTGCTACAACCATAAAAAAATGAAGCAGAAAAAACACAGTACTGCGAACATGAAATACCTTAGAACTGAAAAACTTACGAAAAAGATCTGCGTAATCCACACAATGCAAAACTCAGATGAAGAGTAATCCAGTTTCAATAAAAATTTAAGAAAAGCTATTAATTAGCAAAAACAGGAATGTTGATTAGATAGGATTGTTTCACTTGTTCATGGCTGCATATGTATTCGGGATAAAATACAAAATCTATACAGTGTAATGAGCTATTCGCAATACTCTACAAAGATACCGAAATCCATATTTTGTACTTCGAATTCGCACAAGTTAGCAAGTACTTGCAAACAAGCTTATTCTGTGCCATATTTTAATTACCTTCACAGGAAGTTTTAGACACTCAAAATTAAACTCGTTCCTTTTTTAAGTATTATTAATATGAATTCAACACAAGACAACATGATTTGTTGTCAATTAAGCTGAATATTCAGAAGATTCATTTGAAAGATTTGGCACAAGGAGCATATTCGATACTTAAAAGAGTCAAAATGAATTCTCAGACGCTACATTTCACACAACTTCAGTACCTTCAGAATATTGATTAATTACAGCAACATTTAATATTTAAAACTTGTGCACCTGTGTCAAAACTTCTGCTGTTAGATGCATTAGAACTTCAACAACTGGATTAAATTTACACAACTCATTATAATATAATCATTTAACTATCAGTTATTTAACGAATAATAGGTTTTTGAGACATATTCTCAGACATTTTACATTCTGAACACTAAAAACTATATGAAACAGCTAAGAAAATATATAATTTCCATAATACAATAGAAAAGAAGATAAAATCTCAAAAAGTTCTATGACAGAAGGCTTCTGCCATACTTTATGTTCGTTTGAGAAAAGACGGTTAAAAAAAATTGTGTTCACTTGAATCATGCACACTTGTATAGGAAAAAGTATCTTAATACGAGACACAACATTAAATGAGGGGTGCAAAAAGAATGTATTATTCCTAGTCAGGGGTTAATGCAGAAGAAAATTTGGGTATATTTAAGGACCCTCCACAAAATTCCTTGTCCAAAAATCTGACCCTTCACAAAATTCCATAATCAACACACTTCACAAAATTCCATGTCAAAAAAATTTACATCTATAATTGTGAAATTTAAATCATCTAGGAGTAGAAGGATGTCATTGTAAATACTTGTACCAACTCAACATTAAAAATTTTAAATTGTTTTTATTATTTCATGAAAGTACCACAAAAATATATATAATTGGAAATTATTCCCAAAATTAATATTTTACACAAAATTAATTATTTTCTCCACAAAAATAGGACACTGTAAAAAAAAACCTGGATAGACCCTTGATAGTTAAAGGTACAATCTCAAAATGCATTAATTACTCAGTGACACTACTGAAGATGAAGTTTTTGAAAAATGACAAAATACTGCTGGCTCGATTTTTGCAGGTTTGGAGAATTTTGATAGATAACTTTAATGTAATGAGCTCCATTTTTAGTTTATAAGATTTGTTATGAGAGTAAAACCGAAAAAGATACAAAAAATATATCCATTTTTAAAAAGAATCCAAAATCATTAAGCGGAAAGAAATAATGAGACAGTTTTCACGATTTAAATAAGTTTCGTTTTATCGATAATCACCCACAATACATTCATTATTCCTACAAAATTACTAATTGCAAAAACTGAATCGAACGATTGATCATACAACTAAAAAATTAGGCCAGTAAAATAATAAATTCGTACAATTTATTAAATATATAAATCTGATAGTAAAAGTTTTTTGTAAATCCCAAGGAATGTTTTCAAGATTTGGGGCGACTCGAAAAATTACAGCAGCAATATACAAGTTATAAAATGCAATTAAACTTTGTATGAAATCATTTAAATTTATGAAATATATAAATATAACTAATAACTGACAGCTTATGCTGAAGAATTTTTTCACGATTTGGGACAATTCCAGATGATTGTAAAAAGCATCGCCAAATGTTGATGGCTTCGTGCTAATAAATATATCCCACAGCCTCTACATTAGGCTTAACATCCTTTGTTTATTTGGACGCTTTTGAAGCGAAGAAAATTAAAGAAACGATTTTCTCTTAACTAAGATGAGACGAAAATAAGAACACATGCTCTGATAAAGAGGACAAAATACAATATTGGGATGCTAATCGGGAGTTTCACCCTCACTGTCCATCTCCCCCCACCCCCTCCCTTCCCCTCACACTCAACATTATAACGATCTCTGAACGAGTTTTCAAAACAGAAGCGCGCTAGAATAAAGATTTTTTTTCAGTATAAAAGCAAATAAACATACTTTTTGTAATCCTCCAAGCGCGGTCACTTGATTATAAAACTTTTGCAAATCAATTTCTCGGCCATTGATCCGGGGAAGGTGACGAAAAGGTGTCCTGGAAATAAATAAAAGCGATTGAGTTTGGAAAAACGAGTGCATTTAGGGAATGTTTGTTGGTTTTAGAAACGATGGTTTTTGAAAAAAAAAATAGGACTTACCCTCTATTTTGATGAAATAATTTCAGCTCATTCACGAAGGCATAGTAATCCTGTCTAGTAACATCCGGTTGGCGATGCAATTTCTCCATATTTAAAATATTTTAAAACAACACAGATCAATAGAAATCAACATTCCACGATGGCATCCCATTGGCAACTGTATCTAACTTTCTACAAATCCATCTGATCGTTGAACGAAAGATCTGGATAAAGTAAGCATTTCTGATCTCATCTACTATGGGCTTCCAAAACACTAGCTTTTCCGACCGACACGCAAGCGGCGGCTACGACTGGGTTCTTCCAGAGCCGACACATTTGGCGGGTTCTCACATGTCAAACGCATCCCATCGCCAAACCTGGCGCATGCGCACTTTTGATTACCCAAAAAGAATGCTTTGAAAAAGCTAGATGCATTTTAATCTATTGGCGTAGGAGCGTAGATACCATAGAGTAGTAAGGACTGGGGTGAAGTGGAGGAGAGAGGTAGGGGACGATGTCCCCTTACCTTTTCAAAAGGGGGAACGGTTTTCACCCTCATTTGAAACTTTTAAAAAACGGAAAACTTGCTTTCCTTTTTATTTCGCTCAATTTAATTTCTCGATCAGACAGACTTTTTATTATACAGACACAACGATTTGTATTTGTTGCAACAAATTCCACTGGGGAAACATGAGGAATCGTTTTGCTGGTTTATAAATTGAGATAAATAATTATCCTTACTGTGGCAGTCAACTGTAGATCAGATTACAGTTATAAATCCCTCATTTGAGAAAAAGTATGACATGAAATATAAAACTGTAATTATTCGCTGCAAACAATAAAATCTACACATGGGGGGTGAAAGCAGGTTACAGATTTGTTCCAAACTTGATTTTTTTTTTAAATTTCAATTGAATTTCCTCGTGAAATGTTCATTAATAGTTATGCATTAATTCCCTGTTAAAATTATTATTTTTAAATTTATTCTAAAGTTCAACAACATCTTTTTCCCTGTAAATTCTACCGTTTTCGCCGTTTTTTGCAATATTCAAAATCCCTAGAGAAGGGGGGGGGGGATGGCAAGGGCTCAGTCCTGGTGGCGCCCATGTGAAACAGTAAACACGTAATACTCACTTTCTGTTATGTTTGTGAAGATAGATTGAACCACAATTATGTATCGTTTTTACGATTTGCAGATCTTGTACAAGGTTGGTTGGACTAAATATTTTCTGGAGCAAGATCAGTGCTAAGGTCATACAGAAAGAGTCGGATGAGATTGTCTACCGGCGAGTCTTTCAGAAGGAAACCGACACCAACACGCATTTGCGTCTCGCATGACAGAAAACTCTTGAATATCCTCAGAGACTTATTTCCCATAAAGCCCGTAAGTCCCATCAATGCCTAGCATTACAGGGGCGTACTGGCCATAGGGTTGTCCGGTGCAATTACCGGGCCGGTCAGTGTCTGTAAAAACAGGGCCGGTCTGGTATAAAAGTTATTATTATAACTATTACTATTTTTTTAGTTTTTCCTTAACTTTTTTGAAAAAAGCTTAATCCATTCAATTTTATATTTAGAAAATAGATGCACTAAAATTTATAAATTATAGTATTACGAGTTTTTACCCATTTTATAACTTTTAAGATAAAATATATATGTATTGTTATTTCGGGTGTAATTTTCTAATCACAAGGACATTCTTTATTTTGCTATTTAAATTTCTTTTATTTAGTTTATGAAACAAGAAACAAACAATAAATGGTTTACAGAAACCAAGTTCACTCAGAGAAGTTGTAAATAGTAGAGACAATTTGATGTAATTAAACTAATTATAAAAACAACCCAATTATTAAAATAAATTAAACTTTAAAATTATTGGTTGGTTGTTTTCAGATTATCTGGAGCCGTCAGCAACACGAGGGCTATAATGCGCCGAAACATTCGTCATTAGACAAGCCAGAATACATTTACAAACATCGATGCCTAACACGGGACTCGAACCCGCAACTTTGCGGTCTAGAAACTAGTACGCTAACCACTATACCGTTTGGTCGGCTTAAAATTATTGAAAACTATAATAAAACTAATTATTGAAAATAATTATCAAGCATACATATTTAAATAATAAAATATACTGATTATTACAATTAATCAATTGTTGGAATAATTTTATTATTAACTATAATTAATAATATTTGATTAATGATTATATTAAAAATTTGGGCCAGCATAAATCTAAAATCACCGGGCAGATATTGCGCCCCAGTACGCCCTGGCCTATCTGCCACCAGTGGTGGCGTCGGAAACAGCCCGAAGAGGAGAGTGACATGGGAAGTCCGTGGAACTTTTTGCCACTCGGGAGGAAAGTTTAGAGCACGAATCCCCCCCCCCCCCTTCTCTTTCTTGCGCCTTCATAACAGCAAATTGTAATCTTTAATTTTAGATCCTGCTGGTCATAGTCCACAAGCTCAGTTGAACCATTCATTGATGACCATACTGCTATTGTTGAATTGTATAATTTGTAAATTCTGACCTAACATCAAGAGAACTAGAGGTGTGGAACACCGCCCAACTTTAAATTACACTATAATATTGATCATTGCATTAAAATTTATGGTGTTAGTTACAGTTTTTATATTTTCACTCATTTAAATAACATTTGTCAGTTTGGCGATATTTTTGGCAATAATTTTTACATGGGCAAAAAAACAACCAACCCGCCAAGAGGGCAACTTTGGCGATGTTATTTGATAGACATTGCATTGTTCTTTCATATGCGTGAAACAGAAAAAAAAATCTGCTTTTTAACAATTGCTGAAAAACATGATTTTTTAATATTTCAATCTTACGCGCATGCGAGATTTTGATGAAAACCTTAATGCTAGGTTGGTAGGTCCCATGGCCACCACTAAAATTTGAACATTGTAGGTCTATTTGTTCGAGAATCATGACTACGTACACACAGACATACAGACACACATTTTTCTAGAACACTTTTTTGAAATCAGGTTATTCCAAAATGCGAAAAAATGCAAAATATATATATATATATATATATATATATATATATATATATATATATATATATATATATATATATATATATATATATATATATATATATATATATATATATATATATATATATATATATATATATATATATATATATATATATATATATTTTGATCGAGCACTATACTTTAATTACCCTATGTAAACATATGACTCATTGAAAGTAAAAAACTTGATATAGGGGTAGTTTTCAAAGGGCTGGAGCTTGAAACACACTTCTTTATTTTCATCTCTGACGGCAAACAAATTCAAAGTTAACAACTTAAATTATTTTTTCACTGAGGTTTATTTTTTTTTTCTCTTTAGAGACAAGAATTGATATATTTTATTTCCAAAAGTTGTGAATATTTTAAAAGATTATTTTTTTACTTAAAACTCGCCTATTTTGGACATCTAAATTGTTAATTGATTCAGTGTTACTAAGAAAAAAGGGTTATAACTTGTTTTCCCAGGAATTTTAGTCTTTAACTGCTTTAAGGGGTCTGACAGACCACTAGTCATTTTTTGTAGAATGCTTTCACTCCCTAAAATATCTCATCTTTGACTTTTATATAAATTTTTCTGGTACTATATTTCTTAAACTTTAAACTGATGTTCACCAATTTGCTTGGAGCAATATGGACCATGTGTTGCTCTTGCGCAAAAAACCTCAAACCACCTAACCACAACAGTTAAAGGTTAAAGAAAGAGATGAGTACTTTCAATTTAGGAAAATAGGTGGCAGAACTGGTTAAATAATTTTGTGAGATGGAAGGATTGTTCTAGAAAGAAATATTCCACGTTATATTGTGTCCAAAAGTAAAGAGCGAAACAAAGCAGTATTTGAATACGAAATATATATGAAGTAAGTACTTAAAACTCATTTATTTGTCTTTTAAAATAAATTTTTTATTGTTTCCAAGTGCTTTTGTATCTATTTGTGCAATTTCTTTCTTGTAAATATACACTTTTATTATTTGTTAAACTGCAATTTTCCTATTCACTTAATGATCGAAACACCGATAATCTTCTTAATGAAGGTATTGTTACTTAAAGTCTTAAAACTTGAAATAAAGTATTAATTATAATATTGCTTTTGTTAACGAAGTGTTTTTTTGTAGAAAAAAATATGTAGGCCGTAGTGTTTCTTAGTTTTTTAAACTATTAATTATTTTTGTTGTAAACTATAATTTTTTATTTTTTTTAGTTTATTTTTTTAGTTAAGTGTACAACTCTCCTGTTGTTCCTGCCAATAGTCACATGCTTGTCTCAAATTTAAGTGATATGTATTCCTTAGTACACGCCGTATTGCTTGGCACAAAACACTACCGTGTCTTGGAATATGAAAAATCACTAATCCTGAAGATCCTGGTAAGGATAATGCGACTAAAAAAAACACGCTTTCTATTAAAGCATGTTTTTAGTTTTTAAACTATTAATTATTGAATTGTGAAACGGGAATGAAAATCCCTATTAGTTGATCTGGCCAATAGTCATATACTTGTCTCAATGATTAACTCATGCATGTCTCAGTACACGTCATATTAAGGAGAAACCGTGAATAGCTCATTAATTCGGTTATGGCCCCTTAGATCGTGTCCACATTTACATGGAAAACTGTGGTGTTTCTAGAGCTAATACTTGCAATCCAGAGTTCCAACCAGATGAAAGGAACACTTTAATATTAGATCAAAACCAATCGGTGACTCTTCCATCATTATTATATGATACACCTGCATAACTTTTTGCTGATAGTATAACCGTAGTGCCCACGACAGATGTTTCAAATGTTTGCCTTATCAACTGCCGATGGTAGGTTCTGTGACTATTGGGGTTGTAACGGGTAACGTGACACCAGGTTTCGATTCCGGAGAAAGTTGGTTGGTTGGTTGGAGTTTAACGGTGAAAGGGCAACACGAACTTGGTTGGTTGGTTGTTTTCAGATTATCTGGCGCCGTCAGCAACACGAGGGCTATAATGCGCCGAAACATTCGTCATTTGACAAGCCAACATACATTTACAAACACCCATGCCTAACACGGGACTCGAACCCGCAACCTCGCAGTCTAGAAGGCAACACGAGCTAATCCTTGCGATAATGCGACAAACTTATTGAATTATTATATTGTCATAGGTCCTTGATAACTGTGCAAAATTTCAAATTAATCCAACGTTTTGAAGTGATCGAAAATCGAGTTCAAAGATTCCGTTACATAGATACATACGAAGCTAGTGAAAGCGTGTTAAAAAACCGGTCCAACTATGTGTACGATAGGAACAAAATGGTGACATTTACGATAGTTACAGAATTTTGTACATTATGTTCTAAATGTATGATTTAAATACTTAAATCTATGTTTAAACCAACCTATCTATTTTCAAAAGGAAATTGCAATTGTTTTTATTGTTTTCATGCATTTTCTTTGCTGTAACAATATTTGCAAATAATAAAAATTAACAGTGATGTCGAAACTGCGTAACGATCAAAACGCCTGTAATCAAAGAAATGTAATTTTTTGACTCCTCAAGAAGCCAATTCAGATAGGTTTCGCTATCCAGAAAAACACGATCGCACAACATAAAACTATGAAGATATTCTGCTCAAATAGGCATCACAGCCTCATCCCTCATCATGTAGAACGGTATAGTGCTTAGCGTGCTAGCTTCTAGACCGCGAGGTTGCGGGTTCGAGTCCCGTGTTGGCATGGGTGTTTGTAAATGTATGTTGGCTTGTCTAATGACGAATGTTTCGGCGCATTATAGCCCTCGTGTTGCTGACGGCGCCAGATAATATGAAAACAACCAACCAACCGGTAATTCGGTTTGTAAATTATATATATATATATATATATATATATTATAGCATTCGAGTGGTTCTCAAATAAAAGCAACCTGTCTTTTTACTTTCTTAATTTATAAATTATATTTGTAAAGAGTTAAGGTAAATTGAGATTTTTAACATATAAAGATGATAGTAAAAATTGTGAGCAGATAGACATGCAATTTGTAATGCTTTAAAATTGTTAAATTAATTGAAGATGATTTAATATCTTAAAAATATCAGTACATTTCAAGAAAAATGTACTGATTATGTTATTATGTAATATTAAGTTATTATGTAAATTAAAGCAGTTTTCTGTTTATTTGATAAATAAGTGGAGTATCAATTTTAAATATTCTTAATCTCTTGCTAAAAGCAATTAATGCATCTATAGTAAAATAAACAAAACTTATTCATGGAAAAGTCGAAACGATTACTTACAGGACAACAATGTCCAATATCTGTAACCTACAGATCAGTTGATTAAATAGGTCGTTGAGCGTACAAACAAACCATAACTCTTTCTGTCTCTTAATGTTTATATAATATATTCTAGCATGAAACACTTACACAGTGAAAAAAAATCGGGTTAAATTGGAATTTTTTAAATATTTATTAGAGTTAACATTCATCGCTCCCACATTTTGATAATCTCCCATAGGTTTCTTTTGCAAAGTGTATATAAAAAAAGTAGGAATAAGAGATGTTCCATAACGGATTGAAACAAGTAGATAATGAATTTTAAAAAAATGGAAGACGATAGAAATGTGTCGTTTCCTGCATTCTACTTGGGAAACTACTGAGTTTTATCCATCAAATTAAAAAAAAAAAAAATAGTACAAAGTTCACCAACAGATAGCGCGGTTAAATGAAAAATTAAAAAAAAATTAAAAATAGAGGTTTGAACTTGCTAAAAGACCTATAAAATGAAGTTCCAATTGCGCCCTGTTGTTGCTGGAAAAGGTGATTATTTTGAAAACATCGTTTTGTAATTTGTACACGTACTCGTACAGTCCTTTTTTTTCTTCTCTTTTTAGTTTTTTTTAATGCCCAATATTGTAACATCAATGTTTATGTTACTCTGTTGTTACGCTTCCTCAGAGACGGTTTTAGAGGTCATTCTTGGGAGAAAAGGGGGGCGGTGATGACCGTGATTGTAAACAGCGGCGAATGTTTGGGTGTCATAGTAAAGGGGAAGAGGTCATCGTTACACATTCATCATTGGGTTTCAAACATAGAGATAGAGGTATATGTTCAACCAACACTAATATCGATCAATTGAATGTCACTTGATAAACCGCAACGCTCGGTACATTGCAACATCAAAGTTTATATTACTTTGAGGTTACGATTTGTCAGGAACGGATTGGAGGTCATACAAGGGAGGAGGTGAAGATGATGATGACTATGATTGCAAACAATGGTGGATATTTGGGTGTCATAGTACAGGAGGGAAGGGTAAACTGTAAAATATGATGATACTATCGGATATCAGTAAGATTTTAAAAAATAGTCGGAAGAAGAGGAATTCCTCACCATTTGGCTTATGTAAGAAATCACGAATGAAAAAGAAACTAGGGGTGTGGAACATCACGCAACTTTCGATTACAGGCCAGTATCGCGATATTATTGTTTGCGATAATTCTTGTATGAGCCTTATTTTTTAGAAAGAAGAAAAAAAAAAAGAAGGAAAAAAAACATCGCCAAAATCACAATTTTGGCGATGTACTTTTCGATAATCCTTATGTTATTCTTTATTATAAGTGAAACTGGAGAAGAAAAAACGATCGTTGATGAGGTTTGCTCAAAGAAAGAGAACTCTGTATTGAAGGCTGTCGTTCTTTTTACGCCATTAAAGCATTTTTAAGTGAATTTCGGAGGTGAGGATATTTAGAACACCTTAAAAGGCATTAGCACAGCGATTTTTATCAAAATCGTTCGAGCCGTTTTTTAGCAATCATTGAAAAACACAGCTACCTTATGCGTATGCGCGATTTTGACGAAAACCTTAATGGTAGGTCCCATGGCCCCCGCATACCAAATTTGAACATCGTAGGTCAATTTGTTCGGGAGTTATGCTGACCACAGACACACATACAGACAGACATTTTTTCTAAATCACTTTTTGAAATCAGGGTGTTCCAAAACATAGAGAAATGAAAAAAAAAAAAAAAAAATCGATTTGTTTTTTGACTGAATGCTATACTTTTATTACCCTATGTATAATACATTAGGGAATTGAAAGTAAAAAGCAAATATTAAGAAAGACTTAAAATTCTCTTGAAATTATACATTTTTAAATATATATTAAATGAACTGATCTAAAACTGGACATGGTGAAAAGCCATACTTGGTTGAAAAAAAAAAAACAATGAAATTTTTAAAAACTTTTTAGGTTACAGTATCAATATCTTTAACATAAAAAAATTATTTCATTTAAAGTTAGAAAGGTCATAAGTTTTGGACAATGTCAGCCTTTACTGTGCTAAGAAGGGAAATCTCCCATTTTGTGATGTTCTTGTAAATTTTAAAAGTTTTGCAATGACTTACAAAATTCTGTTTATAAAACATTATAATCTCAAATAAATACGAATTTTAGAAAATTTAAATCGAGGAAACATACCCAAAAGCCTCGTAGAGTGATGAACCTGAATTTTATGAACTACGCACTAGAGAACAGACATTTTCTTGTTATTTGAAACTCTCTTGTCGTTTTCATAAACATATTTTTAAAAATATTTTCAGTTTTATTGCTATACAATTTTAGTCTTACAATAGACCCAAATACAATAGAATTATGTGCAGGGCCTGATTTAGAAACTTTTTTACTGTAGGCCCAACATTCAGAGAGGGGCCCCCAATAGCAAATATTTATTTCCTTACGTCACAATATTACCAGATCAAGCTACATTCGTTAAGACTAATTTTTTACAATTAAAACTCATAGTTTACTTTCACACTATTTTTTTGTTATAATTAGTATGATCTTGATTTCCTCAAAACTTTTGAATTAATCAAGACCCCCCTCCATGAACACTGATTTTAAAGCACACTTTCCCGTATTTTAAACTTACATTTTACCACAGGGTCCACAAATTATATAATAATGAAGATTACTTAATTTTATAACAATTGTAAATAATACAAAGTAACCTTTCCACTGTTTCCACGATCTCCCCAAAAAGGAGGGCCAAAAAAGTTCAAAAAAGTCCACGGAAGAGCCTGCAAACCAACCAATCACAAAGACTTTCATTTCATAATATAAGAAGTTGTAGATGGTTGGTGAACATCTCTTTACAAGAGGCGAGAGAAGGAGAACAGCGGCGTAAAGCCCTTTTTTCCGTGTACATATGAAGAAGTTGTATATGATTGGCTGAACCGGAAAGATTTGCTTAATTAGGTTTTATTAGGTTAACCTATCTAACTTAACTCTCTGTGACTATAAAAAATATGGAATTTGCGGATGTGTAATTAAGTTTTTTTAATTATTTTTGTTCAGTATTTCCCATAAAAAGACCATGATATTTAAAATTTTCAGAAAACTTTCAAAATTTGGGGGCCCCTACATTTGGGGGCCCCTAGGCCCGGGCCTAGTGGGCGTAATGGTAAATCAGGCCCTGATTATGTGGCGCAAGAGCTAGGGTGAGCTAAAACGACGTTGACACTGTAGAAACTGACCCCATCCGGGAGTCTTTTAAGGGGTAACCGCCCTGCACTTGCATTTAGAATGGGAGAAAAACCTGAAAACTTCCATAAAGCAATGCAAATCTACCTTTGTCACAATCGCCACTGGGTTTATTCTTTTTGAAGTAGAGTTTGCAGATTATCCCGTCTGACGGTCTCTAAAAGTAGGCTTTTTTCAACATGTTTGCTAAAATATTAACAACCAAACGTCAAAATGGAAAGATAATAAATTATTGTGGGTTTTCGATCAAGATTAAAAAAATATGTTTCGATTTAAAAAAATATGGTAAAAAATATGTTTCAATTTAAAAAACTGTTTTATTAATTAATATTTAAAAATTGTATTCTTTTTACCAGTTGTTTTCTGGAATATTTTCCGCATGCAATTCAAATGCAACGCTTTGATTATAAAATTATTTTAATGGTTTTCAAAATAAATGAACATTGCACAATTTCCCAGACGTTCCCAGTTTAAACAATTAACAATGGAATCCAAAATGAAAAATTCATACGTTACCAAATTTTAAAAATTCATTTAAAACAGTTCAATTGTTCTTGAGTTACATTACACTTTACTAAATGATTAGGATAAGTTTTCAAATCATTAAAAACAAATTTTAAAAATTCCGGGAAAAGTTTCAAAAGTGATGCACGAAAAATAATTTTTGAAGAAACAAAACTTCAAATTTTTTTTTCGTACATCACTTTTGAAACTTTTCCCGCAATTTTTAAAATTTTTTTCTAATGAATTGAAGATCCTAATAATTTATTAAATTGTAATGTAATTCAAGAATGATTGAAAAGTTTTAAAAGAATTTTTAAATTTTGGTAACATGATTTTTTCATCTTTTTAAAAAATACATTACATTATTAATTGAATTACATTACAATTTAATAAATGATTAGGATAAGATTTCATATCGTTAAAAACAAATTTTAAAAATTCCGGGAAAAGTTTCAAAAGTGATGTACGAAAAATATTTCATTTTCTCGTACAAGAAGAGCTACATGAGTATTTATACTGCGACGGAAAATCTCTTGATTACTGAAAGATGATTTTTTTTCTTTTTTGGCATTGGAGCCCAAATCAATATAGTTACACCACTTGATAATTTCATAAGATTTATTAACTAACGAAGACAACATGCCCTACTGGATATCCTACAACAATGAGTGAACCGGTTTTACTGCGCTCTGATTGGCTGATAGGAACGATGCATGGTCAATTCGTTGAAATTCTTGTAGTATCCGTGGTTAGAAAAGTAAAATAATAATTAAAATTTAACCTTAAAAGTCCGTATATTCTTTTTTTTTTATCAACTTATATTTAAGTTTAACAAAAAAAACTATGCGCAGGTTGATAATATTACCATATAAGTTGTGATTTGTTCGGAACTATATCTTTTCGGCGGAAGGATACACCCTACAGCGTATTCAGTAAGCTTACGGTATGTTGTCTTCTAGTATACATGGGCGCCCCCAGGAATATTTGCAAGGGGGTACAAGACTAGATTTTTATCAAAATTATTAATTTTTTTAGAAATGTTAATTAATAATTATGCATTATACTCTTTGAGAATAGTTCAAATTCATGGTATATATTTTTGAAAGCGCAACCCTGTTAAAGAGAAAAAAATTTCAAAATTGTAAGAATATTAAAAAATATATTTTTAACGAATTTTTTTTATCATCCAACTAGATCTCACAGCATTCAAGAAACAGTGTTTAGAATAGAACTCGAAGACGCAAAAATACAGCAGAGTAAAAAAAAAAATTATTTCTTCCAAGTTTCGGATGTAATGGGGGAAAAAAAGAAAAAATCAAAATGAATTGTATTAGAATATGTTCAATTGAATTCTAAAAATAGGTTTCAAGATAATCTATCTGATGACTTAAAAAACAAAACATTTTCATGGAATTTTGAGAACTACACTGGAAATGATTATACAATAAAAGGAATAAATACTTCTACTCATCACCCTCTAATAATCATAGACAACAAGCGCCAGAAAATCGTCACGCAAGTAGCTATAAAAACGACATAGGAAAGAAACAAAAGACTAAATTAATAGAAGAAAAAAAAAAATGCTCATTGTAAAATAAAAGTATAAACGGCATATGTGTTTTTTTTATCTTGGAATTTACATCTTTTCCCTCTTTTTTTTTCTTCTTTTTTTTTTCTTCTAAATTTTTGGAGCCAGGGGGGTGCAAGTACAACTCCTTGCATCCTCCTGGGGGCGCCCATGCTAGTATAGTTGTAGATGTCATAAGGTTTTTAATATGTCTGAAGAGGGGTGGGGGTGTTATTTCTTGTCAAATAGTTTGGAAATTGTAGATATCATAAAACCATCAATGAAAACTCATTACAACTCCACACCATGTCAAACTAAGCTAATAAAATCTGAAATGGTACTTATTCCGTTTCATAAAAGTCATTTGCTCGTACTTCTGTGTACTCAGTACTGATATAAAATAGTTTGTCAGACGTTGAATAATTTTATAGCCTAAGAATTTTATCTAAGTATGATTCTCTTTTTATTTAGGTTGAATGCGTTTTTCAACATATTGGTTCAGTGTAAAACAGGGTATAAACAAAAGGAATCTTCTTAAAAAAATTTCACACAAAATGAAGAAAATGAAACTTAATAATTTCACAATAAACAGTAAATAATTACACAATAGAGGGCACATATTTTCATAATAGAGTGTAAATACAGTGTCCCAAAAAGGATACACACATTTGAAAAATTATTTTAAAAAAATAAATAAATAAAACGTGAAGACGATAGAAATGTAGCGTTAGCTGCATTCTTCTTGTGCAATTACGGAACGGAATTTTATCCACCGATATTCAAAAATCGTTACAAAGATCACCAACAGATGGCGCTGTTGAATGAAAAATTAAATAAATGACCTATATGTTACAAAAACTACAAAACGATGATTCAATTGTGTCATGTTATTGCTGGAAATAATGGTTACTTTGAAAATATCATTTAGAAGTTTGTGCAACATGTTTAAAGTATTTTTTTAATCAGCAACGCCATCTGTTGTTAAACTTTACAACTATTTTTGAAAATTGATAAGATAATTTTTTTTAGTTTTCCAAGTAGAAGGCTCCAAACGGTACATTGCCTTTAGGTTTCCGGTTTTTTTTTAGTTCAATTTTAAAATGAGTCGGTCCTTTTTGGGACACATTTTTGTAATAGACCATTTCACAATAAAGAGTAAACAATTTTAATGTTATATTTGTTCGTTTGTTTTACTGTGAAGGAGGTATGAACAAATGACTATTGACATATTGTGAGAAGTGCTACATGATATACTGTGGTCTACTGTAAATGTCACTGGGAGGTCAGTGTTACCGCTACGAACGGATGCGAATTATGTAGACTTTTTATCACTATAGTAAGAGCAACGAACGATCTGAACCGCATAATCGGATACGTTGGCTCTATGTTAAAATTTTCCGTCTGTCATCCTTGACTTCCTAGTCGATTCGTCGCTTAACTTGGTAATAATATAACCCGTAAGTTTTTCATATAAATCCTTTACATGCATTGCCTATTTTAGTATTCATTAACACAGCGCCGATTTTGTAAACAGCGTGTGCTTAGTGTTTGCATCTAATTTTAAATATCAAAAATATTTCTATCAGCAAAATGTGCGGCAAACTACGCTTCAAAATTCATTTATTAAAAATAAACGTGAAGTTATGCGCTCACATACAAATACCATTTTTTTCTTCTTCTGAATAAAGTAATTTTATTATTTATTTATTAAAAAAAATTTGGCAACAGGAAAGTTTCTTCAATGGTCGGTTAAATACTCTTTTAGTGCGACTGGCTGACAGCAAGGTTTATTAGTATTCCGTAAAAGCGACCTTTTATTCACATTAACAGCCCCAAAATTTGATCGAATGCATTGTCGTTGACATCGAACTATCTGTCAAGTTTCAGCCCGATTGGATGACGGCAAAGGGGTTAATTAGGCCTCCGTAGATTTACCTGCCATCGACCACACACAAAATAGAAATTAATATTAAGGATTTAAAAAAGGAAAACCCAGGGCCCAATTTCCCGTAAGGCCCAGGCTTAATTTTTTTCGCCACCAAATTGTTTGAGAAATTAAAATGCTAACTACTAAGTACTAACTACTAACTTTAAAAAAAAAAGGTAATTTAAGTATGAATTATTTAAACGTATTAAAGTTGTAATTACCTTAATTAGAGAAGTTTATTGGTAAATAAATAAAATTTGCAATAAATTTCAAAAATCGGAACAAAACATATAGTGTTTGAACTATATCTGCGGGCACTTCAAACGTAGTAGGTTTTTTTTGTTGTTATATATAGGACATAATGAAATTTAGAATTGACAAAAATAAGTAGCATCTCTGGTGGTAATTCGGCAATTTTGAAATTTAGATGTTTTACAAACACTTGAATATTTTTTATAGCTTAAACTTATGCTTTACGTTAATAACGCATAAACTATTAAAAATATTAATATTATGACATTAACTTGCTCAAGACGGTAATCAAAACTGTTATCAATATTTAAAAAACACCAACGATTATTAAAAGGAGGCCTAATCTGCTAGTATAATAATAGGATTTCTAAATCAAGCCCTGAGAAAACACATATTTATGAAGGAAAGCTGGTTTTTGTCTACCTATCAGGAAAATAGCTCCCACCATATAGTCTGGATGGTGGTGGTTGCTATAGAAACGACTTGTCGATTTAGAATAGGGGTGTGGATGCATGATATTGGCATCAACAAAAGGGTACAATTTTGCACATTTAGATGTCTCACTTCATGAATCCCTGTGCAGAATAAGGCTAGTCTTGTTTCCGATGCAACAGACACCGATAGACTATGTGGAGGGAGCTATCCTTGTGATATACACAGGCAGAATGCCTACTGCAACATAACTTAGAAGAAAACATTTTATTTTGAGGGTAAGGACTTGTTTTACATTTGTTCACTGCCCACAAAAAAACAAATTATGTCTTCGATAAGATGAATAGAGATTAAACATACAGCATGCTATTAAAATTTAAATTATAATACATACACAAAATACAATCCAGGCTGAATACATGGCATATATCTTCATAAAAGACATACCAATCCACGAAGTAGACAAAAAGGCGTTTTCCCCCCTTTCATAATTTAAACGAAAAAAATAACAATAATTTACATAAATGATAAAATAAACGGATCAAACTTGAAGAAAATAATTTTTGTAAGAAAAATTATAAAAGAATGGATGGGTGATTTTTGTGTTTTGCACGAGTGTGATTTGCAAAAAAAAAAAAAAAAAAAAAAAAAATGCATATTAATTCTGACTAATTAGTTTAAATAAAACCAAATGAATATTTTAAATATATGTGTATATATATAGAGATAACTTGACTTATTTATCATTAGAAGTTCGTTGTGCTTTTTATTATTTGGATAAATTTTCGTCAAATTTTATGAAAAAATTGCTAGTTTTTGTAAAAGGTCAGATCACTTTGAAAGATTTGTGTATTTTAATTTTAAATTGGTATTCTATTGAGAAAGTGAGTGCTTTTTGAACATAAAACTTCTGCTCTTCCTAAGTCTTGGGAAAATGTAAACTTCCGCTAGAGTGTAATTTCTGAGAAGTGAGTTCAAGACTAAATTTAGAAAGTACGACACACCAAAAGATGAACCCTGGCGCCATCTATTAGCTAAAAATACAAATCTCTAATTGGAAAATAATTAAATGGTCGATTCAGGCGCTAGGTTAAAAGATAATTAAAAAACAAAAATGGGGGGAAAAAAAACAAAAAAACAAACAAAAAACACCACAAACGTTTTTGGAAAGGCGAAAAATTTCCGCTTCCAGTGGAGTTCATTATTTACTTTGAATGCACAAGAAATATTTTTTTTCATATCAGAAAAGGCAAACGTTTTAACTTTTACGTACCAATAAAGTTAAAACGTTTTACTTGACGGACTTCTAATGTTTTGAGAAAATCTAAACACATACATTTACTTTAATGACTTCTAAAAAGAATAAACGCTGATGGATAGGAAAAAATGTTTGGGATGGTATTTTTATTATTATTATTTTTTTATTGATAGGAATATAACGTTTGATTACCCTCTATGTTTCTTTTAAGACAATTTTGTCATTTAATACTTTTTGAAATTTGTAGATAATGGAATAATTTATGTTTATTTTTTTTTTTGCTCAATTTTTAGCGTTTTGGTTAAAAAAAAAAAAAAAAAAAAAACTAAAATGTTAAAGAAAAAATAAGAAGAATACTAGCATTTTTTTTTTTTTTATAACAGGTATAAAGAATTACTCACATGAAACTTTTGACGATTTCCTTTGGCAGTTTTTCTAATTTCAAGCACTTTTTTCATTTTAATTCATTGTTTCTTTAAGGGATATGGGACATTGAAACTACAAAAATATCACCAAGAAAATGAGTTTTTTTTTTTTATTTTTCGTTCTATAAAAATTTCTGACATCACTAGCTTTAACTTCATGTTTGAATTTTTAAAACCCGATGATTTTAAGAAACAAAATCTTTATTTTAACAAACTATTTGAACTTATTGCACACTTGTTGGCCACAATTAAAAATGCATTTTTCTCAGTTTCGCTTTTTTCACATTTTACGTATGTTCAAAAAGCTCCTTGCGATTCATTTTTTGATAAATCCATCTAATTTTATGCAGAAATCATTTTTAATGTACTATAAACAGATACACACATGTTTTTTTAAGTCACATAATTGTTTCTATTTTTTTTTTCATGCAGGGAATTTGAAATATGTGCATTTTTTAATGAAAAATCACTAGCTCCAAGTTTGAAATTTGATTTCTGTTCAACTATAGCACCTAAAGATAAAAGCATGTGTGAAAACATTGATAAACAACTTCAAATTTTTCTTTCATGTTCTTTAAAATATTGTATCACGAGGAGCATTTTGAAAGAAGTTAAAAATTCGTGTTATTTTAATGCATTTTTCTCAATAATTTACAATCTATTTTATATTATCTGCTCCAATTTTGTTGTTGTGTTATACACTGGTGTCCAAAAGTTAAGCATAATTGATAATTATGTGAATAAAAAAGGAACTGTACATCAGAATGGCGGGAAACGTGATATGCGAGTGTAAAATGGTTATAAAATAAGGAAGCAAATCAAAAGAACGATAATAATTAATTTTATTATCCAAAGTAGCAGTTTGAAAGAAACTGAGAATAGCAAGGGTTCACACTTTAAAGAAAAAATGAAAGAAAACATTAAATAAAATACTGATTCTGCAGTTTAATAAGGCGTGTGGTCACCTCTGAAAGCTAGGCACGCTGCACAGCGATTTACCATACTTACTATGAGATGATGAATGAGTTGTGGGCTCAAATGGTTCCAAGCTTCTTGGAGAGTTCCCTTCAGTTCTGTAACGGAGCTTGGTGGGTGCGAAAGAGCTGCAATTTGTCTCCCGAGCATATCCCATACATGCTCGATAGGATTTAAATCAGGGGAGTTGGCAGGCCACGACATGCGCTGAATGTTTTCCGTTTCAAGGAAGTCATCAACCAGCACCGCTCGGTGACATGGCACATTATCATCCATGAATATGAAGTTAGGACCGACAGCACCTCGAAACAAGCGAACATAAGGCTCAAGAACTTCGTCTCTGTATCTTTGACCAGTCACAGACCCCGTGTCAAAGAAATGGAGGTCTGTGCGGCCGTCCATCATGATGCCTGCCCATATCATTACTCCCCTTGATGGAAAATGATGTCTTTCCGATATGTTTCTTGGTTCAAAACGTGTTCCACGTTCTCTCCATATCGTTACCCGACGAGAATCACTACTCAGACTAAACCGGGACTCGTCACTGAACATCACATTGGCCCACTCTCCCACACTCCAATGTTGATGTTTCAAACGAGCGCGTTTCTGAGCAGACGTGAGGGGAATGCAAACTTCTGGTCTTCTGGCATACAGGCCAGCATGATTGAGTCTCCTGTAAACAGTTTATCTCGAAATCAGTTTAGCTGAACCCAGTGATGTGGCAGTACTGCCCCTCTGACGTCGCGCACTTATTACCAGATATCGGTCTTGGCGAGGGGTTGTGACTCTTGGTCGACCTGATACTGGTCGTCGGGTAACACCTCCCGTTCTTTTAAACCTCTGCCACAGTCTTGAGATCACAGACTGGTTCACATTCAGAATTCGAGACACTTCGGTTTATGATCGTCCGGATTCCAGCATTCCAACGATTCTTCCTTTCGCAAACATGTCCAATTGGCGTCTTTGTGCCATCATTCACCTTGTTTGATGGTTAACAACGCTCTTTCGCACAGCAGTTGCCCGAAAATTGTTTGAACTGCCTATGCTGCGTGAATCGGTTTCTCTGCGTTCTGACATGCGCAGGTGTTTCACGCAGGACGTAGTCGACTGAAAAGTTTTGCATAAACCCAATGTTTCTTCTTCACCCAATTAATATCCGCAAGAAATTTGGAATAGTTTTACGAATATTTACTCCATGTTTTTCGCATTTTACAATTTATGTTTAACTTTTGGACACCAGTGTAAGTCATCTTTTATGTTTGTACCAAATTTTATTTAATTTTAAGCAAAACTGAAGAATTTAAAAAAAAGTGCCCCATATATGTACCCTGAATGAAAAATTCTTTAAATTCCCTAATCCCGTAAAAGTTTCTGACTTAATTATTCCAACCAATCTTTACCGCATATTTAATTTAAATTGAATGTATTTTTTAAACAATTATTATAAGATTCAAAATAAATATTTTTTAACAAAAATACTTGTATAAAATTTTGTTTAAGGTCGGTTACCAGGGTTGTAGTGCTAAAAAAATTCTTACCGCTACGCAAGCATCCCGTGGCGATAACACCAACTGTAGATGGAATTTTTTCAATTATAAAGTGCAAATTCACAATATTTTACATAATTTATCATAAAAAAAATCTAAATACTTAATAAGAAAATAAATACATGAATTATATTAACTTATATCACAATATATACATAAGGATTTATGAGTTATTATTCATTAGTTCAAAAAAGTGTCCAACGCCATACCAACTCTAAAACAAAACCCCGGTACGCCGGCACACTACACTCCTGGGTTTGGTAACTTGGTCGTGATTTTATAACGAGGTAAAGCATTTTTGATTTTAATACCTATCTGATAGTCACATTATAAATTTTTATTAAACTGTAAGACTTAGTTACATAATCTTAAATTGATGGAATTTAAATATATGAGATTTTATTTTGATGATGGCATTATTAGTAAAAATAAAATAAATTAATAAATTTTATGTCCGGGGTGGGACCAGTTACACCTTAAAATTGAGGTGACTGGACCACCTGGCACTTGAATAGTTTTATGAGGAGTATCTGGGCAAGATAAAATACCTTCATACTATTAAAAAAATCACTAACATTTATTTAAATTTAGCTATGACGAAGCTAGGAACAGGGCCTGATTTACCATTAGGCTCACTAGGCCCGGGCCTAAAGGCCCCCAAATTTTGAAAGTTTTCTGAAAATTTTAAATATAATGGTCTTTTTATGGGAAGTACTGAACAAAAATAATAAAAAAATTTTAGTTACACATCCGCAAATTCCATATATTTTATAGTCACAGAGAGTTAAGTTAGATAGGTTAACCTAATAAAACCTAATTAAGCAAATCTTTCCGGTTCAGCCAATCATATACAACTTCTTCATATGTACACGGAAAAAAGGGCTTTACGCCGCTGTTCTCCTTCTCTCGCCTCTTGTAAAGAGATGTTCACCAACCATCTACAACTTCTTATATTATGAAATGAAAGTCTTTGTGATTGGTTGGTTTGCAGGCTCTTCCGTGGACTTTTTTGAACTTTTTTGGCCCTCCTTTTTGGTGAGATCGTGGAAACAGTGGAAAGGTTACTTTGTATTATTTACAATTATTGTTATAAAATTAAGTAATCTTCATTAGTATATAATTTGTGGACCCTGTGGTAAAATGCAAGTTTCAAATACAGGAAAGTGTGCTTTAAAATCAGTGTTCATGGGGGGGGGGGGGGGTCTTGATTAATTTAAAAGTTTTGAGGAAATCAAGATCATACTAATTATAACAAAAAAATCGTGTGAAAGTAAACTATGAGTTTTAATTGTAAAAAATTAGTCTTTACGAATGTAGCTTGATCTCTCTGAATGTTGGGCCTACAGTAAAAAAAAATTCTAAATCAGGCCCTGGCTAGGAATCAACGCAAGTGTCCGCTCATTGTGAATAAGTCGAGTTTTGTGCACAAATGAAACACAATTCACCGCTCATTTATTTATAAAAAAATGAGACTTCTCTTTAATAAAAACACGAAAAAAAGTATAGAATTTTGTTATTTAAATGCTCTAAAAGTTTAGGAATGTAAGTCGCAAAATATAGAAGGAAATAAGGCATAAGCTCTGATACGATCAACAAAATAAAGAGTTAAAACTACAAACATAGGATTGGGGGGGGGGGGGGTAATTTTTTTTCTCAGACATCCCACAAATGTTTAATATCTTTACTATGAAAAAAAAAAAAAAGAAATCTTGTTTATGGAATCAATTGAACATCATTCTGAATTTTTTTTATAGAATGAAGAAAAATTAGTAAATTATGAATGTACTAGTCTGCCGGGGCAAAAATGACAGAAACAGATCAGAAATTGACTTTGAATAAGTTGAACTAAATCCGATTGCCAAATATGTCAAATAAGGAAGCATTCTTTTTTATTTTTATCCTATCGCTCTTTGATTTTCAATGAGGAAGGGTGCAAACGACTTCATCTCGCTGGCAAATAATACTCCCATCTTTTAACTTGAATTTGGCAATGCATATTACGTCACAGATGACGAAACTGATTATCCGAATTTGGCTCTCTTTTAAATGACATCGCCAGAGATTAGAATCGTTTGCAACCTTCTTAATTGAATTTTAAAGAGCAATGGATTATCAAATAAAAAAAAAAAGAATGTTCATTATTTGGCAATCAGTTTTAGTTCAACTCATTTAAAGTCTATTTTTGATCAGTTTCGGCTATTTTTGCCGCGGCAGACCAGCACATTCATAATATACTAACTTTTTTCCACATTCTATAAGAAATTCAGTCGCCTCTCGGACAAAAATTATTTTTGGTTTCTTCAATTGCACCAATGATATCCAACCCGTCATGTTTCACAATATCAGCTTTATTTGGCCAGTTACAGGATTTCTGCATTGCTGATTTTTCTGCCTCATCATCTGCAAGGCTTAAATTTTTCCTAGGGCAATATTCACCTTCATTCTTAAAAATTACAAATAGGGGGGTACTGGGAAATAAAATCGACCTGTTGATTTTACGTTGATGTAGGCCCAAATTTTTAAAAAAAAATCATTAATCAAATATTAATAACAATAAAATAAGTATTGTTAATATTAAAGTTATTCCATTAATTAATTAAATAGCTAATTTAATAATTAAGAAGTTTCAATAGTTAATACATTTTATTATTTAAATATTTATATTTATAATCAATTTAAATTATAAAATAGTGTTATTAATTAAGTTCAATTATTGAATTGTCATAATATTTAGTTTAATTAAACCAAATTTTCTTTGTCTCTACTATTCATACCTCCCTTACAGTGTATTTGGTTTCCATAAACCATTGATAGTTTGTTTAATAAACAAAAAAAAAAAAAAAATCTAAATTTCAAAAACAAGAAGAAAACAATTTTTAGAAAACATTTTTTAGACAATGACCAGCCCGGTGATTGCACCGAGCTATGGCCAGTACGCCCCTGATTACATAACTGGTCCAGTTACTCCTGATATATAGTCCAGTTACCCCTAATATATAGTCCAGTTACCCCGTAAAAGCTCACCGGGTAACTAAAACAATCTCTCCTAACCTCAAAACTTACAGAATACATGTTCAAAACAAAAGAGAATATTATTAATTATGTATTATTTAGTAATGCTTAAGTAACAAACATGACAATAACACTTACCTTGACTCTTTAAAAAATTAATAAAATGCCAGAACCATCACAATGCTTTAAGAAAAAACCGCGCAAATTTGTTATGTTGATCTTACAGCAAACAAAAGAATAAGGGCGATAAGAATTGTTGTTTGAGACAGATGGAATATTCTTGCAATGCTTCTAACTGTTAAACATCAAAACAATCCTACGGTTTTTGGAAAGCAGTTATAGGTTATGACCAACCGACCTTAGTTTGCTAAAAAAAATTAATGTTCTACAATAAGTTATTAGTTACATCAATTAAATGATCAGAAAATGAATTTTGAGTGGAAAACCTAACGCACCATTTTTTAATGTACTGTCGGTCTATTAAGAGAATAGCTCCCCCCAGATAGTCTGATTGGTGGCGGGTTGTTATAGAAACAAGACTCTTCGATTTAGGTTACCCAAAAAGGTTACAAAACGGAAAATCTTAGTCTAATAGAATCTCCCGTGAAAAATGGAACTAGTCTTGTGTTTCCCAGGGCAACAGACAACGATAGACTTTGTAGTGGGAGCTCTTCTTGTGATAGATCGATAGACAGTAGCCTGTATTTGTTTTGAAAGTGAAATTTTAATGGATAATTATAGATCAAAAGCACTCTTTATAATATTACATCATAACATTATAAATCTTAACAAAATATTCCTTGATTTTGAATTAATGGATGTAACAAAATGCTGCAGAAAGAATTGATATTTAAAAACAATATTAATATCTAATAACAAAGCGTTGTAAAAAAAAACGTGTCGAATAGGATAGTCAGTTTATAGAAGTAATTAAACATAAAATGTTAGCCATTAAGTGTCTCCCAATGATTCCAGTTTATCCGAGTTCATAATGGCTTCATTGATTTTACACGGCCGCTTAGAGCCCAACATTCATGATTTTATATCTTGTTATTGGCGATTTTTCTAACTTGGAGGTTTTTTTTTTCATTCCGTTCTGTCCGTGTTCCAAGGATGAAGACATGAATATTTATAGTACTTAGGGAATAATTTCGAAGTCTGTCCGTCCAAAACTGATCTTTAAACATTTTGTTTACTTGCAATTGAACTTTGAAGTTGTGGCTTACATAATAACTTATGACTGAACTTTGAACTAGTTGTGTATAAAATAACTTGTAACTGAATATTGAACTAATTGCGTACAAAATAACTTGTAACTGAACTTTGAACTAATTGCTTACAAAATAACTTGTGACTGAGCTTTGAACTAGTTGCTTACAAAGTAACTTGTAACTGAAGTTTGAAAAGTAACTTGTAACTGAACTTTGAAATAGTTGCTCACAAAATAACTTGTAACTGAACTTTGAACTAGTTGCTGACAAAAAAACTTGTAACTGTCCCTTTTTTCATTTCCTTAGCGAAATATCCGCATTGCTGGCTGTGCTTGCAGTTTTTGATAGCAGTGATCACAACATGGACAGGTTGTCTGTTGTAGTAGTTGCTGCAACTGGCTGATGTAGAGGATGGCAGATCGAAGGGTCTCCACCTTACTGGCACGACGCCGTCCATGGGGCACTTTATCTCGTAGCACGGCGAACCCTTCGTTTACGAGACGAACGCGCTTTCGCTCGCGTTCGTTGCGCACTACAAAATACAGAGCATTTTAAAATGTAATCAACTGTAGTCCAAGACAGCTTATCCTGACCCATTGAATATGCTACAGCCATGTGCGATCCGGTTTTAATACGCGCTGATTGGCTGCGCAATAATCTTTCAAGTGAAGTCTTGAACTGAGAGGAGACAGGGTTAGCCGTGTTATAGACTGAGAGGCGACTGTAATTTTTGGACCCCATCGAACATCATTCTGAATTTTTTATAGAAATTGGAGAAAAGTGAGTAGATTACGAATCCACTGGTCTGCCGTGGCAAAAATGGCCGAAACTGGTCAAAAATCAACTTTTAAATAAATAGAACTAAATCCAATTGCCAAATGAGCCATAACTTGCCAAATAATGAGCATTTTTTTATTTGGTAACCCTCTCTCTTTAATTTTCAATTAAGAAGGTTCCAGGCGATTCGGATGTGTGGCTATGGCTTACTTACATCTTTCACAAATGAGCCAAATTGGCAATAAACATTACGTCACTGATGTCTCCAATTTGGCTTACTTTTAAAAGATACAAGTTTTCCGAGCCAGAGATCAGAAATCATTTGCGCTTTTTCTCATTGAAAATCAAAACGCAGTGGGTTGCCAGACGAAAAAGTTTGTTCTCTTTTTGGCAAGTTAAGCCATATTTGGCAATAGGATTTTAGTTCAACTCATGCCAAGTCGATTTTTGATAAATTTCGGTCATTTTTGCCACGGCAGACCTGCGGATTCGTAATCTACTCCCTTTTCTCCAATTTCTATAAAAAATTCACGATGGGGTCCAAAAAATGCAATCGCATCTCGGACTATTAGGCAATAGTGATTCTCCAAGTGAGTGACGTCATGAAATAACTCGATCAAAGCCATATGATTCGTTAAAACTCTTATAGTAAACGTGGTTAGAAAAGTAAAGTATCAAGTAAAATTAACATTTAAAAGCACTTATCTTTTTTCTTATCAATATATCTTAAAGTTTAAATACTAAATTATGTGCGCAGGTTATCAATATTACTATATATGTTGTGATTTGCTCGGAACTATATCTTTTACGCGGATGGATACATCCTACAGCGTATGTAATGAGGTCAGGATAAGTTGTTTTGGACTATAATACGAGTAGGAAGATGTGGTTTCCACAGAAGAGATAAGATCTTTTCACTTAGAGAAGAAGTATTTTGATTTACAGATGGTGCTTTACGGAAAAGTTTAACTGATAAATAACATAGGATTACTACTTATCCTACGACACCATTTATTAATGAAGTACTCAACTAAATACATTGGTTAAGGCAGAAGAGATCCCGCGTTTCAGAGTATTAAATGTAATTCCGAATAATCGATTCCAAACTTATGTTTTGAAAATAATCTGGTGCCACTTTTTTTTGGCCACCTTGTATTTTCTCTAATGGGAAACATACGATTTTTATGTATTTTGTGGAAACCACACCGTCCCATCGTCAATTGTTCGCGAATTATCAATTTTTCGAATTTTCTGTTATTTTTTTTATCACTATTTACAGAATGTCTCAAAAAGATTGTTAAAGGTTTCATTTCATTTACTATTAGAGATAGAGCATACGCGTGAATTGAAAAAATTAAAATAAGGCCGGGAAACATAAAATATAGTTGACTCAATCAAAAAGGGGAAAAAAAAAAAAAAAAAAAAATATATATATATATATATATATATATATATAGGGGTGGAACTAGCACAACTTTCAATTACACTATTATATTGACGTGGATTGGTGTTATTTACCGTTTTTATAATTTCATCATTCATTTAGAAAAAAATTTCAGTTTGGCGATAATTCTTACATGATGGTACGAAATATGCGATAATTCTTATTAAAAAAAAAAAAAAAAAAAAACCGCTGCCAAAATGGTGATTTTGACGATGTACTTTCCGGTAGTTCTTACATTATCCTTTTTTGTAAGTGGAAAAGAGAAAAATGGTCGTTGATGAGCGATGTTCAAGGGAAGACAACTTCGCGTTGAAGACATTCGTTTTTCAATTCTTTACGCTTTTATAGTAATTTTACGGGACTTTTGGAGGTGAGGGAGATGTTTAGAACACATTAAGAAGCATTACTACAGCTATTTTCATCCGTTTTTTGGCAATTACTGAAAAACAAGAACTTTGTAATGCATATCTATATTTCAACTTATGCGCATGCGCAATTTTGACAAAAACCTTAATGGAAGGTCTCAGGGCCACCGCTAACCCATACACCAAATTTGAGCATTGTAGGTCAATTCTTTTGAGTGTTATGCTGATCACGGACACACAGACAGAGAAACATTTTTACTAAACCATTTTTTTGAAGTCAGGATGTTCCAAAACGTGGAGAAATGCAAAAAAAAAAAAAAAAAAAAAAAAAAAAACTACTTGAGCAATAGTCGTTCTGGGAAACACACAATATCGCTGAAATATTGCTTTAAATTTTATGAAATTTTTATAACAGTCATAAAATCAGTAATAAAAGCTCATTAAAGAAATTTGAAGGCAAAATAACTAATTTTTTAATTTTTAATTTTTAAGTAAGTATAAGCCAGCTTATAAGAATTTTTAAGTGTTACAGTAAAAAAAATCATTAGTTTTAACATACCAGAGTACACGGGTTCGGTTTTCCGCATGGACACTCTGTAATGTATGATTTCAAAGATGTGTAGACACAACTGCAATCGTGACAGATAGTCTAGGTTGGATTCTCAGACTGCCTAGTGAGAGTCTTCAAGATTTCCTTAAAACTAGATGAAATCACGAGACAATTTTATTTTGATGTTGGCGTTCCTTTCGCTTTCAATTTTCATTTATGTAGATTATGCTGTAACGTCGTCCTGGCGCATCAGCATACCCTCGGTGCAGCTCTTTTGCCACAAAATAATCAATCCAATCTAAAAAAAAAAAAAAAAAAACTACATAGAAAAAGTTGCTATTGTAGATGGTTTGACTTAGTTTGATAGTTTGTGCCAACGTTCATTTTTGGTATTAATTTTTCATATTAGAAGAGCTGTACATTGTTACAAGATTTGGCATATAAAGAGTAGAAGTCGAATTTTAAAGTTGAAAGCCTTCCTGTATGTCTGTTTAATGGAATTTGCCTACATTTACTACTTAAATGGAAAGAAATCTGGAAAATTTCCTCCAGACAGCTCGGCAATTGACGTGAGACCATTTGTCCCAATATCAATCATGTCTACTCATTTCTGAAATCTTAGATTGCAGAGTGACCACGCAAAGAATAGAACTTCCTACTATTCATGCATTTTCTTTCAAGCTAAAAGTATGTGTTCTCCAAGAGACCTGCTGCAAAGAAATGTTTGAGAGCCTTGTGAATTTCTTATTAATTGCTTACAGTTTTTATTCGTATCATTTTATTGCACATTGCATATAAAATTTACGTAGTTTTGGTATATGACGTGGCGAACCAATATGTTTTATCCTATCTTACTATTGAAAAAAATGCCAATTTGAAATTCAAATTTCTGGATCAATTTTCTAGATCAGAATTCTATTGAGATTTCAATGCGTAAAAATCTTTTTGTGACAATGAAACAAGAAGGATCACTATTGGAACCAAATCATTCACCAGTGATGTTGTAAACGGAGTTTAAAACATTCCAGCGGAAAGGTATGCACAACTTGTATTTATCCACTGCTCTTGGTGCATTTGTATTCGGTAGTTTGGTTTTTATTCTTTCACTGTCTAACAGTCCCTACCTATAAATATTTCCATACACCATATATTTCTACTAGCGACGCCAACAATGAATTGCAAATATGCTTTATTTTTTCTAACAATATTAAATGCGGTGGTTTCTGAACACCCTGTAGAAAGTGAGTTAGCTTCTCGAGGTAGTCTCTTTTACATATATTGTGGAATGTACGGTTTGTTTCGTTTTTCTTTGAATTGTTAATGAAATATGTGCACTGTTAAAATGTTTGTGTACAATTTATGTTAAACTTTTTAATTTTCAAGTTCTTTAATTGACAAAAGAAGAAGAAACAAAACGAGGTGGCAATTATGTCTTTTAATAATGCAAAGCAGTTCGAAATTGAGGAGCACCTGGTTCTGGTTTCAAAGTGAGTAGACCCGATAGCAATTGTGATAATCTAGTGTCTGTTGTCCGTGTTTTCTCCCATTGGAGACGCAAATAGGAGACTCTTGAATGGCATTATACCTAAGTACTATGGCTACCCTCAGTAGTCTTGATATTAAGATGTTGCAGTGTAGTGTAGCCTTCCTAGTGGCTCTTACGCCAGAAATTACCTCAAATTGCTCCTTAGAACATAACTTTAAATGTATTTCGAGTCATATCAACGAAATGTGTATCCTACTTAACAGTCTAAATTTTTTCTATTGTTTAGAATTTTCCAGAAGAAATTAGGACACAGCTTTAGAAAATAAAACTGATTGTTTATTCTTCTTTTCAGAGGTTCGCAAAATTTCTTTAAATAACAATGAACTCGTTAGAAAGCTTTAACACAAGCTTCACAGACACAGCGATAATTCAGACTCCACTAAAGTAAACAAGCGCTGAGCTGCTTTCAAAACAGCTCTAAAAATTCAACTGAGCACAAATTCAACTCCCGGTGGGTTTTATATCTTCCCGTGCGAACTTTCCCGAAAGATCCCGAGCAATCGATTTGTCAACCAGCACGCGTTGCCGACACTATCAGCCTGAATTATCACTGCTAATAAATAAATTATTCAGAAAATAAACAATACAAGTTAAGAGGGATAGAGAGCATGTCTTTGCTCCATTGGTCTAATGCAGCGTTCGCCACTAACTTTTAGAGACGGGCCGCATGACTTATGTTGGAACTTTCCACGTCCTGCAGATTTATACCGAATACGCCAATAAATATATTGCTTTACTACATATGTTCAATGTTAGAAATGTGATAAACAATTTTGAAAACTGAAACAATAATTTCATTTTTTTATATTAATAAAATAACAATTGATATTTGATTCTTGTTTCAAATAATATTTTTTTTTTTTTTTACATCGTAAATCAAAAGTCATAAAAGAAGTTAATCTTTTGTGACAAGTCATAGAAATCGCGATTCTTTTCGCGTCAAAACAAAAGAGGCCAGAATGTATTAAAATACACAACTCCTGCCCATCACATTCAGAAAACCTGAAATCGAATTGTGCCATTCACGAATCGAGGGGGTAGGGAATCACAAGTACAAAACTAAGCAATGCGAAGGTATGCGTCATTGATAATAATTCAAACTATTGTATTTTTTATTTATTCTGGCAGTCTCAGAAAGAAGGGGGGGGGGGGGGAAGATTTTTCAGACTTATTGCCACTTAATGGAAAACGCGGTTTTTGGTAGTAAACACATACTATTGTAGACAAATTAAAATTATTTCTGCAAAATTTGATTTATGCTCTTTTGTACTGCCAGAGTGCCGGAGAAAAAGCCGCCGCGGGTCAGATCCGGCCTGCGGGCCGCCTAGCGGCTGACGCTGGTCTAATGCTTCATTTTTTTGGCTACGATATCTTCCGAATATAACACCAAATATAACAACAGTACACTGTTAAAAATTTGGATCCATTTTGCACCTAAAATTAGTTCCCATTTAGTGGCCGACCAAACGGTATAGTGGTTAGCGTGCTAGCTTCTAGACCACGAGGTTGCGGGTTCGAGTCCCGTGTTAGGCATGGGTGTTTGTAAATGTATGTTGGCTTGTCTAATGACGAATGTTTCGGCGCATTATAGCCCTCGTGTTGCGTACTGCGCCAGATAATCTGAAAACAACCAACCAAGTTCCCATTTAGCTTCAACCAATATTTGGTGCTTAGTTTCATTATTTAATGGTGCTACCTCGGACCGTAAGCCCCATTTCTAAGAGCATCTTTTCTGGAATATCATTGGGCGTAAAAGCAATTATAAATCTTGACAAGAAAGCAACTTCTTTAACTGATATGATAAGTTACTAAAAAAAGCCACTATCAGTTACAAAGTGACTTTGAAGTTAAAATAATTAGTTAATTTTGAAATGAAATTGACTAGTCAACTTCGAATAGTGATTTTAGTAAACTAACTAGTTAAGTTAGAATTTATTAAAAAGTAACTGTTTATTTATAGTTACTAGTTAGAATTAGTAAGTAAACAACTAGAAATGGATTTCCTATTGCATGTTCTTATTTTAGTTTAGTTTAGGAACTTGTCTTGAAGAGATCGTTTAATTGACATATTAAATGTTCCGGTAGCATTTTTAGTTTGATTTCAGACAGATAGAGCATTTGTTTAAGCTTCACGTTACATGAGTTTATTGCAGAAGCTAAAAAATTCTTGCAGGAACTTGCAAATTATAAAAATTAAAAATTTTGAATTCTAATTTAAAAAAAACATTCAATGAATTTCTTGAAAGAATGTTACAAAATGCACAATCTTTAAATTCTAACTAACTAAATTCTAACTTTATAATCAAATAATATAATAAAAAATATAATCGGCTTAGGGCCTATAGACAGAAATTTTTTATTATTATTATTTATTTGAGTTTTATAAATTACTAGCTATGTGGCCCTGCGCTGCTGGGGACCCGTTGAAGGACATCTATCAGTTCTGTGTTACATAGACTTGGAATTTCTTCGGATTAATTGCTGTTGATGATTCCAATCTACTATAACAAATGCATGTTTTCGTTTATTTTGTAATAGCGCGTTTGGTCATTCTCCAGTCGATGTTGTTTTTGAAGCGGCGATTCCCTAGCTTTCTAACGGCAGTTAGCATTTATATTCGTTCTTCTCTTTACCGACTTATTAACACATGTCGAAATGATTTGACAGTTTTCGGTAAATTTCAATAATCTTCGCTGAATCTACGATTGAGGCTGCAAGTGATGAAATCAAATTGAGTCTAAATAATCCGTTGCTATGTTAGATGCTGTGCATATTTTGATCCACTCTCATCAAATGAAGTTAGATTCATAATTTAAATTAATCCAGTCAGAAAAATGTTACCATTTTTAATTTTGTATACTTTTTTTAACCTGTACAAAACACAGGTAAATATATTAAAAAAAATATGCCAGATGTATATAGTGTAGCTCTCTAGCCTCTGTTTTAAAATTAGCTAAGAAAATATACTGTACCAAGTTCTTAATTTTTATTTTCAAATAAAACCAATTCTGAATTAAGAGAAAAATTAACAGGCATTGGAACGATAGTGTTATCGACCAAATTGTTCGCCAACTGAAAAATTATTGCCAAGTGGCATGGATATAAAGTAATAGTACCAATATTGGTCAACGCGGTGCTACACAACACACCTAATGATATACGTAGGTGTTTCACATTAGATGGACTTCTTACATTTGATCTTGTAACATCCTGGAAAAAAAGATATAATAGATTTATTAAGTTGACCAAAATCCGACTGAAAACATCCCATAACAGCAACAATACATTAGTGGTAAATTATGTTGGTAAACGAACTTTTAGATGTTAGATAAATATGATAACTGTAATGCAGAAGATATTTGCTAATAAAATACCGAATTAATAATATTAATATTAATTAATATATATAATTATATATTTAATTAATATAATTTAACGAATTGATTTTGTTGAAATTTTATTAATACTCATTAAATAAAATCAAAATGTTAATACCCGCTGAGAACGAAACATCTTTGACGACAGCACAAAATGAAAACAAAAACAGGATGGATTTAAAACTTAGACAAACAAAACGATGCATAAAAAAAATAATGCTTTAAAACCGCACATGCGCAAAAGTTGTGTACGGGATCGACTGACAGTAAATATATTGAAATATTACAATAACATTCGAATTTCTTATTGTACAGACGATTGTAATAAATAAAAATAATCAGAAAAATAAGGAGGACACTTTAAAATAACTTTTGGTTTTATTCTGATGTAATTAGAAAATATCATTTCCATTCCAAGAATTTTTTTTCCTGCCATCAAACTTTAATGAAAGCAACTTTTAATCGAATTTAAAAGTTGTTCTCAACAATCTCCATGTAATAAAGCTTCTGTGAACCAAATTTCGTACCTCTAAGTGCAAAACTGTGGATTTGTATAAGGTTCAGACAACTCAGTTTTATATATAGAGATTGATACATCAATACAACTGAACAGCAACAGCATACATCTCTTTTTATACAAGCAGGCGGAGTATGCGCATATCCACACAATTCCTTTCCTACGCATGCTCAAACATAAAGTGGGGACGGACACCGGACCACACTTTTCACCAATTGAAAACAATACCCTTGGGCTTAAGGTCCAGGGTAAAAAATAAACTAACTCTATATAAAAATTAAACTATACTCTTTAACTAAAAGCTAATATTTTTTAATATTTTTATTTGAAATGAATGTTCTAACTTTATTTAAAAATCCAATCATAGTGATATGTGTGTTAAATAAGTTTTTGAATAGTAAGAAAAATTCAAGTCTTTCAAAGAATTTGTTGGAATTCTTGAATCAAGTATCAATTCCAAAAAAGGTGACATCAGCGTAGACGATAAAAACTCTATTCACAAACTTGAATCAAGTGTCAATTATAAATAATATGACATTCGTGTAGACGATAAAAGAAAGTCCTATTTAGAGTCACTCGATAAAGCCCTATTTGGAGTCATCAAGTGGCAATTCCAAACAATGTGACATTCGCGTAAACGATAAAAACCAAATTTTAATCACTAAAATCAAGAGTCAATTAAAAAAAATGTGACATTTGGTTTAACGATAAACTATACTTGGAATTACAACTTTCAATTTCAAAAGAGGGGACTTTCGAGTACACGATAATAGCCCAATTTTCGTTGCGTTTCTAATCATCTTATTAACTCAGAAACTTGTCATTATACAAAGAATGTTTGTAGTTTTATTTCAAAACTGAAACTCGATACTTTTAAAAATTAAATAGTAATCTTCTAAATGAGTGTCCTAATAATGCATAAAGAAATTCCAAAAAAGGTGATATTCGAGTAGACTATAAGAAACCCAATTTTTAATGAATTCCCCATTCTATACCATCTCAAAAACCTCGCCATAGCATAGATGAATTTCAGAAGTTTATTTTAGGATAGAAAATCGGTATTTTTTAAAAATAAAGATGTATGCTTCCAAATGAGAGTGTCACAATAATGTTCCAAGAAAATCTAAAATAGGAGACTTTTGAGTAGACAATAAAAACCCAGTTTTGTTTGCATTTTCAATCATTATATCAACTCAAAAACTTGTCATAATACAGTGGATAAAATTTGATTTCATAACAGGAAGTCGATATTTTTCAAAATAAAGGAATATCCTTTTAAATGAGAGTGTCATAATAATCTATTAAGAAATTCTAAAAAAAAGAGGTTATTTTTTAGTAGACAATCAAAAACCAGTTTGTAATGCATTTTCAATCATCATATCAACTCCAAAAACTTCTCATAATATACGGCACACAAGTTTATTTTAGAACAAAAAATTTATATTTTTCAAAATAAAGGAATAACCTTCTAAATGAGAGTGTCATAATAATGTACCAGGAAATTCTAAAAAAAAGATAACTTTTGAGTAGACAATAAAAACCTAGTTTTTAATGCATTTTCAAATCATCATATCAACTCAAAATCTTGTCATAATATAGGGCACAAAAGTTCCTTTTCGAACAAAAAATCGATATATTTAAAAATAAAGGAATACCCTTCTAAATGAGAGTGTCATAATAATGTACCAAGAAATTCTAAAAAAGGGGCGCGAGGTTGCGGGTTCGAGTCCCGTGTTGGCATGGGTGTTTGTAAATGTATGTTGGCTTGTCTAATGACGAATGTTTCGGCGCATTATAGCCCTCGTGTTGCTGACGGCGCCAGATAATCTGAATACAACCAATCTAAAAAAGGGGATTTTTGAGTAGACAATAAAAACCCAGTTTTTAATGCATTTTCAATAATCATATCAACTCAAAATTTTTTCATAATATACGGCACCAAAGTTTATTTTAGAAGAAAAAAATCGATATTTTTCAAAATAAGGGAGTACGCTTATAAATGATAGTATCGTAATACTGTACCGAGAAATTCTAAAAAAGTGACTTTCGAGAAGACAATAAAAATCCAGTTTTTAAGGTATTTTCAATCATCATATCAACTCAAAAACTATTCGTATTACATGGCACAGACGTTTATTTTAGACGTTTATTTTCAAAATAAAGACTACCTTTCTATGAGAAAGTGTCATAATAATGTACCAAGAAATTTTGAAAAAATGACATTCGATAAACGATGAAACTCTTGATGCATTTCCAATCACAATATCAACTCAAAAACCTTGTCTCAACATAAAGGCCGTTCAAAAGTTTTAGGACAGAAAATCGGTATTTTTTTAAAAATAAAGGAGTACCCTTCTAAATAAAAGATTGTCTTAATAACCTACCAATAATATGATGTACGAAGATACGTTCTCCAGTGGTCTCTTGATCCAAGCTGGTCGAGATGTTTCTGACTGCTTGAGTTGTTACCGACTGGTTGTAGTTCAAGGGAGAAAAGATTTCCTTTCTATTGCATTACAACAGCGTGTGTCAAAAAAGCAGTGAGTCGCCAATCAATTTGGAGTGGGTGTAAAATTTGAAACAAGCATGTGTATTTGAAGTGCAAATATAAAAATTTGAAGAAGTTGTTTAGATGAAGTAGTTGTTTAGAAATAGAGTCCGTTGTTTGTTAATTGTAAACTTCTGATTTCTTATGTTTCTGAAACTAAAATATAATTACTAAAATAATTAAAAATTGTAATAAAGACACTCATTATTACAAATTAAGAAGTTATTTTTAAGGATGACAAAGTTTAGAATTAAATGTTTCTTTCAGTTCATTGAAACTCCGAAGTTTGACGAATAAAAAAAAAAAAAAACAATTTTAAATTATATGAAAATTGTTCGTAACAAAAAATTTAAAAATCCTCAATACCTCAAGCAAATGCAGTGCTTTTTTTTTATCGCTAACAAATTTAACCTTTTCAATTAATTTTTTTTTGCATATTTAATATGAACAAAAAATTATTGGAGTTGATAAATGATTTAATAAGAGAGTGAACCATGATTGACTGCTGTGCTCTGATGTTTTTAAAATCTTTGCATTAGAATGATTAGTTTAGTTTGCACGGTTTCGGCTGTCTATTTCTGCCACTATGAAGTGCTTATCACAGCTAAATACGCCTCGCAATTTTGAGATACGATAAGACTATGAGGTCCAAGCCTTATCGCGCAAACCTCTCTCCATCGCCACCACACCAACGAGAGGACATTGAGGTGATGGCTTATTTAATGTGCTCCAGCCCCTATTATCGTTCACACCAGTATTTGGGGAGGCCAGGAGCGAACCCACTATTTATCCCTAATGGGCTCGGTGCCTTTAATCGCCGGGTCACTAGAGCTCTAGAACCCATGGAATCAGTATATTTTTTAACCTTCCGTCGGGTTCAATATGATTACCACTGAGTTCGGGCTCAATGTGCTTTATGGCAAATTTTTCAAGAAACATAATAAATACAGTTATTTCCATTTAAATAACTGACAAGTGATGTCATAGAAGTCAAAAGAAGTCTCAAGGAATGTCAAAAAAAAAAAAAAATAATAATAATGTAACTCATAAACAGGTTTTTATTATAAATTTATTATATGTATTGCCAATTTTTATATTCATTAACACAGCGCCGATTCTGTAAACAGCGCGTGTTTTGTTTTTGCATCTAATTTTAAATATTAAAAACATCTCTATCGGCAAAATATGCGGTAAACTACTTTTCAACATTTATTCATTAAAAATGAATGTGAATTTATGCACTCACAACCAATATCTTTTATTTATTCTAATTAAAAAAAATTTATAATTTATTTATTAAAACAATTTTGACAACAGGAAAGAGTTTCTTCAATGATCGGTAAAATGCTATTTCAGCGCAATTGAATGACGGCAAATTGGTTTATTAGTATTCCGTAAAAGCGACCTTTTAGTGACAGTGATAGCAGCCAAAATTTGATAGAATGCATTGTCATCAACATCGAATCTATCTGCCAAGTTTCAATCAGATTGGATGACGGCAAAGAGGTTAACTAGGCTTCTACTCAGTCACGCACACACAAAATCGGAGTTAATATAAAGGATTTAAAAATACAAACTCACCACACACCCACCAAAAACACACCCACATATTTGACTTACAACTAAGCGGTATGGTGAGGTGACAAAATTGCCGTGTTGTGCCAGTTAGGTTAAATGCGTCCGACAGATTGTTAAGGCCACTAAAGCATCGGTCATTTGACCGGGAGATGGTGGGATCGATCCAGTGCGCTGCCATACCATTGATATGTAGAATTGATATAGTGGATGCTGCACATAAAATCCCTAGAAGCCTTACTGTTACCTCGCTAATGAGGTGTGTATGTGGAGAGAGAGAGGTGTTAGTTTAGGTGTAGATGTCTCGTCTGCTGTACATTAAATGTGCAGAGGTTTTGCTGTCATATCGCTGGTGAGACGTGTATGTGGAGAGAGAGGTGTTAGCTCAAGTGTAGATGACTTATCTGCTGTACGTTAAATCCGTAGAGGCCTTGCTATTATCTCGCTGATGAGGCGTGTATGTAGAGAGAGAGAGAGAGAGAGAGAGAGAGAGAGAGAGAGAGAGAGAGAGAGAGAGAGAGAGAGAGAGAGAGAGAGAGGTGTTAGCTTAGGTGTAGATGTCTCGTTTGCTGTACATTAAATGTGCAGAGGCCTTGCTATTATCTCGCTGATGAGGCGTGTATGTGGAGAGAGAGAGAGAGAGGTGTTAGCTTAGGTGTAGATGTCTCGTTTGCTGTACATTAAATGTGCAGAGGCCTTGCTGTTATCTCGCTGGTGAGGCGTGTATGTGGAAGGAGAGGTGTTAGCTCAGGTGTAGACGTCTCGTTCTTTGAAAATTACGAGGAGTAATTATAAATGTTGTTCTTGCAATGTTACTGCACAACAGGGTTTTTGCATAGCCCCTTCTCAAGAAAAATCCAAAACAACCATCCAACCAATTTTTAAGGTCGAAGTGATTAAAGAAACATGGGATTTCGTGGGAGCTGCTTTAGCTAAATGCTCAAGAAATTTAAGAAATGCATAAAATAATAAAGGTGTGCTTTGCTGTTCTAAAAGCGTTGAACCTGGAAGCAAATACCCAGGAAAAGTGATTTTCAGTTGTGAACAAATTGATCGTGGTGAAGGCACTTATATTTTGAATCTCGTTCTGTACTTGATTCTGTCAAGAAGCCGGTTTTTTGGTTTATCGCTGTGACTAAACAAATAACATGATAAAACATTTTCTTCCACTTGAGAAAAAAAAAATCTATGGATCTCAGTAATTTTTTTTAAACGTACTTAGTTCTATAGTTAAAAACAAAGTTGCATTCAACATCGTTGTATACAATTTTAAATTTTGTTGCATAACAGGAAAATTTCTTTTGACAGTGGAAGTGATTTGAGGAGTTCGGAATCATTGCGACGTATTAGTGAAACGCCGCAATATGCAAATATACAACAGCAGTAGTGTAGTGGTTAAAGTGTTTAAAAATTGGAAAGTCAACTAAGCACTGGGTATGAAAGTGAAAATAGTGATCGTCATCAACTCAGTGCTCGGGTAGAATGAAAAATGCCCATAGCTGTTTTTAAATTTTTCAGTGGGATAAATTTAAAACAGCTATGGACATTTATCTATTAAAAAAACTGTTTTGGGACTTTAACATTTTCTTTTAACAAGTTAGATTGAGGCACAAGTTACTACAAGGACGCTTCTTCATACGCTTCCATTACTATATAATGGATCACAACTTTTTGGTTATTTGATGAAACATTCTTACATAAATAAGGATTTTACAACTTCAGATGCATGTGAAACTGTTAATTAGAGCCTTACGAAACTGTTAATTAGAGCCTTACGAAAGTGTTTTGCAATTTTGTAATGCTTTAACCCTTACATGCAAATTGTTGCCAATTGTCTACATTCCTTAAATGCATAGCGATGTAGATCTGCATCGTATGCTTAAAACCTCATATCTCTTTATGTAGCAACCTTTGCATAGTTTTTTTTTTTTACTTTTAATTTTACCAACACTATTTTATCGTTTCCAAATGCAACTAGAATCTTTGACAGTGTATTTCTGTATCTGTGATAATTTATATTGTTGGGGGTGGGGGCGCTGTTGGTTGAGTACAATTTTGTTTCGGGGGGGGGGGGGGGGCTACGAATTACGATAATTTATATAAAAAGTAATAAAAACACACAGGAAAAATTGTTTTCGGATAAAAACAAGGTAAGAGTAATGAATAACATTTATATTTTTGCATATACTGATAAACTTATGCAAGAAAAATGCAGCTTTTTTGTGATGTAAAAATACATCAACATGCAAAATTCTTATGTTTTTTTTTGTTTTTTTTTCTCATTACCATACCCATTTCCCAGTTGATTTCAAATTTTATTTATTAAAAATAAAAATTCACGCATTTAAGTGTTAAGACAGTGTTCAATTGTTTGTGAAATACATTTCAGTGTGTCGTAGTTTGGAGGTTTTGACGAACATTGTGGGCAGAATTAGTATGAGACCACTCCTTTGACGAGATCACGTGATTGTGGGTGTTTGCATCCACGTCTTGTTTAATTAAATTAAGATCCTGGCCGCGATTAGGGGGAGGTCAGTTCGTGAAAAACTCAATACAAGGTTGGGATTAATCACGCTTTTCACCCGATTCGAGAAAGAGTTCCCGGAACTCATTGATTAGCCAGAGCACATTTAAGACAACTCTATTTTGTTTCTGAAAAGAGATTTTCTGTCACAATAATTTTTTTTTAAATAAGATATAGATCTGCTTTTGAATCTCGTTTAAGGTAACTTTGGGAGCATAACATTTTCCATAAATTTTTTTGTCAGTTTTATTGTTTTTTAATTTGCTGTATATAACGATTGTACTGTCTATCATAAAAATAGCTCCTGCCGAGGTTTGAACTCCTGTCGTTGTCTATTGCCATGGAAACAAGAAGATCCCATTTTTAAGGGACTTATTATATAGAGCCACTCGAGTGGCGAACTCGCTCTACAGCTTCTGACCACTGCAGTGGCTTAGTATAATAAGCTTCATAGGATTGCATGTTTTTTAGGGCCTTATTATACAGAGCCACTCGAGTGGCAAAAGCGTGCCGCCGCTTCAGTCGCTCAGACAAGTCCCTCGAAACGAAACATGCAATCCTGTGGAGCTTATTATACTGAGCCACAGCAGTGGCCAGAAGCGGTGGCGCTTTCGCCACTTGAGTGGCTCTGTTTTAGCTAACGAGGATTCGGGTAGAAAGCCATCACAATTGGCCCTGATGGCATTTTGGCGATATTTCATAAATTATCAATACATATTTATTCAAGCGAAATGATCTCCTTACCAATACGATTATCGTATTGAATCCTTTTAAGCAGTCGTTTTTCTGTTTGCAAAACTCCTATTTAAATCGACGAGTCTTGTTTCTATAGAAACCGCCACCATCTAGACGATCTGACGGGAGCTATTCTGATAGACAGTACACTGATTGGCCACTCTATTATGACCACATCTCGTCACCATGTTGTTAGACCTTTTATACAGCTTTGCTTCTTGTCAAAAAGTATGTTCAGAGATACTTTGAGACGATCCTTGATTAAGATCTGCGACAATTTGCAGCACTGTTACCATTCTGTTCTCTTCTCTTTCACATTTCGATAGATTCTTAGCCCGATCATTCACCACTCAGTGATGATCGATCCCAATTTGCTATTTAGACTAAGTTTTTTTACAGAAAATTCTTCGAAAATTCCGTCTTTCTTTCTCCTTCTTACTTAACTTTCTTTGCTTTTACATCACTAGGCTATTAGCGGCAACACTAAGGTCCTTATTATACAGAAGAGCCACTCGAGTGGCGAAAGCGCGTCCCCGTTTCTGGCCACTGCTGTGGCTTAGTACAAGCTCCGTAGGATTGCATGTTTCGCTTAGGGTCTGAGCGCCACAAGCGACAAACATAACCTCTATCCACAAGAGTAACTCAGTAAAATAAGTTCCATAGGATTTCATGTTTCACTTCGAGTGGCTTGTCGGGTCGACTGAAGCGGTGGCGCGTGTTCGCCACTCGAGTGGCTCTGTATAATAAGGCTCTATGCAATCCTATGAAGCCTATTATACTGGGCTACTGCTGCTGGTAGAGGTTGCGTCTGTCGCTTGTGGCGCTCAGACCCTAAGTGAAATATGCTATCCTATGGAGCTTATTAAACTCATCCACAGTAGTGGCCAGTTTGGGCGTCTTTACTGTGGCAAACACTCGCTACAGGAGTGGATCGGTATTATAAGGGTTTAAGGCTCGATAACTCCATTTGCTAAAAACTGTCAGGTGGTTATAGCAAGATGGCCACACAGTGTATTTTTGTTTGCTGACTATTTATGAATATCTAAGTAAATGAATGACGTATGTGTATACACAATTGCACACCCCTATTCTAAATCGATGAGTCATGTTTTTATAGCACCCGCCACCATTCAGACTGTCTGGCGGGAAGTATTCTCCTGATGGACATTTTATTATTATTTTCCTTGGCTGCCTAAGCAAAACCATCTACTGTCTCATTCCATCGTTGAACCATATGTACCTTGATATTTAGATACTGTGTTTTTGTATTTGATGGTAGTATGAAAGATTTGGCCTACGGTTTGCATTTCATTTCTTTTGAGATGGAATTCTTGAACTCCTTTGCAAACTAACTGTAAACCATTAGCCATATCCATGATTTTCTGTTCAGTTTGTTCTGATGAACTAGTCTAGTAAGTTTAAGAGAACATATAATACATACTCAAAAAGGTTTCTCCTACATTTTTTTTGGTTAAGTAATGATTGATAATTCATCCAATTTGCTTAAAGATGAATCATAAATTGTATTTTTTTTTTCAAATTTTAAAAAATGGAAAAATGCTAATTTAAACGACTATTTTAAAAATTAATTTCTAATAATACAACCCAAAAAAAAAGTTTTTAAAATAAATCCTTTATATGCATTGCCAATTTTTATGTGCAATATAAAAGGGTGTATAAAAGCGGTCTTTTAATCACAGTGACAGCTCCCAAAACTTCATATAAAGTTACGTCATCGACAACAAATCTATCTGTCAAATTTATTCCGAAGCGAATATAGAAGTTCACCGAATCGGTGCTGTAATTAATTTGAGAGTTACTATCAATCAAATTAAATATCTTCCTATTCATTACATAGCATCAATTTTGCTGTCAGCGTGTACTTGATGTTTGCATCTAATGTTAAATATTAAAAACATCATTAATAGCAAATTATGCGGCAAACTACGTTTTAAATTTTATTTAATAAAAATAAACTTGAATTTACGCATTCACATCCAATAATATTTTATTTATTTTGATTAAAACAATTTTGGTAACAGGAAAAAGTTTCAACAATGATCTATTAAAATTCTTTCAACGAACGTTGAATTGACAGGGTTATACACCATAATTAACTTATTTATTCCCTTCCAATTATCTTCTATTTTTTTCTGATTAAAATAATTTTGGCAACAAGAAAGATTTTCAACAATGATCGGTGAAATGAGGTTTATTAGTATTAAAATGTGATTATAGAAGCGTGTGTAAAATCGGCCTTTTAGTGAAAGTGACAGCGCCCAAAATTTGATAGAATGCATTGTCATCAACATCGAATTTATCTGCCAAGTTTCAACCCGATTGGATTACGGCAAGTGGGTTGATTAGGCCTTGCGCAGATATGCTCGCCAGGAATAAACATACACCCCCCCCCCACACACACAAGATCGGAGTTAATATAAAGGATTTAATAATGTCACTGATTTGATATTTTGGAAAATTTAAATTTAAAATAGTAACTACCTTTTTCATAATCAAACTATTGAAACGTTAATATTTTGAAGCAAATATTTCTTCTAATTTAACTACTCTGTGATAAAAAATAGTTGATACATTTTTATTTAGTTATAAAATTTTGCTGCTTTTGCAGAAATTCTAGATTTATACGAACTATTTTAAAGTATTTCTCGTGTGTTTCATCAATACGTATGTTTATTATTACTGCAGATTAAAAACGAAAAATCGCAGATTATTCGACTCTAGTTTAAGGGCCCTGTCTACTTTGGATGCATGAAAAAACGCTATTTTTATTAATTTTTTTTAAGACTACTGTTATGTTTATTGATATAAAACTTGTTAGTCTTAACAAAAACATTCGTAAACTATATAAAAAAAATATTATTGATTTTAACCACTTATTTAGAGTGAAAATGCCAGGTAAACAGGAGTCCTCAAAAAGTAGGTAGGTGTGCTCGCTGTTGAAAAAATCTGAACTACGGTCCATCTGAAACAAAAAAATGAAAGGGTTTTAGGTTTAGTGTGACAGTGGATATATCATCCCGTACCTCTAATATTAAATTATATGCAAAAATAACAAAATGGAGGACAAAAAACAAAAAAAAACGTGTTTTTTTGCATGTTTTTCGACTAAAAAAATAGTAAAAATTGAAATTTTGCAATAATTCTGGTACGGGATATAGCGATAAGTGTACAGAATATGTGGTTAAAATTTCATAAGAATCAGTTCAGTAGTTTCTGAGATTTTTTCAACAGCGCAACCTTTTGAGGACTCCTGTTTACACTATAAAAGTGGTTAAAATCAATAATTTTTTTTTTGTAATTTACGAATGTGTTTGTTAAGCCTAACAAGTTTTATATCAATAAGCACAATTGGATTCTTAAAAAAAAAAAAAAAAAAAAAAAAAAAAACTTTTTTTTTTTCATGCATCCAAAGTAGACAGAGCCCTTAAATAGTATCAAATGCAAACTTTATTATTCCATCTTTTATTTCGACAAATATTTCGTAGAGAAAAGTTTATCCTTTCTACTTTAAAGCACTTTTTTTTTCCGGATAGAAACGATTTTTTTTCTTTCTAAAAGACAATTTAGGCTTTAAATTCCAAAACTGAAATTCTCCATCATCTTAAAGAGAGATTAAACGAGCTTTATGAGTGCTGCAGGAAGTCAACAGGATAGATTTTTGAAAGGTCCTTGAGTGAAAATCCACGTTTTAACAGTATTTATAGATTTTCAATTTAATTTATAAAAAGTGACTGCGTCTTTCTCAAAACTGAACAATTGTTTTCTTGGCAATAGAATAGGGTCTTTCAAAAAGGACTCCCTTTGAAATGAAATAACTACGAAACAGTAAGAGACATAAAGAAGAGACAAGTGTTATGTCGGGTAGAAAGGTATGGAATTTTCAATTCACTGGTTTGAAAAACTATTTGCATTATTGAAATGTGGATACAAATTGTTGTAAAATTTGAATATAGTGGTATGTCGGATAAAAAGGAACGGAATTTTCTATTCACTGGTTTGAACAATTATTTACAATATTGAATTGTGGTAACAAATTGTTGTAAAATTTGAATATAGCGGAATGAGTTTACTGGTTCCCTCATGAAAAAGGCTTGAATGATCCCTTTACTGGTTGGTTGGTTTGTACGCTCAACGCCCTATTTTTTGCACAATGATAGCTAATCCGGCCGAGACCTACAGCTTAACGTGGATTCCGGACCACATCGATCAAATCCCTTTACTGGATAGCATGGGTGCCACCAGGAGGGTGCAAAAAAGTGCATTTGCACCCCCTTGGCTCTTTAAAAAAAAAAAAAAAAAAAATGGGAGAAAGGTGTAAATTCCAAAATAAAAAAAAAGTACCTATGCCATTTATGTTTTTATGTTACAAGAGCATTTGTTTTTCTATTATTTTAGTTGTTTGTTTCTTTTCTCTGTCGTTTTTTTATAATTATTTGCTTTGAGATTTTCTGGCGCCTGTTGTCTGGGATTATTGGAGGCTGAGTAGAAGTATTTATTTCTTTTGTTGTATCATCATTTCCGGTGTAGTTCTCAAAATTCAATAAAAATGTTTTGCTTTTCAGGGCATCAGATGTCTCTCGAAATCTATTTTTAACACGCTTTTATTATTAGCTTCGTAATTATATATGTATGTAACGGAATCTTTGAACTCGTTTTTCGACCTTTTCAAAATGTTGGATTAATTTGAAATTTTGCACAGTTATCAAGGAATACAATAATTCAATAAGTTTGTAGCATTATCCTTACCAGGATCTTCATAAATAGCGATTTTTTCATATTAAGAGACACTGTAGTGTTTTGTGTCAAGTACTACGGCGTGTACTAAGGCATACACATGATTTAAATTTGAAACAAGCATGTGACTATTGGCAGGAACAACTAGGAGTTTTAAACACTTAACTAAAAAAATATAGTTTACAACAAAAAAAATGTCTTATTATCCTGAAGGAAATTCAGAATTAGCCATTTTAATTTAATTTTTTGGAGAGGGAGCCTGAGAAATGGCTACCATATCTGAGGAAGGCAGTAAGCGCCCAAATTACCCACTCCCGACACGGGAACGTAGTTACAAACTTTCTAATACTATGAATAATATTTTACCAAATCTTCCTACATCTAAATAAAAGTTAAAAGTTGTATAAGTAGACAATAAAAATAATTAATAGTTTAAAAAGCTAAAAAACACTCTTAAATAGAAAACTAAACTAAAAAGTAGAAAATAATTTTAAATAAGTTTGAAATAAGAATACAGTGATTAACAAGAAATATTTTATTGTAAGAAAGCGTGGGGTGCTTTTTAAGATATTTTCATAATGGCTCTACTTTTACCAATACCTGCCATTAAATATTTACGACAATTGACATCAAGCACCCCACGCATTTTTACGATAAAATAAATATTTCTTGTCAATCACTCTATTCTTATTTCAAACTTATTTAAAATTCTTTTCTAATTCTTAGTTTAGTTTCTATTAAAGCGTGTTTTTTAGCTTTTTAAACTATTAATTTTTAAAGTTCAATTGAGTATTTCCAATACTGCCTTTGTGTTTCAATTTTGAATTTTTTTCATTATATCCGAAATTTGGAAGAAATAAAATATTGCGCTTTTGTAGTTTTGTATCTTCTTCCTAAGTTAACATTGTCTCTTGCATGCCGTGAAATCTAGTTGGATGATAAAAAAAATAATTACAAATATATTTATTATTATTATTATTATTTAACATGAGTGGGCTTTCTAAAATATATGCCATGAATTTTTTTAAGTATTCACAAAACGTATAATTTATAATGCATGATTATTAACTAACATTTCATTGGGAAATGTAATTAACATTTTTGAAAAATTAATGATTTGGAAAAAATCTAGTCTTGCACCTCCCCCCCCCCCCTACAAATATTTCTACCGGTGCCCAGGCTGAATAGTGCTTCCCAAACGGTCACTTTTAGAGAATGCGGTGGTTTTGCAAGATACACTTGTTTTTCAGCACCCCATATCTACCAGTTTTGTTGATTAGAAAACCTGTCTAAATAATAATAGGCCTTAACGGTAAACCATATGCAACCGCAATAAAATTTGCATTTATCAATCAATTTTTCAAACCAGTGTATTAAAAATTCTCTACATGTATATCCAACACAGCACTTGTCTCATCATTCTCTCTCTTACTGTTTCACAGTTACGCCATTTCAAAGTCAGGGAGCCAGTTCTAAAAGACCATGCAAGTGCTCGATTTGATTTCAAAACGTGTTTCATCAACTCATTTCCTTGTTTGAACAGAGAAGCTAAAGCAAAGCAACTTTTAATTTGCTGTCAATAGCTTTTCTACGTGTGTATAATCTGGTAATCAAAGCAAGCATTTTTTTCTTCTAGTTTCATGTTGCTTGCAAAAAGGGAGTTTCTGGTCGTGATCGGTCTTATCTTCATTTGGGAATCTACATCAAATATCTGACTAACAGTAGATCTTGTTTCCAGATAACATGAATTCTGGTACTACTTTCGAAACCTGCCCCTATCCTTGGATTACTGTGAATCATTTTTAGGTTCCACGCTGAAGAAAGTTTCGCACGTGTTTGCACCAGTGAACTAAATCAAACTCGTATTTTCAGTATTTATATTGGATGAACTTCACAGTTAGGTTCACACTGCCATTTTGAAGAATCCAAAGAGTAGCATCCAGTTTTATGCGTTGTTAAGTGATTATAGCAGTGAAAAACAATTAATGGCATTGAAGCACTACCCTTAAGGTCCTTATTATGTAGAGCAACTCCTGTGCTCTATGTAATAAGGGCCACTCCTGTGCTCTATATAATAAGTTTTTATATTGGATGAACTTCACAGTTAGGGTCACACTGCCCTTTTGAAGAATCCAAATAGTAACATCCAGTTTTACCCGTTGTTAAATGATTATAGCAGTGAAAAACAATAAATGGCATTGAAACACTACCCATAAGGCAGAGAGTAGAGGACTTATACAGAGCCACTCCTGTGGCGAATGCGTGCCACAATAAAGACATTCAGGCTTGCCACTGCTGTGGCTCAGGATAATAAGCATCAGAGGATTGCATGTTTCACTTACTGAGAGCCACAAGCGAAAGACGCAACCTCTAGCTACAGCAGTGGCCCAGTATGTACAGATAATAAGCTCCATATGACTGCATGCTTCACTTCGAGTGGCTTGTTTGAGCGACTGAAGCGGTGGCGCGCGTTCGCCGCTCGAGTGGCTCTGTGTAATAAGGCCCTAAGACGAACATTTCTACACAAAACAAAGAAACATATAGAAACAACCGATAAAGACATTTGTATAACTCTCAGGAATGAAGTAGTGCTTGCAGTACGAAAAATCAAATTTACTTTAAATTAATTATTTTAAATGTACATATTATTTCTGTAATAATTTAAATCGTTTAGCTTGTTTTTTTGCCAGCCTATCCTTATTAGTTATTTCTCCATTTCTCTTTTTGACTTTTGTCAGAGCTTTTAGTGCATAACTACATGTACTATTCTAACGAATTTCATAGTTTTTTATTACTCCAGCTATTTAGCAAATCATAAATTTGGTGATAGGGTTGCTATTACAGAAATATTACAGAAACAGCGATTATTCTTAACTTTCGGATATGAGTAAATTAGTTGACCTTTGTACAGTACGTAAAAAAAATAAAATCCGAATTATGGCTATATCTTGTATTCTAATTGATGAAATAACAAAAGTCAAGTACCGTTGTAAATTGTGGAAGGTCTTTATAAATTGTATAGATATTTTTTTATCATGAGGAGTCATCTACATATTAAAACTAAACCAAACTTTAAAAAATTCAATGGCAACCCCATAATATTATACCATATTTAGAATCTACAAAAACGTCTAAATACCAAATTACATAATTTTCCAATGAGTGGATTGTAATTTAAATTATGTAAAAAAATGATAAATTAATGTTAAAAAGAAAATTTGTTTTCTTGGCCATTAATTCTTCTATAGTTAATATATTTTAGCAATTTTTATTTCAAAGGATGGTTTGTTCAAGGCCAAACATAAATGAAATGCAACTTTTGTATTAAACAGTTTCTTAATAATTATTTAATAATTAATAAAAAAAGTTTTAAATTTCTGTAAATATTAGAAGCTTTTTTTTTTTTTTTTTTTTTTTTTGCTTCCATTAGAATTATAATGGTCGAAAACCCCTCCAGAATTTTTTTCATTCCATTTTTACTTATGGTTCTCGAAATTTTAGCAAAAATGTAAAAAAAGCTCACTTTAAGGGTAAGATTAATTAATAGATTACGCGTAATAGGTTACGTCTTGAAACTTGCAAAACATTCGATTCTTCCCTGCGATTACGAAGATTAAGAAATTTGCCCTCAAGATCGTCCAAAACATTTTCGCTCATAAGTGACGTGTTTCTCAACATAATGAACTGAAATTTGGTATCTAGGGTAAACGAGGTATTCTAAATCGAACTAAAACATAAAAAATAGGGGCTCGTATTGAAATTTTTAAAGATAGAGTTAAATTTACTTGATATACAGTCCCCTAAGAAAAAAAATTGCATAAGACACATAGAAATTCGTAAAAAAAAAAAAAAAATTGTTGCAAACCGCAAGATTCTCTATAATTAAAACCGAAGATATAGCCATCGTTCGGATTTTTTTTTTTGCATAATGTGCCTGTTAGAGGTTCGTATAATGCAAATTTATTTGATGACCACCTTTCCTAATAGCACACATCCTTCCAGGGAGGTCCCTATTAAGTCTCCAGCCATCCCCGGGACTACGAATGACTTCCCAGGGACCTCCCTGGGAGGATGTGTGCTATTAGGGTTGTGAATCTTATTACTTTTGAGCCGACCAAACGGTATAGTGGTTAGCGTGCTGGCTTCTAGACCGCGAGGTTGCGGGTTTGAGTCCCGTGTTGGCATGGGTGTTTGTAAATATATGTTGGCTTGTCTAATGACGAATGTTTCGGCGCATTATAGCCCTCGTGTTGCTGACGGCGCCAGATAATCTGAATACAACCAACCAACTTATTACTTTTGATAGTTTTTAATAACCTAACCTCGAAAAGCGGTTACAAAATTATATTTATCAAATAAAAGAAACATTAATAACAACTTCTTTTGAAAATTTTACAAATGAAGCATTTTCAATGATATTCGATCCATGACTCCGAGCTCTTACAAATCCCAGGTTCAAATTTCACCATATAGCGTTGTTCACATCTTCATAAACAACCTCTAGCCACGCACAGTATGACGTGGTAGAAAATGTGCTTAAAACTGTCAGGTTGGTTGTTTTCAGATTTATTGAGCGCAAGGGACAAACTGCGCCAATGGAGAACCATTTTTAGAAATTAACAACAATCAAAACCAACCAACAAAATAACAATCAACAATTAAAACTGTCAGGAAAATGAAATTTGTCTTAAACTGCCAGGAAACTGAAATCTGCTTCGAACTGTCAGGAAAATAAAATTTGCTTCAAACTTCCAGAACACTGAAATGTGTTTCTAATTGTTAAGAAACTGTGAATCGTAAATAAAACTAGCCAAACAATAAACTGCAAGAATATTCTCGTCGCAGTCTCACAACGTTTTCAATAAGAACTCAAGTTTGGTGGGTTTTCGGAAACTCGCCAATCAATGCGTTCCTTCGCAAACTGGTACCAGCTTTAGCAGTAATATTACGCATTAATTTCTGTCAACGACAATGTAAAAGCGACAACCACGTCATCAATGACATGAATTAATGCATATAATAATGTTCTTAAATTTGGCATTAGTTATCAGAGGCGGAGATTTATTGGCGAGTTCCTGAAAATCCACGGCATGAATTCTCGTTTGAAAAACATGATACATGGTTACCAGGTGAAAAGCAAGCACTTTATTTGGAGAGGTAAGCAAGATTTGGCTAGTGGTTTTGCTCGACACTTTGTGATCCCCCTTATTGCACTCTCCCATCAGTAGAATCGTGCAGACATTCTAATCCATTATTATGGTGTTGCTCAGTAATAATGGAAATACTCTTTTCTTATAAAAGAAATACAATCCATGCAAATATGCTCAGTAATAATTGGAATACAACCCATTATTACTGAGTATTACACGGAACTATGGAATATTTTCTTGACTTTTTTACTGTTGTGGTTATAAATACATTTTTTACTTTTTCCAAATTTTAACTGAAAGTGCATATTAGAGTACAATTTTGATATATTTGGGTTATAGTAGTTTGTACTTTGGGTTACAGTATGTTTGTAAGTCAAATAAAAGTACTCTTAAAATGTGTTTTTGAGCCAGTTTATCAATACACTTATTCAGTTTTTATATTATTTTATTCAAAAATCTTTGAGATATAAACACATAAATACACACGATTGAAACACTTTAGTATACATTCATTTATCTTGAAAGAGATTAATCCCTATACTTCAAGACATTTTATTGATTGCATTGCATATAGCCTGTGGCATGTGATCGAGAGGCGGCTGTAGATTTGGATCGAAAATCCATTCTGAAGTTCATATAAAATTGAGAGTAAGACCAAAAAGTTGAGAAAGATCTTCTGGAAAGACCAAAAGTTGAAGGTCTTCCGGATACTGTCTTCGGGAAGGAGGAATTCAGTTGAATTATATCATTATATATAAATACACGAACCATAGATCACTTGAAGAGATAACTTTTGGCAAATAGAGGCAATAAATTCTGCCCAGACAAGCAGATGGATACAGGTAATGTCCGTCTATCACAAAAATAGCTCCCGCAAAGTTGTCTAGTATTGTCTGTTGCTATGGTAACAAGACTAGCCCCATGGAAGATTCAAGAGGAAAGGAATTATTTGGTCGCTAGTCTTCTGCATGAATCTCTCCAATTCTAAATCGACGAGACTTGTTTCTATAGCAAACACCACCATCTAGACTATCTGGCGAGAACTATTCTCATTATAGACATATAGTAGAAGTGCAGAGGAAAAAACATTCGTGCTCAATAAACAACAAACCATTTATAACAGTAAGAACAAGATACATTCGTATTCAGTAAACAACAAAACTTTTCAAATAGTTAGAATAGTAGAAACGTATACTTGTACAGATAGAGGCAAGTATAAACAAAGTCGAGTCACATTATTTGAATCTCCCGTGAAACATGGATCGAGATGCGATTTGGATCGAAAATCATTCCGAAATTCATATGGAATAGAGAGAAAGAACAAAAGTTCAAAAACTTCAGGATATCTTTTTTTGCTGCAGATATCCGGAAGCCAAGACCTAAATCTTTTAGCCCAAGAGCCCATGACCAGTTTATAATAGGTTCTTGAGGCACTGGTTGCTTGTTTATCAATAATACATGACTAGGAAATTGAGGACATGCTGTCTGTCTATCACAAGCTTGTTTCGCGTTGTTTGTTGACGTGGAAATAACCAGCCCATTTTTCACGTGGGATATCAGGAGAAAGATATACAGGATGTCCGAAAAATCCTTGACACATTTAAAATAATTCCTCATTGAAATGCGTCAAGGTCTTTTCGTACACCCTGTATACTTTATAGGCTTTGGACACCAATTTGCAGCATGGATCACCCCTGTTCTAAATGGACGTGTATTGTTTCTATAGCTCTATCCATCAATTAGACTATCATTCTCCTTACAGACAAACAGTAGAGATGGTTTGTGGTTACTTACCCAAAAATGTTTCACAAACAAATTAATCCTTTGTTATTACACCAATTTGGGGAGGTTGCCGTCATCTATTACATAAATTTATTGCGCGACTTTGTCTTGACTTTCCCTATTTGGCAATGGAATAATTGTTCTTTTAAATTGACATTAAAACGTAACAAAAAAGATTACAGACTTTTCTTGAAACGACAATTTGTGAATTGGATAATGGTTTCAATGTAACTTTTGTTATTCAGTTAGTATTGATATCTTGTTTTATTTACCAATCGGATTTATTACTGTCTGAATCAGAAGAATAGCTTCCGCCAGAAAGTCTTGATGGTGGCAGTCTCTATAAAAATAAGACTTATACTTAGAATATATGTGATGCATGAAGGAAACTAGGGTCCAAAAAGAGTACAGTACGCTAAAAAAACGAACGATGGCTATATCTTGTATTCTAATTGATGAAATAACAAAGGTCAAGTACGTTATAAATCGTGGAAGGTCTTTATTAATTTTATATAATTTTTTGATCATGAGGGGGGGGGGGGGGGTTAACTACATATTAAAAGTAAACCAAACTTTAAAAAGTTCAATGGTAACTCCATAATATTATACCATATTTAGATTTAGAATCCAAAAAAACGTCTATATACCAAATTTCATAATTTTCCAATGAGTGGTTAGTAATTTAAATGATGTAAAAAAAAAAAAAAAAAAAAAAAAAAAAAAAAAAAAAAAGACAAATTTATGTTAAAAAGAAAGTTTGTTTTTTTAGCCATAAATTCTTAAATAGTTAATATATTTTAGCAATTTTTGTTTCAAACGATATTTTATAAAAGGTCAAGCATAAATAACATGCATGTTTTGTATTAAACAGCTATTTAATAATTGATTATTTTATTAATAAAATAAGTTTTAATTTTTTTTAATAGAAACATAATTTTTTTTGCTTTCATTAGAATTATCATGGTCGAAAACCTCCCCAGAATTTTTTTTTTCATTCCATTTTTACTTTTGGTTCTCAATATTTTAGCAAAAATGTAAAAAAGCTCACTTTAAGGGACCGCGTAATAGATTACGTCTTGAAGCATGCAAAACTTTCGATTCTTCCCTGCGATAAAGAAATCTGCCCTCAAGATCATCCAAAACAATTATGCTCATATGTGACGTGTTTCTCAACATAATGAACTGAAATTTGGTATTTATGGTAAACGAAGTAGTCTAAATCGAATGAAAACATAAAAAATAGGGATTCGTATCAAAATATTTAAGGATGAGATTAAATTTACTTAGTATAGAGCCCCCTAAGAAAAAAATGTGCACCAGACATATATAAAATCGTAAACAAAACATTTTAGTGCTAACCGCAAGATTTTACGATAATTAGAACCGAAGATATAGCAATCGTTCAGATATTTTTTTTTTTTTGGCGTACTGTACAATACAGCATAGATAATGTTGAACATAATGGATAATGTTCGTATCTCGACTATACATTATATACGTATACTTCAGTTGAAATGGAGCGCTCCAGTAATCAACTTGATTGAATCGTACTAAGTGGTAATCGGGCTAGCTGGATTCAATAATGTGACGTCGCACAAAACGCGTTCCTTTTGAACATTTAATTGGAATGCGCAATTATATTTAAGAAAGTGAGCACAGTAACAAAAATTCAAACATCAAACAATGTATAACAGATGACGTTGGATTATTTGTCCTCTCGACAGTGATTTGATTTCTTATTTCAGTTTACTCCAGTCCTATGAACCATGTTAAGATTCTTTCCTTACTCAAATTATTCAATTTACTCCAATCCTGTAAACCATGCTAAGATTCTTTCCTTATTCAATTTGCTCAGTTTACTCCAATCTTATAAACCATGATAAGATTCTTTCTTTATCCGATTTGCTCAGTTTACCTCAATCATCTGAACCAAGTTAAGATTCTTTGCTTATCCAATTTGCTCAGTTTTTCTATTTATATGAACCATGTTAAAATTCTTTCATTATTTCAATTTACTCTGTTTACACCAATCTTTGTTAACCATGTTAAAATTCTTTGCTTATTCAATTTTCTCAGTTTACTCTAATCCTATGAACCATGTTAAAATTCTTTCCATATTTCAATCTACTCAGTTTACTACAATCTACATTAACCATGTTAAGATTCTTCCTTGTTCCGCCTTTTCGATGATCAGATATGAAATGATTCTTTCAAATATAAGCTAATTTACTAATGTAATAAATAGTAAACTGAGTAAAAATTCTGAAAAAGTAAAAAATTCAAGATTGACTGAATTATGGGCACTTCTAAATTAAGTGGTTTCGCAACCATATTTCTATTCAAATTGTTGCGTTTCTCTCTATGCAACAAAATATAAAATGCTCTACAACAGTCTATAATTTATTTTTGTTCATCAACCTTTTTTCAATATAAGTGCACTTAATTCTAAATTTCTACAACAATGCTCCATTTAATTGTTCTGTTCACTAAATGAACATGCATCAGTTCAAATTCTAGAGCAAAATTGCCAAATACATGAGGGCATAGTCTAGATACAGATCCAAAAATGACAGAACATTAAAAAATCAATAATTTAAAAGTAAGACGATATGGTTTAGAAAATTGCTTTTAAAGAAAAAATACCATTTAAAAAATAAAGTATCTTTTCATATATTTTCTTACTTATATTCACATCAAATATATTCTCAAATGCATTTCTTATAATTGTAACTGTGGGTATGCAACTGCCAACAGTAATTTAAATTTATTAGGCATTATTGCTGTTCCACGCCATCTGTTAATAAAGAAACTAACTATAATATTTTTTGTGGGAAAAATCCCTAAATTTTTTTCTCTGTGCTTCTGTGAATTTGTGTGAAAATAGTACCGTTAATAGATAGTCGATTACCAAATTTTCAAATGTTCTGTAAATTTTGGATAACACTGTAAATAGAAAATATTTTACTACCAAGTTCAACAACTTCCTCTGATCAACTCTTAAAGGGAAGTTAAGAACTTGTTCAATGTAAGTACAATTTATTAGTATTTTCAACAAGTCCGCCACCTTATGAGTGAGCAAAGTTATACAACCAGTTTTGTTGCATAGCGGAAACGTAGCGTAAGAGGTTATAAAATGAGCAATACTTTTCATCTTATTCCTAAAATTCTTCGAAACTAGGAAGACCTTTGATTCCAATTGTTCAAGGCTTCGTAGAAGTGGATTTCGAAGAAATCGTGGGAGATCAAACATCCCATTGAAACTCCTATGAAATGCAGAGATATATCAATAGTTGTAAAGAGTCCTTGGGGATTCATTTGATCTGAAATGACTAATTCGAAATGGTTGGAATTACCAACAGAGAGCCAAATCATGTAAAAACTCCCAAATAAAGAACCTTTTTGAAGAGGGTTCGTTACCCTGTTTCTGCCTCAAAATAATACACAATTTTTCGGTCCCAATATTTCGTAGAAGTTCATTTCAAAGAAGTCGTAAGAGACCAAACATCCCTTTGAAACTTCTATGAAATGCAGAGATACATCAATATTTGAAAAGAGTCTGTGGGGATTCGTTTGGCCTGAAATGGCCAATTTGAAATGGTTGGAATTACCAACAGAGAGCCAAATCATGTAAAAATTCCCAAATAACGAACCTCTTTGAAGAGGGTTCGTTACCCTGTTCCTGCCTGGAAATAATACACTATTTTTCAGTCCCAATATTTCTCTAAGTATTGCTTTGAAACGTATAAATTTTTATACTAGGAATAAGAACTTTAATAAAAGATCATTAACAAATTTGGTAATAACTAATGGTTACTTTATTATTAATTTTATAGGGTCTTTCAGATAGGACTCCATAACTTTAAAATGACGTAACAGCGACATAGTGAGAGACAGAAAGAAGAAGCAAGTGGTACGTTGGAACGACAAGCATGGAATTTTAAATGCAACGGTATGTAAAATTAGTTACAATATGAAATGTGATCACAAAATGTTGTAAAATCTGACTATAGCTTATGAGATTTTCATTTCAATTATGAAAAACGACTCTATGATTTCTTCACTAATTAGTACAGCTTAAACGGTCACTTTTGCAGAATGAATTGGTTTTCCAAGACACACAGACGGATTTTTGGTAGCCCATATTCACCTGTTTTATTTATTGACTAATCCGTCCAAATAAAAATATATCCCTTCGGAAACCATATGCAGCCGTCAGAAAATTTTCCCATCAATCAATGCAAACCGATCTTTGTTTAAATTCCATACCTGATGTCTAACCAACGTATCATCTGTCTCTTCTTACAGTCTCTGGTTTTCAGTTATGCCATATCAAAGTTTGGGAGCCCTTTCTGAAAGGCCCTGTATAAGCTAGTTTGTAAAAACTTTTTAAAGTATATTAAAAATACCGATTTATTTCCCTATCAAATTTCGTTAATAATCTTGTATTACTATTACTATACCTGGTATAAAAATTCATATACAGGGTGAGTTCAAATGATGGACCCGATTTAAAAAAAATCATATTATCATAACTACTTTACATATTACAATAAGTGATACATGAATGTAAAGAGAAATATACCAAGTTTTTTTCAGTTACAAATGTTCTACGTAGGACCCTCTTGTTACACGGCATACGTCCAATCTGTATTCCAGTTCATTCCATACATTTTGTAGCATCACTCTATCAATGGTTCGTAATGCTGCACAAATGCATTCTTTAAGTTCTGGCATTGTTTTTGGCATAGGTGGTACATAAACAATGTCAGACCTTAAAGAACGCATTTGTGCAGCATTACGAACCATTGATAGAGTGATGCTACAAAATGGATGGAACGAACTGGATTACAGATTGGACGTATGCCGTGTAACAAGGGGGTCACACATCGAACATTTGTAACTGAAAAAAAAACTTGGTATATTTCTCTTTACATTCATGTATCACTTATTGTAATATGTGCAGTAGTTCCAAAAATATTTTTTTTAAAAAATCGGGTCTATCATTTGTACTCACACTGTATTTTATACCAGGTGAAATTCATATATTTCATGAATTTTAAAGCAATACTTCGTAAATATTGTTTCCTATTATATGAAACATTAGTTCTATAAGGCAGGGGCTGGCAGACGATCCCTTTGAAAACTCCGTTCTTTAACTCGCCTCCATGGATTTTCATTAAGGTACTTGCTTCCTTGAATCAGGGTACTTGAAAATCAATTCCTTTTACTTATTTTCAAGTTAATCAGGGTCTTGTTAATTATTTTAACTTTGAGAAGGGTTACTTATGTTTTAAAATTAAATTGAAAATATGTTAATTCTACAAGTATTCATCAAACAAACTTCCGAAGAGTAGCTCGTCGTATTGCTAGAAAAGTTACCAAGACCTTCTCAAAAGGATAGACTATCTTTTTTTGTATGAATTTAAGGTAAAAATGGTTTGACAGAGCTTTTTTTTCTTCTTTTTTTTTTTCTCTTTTTTTAAAAATTTTTTTTCGTCTGAATTGTGAAGAAAATGTTCAATTATTTTTACTTATTTTAACCTGATATAATTTTTTTTCAATATAAGCAAAACTTATTTTGAACTGCAAATGCGAGTTTAACACATCATTTTTATTTGCAATTGCATATCATTCGAATTAGAGTAATATCGTTACTAATAGCACTTTTTGCCCTAGTTAGCAATTTTTATAGCGTATCATTGTTCGTTTTCGAGACAATTGCACTTAAGTAAAAACGATTATATGATATTAATGTTTCCCTTTTTGAATAAAAATTTCAGTGCATTGTTTGGTGAGCTGATGCCAATTCGGCTACAATGGTACCCATTCACTGACGTCATAGATGACGCAAATAACAGCTAAATTAGCATTATGTAACGAATGTATATTTTGACAAGTACGGAAACCGAAAGGAATTCGGTTTTAACCCTTTGCACTCGAGGCCTTTTACGTGCGGAGGTACCAGCAACTCGAGACTTTTCGCGGCATTTTTGGTTCGGTCTGCGGTTACGGATCCGCTTCATAACAACTAAACACAGTCATTGGCCTGAGAGGCGCCGCTCGAACGCAAAGGGTTAATACTTATCAAAATGTACAATCTTTTGAGGGCAAAAAGTGGATATTGCCAAAGGACCAAATTAGCGAGGTATGACAGATTTGGCTCGTGTTTTGTAATTCCATAGTTTGGGTATGCTACCAAATAGATGCTACAGATCAATCTTAAAATATTTTTTTTTTAAATCGATGATTTATGAACAATTAAGTGCATGCCGATGTGATTTTTATATAAATGCGCAGAAAATTTCGGCTTTTCCCCCTTACAGAAAGCCGTTTTTTTTAATCAACAAATGGCTCAGTAGGTATCTGCAAGTAACTACCCAAACTAATCCAATAATATTACCAATAACTTAGCAAATAAGTACAGCTTATCTGTTGTTAAAAGTACTGATTCTTTCTTTTTTGTATTTTTCTATGCAAATCGCATCGTCCTACAGTTAGTAGTTCCCCAATTATTTGAAATTTTGTTTCATTTGGATCCCTCATTCTAGAAGAAAGTTCACTTTCTGCTGCAGTCGCTCTTATTTGTGTTTTTCCCTCCGTATTTGATTCTGTCGAGCAGTGACTGCTTGGATCTCCTGCGGTACGCCTGCACTTCTCTGCACAGTTCGCAGAAGGCATCAGCTACTTGTTGCACGTGCTCGGATGCAGCCACCTCAAGAAAAGCAGCTTCATGTTCCTTCGCTAACTTATCACCTGAAACAGAGTTTATAGGAGGGATTATTGATTATTTTTTCTTTGGGGCTCATTTATCACAATGAGGAATTTTCAGGTTTTTTGGTTTTATTTTTAAATAAAAGTAGAGAAAAAAAAATCACGAAAAACAATACCATTCTTTCAATAATTTGAGCTTGGATAGATAGTTAAAAAAATATTTGGTTTTTTACTTTGAAATTTGGCGGGAAAAAGCTGCTTTTGCGTGTGACGTCAATGCGCAGATGGTGAACCAGTCTAATAACCTGTTTTAGACGAGGAGGGAGTGAGGTACCTCCTCGGATTTTTGACGGTATCTATGCATAACAACGTCACGGTTTTTTATGCGTTTTTGGTCTCGTGAATTTTGCTTTGATTTCAGCTATTTTCAAACTCGATTTTTAATTAATTGAAAGCATAAAGATAAAAAAAATAATTGCACTGCTCAAATTTATTCGTTGGATAACACTAAAAAATACAAAAAAAAAAATATTCATTTTCCTCACTTGTGCAAGTTCCTCATTGTATATTATTAATAACTAGCTGATGACCGTGAATTTTACCATTTGAATTTTTGCTATAAATAATATAAACTATAAAACAAAACTTTTAATATAAATCCTTTATATGCATTGCCAATTTTTATATTCGTTAACACAGCGCCGATTCTTTAAACAACGTATTCTTGGTGCTTTCATCTAAATTTAAATATCAAAAACATTTCTATCAGCAATTTACTTTTAAAAATTTATATATTAAATATGAACGTGAATTTATGCTTTCCCATCCAAATATCACTTGAGGACTAGAAATGGAAAATTACCCAAGTCCAAAAAAGAAACTTTTTCAGGAGAGCCCCAAAATGAAAAACACTCGCATCTGGTGATGTGACTAAGTACCGGATTGAATTTGAACTATTGCTCCTGGAGTTCGCGCTTTGGGCGTTCTCCACTTTGTTTAGCTTACAAGGAGACCTTACGGTCTCGGAAATTCAGATCGGGATGAAATTTGGCAGATTGATAGTATACCTTAAGGGTATCTACACTGTAAAGTAATAAAGCGCACTAGCCAGAAGATTCCGAGAAAATAGGCTTTAAAGTGTTACGCATAGCTTAGATACTAGTAGAGATTTTTGATTTGCAACTCCCCGGTGGCTAAGTGGTCAGCGTGATAGATTCCCGTACGGGCGATCCGGGTTCGATACCTCGTGAGGTATTTTTTTTTTTTTTTTTTCAATTTATAAAGTGACTGTTCCAGCTAATTGAAATTTGAATTAAAGATAATATTTTATTTTTAAATAAGTAATGTATTTTTAATGAAGGTACATTAAAACTTTATTTACAATTTTCACAAACAAGTGATTATAAATTTTGAGATATTATAAGATGTAGAGAAGTAAATGATTTTCCCAAAAAACATGGAGAAACAGTTTCTATATGGAAGAGTAAGAATGTTGCCCTATTGCAGGGTAGTCAGAAATTTTCAAAACCCTAACGGCACTTTATGACGTCTATTTTTATAGACAGGTAAAGAATCTACTAAAGCGTATGCAAAATTGCGCGTATCTGGTTGAAAATAATATAGAAATAAATACCTGTGAAGACTGCATAAAAATACAATCAATAGTCCATCATCAATTTTTAATAAAATGATCCGGTATGCCTGGTATGCTTCCAAGTTTTCTGACGAAAGATATATTTTGATGAATGTTAATGAAGTATATTTTCCAACGAATCTTTTACAAAAAGGTTGTTCCTGTAAACAATCTTCCTTTATAAATTGTGCACGATGTCAAAACAGTTTTTGTTTTCCATGTTTTTATGATAAGTGTCATTCTGGTGTATGTATATAAATAAATAATTGACAAATAAAAACTATATGTCAAAATCCATAGATAAATTAAGTTCTACCCTAACTTTGTTGCCGTGGTAATTAGAATTTTAATCTATTTATTTATCTCTATTTTCTCTATTAAAAATACATTACGTATTTAAAAATAAAATATTATCTTTAATTCAAATTTCAATTAGCTGTAACAGTCACTTTATAAATTGGGGGAATTGGAAAAAAAAGAACTACCTCACGAGGTATCGAACCTGGATCGCCCGTACTGGAATCCATCACGCTGACCACTTAGCCACCGGGGAGTTACGGAGCAAATGTCTCTACTAGTATGTAACCTATGCATAACACTTTAAAGCCTATTTTCTCGGAATCTTCTGGCTAGTGCGCTTTATTACTTTACAGTGTGCATACCCTTAAGATATACTATCAATCTGCCAAATTTCATCCTGATCTGAATTTCCGAGACCGTAAGGTCTCCTTGTTAGTCTTAAGGACATTTGTACGTAAAAAAGATTTTCGTTTAGTTTGGTACTTAAGTCATTTTCCATTTTTAGTTCTCATTTATTTATTCTTATTAAAGTAATTTTATTATTTATTTATTAAAAACTTTTTTGGCAACAGGAACAAATTTCGTCAATGGTCGCTTAAATGCTATTTTAGCGCGATTGGATCACGGCAAGTAGTTTATTAGTATTCCTTTAAAAGCGACCTTTTAATGACAGTTACAGCCCCAAAATATGATGGAATGCATTATCATCGACATCGAATCTATCTGCCAAGTTTCAGCCCGATTGGATGACGGCTAGGGGGTTAGTTAGGCTTCCTCAGATTTGCCCGCCACCGACACACAAAATTGAAGTTAATATAAAGGATTTAAAAATGATATTCATGTATTTCACTTTTGGAATGTTTAACTCTTTTCGACACCTTAAAAATGGTTATTAGAGATCGAAAATAGCTTACTTTTTCTATGCTTAACCGTGTTGATACTTGTACCAAATTTCAGAGTTATTACTTCATTGGAAGTAGGACATTGGAATATTCTCTGTTTAGAACGTTTCGATCTTTCATCGACCATTTAAAATAAGTTAGCAAATATTCGAATAGCTTACTATTTCAACGATTACTTTTGTTGACATTTTTACCAAATTTCAGAGATATGACTTCACTGAAAAAGGGATATTGGAATATTTTAAGTTTAATGAAGCGTTTCGATTCCTTAACACCTGTTAATCGATACCCGACTAACTTACTTTTTATGCTTGCCCTTTTTAAAATCGTACCAAATTTTAGAGATATCATTTCATTGGAAGTGGAACATTGGGATATTCTCCATTTAGACCATTTCGATCCCTTTCCGACCGTTTAAAATTAGTAAATCGAGATTGGAATATCTTACTATTTCTATGCTTACCCTTGTTGACATTTTATCCAAATTTCAGATATATGACTTCATTGAAAGTGGAATATTGGGATATTCTCCATTTAGAACATTTCTATCCCTTTCCGGCCGTTTAAAATTAGTTAATCGAGATTGGAATATCTTACTATTTCTATGCTTACCCTTGTTGACATTTTATCCAAATTTCAGATATATGACTTCATTGACAGTGGAATATTGGGATATTCTCCATTTAGAAAATTTCTATACCTTTCCGGCCGTTTAAAATTAGTTAATCGAGATTGGAATAACTTATTATTTCTATGCTTACCTTTGTTGACATTTTAACCAAATTTCAGATATATGACTTCATTGAAAGTGGAACATTGGGATAATCTCTATTTAAAACATTTCTATCCCTTTCTGGAAATTTAAAATTAGTTAATCGAGATTGGAATATCTTACTATTTTTATTCTTACCTTTGTTGACATTTGAACCAACTTTCAGATATATGACTTCATTGAAAGTGGGACATTGGGATATTCCATATATGGAACATTTCGGACGGGCGACACTTTTTCGATTCTTAAAATTAGTTAATAGGAAAAGCTTATTTACTAGGGCTTGTCAAGGGCGAAGCCAGAATTTTTTTTGGGAGGGGATATAAAATTATAACTCAACCAATTCTAAAAATAATTTTTTTTTTTTTCATTCCCGAATATATACAGGTAATTTTTTCTACGTATGTTTAGAAATCTTAAAAGGTTTTAAATAAGTTTACCATTTTAAATAAAAAAAAATTGTTTGATTTTTTGCATTTTAATAGCAAGCTGAAAAATTTCGGGAGGGGATATATCCCCATATCCCCCCCCCCTATCTACGCTCCTGGAGCTGTCCTTATTCACATTTGTACCAAATTTCAGAGTTGTGATTATATGGGAAATGGGAAAATTAGTAATAAGTCAGTAACGGTTTTCGTTTTTATAAATAGAGATTGAATAATAAATTGAGGATTTTGCTGATGATTATCAGTTAGTTTAAAAAAACCCGGATTGAAATGATTGCAATGCAAACTATAAACAATTTTGCATAACTCGCCTAACATTGGAAAATATGGAAACCTTTTCTGTTGTGTTTTAATGACAGGGTCACAATTCACACAAACTATCAAAGCATTGGGATTTGGGGGATTTATGCTTCATTTATTGCTTAAATTATTGCTTATGTACTTATGTGCCAACCAACGCCAAATTTGTGCCTTGGCGATGAAATTGTTTTTATGACTCAAATTATCACCTTCTATAGTTACAACTTCCCCATTTAGTGCAGTGTAGTATATATGCTAAAACAACTTGAGAGTAAAATTTGAGTAATAAATAATTTATTTTATTGCAAATTGTAATTGCAATTATTTATATTAGTCATACTAAAATTGTTATAACTAAAAAAAGTGTTTTTATTAGAATACTTTTTGTAATAAACACCCGTTACATGACCACTAGTTGCATCATAAAGAAAAAAAAACTATGCACTAAAAGATTAAAGGAAAATGTTGTCATCTTTCCAAGATTTAGTTTATGAATTATTTGGTGTATGGTTTTTCCACTGTAACTCATTTGATCCAGTTTTTAGGTTACGCATCACTAAGTTCCGAGGTTGTCACCTCGCTCCACCAAAATCTTTAAAGCGTCATTAAATTTCAAAAATGTTATAGTAATTTTCAAAAATGCCGAAGAGATTTTAAACAGACTGATTTGGAAAAAGTAAGAAAGTGGATATCTTTTACTCTTCTCATATTGAAGAAACACCAAACTGATTATTAACCATAGATAACTGATTGTTTATGTCCGCCCTTAAAGTTGAATATTGTAACAAGTACTTTTTTAGCAATGTTGGAATTGAATTTAGTTCATAAATATCATAAACTGTCATATAAGAATTAAATGAGGTTTAAAATGTTTGTTTTAGCTGTCAAATAAAACTTGATTTTTCTTTTAAAATACGATGTATAGATTTGAAATTAACTATAATTTGTGAGCATAGAATCAAATAAATTAATATGTATTAATACTTTTACGAATTTAAAAATTAACAGTTACTTTTTTATTAATGTGTTTATTAGAAATAGGAATACCTATAAATAATTGTTATTTAAAGACATGATAATAGTAATATCCCTATAATAATAATAGAGGAAAACTAAAACTTTTTACGTGATTTTTGAAAAGAAAAAATCATTTTAGAACCTCTGAAAAGTTCCACGATATTAAGCAGAAGCATTTTACATTAAAGCGCCCTCTGTTGACATGAAAAGAAAATATTTTCTTTTTGAGAAAAAACGATGTTTTTATATTCAGCATTTCTGTGAAATCCGCATTCCTGTTAATAATAATTCACTAATACCGATTATTCAAAATTTCTGTTAATTTTTGATTGCTCTGTACAATTAGTTACTGCCTGCCTGTCTCAAATTAAAAAAGGCATTTCAACTTTTTATTAGGGATCCTAATGAAATTTTGTTGAAAGTAAACTTTGTAAAATTCACATCAAAGGGGACTCACGCTTATTAAAATAAATAATAAAACAAATTTAAAAAAATAAATAATAATAATAATAATATTAATAAAAAATAATTAAAAAAAATGTAAAAGTACCATCTTCAGCAGCGACTTGTCGCAGATGAATGAGGTCAGCCTTGTTGGCCACTACAACCACTATGGGTGTTCCCTCAATGCATTGAAGGATGCGAGTTCGAGCCTCTGTCAGGTATATGAAGGAGCCTGCGTCGATGATAGAGTATACCAGAAGGAAACCATCGGCCCACTGCATCAACTCTTCCGTAGGAAAGTCGGTGAGAGACTGAAATTCAAAGGTTTAAAAAAATCGATTAGTGCGAACTATTAATTGTAAGAAGATGCGGTTTCCCCAGAAAGGCACTTCTGGTAACACATATTGATGTATTACTTCCATTCATTACTTTCCCATTCATGCTTGGACGAACCAAATGTGGTTTCTCTATGATCAACTAAGTTGACCATTAAATCTGGCATGAATAGTTTTGAAAAAACGGGGTTGAAACTAGAGGTCGGCGATACATCGATACGACGATATTGTTATCGATATTTCTATAAAAACATCGATATTAAAAATGTCGATAAAAGTCACCGATAGATCGAAATTTTCAAATATTTTTAGTTTTTTGATGGTCGTTTTGTAGTTCCATGTGTTTTTTCGATTTTCTTTATACCATTTCATAAACTTCAAAACTAAAGTTTGAACTTGGCTGAGAGACAGTTAAAATGGCGCCAATATTCAAAATTTTGCCATACACTTAAAAGCTATTGAAAATTATCTAAATTTTTCTTAAAATCCCTGCACCAATCAAGCGAAAATATAATTTTTTTTTTTTGTAATAGATCCATTTCAGTTGAAAAAGTAATCACCTTACAAAAAAGCAATCATGAAAAGTAGAAATTCGCCCCGAAAAACTTAGTTTCTCGCAAAAATGAAAATCAAATAAAAAAAAATCATGTATCGATATATCGATATTTTATCGATATTTTTTTATGCAACGATATAGTATCGATATTTATTTTGATCGATATTTCCGACCTCTAGTTGAAACAGAAAAATCAAATTGTGGGATGGTCCGTTTTGGCGCTCAACACCTCATACGTACCATTAATTTCTTAATGAAATTGTAGTACATAATCTACAGATTAAACTGACCTAAAAGTTTGTCAAAAAAAAAAAAAAAAAAATATATAGATACTCATATTTTTTTTTTTTAAAAAGGTCTTATTTATTTTTACAAAAGACAATTTTTAACCTCCGCTTAATTTGTTAGTTATGCACTACAATTTCGTAAAAAAATTAATAGTGCATCTTTACTAGTTAGTTAGGAAAGGTACATTGAAATTTAAAATATCATGCTTAGAGAAAACCAGAGCTAAAGGTAAAGTCCTATATAATTATTATTCATAGGATAGCTTTTTTAAAATATAACATACTTCTAATTTTTGTACGCACAAAAGTAATACATGAATGGAAAAGCAAAAAGCGCATATAATAAACATGAAATAAAAATCCCAAAGTCGATTTATTTATTATAAAGTTACTGAGTCCCCTTTACATTGTTGACAGGCAATTTTAGTCAGAAGCTATCTCATGTCACCGAACTTAGTGATGCACCTAGTATCAGTGAAATAAGTCCTTTACTTCACTGATACTCAGTGCATCAAAAGTTCGACAGTTACACCCAAACTATTTGAATAATCCTTCAAGATTGACGCAATTCTTCAAAATCCCTTTCACTATCAGATTTTATTGCATTTCTTATTTTTTCGTTCTTGTGGTCTAATGTCAGATTCATAACTGTCTTCCGATAAACTCTCACTATGCGAATCATTACAGTTTATTTCTAAATACTCAGACAATCATTCATGTATAATTCTCTTCTTGAATCTCTTCAGATTTTGGCATATGCCGACGATATCGATATTGAAGGAAGATCTAAACAATCAGTGGGAGAGGGCTTTACTGCCCTTGAAGCGGCAGCTAAAGAAATGGGACTTACCATCAATGCAGATAAAACCAAATACTTGGAGATACGTAAAAAGTATTCTAAGGTATCTCCATTACGACTTAATGTCTAAATATTTGAAGCTGTAGATAAATTTATATATCTTGGGACTATAATAACCACCAAAAATTATATTAGCACTGAAATTGATAGCCGTTTAGTCAGAGCAAACAAATGCTACTTAGGATTAAAAAGCCAACTAAAAAGCAGACTTCTTCGACGTAAAACAAAAATCAATATCTACAAAACACTCTTACGACCAGGGCCTGATTTACCATTAGGCCCACTAGGCCCGGGCCTAGGGGCCCCCATACATTGAAAGTTTTCTGAAAATTTTAAATATAATGGTCTTTTTATGGGAAGTACTGAACAAAAATAATAATTTTTTTTAGTTACACATCCGCAAATTCCATATTTTTTTATAGTCACAAAGAGTTAAGTTAGATTGACTAACTTAATAAAACCTTATTAAGCAAATCTTTCCAGTTCAGCCACTCATATACAACTTCTTCATATGTACACGGAGACAAGGGCTTTACGCCGCTGTTTTCCTTCTCTCGCCTCTTGTAAAGAGATGTTCACCAACCATCTACAACTTCTTATATTATGAAATGAAAGAGTCTTTGTGATTGGTTGGTTTGCAGGCTCTTCCGTGAACTTTTTTGGCCCTCCTTTATGGAGAGATCGTGGAAACAGTGGAAAGGTTACTTTGTATTATTTACAATTATTGTTATAAAATTAAGTAATCTTTATTATTATATAAATTGTGGACCCTCTGTGGTAAAATGTAAGTTTAAAATACAGGAAAGTGTGCTTTAAAATCAGTGCTCATGGGGTGTCTGGATTAATTCAAAAGTTTTGAGGAAATCAAGGTCATACTAATTATAACAAAAAAATCGTGTGAAAGTAAACTATGAGTTTTAATTGTAAAAAGTTAGTCTTAACGAATGTAGCTTGATCTGGTAATATTGTGAAGTAAGAAAATAAATATTTGCTATTGGGGGCCCCTCTCTGAATGTTGGGCCTACAGTAAAAACATTTCTAAATCGGGCCCTGCTTACAATCAGTGATCTTGCATGGTAGTGAGTGCTGACCCCTCAATAAAACAAAAGAAAATAAACTGATAATCCTTGAAAGAAAAATATTAAGAAGAATCTTTGGCTAGATAGCGTCGAGAGGGACCTAAAGACAGTTGGAATCACAAACTGGAGAGCCATTGCGTCCAACAGACCAAGATGGCAAAAACTTTTTGGGATGGTCTTGGCCTGCTATAGGTTTTAGTGCCTAAGAAAAAGTATAATTCATTGAAATTTTTTTTGCCTTCAAGGTTGAAATTGTGTTAAAGTACTTTTAAAATTGTGACTAGGGTTGGTTGGATGGTTGATTTGTTGTAGAGGTCTCGTTCTTCGGGTAGTCACACTTTGCACAATGTACGGGCCATCCATCTTTGTCAGGTGTGAACTCGCCAATGTAGTTTTAACGTCGAAGCGAAGAATAGGAGCCCAAAAAGTGAACTCCTCTCCTCGATCTTTCCAGCAGGAGAGGAGATGGTGTGTATATTAAGATTGGTTGTTTTCAGATTATCTGGCACCGTCAGCAACACGAGGGCTATAATGCACCGAAACATTCGTGATTAGACAAGCCCCCATACATTTACAAACACCCATGCCTAACACGGGACTCGAACCCTCAACCTCGCGGTCTAGAAGCTAGCACGCTAACCACTATACCGTTGTGTATGTTAAGGAGAGCGACATGTGGTCGCTGGACGTTGTTTTATTTAATTTTAACGAGTTTGAAAAGTTTTTATTAAATTTTAATTTATGTTTTAGAAAGCAATTTTTATTGCGTTTGTACTGTTTTAATCCAGCCTTCTGAGGAGACAAAAGCACCGGAAGTAGCCATGTTCCCGTCCGCTTTATATACGCTCAACGACCTATTTTTTTACACATCAACGGCTAATAAGGCCAGGACATATAGCTTAACATAGATTCCAAATTTCAGCGAACAATCATACCTAACCCAGGATTCGAGCCCTGCACTTTCGGTATGCGAGGCCAGAGCACTAACTGCTCAGCCAACAGGTGTGCAAGAATTGTGACCAAGAAAAGTATTTTCTTTGTAACAGAGTGGTGAATACTAAACAGAATGAACAGAGCGTTTGAAATATTTTATATTGTCCTGGGGTTTAATAAAATGAAATAGATAATGCACAAGTTAAAATACAAATTAACTCGTAATCGGTAAACAACTTTTTGGCATAAAAACACACGAGTTAATCTATGATCGGTTCATTGGCATTAATAAGAACACTTTTCTTTATTCTAGCGAGACCAATAATTCTTAATCCATTTCAAAACCTTCCCAACAGCTCCAATGCTTTCCAATCCTATAAATCAATGCATAGTGTGGAATTCCTTTTGGAACCATCCATTGTCGAACTCCTTGAGGAAATTAATATAAACAACATCCACTTTCTTTTGATGTCCTAATCCCTTTGTAACAGCATCGTAAGACAGCAAAAGATTAATGTACGCGATTTCTCCTTTCTGTAGGTTTGCTGCCTTGGCGTAAGTTGGTTGGTTGTATTAGAGATTTCCTAGCACAAGAGATAGACGATGCATACTGCGCCAGAACCTCGTTAGGTCAATATCTGTGCGAAGGAGAATATGCCTTCCGGAAGGTCTTTAAGAGGAAACTGTCCCGCTTTTGTGTCACGAATGGACGAAAATTAGAAAAACTCATCCAGACAGCCCGATAACCGAACCGACTAAAAACTATCCGTCACGATCGTCGGTCCATTCAAATTCAAGAGAGTGCAGGTCATAACGACGCCCGATCGCTGGACCTCTCTTCCATACTAGCAGCGCATTCTGCATTTTAGTTGTGTGTGGTGCATGTTTTGATATTGGTTGTTGCAACGTATAAATAAGAAAGGGGTATAGTGTCCTGGAGGTTAAAGGTACAGAGCACATGAACAGTTTCGAGATTCGGTGCAGGCTTCGAGAGATTACTGATGTATGAAGGTTGGTGCACATTAAATAGATCGTGGCTTCAATGTCGACTTGCTGATGTGATGGGTAAAGAGATAGAGGTATGCGCGATAAGGTTTCGACCTTGCAATCTTATCGAAGTTCAAAACTACGAGACGTATTTGGTCTTGACAATAGACAGCCGAAACTTTTCAAACTAAACTAATTAAAGAACACTTTCTTTTTTTGCTTTGGCCAAAGTATCTCCTTCAAACAAACAAAGCTTACATCCCGATTAGAAAATAACATTTTGAGTTGTTTCATTTAACCCTTTATAAGGCAGTGGGAAGTATTCTTTCCACCAATTCTGAAATTTCATAGAAAGTGATTGGTATAAATTTTTGAATTCAAAATATATCTAATTTAGAATTCCTTTTGTAGATATTAGTACTGGCAAATTATATTTCATAAATATCAAGTAATGTGATATAAAATAAAATACAAAGCATAAGATGTCTTTCCTTTGAATAGCTCCCATTGGGCGGTGGGAAACATACTCCCCACCAAAAAAAAAAAAAAAAAAAAAAAAAAAAAATTAATAAAAAAGAATATTAAAAATCAAATTCATTTTAGGTAATAAGCTAAATTACTTTCTTTTTATAAATCAATCTCAATCCCAAAAATATTTCAACATAACATTACTAGAAAAAAAATGGCCTTATATAGGGTTAAGCAAAGTGATCTAATAGTATTCTATGCTTTTAAACCAAATATATTATCTATTCGAATGACACATCTTGCACGATAGATCATACATATCAGTATACGACACTCTATCAAATACCTTCACTTTGGATTGCATGCACATGAAAGGCATTTGACACATTAGAGTTTGTGATAGTTAATTTCGAAAACAATAGTGGAATAATTTTTGGTATTGAAAAGAGGACTTACTTTTGGGCAAGTGTCAATTATTTCAAATAGCACAGGTTCGTTATCAACCATCACCTCATTTTTATACTTGTTATCTGTAAAAAAATACAGATGCATTTTGCAATTTCTTTTACTTAAACAGCATTGTATATAATTAACCCTTTGCACTCGAGCGGCGCCTCTCAGGCGCCACACGATTGGATGCCGAAACACGAGAGGACCACTAGGTTTGATGCGGAAATTTGTGCTTAGTTTCTATGAAATAAATCCATAAACTCCAATCGAACCGAAAATGTCTCGAGTTGCTGGTCTCCCCAGAAAAAGGCCTCGAGTGCAAAGGGTTCAGACCCAATTATAAGTGTTAATGTCTGTCTATCATAAGAATAGCTCCCGACAGAAAGTCTAGATGGTGCTTGTCGTTATAACAACAAGATTTAGAATAGGGATGCTGTATTCTGAATATTGGTGGTCTGAAGGGATACGATACGGCGTTCATTTTAGTGATGAGAAATCGTTTACTTGAATCAATATATTGCGATAATTTATGAAATACCACCAATACTACATCAGGGCTTTCAGAAAGTCACTGTTGATGTCTTTCACCTGAAGTCTCCCATATAAAATGGGAGTAATCTGATTTCCACTGCAACAGACAACGCTAGACTACTTAGTGGGATCCATTCTTGTGATAGTATATAGGAACACAACATTTACCCAATTAACACTCGAAAACGATTTCGATTTGGTTTCATCTAAAATATTCTCGATCTTAATAATGGCATTTCAGTTTACGATATAAAACTCACCAAATGATTTCTGTATACGCCATTATAGTTCGCAATTTAGACCAAAAACTAGGGGTGTGGAACATCGCCCAACTATCCATTACACTATATTATTGGTCATTGCATTAAACTTTACGATGGTATCTACCGTTTTCTTATTTAAAAAGAAGAAAGAGAAAAAAAAAATGCTGGATTGGTGATGTTATTCGATAGGTATTACATTGCTCTTTCAATTGCTGATGGGCGATGCTCAAGGGCAGAGAGCTTTGTGTTAGAGGCACTCGTTTTTCAACTTTTTTCGCTTTTATCGCATTTCTACGGAAATTTCGAAGGTGAGGATGATTAGAACAGATAGTCATTAGTACATAGATTTTAATCAAAATCGTTAGTCATTTCTTAGCAATTGCTGAAACACATGTTTTTTTCACGATTTCAACATCATGCGCGATTTTGACAAAAACCTTAATGGTAGGTTCCATGACCACCACTAACCCTGCACACAAAATTTGAACATCTTAGATTCGGGAGTTATGCTGACCACGTACACACAGACATAAAGACAGACATTTTTTCTAGACCTCTCATTTGAAATCAGGATGTTCCAAAAGCAGTAGAAATACAAAAAAAAAAAAAAAGTAATAACACTATATATTATTACTGAACAGGTTTTTTCTTTCTGTGACGATTCTTTCTCCTCCCTGTATATCAAATAAAAATTGGTAAATAACGTATCAATTTAAAAGCTAAGAACTCCGCTTCTAGAGAATAGCTTATTTAGAATTAAAAAATGTGTGCGCAATAGATGTACACGGTAGATAATGTGTGCAGTTGATGTAGTAGCAGTTTAGAGAAAATCACAATTTAAATACGCTGAGGAAACCTAAGGAATCTTAAATCTGCCAGTAATACAATATCAAACTCTGATGAACTTCTAAAAATGTAATTCCTGTAAGTAATTATAAATGCACATTCTAGGCAAGGGCTTATTAGTTTGGATAACAAACAATTTTTGCATACATTCAGTTTTAAAATGTTAGATGGTACGCCACTACACAAAATTGGAAGGGAATATATTTTAAGAGTGATTTTCTAAAAGTTATAAATAGGTTTTTTATGCGGTTGGAAAAATATGACTAATTGTTTCTCTCTTAGATTTTAGCCCTTATCTTTTTATTTGAATTTTTTTTTTTATGATTCTCACATATTTTTCAGCTCACAAGTTATAAAAAGTAAATAAAAGCGTTAAAGAATAAGTTTACATATATTTGTTTGCTTTAAGTATGATGACTTCTGAGCTGAATATATAATTTTACAAAATATAGCACTCTAGAAAATTAAAAATTGCATGTAGTGACCTTTTATATTCTTTGGATCATTGTGTATAATTTAAAAAATGTATCAGAATAATAATTAAAAAAAAAAGTCTGTGGTTCATTGCGTATAATTTAAAACATATATTAGCATAGTGCATTTTTATTTTTTTTAAGTCTTTGGCGTATGATAAAAAATATATTAAAGTAGAACATTTAAAAAAAAGTCTTGGCATATTAAGATATACATAAATTCATGCGTAAAAACTATTCTATGTGGTTAAATATTTTTTTTTAATCATAGGAAAATATACCATAATCACTATTCGGCTTGTATTTAATTCTAATCGAAATGATTGAATATTCTTTTGGTAAAAATCCTTACATAAGTATCTTTTTAAATCAGTTTAAAATTTCCGCCGTAATATTAATAGGTGGTATTAAGTTCTGTCAATTTAATATTTTCGCACGAATACACATAAATTAAGAGCCCATATATTAATTTTGCATAATATAAAGTAAAATAAAAAAAATAAAAAAAAATTGAAAAATATAAATTCACTCCATTTATCAAAATAATCCTATGTATTTTGTGTACCTGGATTGTTAAGCTGGTGTAGCATAGTAAAAAGTTTTTATTACTTGCGCAGGTGCATTTGAAAAAACCAAATTGATAATTTTTTATAAATAAATCAAAATTTTATCATTCAAATTCAAGTTATACTGATTAATATGCGTTCATAAATATTACTTGTACTGAAATGAATAAATATATTTAAAACTTTTTATTTAGGCAATAGCCAAGTAGGAAAATGTACTTAAAATTGTAGGGAAATAGTCATAAATACAAATAGAAGTATCAATAGTTGAGAATCAATAGTTGTCTTCTAAATATGTAATGGGCTTTGGACAATTCTCTGGATGAAGCATGTGATATTTTGACTCTTTTTTTTTTTTTTTCTTTTCTACTCGTAAAAAAAGTAAAATTGCAAAACTATGATGAATCTAGTAGGTTTTTTAATATAACATTATATACAATTATATGAATTTACATATATTTACAACCAATATATATTTATATTAACTTATATTTGTATATTTGCCATTGTTAGAATAATTATTTCTTCATATAACTTTGCCCCCCCCCCCCCCAACTAATATTACATAAAACAAAAACGTAACTACTATAGTCCAAGACAATCTATCCTGACTTAATTGAATTCGCTACGCTGATGTGAGATCCGGTATTACTACGCGCTGATTGGGCGCGCAATAATCTTACATGTGACGTCTTGAACTGTTAGGTGTGAAATAAGCCAATTGTGATTCGCCAAGTGAGTGACGTCATGAAATAGCTCGGTCTAAGCCATATGATTCGTTAATACTCTTATAGTATCTATGGTTAGAAAAGTAAGGTATTAAATAAATTTAAAATTTAAAAACGCTTATTTTCTTTTTTTTTTGTTATCAACATATATTTAACTCAAAACTGTGTGCGTAGGTTATCAATATTACAAATTAAGTGGTGATTTGTCCGGAACTATATCTTTTAAGCGGAAGGATCCTTCGTACAGCGAATTCAATGAGGTTAGGATAAGGTGTCTTTGGGTATTAGAGGTCGGAAACATCGATCAAAATAAATATCTATACTATATCATTGCATAGAAAAAATATCGATATATCGACACACGATTTTTTTTTTTTTTAATTTGATTTTTAATTTTGCCAAGTTTTTCAGAACAAATTTCTACTTTTCATTCTTTTTGTAAGGTGATTACTTTTCCATCTGGAATGGATCTATTACAAAAGAAAAAGTTATATTATCGCTCAATTGGTGCGATAATTTTAAGAAAAATTTAGATAATTTTCAATAGCTTTTAATGGCAACGCTGAATGTTTAGCATAATATTTTTACAATGTAAATAATTGAAAAATTAACAGAGGGATGAATATATAAGTGTGTGTGTCTGTACGTACATATATATAATTACCACGTTTTTTCCAATTTAATTTTAATTTTCAAAAGCCAGGGAGGTTCACCCCCTTGTACCCTCCTGTTGGCGCCTATGATAATGAAGTGTATGGCAAAATATTGAACATTGGTGCCGTTTTGACTGCCTCTCAGCCAAGTCCAAATTTTAGTTTTGATGTTTTTGAAAAAGGAATAAAGAAAATCGAAAAAACACACGGAACTACAAAACGATCATTAAAAAACTAAAAATGCTTGAAAATATCGATATATCGGTGACTTTTATCGATATTTTTAATATCGATATTTAAAAAAAATTATCGATAAAACAGTCGTTGTATCGATATATCGCCGATCTCTATGGTGTATAGATTCATCATAGCTTTGTATTTCTAAATTATTAAGGGAAGTTGGTACCCAAAAATTTATAGAAAAATCAATTTCGAGTTTATTGTTGTTTATTAAAATTTGACCTTTTCCCTTTAAAATGATACCTCATTTGTAATAATACCTCATTTAGAAGTATTTTTAATAATTTTTTGAAGAAAAAATTTTGAACTGTAAGTGTAAGTAATGTTTTTTTTTTTTTTTTTAAATGCGTTTTTCTCAAAACTACATTTTTCATTACTTATGTACCTTTTTCTCAGTAACTGCGCAAGCTACCTACCTAAAATTTTTTATCACATATTCATTTTATGTATCTGTATTTACTGAAGTAAGGTTTTGTTATTATTTTAAAAACATTTTTTGTTCTGGCTTATTTCGTCAAAAAACCCCAACTTCTTATTTATAATAAAATTGAGCGTCTTGCAAGATAATTAATTTAAAAAAAAAGTAAATGCATTATAATTAAAACCCAACTTCAGTAGAATAACAAGTGTCTGTTAAATGAGAGGAAAAAAGAATTAGGCTTCTATATCCAGTATTTTCTGAGGAAAAGGTACATGAGTAATGAAAAATGTCTTTTTGAGATAAATGCATTTTAAAGAAAAGCTTACTTACACTAATATTTCATAATTTTATCTTCAAAAAATTATTAAAAATACTTCTAAATGAGGTATTATTGCAAATGAGGTATCATTTTAAAGGGAAGAGTTTAAATTTTAATAAACTATAATAAACTCAAAATAATTTTTTTATAAATTTTAGGTTACCAAACTCCCCTTAAAGAATAGAAAAAAAGAGAGCAAAATGTCCCATGCGACAACCAAAGACTATGTTTAAAGGCGCTGTTAATTTTCCTTAGATATGTTTGAATGGATAAATACTGGCATTTGCTGTGTTTCTAAAACAACTTGCATCATTTTGAGTGAAAACAGCTTTCCGGATCCTGGATATATTATAATAATAATTTAATGACTGGAAATATAAACTGATTAGGTCAATTTTTTTTGTTATCAATATTAAATATAATAGTGATTGATGAACTTTACTACAATACAAATCGACAGTAAGATTGATTATTTTACCTAATTATCAAATTGAAAAAAAAAATCTATGAAGTACTAATATATCGATATATGAGAATTTAAAGTATTTTCATGAAAAATGAACGTTGAAGTCATTGGTCTGTTTGTATTAGAGGTCGGCGATATAACGATATTTTTTTTTAAAATATCAATAATAAAAATATCGATACAAGTCACCGATATATCGATAATTTCGAACATTTATAGTTTTTTGATGATCGTTTTGTAATTCCATGTGTTTTTTCGATTTTTTTCTTATTCCCTTTTCAAAACTTTCAAAACTGAAGTTTGGACTTGGCTGAGAGACAGTAAAAATGGCACCCTAACCAAAAAGAAAACATAATGTAAAGGAAAGATAAGATCATTTATTAGTAGCCATTAACATAGCGCCTTTCTGTTGCCAACGTGTGCCTGGAATGTGCATCTAATTTTAAATATTAAAAACATCTTTATCAGAAAATTTACGGTAACATACTTTTCAAAATTTTTTCTTTAAAAATAAATGTGAATTTATGCCTTGACATCCAAATGTATTTTATTTATTCTGATTGATAATATAATTTATTTATTAAAACAATTTGTAAAATTTATTTACTAAAACAATTTTGGCATAAATTCATAAAAAGTAGAAATTCGGCAAAATTGAAAATCAAAAAAAAAAAAAAAAAAAAAAATCATGTATCAATTTATCGATATTTTTTTCTATTCAACGATATAGTATCGATATTTATTTTGATCGATATTTCCGACCTCTAGTTTGTATTCTCAACTATCCAATTATAATCATACACACAATATTGTAACTAGTCCTATATATGCCATACTCTTATTAGTTCTATATACAGGGTATCTATAAATCAGTTAGGCAATGAAGTTCAAATAGACCTATATAACTCTTAACAACTAGGCATTATTAACCATTCTTTTCCCCTAACTAAATTATGTTTACCATGCCATTTTGTATACAAAAAAAAATGTTTACTATGCCTAGTTATTATGTGTTATACAGATCTATATAAGCCCAACTATATATCCATTGCTCAACTAATTTATAGATACCCTATATAATATTCCAACTAGTCTTTTATACAATATTCCCACTAGTCATATATACAATATTTTAACTAGTCCTATATACAATATTTTAACTAGTCCTATATACAATATTTTAACTAGTCCTATATACAATATTCACATTGGACTTACCTGTTTGATGATCATATTCTCCTATATATCTTTTAGTCAGGAAACGAACTGTGAGAGCTAAAAAAAGAAATTAAATAAAGAATTATCTTAAAATCAAAGTCATTCTATGTTAAATGAGATAGAATTGGATATTGACAATATCTTTATAGAAACAATTAAAATCGCTTCTCGTAGGTTATTCAGGAGGTCTAACATTTGCGTTCACATATTATAAAACCTGTAAAACTCCCACCAGTCTTTGCATGAAGTGAATGTGGAAATTGAATTACTGTTTCTGGTGCACAGCAGCCAGGTAGCACAGCAGTATTGGTCAATATCGGAAGCTGGGGTTCTAGAAGATTGGCTGATTCAGGCCGAAACTCGAGCATCGTTCCAAAAGTACACTATTTTTTCAACTGATATTTGAATTCTGCCCATTTAAATGGTAATACAGCTCTGTAAAGTTATAATGACTACAAAAATTAATTACAGATTTATTTTTAAACTGGCGTCATTTAGGATGAGAATGAATTTTAAACCTATTTATACATCTACTTAAACATAAGATATTGTAAGATAAGCCAAAGTAATTCCAATGAAAATTATTTCTAGTCTACTCTTGATATTTTAGTATTCTACAACACAAAGGAATACAACTCTCTTCCATAGAACGTGAGAATAAAATCAAGCTTTAGTTGTATAATTATTTTACTTTTAAAATTTAATTAATTATCTATTTAATTAATAATTTATAAACAAATTGTGAAATACCACAATCAATATTTCCGACAATATTACTGCCATATGCTAAAAAAATATTTTTTCAAAAAATTTGTATATATTGAACTATCGGTTATAGTGGACTTATTGTTTGGTCCGCAGACAGTTCACTAAGCGGGGCTCGACTCAGGGCCGTAGACAGGGGGGGGGGCGACGGGACAAAACCTCACCCGAAAATGTGTGAAATCTTGTTTCACCACTTCCAATTTTTTTTGTAAATTGTTATATGTATTTAATCAAATATTCGACCATAACCCTCCTCCCCCCTCCAAAAAAAATCCTGGCTATGGACATGGTTCGACTGTAATTAAAAAGAAAGGCAAGAGAAAATTTTGAAAATTAAAGACAGGGTTGACCCTTAAATTTACATAGAGACTGGTAGACCTTTCACTTCCTCTTAACCAAATGTTGTGTTAAAAAAATAAAAGGGTCTAAAACGAGCACACATCCTGTTCAGACACAGATCATACAGTGTCTGAACATTTGCCCTCGATCTACATTTTAATAATTAAATCCTAATTAAATAGTTTAAAATTAAAATTATTAATTTTGACTTATCTTTTTTATCCGAGTCATTTTTACACAACTAATTAAAAAAAAAATATGAAAAACCGAAGACTTTCCCATACCTACCAAGTTCAGAACTTTTTTTTTATTTTTTTGTTTTAAATGCTTACGGGGCATTGCATGTAAAAATCAGGCAACGGCCGGCTATCATCAACTCACAATTTCATGATTTTTTTCCCTTATGCTACCTTACCTTAGGTTGGTTGTTTTCAGATTATCTGGCGCCGTCAGCAACACGAGGGCTATAATGCGTCGAAACATTCGTCATTTAACAAGCCAACATACATTTACAAACATCCATGCCTTACACGGGACTCGAACCCGCAACTTCGCGGTCTAGAAGCTAATATGCTAACCACTATACCGTTTGGTCTGCACCTTACCTTATGAAAGAATAAATTTGAAATATTTTGACTACATCTTTTTTTTATAGAGTTATAGGGGGCCAAAGTGTGACTCGTGTGTCGTAGAAATAATTTGCAATATTTGTTCATGAATACTTTGTAATATAATGCTTATGAATAATTTGTTGAAATAATTTGCAATATTTGTTCATGAATACTTTGTAATATAATGCTTATGAATAATTTGTTGAAATAATTTGCAATATTTGTTCATGAATACTTTGTAATATAATGCTTATGAATAATTTGTTGAAATAATTTGCAATATTTGTTCATGAATACTTTGTAATATAATGCTTATGAATAATTTGTTGAAATAATTTGCAATATTTGTTCATGAATACTTTGTAATATAATGCTTATAAATAATTTGTTGAAATAATTTGCAATATTTGTTCATGAATACTTTGTAATATAATGCTTATGAATAATTTGTTGAAATAATTTGCAATATTTGTTCATGAATACTTTGTAATATAATGCTTATGAATACTTGTAATATAATGCTTATGAATAATTTGTTGAAATAATTTGCAATATTAAATTTATGACTCTGTTTGAGGGGCTTCAGATAATTGGTTTTGTCTAATAGCTTATATAACTTGTAAATTAACATCTCAAAGTGAAAATTCACTTGTATATAGTCGGAGCCACAAAAGAGGACCCCCCCCCCCAAAAAAAAAAAAAAAAAAAAAAAACTGACGCTTTTTAGTACAAAACTCAATTTTAAAAATTTAATAAATCTTGATTTTGAAAAGATTTAAAGGGATTTTTTGTGCTGAGCCTAAGGTTAATATTCATTGAAAGAGCTCGGAATCTCAGAGTAAGGGGGCTTAAACATGACCATGGTACGTTTTTGTGTTATTTCAGAGCATTATTTCTTCTGGCTCCGACCTCTTACATATATACTGCTTTTATGGAATTGTTGTCTCAACATAGTAGTTTCACAATAAGCAAGAAAATTTTGTTGAAGATTCAAAAATTCTCAAGAAAATTCAATTTAACATGTACCTACTTTCGACATGGACACGATATTATGGTATTTCAAATGATTGTTTCTGCTGGCTCCAAGCTCCTAAACGCATACTTCTTGCACGGAATTATTGTCTCAAAGTAGTAGTTTCACAATATATATATATATATATATATATAAAACATTGTTTTGAAGGTACCACCATTTTTTTTAAATTAATTTTAATAACCTCCTTTAATCAATTTCTGTGGTTTTACAATCCATTGTTATTTCTTGTATAAACATGTCACATTACATACAACATTTTCAACTGCCCATTTTACACAAAACTTCCTTAACTTCTAGGAATAAAATATTTACAACCTTTAAATTAACAACATACTTTCTTGTTATAGTTGGCAACATTTTGACTTTGAATAAATTAAGTAAGGAAACATTTTGCAAAATGTAATAAAAAGTAAGAAACAACCAAAAAATTAACAAGTGAAAAAAAGATAATTTAGTGGGGATATTTAATAGATTTATTAGACAGACAATGGACAATTACCGCATTTTTTAAAAACGAGTGAAATTAGTACATATTTATGAAGAATTTCTTTCTGATTCCAAATATTTAAACAAAACTTCTTTAAAAAAATTAGTTATTTAAATATTAAGAAAGGAAAATGCCCCAAAACCCAGCCAAAACCATTCCGATCAAAACAGTCAACAAAATTCGTGACGTAAAGAGATCCCTGCATTTCTATGGTTATCGTGAGGTTTCTGCCAAATAGCTATCGTTAAAAAAGTTGGCGTTAGTAGACCATTGCCACATTCCGTACAGGTTATTGCGTGATTTGCGAGAAACTTGGAAATCTGGTTTCCGCTGCTGCATTTCAAGCCAAGATGTTTGAGATCTCTTTACGTCACGTTCAATGCCAACGAAATGAGCCGTTTTCTCGCCTACCTCTTAACAAGGTAATTTTAATCGCAAATTAAAAAAAAAAATCGCATTGAGCCAAAATTGTTATGTTTATGGCCTTTTCGAAACATTTAGAATATAACAAACAAACAGAAAAAAATGCTGGAATTGTCCATTGTATAGCTTACTGGGAGCTTTTTTTAAGTATTTTATATTGTTAATAGTAATTGGAGTGAATAATGCATATACAGTTGAGGTTGTGTCTAGAAGAAGGTGTTATTGCTAGATGCATTCCATTAACAAGATGATCTTATAAATCCTGTTCACCCATACAGTACTCTTTAAGACAGATCAAATTGATTCCTTTTATTCTTTTTGTTTTATTTTCGGGTTTGAGGTTCGTTTTTAAAAGTCTGAAATTATCACAAGATCTGATTGAAATGAGGGGGCTCATACTTCCCATTCTCTCCTTTACCAAGACTGTAGCATCTGTAAACAAATCATATTCAGGGTGGTAATAAAATAACTTTGCCGATATATGGACCTCTAGCTTCCGTTCGGCTCAACCGATCGAGATGAGATTTCAGCTATAGTTATTCAGAGGTATGAGATTGGGATTCTGCCAATGGCAACAAAATGGTGTTCACGGTTACGGTTATAGTTACAGAAAATTGAAATTTTCGAATTGCAACACCTACTTTTTCCTATCACAAAATGTTCAGCGCATGCGAGAACCCTGGAGAGCATTGGAACGGTATGTGTATCACAAAAAAACGGACACGTTATGACCGCACAAAAAAAGCTCTGAGAACGGCCAACAGAAACACGAGGGGGACCCACGTAGGCCGTTCGTCAGATATTCAGCGAAGAAAGCTGATAAAATTGCCTGTGATGGCACCCATTTGAACTTTGGCCTCTGTCATATGCAAATTTCCACCGTGGGTCCCAATCGTGTTTTCGTTCGCCGTTCGCAAAGCTGTTTTATAAGCGTGCGTAACGCGTCCTTTTTTTGTTATACGCGTACCGTTCCAACGCTCTTTAGAGTTGCGCTGAGCATTTTGAGACAGGAAAAAGTAGGTGTTACCATTCGAAAACGAATGTTACCATTTCGTGTTACCATTGTGTTACCATTTCGAGTTTCTTTAACTACAACCGTAACCGTGAGTGCCATTTTGTTACCATTGACAGAAACCCGAGCTCATACCTCTGAATAATTATATGTGAAATCTCATCTCGATCGGTTGAACAGAACGGAAGCTAGAGGTTCATTTATCGCAAAGTTATTTTATGACCACCCTGTAGTTTTGATAGTATTGAAAACTATGGATTTTACTTATTGATGGTATTTTGAGATCTTCGAATTTCCAATCCATAACATGTGGAGATTTTTCAATAATATCACTGTTCAGGGTAAATTTCTCTTCTAAAATTAGCTTGTTGCCATAACGAGAAATTCCAAAAAGAAGTACTCCATGAAGCATAAAAGTACAGCAGTAATTGCTTTATTCTGCCATAGATTGATTATTCTTATCAAAAATAAGAAAAAAAATTGAAAAATTAAGTAATTTTACTGCCTTTTTCTTAAAAATGGTTCTCTTTTAAGAAAATGTTTTCTTATTTTGCTATAACTAAGCTGAGGCAACAATTCTATGCAAGAAGTATCCATGTTTTAGGTTGGAGCCATTTGCAACAATCCTTTGAAATGGATTAATAGTAATTGTTAAAAATGGTTTTTCTTAAAAAGTGTGGAACCTTTACATTTTTTTATTGTGAAACTAATATGTTGAGGCAACAATTCCATGAATGAAATATTCGTTTAGAAGCTGGGAGGCAGCAGAAATAATCCTTTGTAATACCATAATATCGCGTTCACATCGAAAGTAGTTGCATATTCAATTTGATTTTCTTGAAAATTTTTGAACCTTTAAAGTATGATCTTGCATATTGTGAACCTATTATATTGAGACAGTAATTCCATCCAAGAAATATTCGTTTAGATCCTTGGAGCCAGCTGAAACAATCCTTTGAAATACCATAAAATCGTGTCGGCGTCAAAAATAAATACACTTTAAATTGAATTTTCTCAAAATGTTTTAAACCTTAAAAAAAAATTTCTTTCATATTGTGAAACTAATATATTGAGACAACAATTCCTTTGAAGTAGTATCTATATAGGAGGTCGGAACCAGCAGAAATAATGGTATGTAATAACAGAAAAACGCACCAGGGGTCATATTTAGGTCCCATTACCCTGAGGATTCAAACTCCTTCAATGAATATTAACCTTAGATTTTTTTTTTATATGGAGGTGTTTAATGGCTCTGCAGAAAAAAAATTCTTTTGTATCATGTCAAAGTCGAGATTTATTGCATTTTCCTACAAGTGAATTTTTCACTTTGAGAAGTTAATGTACAAGTTAGATAATTTTTTTTGTCTAACAGCTTATCTGAATCCCCTCAAACCCTGTCACAAATTTAATAACAAAACATCAAAAATTACCACAAATTATTTCTACGACACACGTATATCACACATTGGCTCCACATAACCAAAAAAATAAAAAAGATATAGCCAAAATACTTCAAATTTATTTTTTCCTAGTGTGAGGTAACATGAGAGAAAAAAAAATCATGAAATTCTGTATCGGTAATGGGTGCCATTTTGATTATTTTGCCCGATTTTTTGAAAAAAAATGGCTCTTAATACTTTTCAGTAGTCTAGTTGAGACCGTGGTCTTGGAAAGTAAGTTGACGTAATCCTAATTACACAGTTACTTTAGAATTAAAATTAATATTTATTTTAATTTCTTTTTTCAACCGAGTCACTTTAACAAAACTAATTAAAAAAATTAAGGATCATCCCAAATGTACTGAGTTCCGAAATTAATTTCTTAATGCTTGCTTTACAATATTCCGTTTCAGACAGAGGTCTTGTTATGTAAGCTGACGTAATCCTAATTATTTAGTTACTTTAGAACTAAATTGATAGTTATTTTAATTTCTTAATTTTTTCACCCGAGTAACTTTAACAAAACTAATTAAAAAAATTAAGGATCATCCCAAATGTACTGAGTTCCGAAATTAATTTCTTAATGCTTGCTTTACAATATTCTATTTCAGATAGAGGTTTTGGTATGTAAGCTGACGTAATCCTAACTATTTAGTTACTTTAGAACTAAATTGATATTTATTTTAATTTCTTACTTTTTTCAGACGAGTCATGTTAACAAAACTAATTAAAAAATTAAGGACCATCCCCAATGTACCGAGTTCTGTAATTAGTTTTTTAATGCTTACTCTACAATAGTCCATTTCAGATAGATGGCTTGGGAAATAAGTAGATATAATCCTAATTATATAGTTACTTTAGAATTTACTCTCTAGTGCATAGTGGAGTACATATGCTGCAAAACTTATCGAGGAGCAATCTTAGAAAAAAAAAGCTTTGCCACAACATTACGTTGCCTATATGCTACACAACGGTTTTGTTGTAAATTAATTATATAATTAAGCAGTCAGGATTTTTTTATATATTTTTCAATGGTTCAGGGGCAAAAGAAAAAAAAATCATTAAAAAGAAAACAAATTATGTACTAGAGGATTAAACCTAATATTTATTTAACTTATTAGTTTTTTCAGCATAGTCACGTTAACATGATTAATTAAAAAATTTAGGAACCTTCCAAAATGTGCCGAGTTCAGAGGGTTTTTTAATACTAATTCTACTATAGTCATCTGGAGATAGAGGTCTAGGGAAGTAAGTTGACGTAGTGTCGTAATCCTAATTATATTGTTACTTAAGAATTAAAATTAATATTTATTTTAACTCATTACTTTTTTCAGTCTCGTCAGTTTAACATAACTAATTAAAAAATTAAGGACCTTTCCAAATGTACTGAGTTCATTATTTTTGCTAATGCCTACTTCACAATAGTCCTCTTGAGATCGAGGTCTTGAGAATAAGTTGACGCAATAAGCTCTTAACTAAATTTGTTAATAAGTTCCGTTTTTATTGCTTCACTTACAGCGGTAATTACAGATCCTATTAATCGTGTTTTAATGAAAGGACCCTCTTAAATTGTCGCTAATTAAGAGCGTTTTCTTTCATTTCTCTGCAGTAAATTGTCATCTCGTTCGTTATTCTTTTTAGAACAAGCGTGTTAAATACAGCGTGATGTAAAAGTAACAGAGCTTTAGAAAAATCGATAATTCACGAAGATGTGAAAAGTCGGAAAATGTGTTTTCACAGAAATGCTCGGAAAAATTAGTTTTTTTTTTTTTTTTTTTTGCTCAAGGAAAAAAAAGAAGTTTTGTATCGACAGATGGCACTGTAAGCATTTGTGAGCCACTGTCTAATGTTAATTAAGAGTTCGAGGACTGTTAATTATTAAGATTTTAAAGTAAAACTATACCAGGGGATAAAAAACTATTTTTTTGTTGAAACAAAGCGACTATTTTTTTTTTAGCGTTTCTTCTGTTAAAACCTACAAGGTGATTATAGTTGAAGTTTAGCTTTAAAAAAAGCTGTAAAGACTCGCTGGTCCCGGAATGAAATTTTACCTTGAATTTGACTTGAATATACGCGAAAAAGAAGGAAATGGTAAGGCATAAAAAAAAAAGCTATTTCGAAATATAGTTTTTTTTTCCTTATTCTATGTAATTTCCCTCTTTTTAACGAATATTCAGGTCAAATTTCAGGACATTCTGACCAATGTTTCTTTTTTAATGGCTTTTTGGGCAGTTGAACTTTAATTACAATCACTCTGTACTCTGACATGTTCATAAATTATCGATTTTTTAAAGTCCTGTTGGATTATCCTGTATATACAGAAAGAGTCCATTATGTATGTATACAACTCATTGCTTGGGGTGGAAGGCAAAATAAAAAATGCGGGTTAAGGAATAGGATGGGATTTCAGAATTTTTAAATTCTTAGATATCGTGCAAATAGCGGACGTACTTTGATGGACATATAAAATGTGTGGACCAGGGCTTCCAGACTTAGTATTTTTAATACCACGCTGTTGTTTTCCGATACCAATATTTTTACATAGTGCCTTTCTTAGTACTTTTTAAATTGTAGGAAGTCTTATTTTTTTAAATACCTAGTATTGATATTTCAATAGGTAAATAGGTAAAAATATTATTAAATATGCTATGTTCAAAATGCATTGTGAAAAATTGCGTTCCTAAAAATTTTAAATCCGAGATCTGATAACGCTAGTGTGGACTGAAGCTGATATTTAGAAGTTTTCCTACAAATTGAATTCTTCAATTGTATCAATTTTACATTGTCTCTTAATTTTTGCGACAGTTAGAAGTCTCTAATTCTTTCAGCTTAGTGACTATTTCAGTGAAGGTTAGTTGATATTATTTTACAATTTAACTATCAAATAAAGGCTCTAATAATAGAAACCGAAACTTTTCTTAGAATAACTTTTATCTTTTATTAAAAAAAAATTGTATAATTATATTAAATAGTACCGAAAAGATTAAAAAGGAGTGATACTTATTTAAACGTTGTGCATAAGGAACTTGTAGGTGGCTTTTCTTAGGTGCGAATACTTAATTCGTTGACTTAGAATGAAAAGGGACTAACTCTATTTTTGCCCTCAAATCACCTTTTAGTATATTTCAAAACAGGAAAAGGAGACCCATCGATTAGTGAAATCTGTAACTTGATCACTGAAATAAATTTGTGATAAATGAGTAATATACAGAAAAGTACTAAGCATATGTTGAATGAGTACTTTAAGATTGTCTTGTCTCCTGAAAACTGACAAATTGGAGTTAGCAATTTTTCTCTTTAAGCAGACGATATATGGATGGTAATAGTATGTATAGCTTAGTTTAGGTTGCACGATTTCGTCTGTCTATTTCTGCCACTATGAAGTGCTTATAACAACCAAATACGTATCATAATTTTGAGCAATGCTAAGATTAGGAGGTAGAAACCTTATCGCACTTACAACTCTTTCCAACCCCACCACACCAACGAGAGAATATTGAGGCCATGACCTACTTAATGGTCAGCAGACACCATTATGGTACACACCAATATTCGATGAAGTCAAGACCAAACCCACAACCTACCGTTCATGAGCTTGGTACCTTTACCCACCAGGTATTCGGAGCCCCTAGTATGTATATCAGAGCTGCATGTTAACTGGTATGTCTTCGGAAGATTCCTTTTTATTTACCTACAAGTTTTCTTCAATAATTATTGCGAGACAGAAAGTTCTATGCTCTCGGAAATTTAACACTAGAAAGGTTTTTTAAGTTTTACTACAAGAAAAAAGTAATTAATTTAATAGGTATTGGATAACAGATATACAGTCAGCCACACAATTTTTTTCAAGTTAGGAGGGTTGATGTTGTAAACACTATTTCAATCAAACAACCGATTTAAAACTGTCCATAAAAAACACATAGCACATTCACCTGTATGAAAAAAGGAGCCTTTGGTATGCATATCGAGGGATGTTGTGTTGCCGGTACCTGCTGGTACGGCATACCGGTACTTGTTTGAGAGATGGTACGGCGTACCACCACTTTTTTGCACTTATTAATAATAACTCATAAATCTTTATGTATGTATTGGTTAGTGAGAAAATAAATACATAAATTAGGAGTATTTAGCTTTTTTTCTCCACTGTCAGTTATATAAAATATTATGAATTTGCATTTTATAATTAAAAATCCCAGCTACTGTTGGCCGACCAAACGGTATAGCGTGCTAGCTTCTAGACCACGAGGTTGCGGGTTCGAGTCCCGTGTAAGGCATGAGTTGACTTGTCAAATGACGAATGTTTCGGCGCATTATAGCCCTCGTGTTGCTGACGGCGCTAGATAATCTGAAAACAACCAACCCAGCTACTGTTGGGGGTTACCGTTACGATCGGGATGCTTAGGTACCGGTAAAAATTTGTTTAGCACTACAACCTGTATATCAGAGCTGCATGTGGAATGGTATGTCTTAGGGAGATTCTTTTTTATTTCTTACAAGTGTTTGCTTCAATCTAGGAACGCGACAGTATTCATCCGCCAAGTCCGATGTCAAAGCGGCAGACATGCAATTGTGTAATATGTTGACAGAGCTTAGGCCCGTTTTCGACCACTCGCAGCTTAGTTTCTATTATAGCTAGAACCCTGATGTTTTCCATCATGTTGCTTCGGGTGAGTAGACGAAAAATAACAACATAATTGTTAACATTGAACAAGGGAGCATGTTAAAAAACTCCTTTGAAAATCGTCGAAGTCACCGAAATTTTGTTCTTGTTCCGATTCTTCTTCTGATTCTGTTTCTTCTGGTTATGACTAAAACTTTAGCCAGGACTACAGCCAAAACTATTCGATGATTTTTTTTTATCATTATTTTTTTATTATTCGCAACTTAATTAGAGAAATTACCTTCCGTATGATTTGATGGGTAAGAGGGTCTGTACCCCCTGGAAACGATCCCGATGCTTTGGAATTTTAGCCTGGCCTACAGCTTAAACGCTTTAATATATTCAGACTATTCTTTTTTTTTATTCCTCTCAGATTGATTAGAGGAAGTGTCTTTTGTATAAACTTATGGTATAAGGGTATATATGAGGCAAGTAATTCTGGAAGTTGTGAAATTTAGCCCGGGTAATGACTGATTAAAACGGATCAATAGATTTCGGATATTCCCCTTTCGCTCACTTTCAAGAAGTGACTTAAATACTTTAAGTTAAACTATCAAAACAGTGTAATTAGAAAAAAATTAAAATTACTTATTTTTCAATTAAAGTGCATGCTTATCGAAGCTCTGAAAACACGTGTTTCGACTTTTTACTAAGAAAACCACTTCAGTTTAAAATAAAGTTACCTAGGTGTCTTCTCGTATTTGAACCAAGCACCTTATGATCACTAGCCTAATATCTTAAGGACTCCGCTACTAAAGCTAGATGAATTTCTCTTAAAATAATAACAAGTCTTGTATTTCAAACTTAAAGCGAAAGTTGTTTTGAGTCGCATTTTTATTATATATTTATTCGTATGTAAAAGCTGGTAATCCTCAATTTCGCAAAAAAAGCAAGTATTCTGTTTGTATATTTTACTTTTTTTGTATAACTGCTTTGTATAATTACTTACTTTTTTGTATATAATTGCATGTTTTTGTACACAAGTTATAATAGATACATTTTTCATTATGAAAATTTTTCTTGGTGTAGTAAGGAAGATTTCTTCTTAAAAAGAATCGAAAAAAATTTGGATTGCAAACCTAAATCTCTCTACGATATTTAATCATGATATTTATTGTCACTCTCAATGTAAAGAGTAGTATGTGAAACTAATGGTGTTGTCGCTTAAGCCATTTTTTTCCAAAAGCGACGATATGATTATTCACACTAAAATATCAATTGGTCATATCTTACTCATTTAGAACATAACACAACAATAATAATTGATACCTCCCAAAAAACAACAACTAGACGTTGTAAAAAAAATCCCGCCAAGTAAAATAACCAGTTAGAAAAAAGTTGTTAAATCTAATGTTTTCCACCAAGCGGCCGCGTTTAATTTCTTTGGGGTACTTGTACACAAGGAATTAAATTAGGATTATTAGGGGAAATCTCCATAGGTAATAAATACTTAGCAGGCTGGAGTTTTTATATAATTGATCTCAATTCAGTGCAATGGCTGCAAAGTTTCTAAAGAAAATGAAATGAGATTAATCCGAAATAACTGTAGCCTTCCAAGTAGTAATTGCCTATGGGGAGTTCTCCTAATAATCCCAATTTAGTTCATTGTGTACAAGGTCCTCAAGGAAACTAAACGCGGCCACTTGGCGGCAAACATTAGGTTGTAAATTTTGTTCTGACTTATTATTTTACTTGGTGGGCTTTTTTTACGATGTGTAATTTTTTTTTAGGTATTTCTTAGAAAACAGTAGGTTCTATAAGCCCGGAAATTTAACAAAATAAAGTTTTTTTTTTTTTTTTAAATTTTACTTCAAGAAAAAAGTGAATAAATTTTGATGGAATCGCATGACTGATGTACAGTCAGCCACAAAATCTTATTTTAGCTAGGAGGATTTTCGTTAATTTCATACACACACTATTTCAATCAAACAACAGATTTGAAGCTGTCCATAATAAACACAAAGCACGTCCACCTGTATTGAAAAATAAAGGACTCCTGGTATGTATATCAGAGCTGCATATGAACTGGTATGTTATTTTTTATTTTCTTACAAGTTTTCTTCAAGATTTCTTAGAAGACAAGATTCTTTACGCCCGGAAATTTAACAAAAGAATTTTTTTATTTATTATTTTACTTCAAGAAAAAAGTGAATAAATTTTGTAGGAATTGGATAACTGATGTATAGTAAGCCAGTAAATATTTTTCTAGCTAGGAGGATTGTTGCTAACTTCACATACACACTATTTCAATCAAACTATCTATTTGAAACAGTCCATAATACACACGAAGTACGTCTGTTGTAAGCAGGAACCAATCTTTGATGATATATGCATGGATGGCGGTAAGGAGGTAAAAATTCCCTGGCTATTGATGTTTGTAAAGAAAGTAGACAAAAGAGGGAAAATTTGTAGGGAAAAAGAAGCTGTGTGTCGTGTAATATCGATTTAAAATTATCAACTTGTCGTTTGGATTGAAAGGTTGTTTTTGAAATCAGACACACATTTAAAAAAATATAATTTTTCATTCAAAAAAGATGGGAGTGGTATGGGAGGGATATAAAATTAGTAGTGACTGTCGTAAATAGTTATTATTTGACACTGAAAGGCATACGGAGAGTACAAACAAAGTTTAATTTGTTTATTTTTTTGAAATATTGTTATTATAGGATACTAATGAGCAAAATACAAATTTACAAGAAAAGTAACGCTTTCTCCTTCTAAGTATAAAAAACAAACAATAAAGTGCAAACATGTTAATGAATAAACTCAAACGTTGAACTAATTTCTGAAAAAAAACCGAACACTGTCAGTGACTTTTTTTATATTCTCAGCCGCCCATATGTCCCCGTTTTTTTAATGGCCAACCAGTAATAAGAGAGTTAATAAAAATATAAACACATTGTGAGGTTAGTTAATCTAAAGCATAGACTTCAAACATGAGATTCAGTCGCAATTTTGTATCAAGTCGCTTCATATGCGAAATGTTTTTATTTTTTTGCGAATGCTTTCTGGTCAACCGGATAAATGTCTGTGTGGGAAATGTATTCTAAAGTAATCATATTTCAGGCAATGTTCTGAAGCAGTACTCAATCATATTCCAGGTGATGTTCTAAAGCATTACTCGATTGTATTTCGGGCGATGTTCTAAAGCAGTACTCACCGCTCTTGCCGACTCCCGGGGCGCCGATAACCGCTATCTTGACTTCGGAGAGCGCTGATTTCTTGCGCCGGATACTGCGGATGGTGCTCATCTTTCTGGCAACCCGATCTCAGGACCACGCGCCAACTGCGCGAACTGCGACGCGCAATTTAAATGGAGCTTTTTCGGGAGCTCAGGTTCTTAAGCCATTCAAAGGTAGGGATATAGTAAGGAATAATGTTGATCTCTCGTGTGACCGGGCAGTTTTTATTTCTTAAGGGGAGAAAAGACTCCCGGAAAAACGAATCAGTCGTATTTTCACTCAATTTAAAAAGTTTCCTAAATCATTTAAAATGCAATATATTTAAATTAATTTTAGACATTAGTTAATAATAACATATTTGTTATGAATGTTACACTTTCATTTTTATTTTAATTTATGTATACTTTATGTAATAAGCTTACATTTGAGACCTAGAATTTTAATGGAAATTTTTGGTTAGGTACACTTTTCTCAAATTCTTTTGAATATTTTAATCTAATTTTTTTTCCATGATAATGAAAATGCACAAGATCTATCTAGTGAACCTAACAATTTTCTTAAATTAGAAAAAATAAATATTTTATGTGATATTTTATGTTGTGAAAAATGACATTTTTTGTATACGCCAACTCTACTATTGCTTTAATTATAATTTTAAAGATATATTACGTAAAAAATAGGTTTGAAATAGAAAGTTTATTTGCATTTGGAAAATTTTTTAAGTAAATTTATTGTATATTTATTCTGAAAAGTGTACCTAACCAAAGGTTGACACAAAATAATTATAAAATTCCGAATAAGTCCGAATATAGGCTTATTGCTTGAAAAATTTATAAAATAAAATAAAATTATCCAAGTAATGATCATAACAAACATGCTATTTTTGACTGTGTCAAAAAATAAATTAAAAATATTGCATTTTAAATAATTTAGAGCACGTTGAAGGAGAACAGGATACAAAATTCTAAAATCCTTATTTTTATAATTGTTTTTCTGAAATTTTTGATGCAGTATTGTATTATACTTTATAACTAAAATAATTGTTTTGAACTTTTTTTTTAAATTAAAAAACTTTAAAATTTTTACGTTACCTAAATTTGATATATTTATAAAACTTTTCTAAAAAATCGCTTTATTTTTGCATTAAATTACTTCTTATAATTCATATTAAAAATAGTTTTTATGATTTTTTAATAAAATATTTAGAAAATTAAAAAAAATATATATATATTTTGTGCAAAAACTGTATAAAGCAAATATTATGATATGCTACAAAAACTTTTTTAAAGAAAGTTGAATCAAAACACACACTTCCTGAGGAGAAATTTAAAAAAAGAAAGATAAAAATAAGTATTTAAAATAATAATTGTGGAAAAAGTTTCATTTATTTATAACAAGTAGTTTTTAAGTTATATCAATTTAAACTAAAAAAAGGGGCAAAAAACCATCACCAAGAGAAACAGTTTCAAAGTTTCAAGACAGCATGTCCGAAATACAGTTGTCATGTAACAAAAACTTGAATATTTTAAGTTTTATTAATGATGAAAATTTTTTATGTCATTTTATTCAGAAATACTTTTATTTATTTTTACAATAACGGAAAAAAAAAAAATGAGAATTTTTAAAATTTTGAGTCCTAGACTCTCTTAAAGTTTGAAGTCGTATGAAAGTTTTGAATTTATGTCGTTGTCAAAATTGGGTGTTTTGGAGAACTAATTCAAACATTAATTTTTTCTTAAAGTTTGAAGTCGTATGAAAGTTTTGAATTTATGTCGTTGTCAAAATTGGGTGTTTTGGAGAACTAATTCAAACATTAATTTTTTCTTAAAGTTTGAAGTCGTATGAAAGTTTTGAATTTATGTCGTTGTCAAAATTGGGTGTTTTGGAGAACTAATTCAAACATTAATTTTTTCTTAAAGTTTGAAGTCGTATGAAAATGTTGAGTTAGTATCTTTGTCAAAATTGGATGTTTTAGTGAACTAATTTAAACATAATAAATTTTTTGTCTTAAAGTTTGAAGTCGTATACAAATTTTGAGTTTATGTCAATGACAAAATTGGATGGTTTGGAGAATGAATTAAAACATAATAATTTATTTGGTTTCATAACAACAGCAGTGGCACAATAACGCTGGTCAATATCGCTCGACATTGGCCAATCCCGAAATGGACCGTTGTAAATTGGTCGTTGTTACGAATCATGGCCAACCTCGTCCATTGAGGGATAAAACATTCGGGAAGTTTTCAAATATTGATGCACATCTTTAAAATAGAATTATTTTTTTATAAGAAAGGACGATAGGGTAAAAAAATATATTTTGTGATGTTTTTGACACGTTTATTTAAAAAAAATAAAAACGTGCATTTTGGAACGGTGCTTGAGTTTTGGCCAGAATTGGCCAATATTCACAAATCCCTGTTCCCTACTTTGGCCAATACTGCTGTTCTATCTGGGAAGCTCTTAAAATAAAAAAACAATTCAAAATCAATTTAAAACATGCAAATAAATTTGTTCAGTGCTTTCGGAATAAAATAAATAGTTTGGAGATTTTTATTTTAAACAACAATTTATTTGGAAATTATTCCACAATCAATCCCTTCCCCTTTTAACATTACATATATTATCTTAAAACGTGCAAATAAGGTAAAACATTATGGGATTGTAGGAGGAATTTCCAATAGCATGCCCATATATCATATAGCATGCCCATGCTATATGATATAATAATTTAAACATATTTCAAGGGATATTATAAAAAGAGAAATGTAAAGTTTGAAGTACTTGTAATTATTATCCTGTAATTATTGTATATTGTATGTATGATCCTGTAACTATTGTATGCAAATTCTATTTCTGTATACGTTGTATACATATATTTTTTACTCGACCAACCCTGTTGGACCATCAGCCTGTTGTTATTCTTAAAATTTGTATTTGCATTTAAATAACTCCGTGCGTGGAAGAGGAGTAAGTAATGCAAAAATTAAAACACAATTTTTTATAACGAAATTGTTTTGACGGAAAACACCGAAGGAAAAAACGTGTCAAGGTGATGTATTACGTCGCCAGTACAAATTATTTTTTTCATGCAAATAACTCTCAAATTACATCACATGGCAGCAATATATTGGCCTATAAGGACTTTACTAAGGAAATACATGTTTGTAATAATTTTTTAAGAAAAATAAATTACCTAGATTATACTAATTTACTTCTAATTCATAACATTACAAAATTTCTTACTACACCACATCATAAAATTTGATCACCCCTAAATAATAATTCATAAAAAAAATTGGACTAAGTTCTTACCTGTGAAATGTTATATCCTCCTTTCTTAAAAAGATTCATGCAATTCTAAGCACAATAACCTACCATTTTGCTGTGCTAAAGCTAACATCCGTGATTAAAATATCATGGTTGAGGAGGTGCTGAGCGGGAAAAACTGCACTTAGGCATCCTCATCATGGGGCATGGAATCCGTCATTTTGAAATCCGTTTTTCGGGGTGTTCCCATGGATGAATTTTGACTGATTTTGGATATGTTGTTCAGCAATGATAACTGATTACAAATCAATTAAAAAAGTTTCTGTTGCAGTTTTTTTCATGTTCATTGTGTTTTTAATTTAGTTTACCTGGACTAAGACTAGTCTAGTCAACTTTATAGTCTTTTGTGTCTAGTCATCTACAATAACTATGTTAACTAAGTTGTTCTTTGGACGGTAATTATTTCCTTCATTTGATAGGAAGATTTATTGGTGTTTAGCTTGGTTGAAAAAGAAGGTCGATAAAACAGGTTAAATTATATTTAAATACCACTGAATAATTATAATAACAAAAATATAAAAGTCTAATACAATTAAAAGTTTAAAAAATTGAGATGTTTTCCCTGTCATCAATGACAATTTTGTGACTCAAGTTATTGTTTAGAGATATCAAGTTGTTGTTAAATATCAAGTTGTTGTTTCCTTCATTTGGTGTTAATTAATCATTAATTTCTAGCATGTATGCTTTTTTATGCTAACAGTAATTAATAATTTATAGCGTATGTTCTTTTTGGTTTGATTCTAATAACAGTTCTAAATATTCATTTATTCAATGTATTTTATAGAAATAGAAGTAAATTAAAAATCTTCACTTTATTTTACTTACTTCTGTCATACGTCACACATTTAAATTATTCATATGCACAACAATACATTCACCATAGAAAACGCTTAGATTTACTCTGAAGTAATTTGCATTGTTGTAAAATTTGAAGAATTAATTTATTTTTATATGTGAAAAATAAAAATAAAAAATGCTTTCGCTTCACTATCTGAAACACAGTTATGACATGCTTAAAACAATTTTGACAACAGGCAGAAGTTTCATTAATGATTGGTTAACCCTTGGTTAGTCGTGCAGTTGACAAATGTCCCCGCAATCAATTTATCAATAGATGCCAGACCATGACCAAGCCTTCTTAAACTCTTTTTCAAGTTATTTTAAAAATATTTTTAAATTTTGACTTTATTCTGTTCAATAATCTTGTGTTTTTAATTAAAATACCCACTTAATTTGATATTTGGCCACGAATTTAAGGGTATACACTAAAGTTTGAATTTGTGGGACATTTGTCCCCCAAGCAACTAACTGCAAGACAAAAGGTCACGTGCCTAACCAAGAGCTAATAACGTTTGTTTTAAAAATTCATTGATATAACTTCAGTTGTTGTAATTGCGATAGAGGAGATTATTCCCTAATTTTTTGATTTTTAGTTTTTTGACGACAAGATCGTCAAATTTTTGCAATTTATTCCCCCGCCCCCAGCCCCTTTTCACATATTGACACTCCTTTTTCACTTATAATCATCACTAAAGAACACATTAATCATTTTATATTAACTTCGATTTTGTTTATTTGTGTATATTTGTAGACGGCAAATCTGCTGAGGGCTAATTTATCCACTTGTAGTCATATAATCGATCTGAAACTTGGCAGATAGACTCGTTAGTGATGACAATGCCTTCTATCAAGTTTTGAGCCTATCACTAAAAGTCCGCGGTACTTTTTCGTTAAAGAGGGTCGTAAGCAATATATAAAATATGGGTAAACTTCTAAGTGCCGGTACGGATTCTGTGCCAAGGTGATTTTCTCCAATAAATGGCAGCAGCCATTTTTTAATAACAAGTGAACTGCCTATGGTTGCCATCATTCGGCGCGGTTTCATGTAAACAATTCTTGGAGCAAAATTTATTGCTTACTTAGAAGTACCAACGGCCCCGCCCCCTTTAAGGTACTTGACCACCTTATAAATTTTAAAAAATCGATTATTATTTATTTCTTTTGCGTTTTCTCAATCCTTTCCAGGGTTTTACGGTCCAGGGATAGCAGATTAATAAATTGAAACTGGAAAACTTGATTTTTTAAAAACTATTTGAAAAAAATAGCGAGTAAAAACTTTAAACGCGTTTTTCCCGAAACTACTTTTTTTCAAATGGTGGTCTCTTAATCTCCGAAACTACTCGGTCGATTTCAATGATTTTGGTCTTGTTTTGTTCTTTGAGATGTTTTGTATGCCAATTTACCACATTTTGCCAAAATAAATTAATTATAAAATTTTTTTTTAGCAAAGAATAGTGAAAAACAGGGGTGTTTTTTCAAACATCTGCCATTTTTTTTTTTTTTTTACAATTTGTGGTTAATTGTCACTTAAAGGAACCTTTTTCTTGAAGATTCCACTAGTATTTTTTTTTTTGTATCAGATTTACCAATCCTGAGATTAATTGTCCGCCGTGAGACACCATTTTTTTTAAAGCCTCGACTTAGGCGCCTCCTGGATAGTTGTTAAAAAATGAAATTGTTAAAAAATCAAGTATTTTTGTATTCTATAAGCTTCAAGTAAAAGTTTTAAAAAAAATCATTGTAATATCTTATACAGGACCTGAAAAAAAAACATTATTGAGAATGTATTTTTTAGCTCTCCAATGTGGTCAAGTACCTTAATGGAAAAGTACCAAGACCTCTGTTACACACACACACTCTACTATTAACGCTTTGAAGGACTAATTAACCCTCTTGCCATTATCCGACCTTATTGAAACTTGGCAGATAGACTCATTGTCGACTACAATGCATTCTATCATCAATGCATTTGTGGGCAAATAAGAGTTAGTATATGGAATCAATGATTTTCTTTAATTCTGTGAAAAATCGATTTGAATTCAAAATTAATTAAATAAGCTGATATTGCACATAATAGTTGATAATGCATACAAAGGAATTATATTTAATACACCTTTTCCCCACTCTCAAAAGACTTCTGAAATGACCTGATTGTATGTAAAATGAAATTCCATCAGTAGTTCAGACTTATTGACAGGAAAGTATGTCACCAGCTGAGTACATTACTTAGTAGGGAAAGACGAACGACTAAAAGCCTAAATCTAATTATGTAAAATATAGAAAGTGAAAATTTGCACTTCTAAGGGGATGGTTTTTTGTCTTCTTCTTAATAACAATGCAAAATTGTTTGAACTTTCTTGTCATACGCAGAAGGAGGGAGAGAGAAAATAATTGTCCTACGTTGGCAATGCACAATAAAGGATTTATATTTAAACATCGTATTTAAAACATCTTTTGGAGTAAAGTTACCTGGCATACTTTGGTAACTTTACTCACCAGGTCTTTTGTAACAGACAGCAAATATATATTTAAACAACCCAACGTAGGAGTAAATGATAGCTAATTTACAAATGCAAAATAGCTTGGAAAAAAGTTCATTAAAAACAACAACAAAAAAACAAAACAAAAACAGACAACATAGGTACAAATTTTAATTGATTTGTAATACATATAAATAAGTAAATAAATAAAACATATACAAATAGAGAAGTTCAGCAATTAAATTTCGAAAACAGCGAAATAATATTTTCTTATTATAATTGCTTTTCAAATGATCTACCAGAGAAGTTGCTGGTTATATTTTGTAAACTTTCTATGGCCTACCAAAAATGGATTTACGACCCACCAGTGGGTCGCAACCCACAGTTTGAAGAACGCTGATTTATATAATACAAAGTTAAGTTAATAAATAACATTTTTATAATGAACATTTGGAACCTTTCCACAAAACTTGAAAACAGATTTCTTTAAGGATGTATTTCGGTTGTATTGACAGACCTGAAAAATATAAATTATTATTTTTATGTAATTGAATATGTACACTGCTCAACATTTTGCATGCTTGATTCATTTGATTAACAATGTGTACGGAATCACAGACTGCATGTACTGTGCCGTGGGCCATACTGCGAAGGCAAAATCATGAAAAAGATATTTCGCGTAGATCTTTTCCGTAAGTTTCAAAGTACGTCCGCAAAACCTTAATAATATAACACATAAAAAAAAAAGTTTTAAAAAAATCCTTTACATGCATTGTCAATTTTTCTATTATTATTTTCTATAATTTCTATTATTTTCCATTAACACAGCGCCGATATCAAAAACATTTCCACCAGAAAATGTACGGCAAACTACGTTTCAAAATTTATTTATTAAAAATGAACGTGAATTCATGCTCTGACATCCATATATCATTTATTGATTCTGATTAAAGTAATTTTAAAATTTATTCATTAAAAAAATTTGTCAGCAGAAAAGAGTTTCAACAATGATCGGTTCAATGATATTTTAACACGATTTTATTAGTATCTATAAAAGTGACCTTTTAGTGACAGTAACAGCCCCACAATTTTAAAGAATGCATTGTCATCGATATCGAACCTATCTGCTAAGTTTCAGCCTGATTGGATGACGGCAAGAGGGTTAATTAGTAGAGGTCGGAAATATCGATCAAAATAAATATCGATACTATATCGTTGCATAGAATAAAATATCGATGTATCGATACATGATTTTTTTTTTAATATGATTTGCAATTTTGCCAAAAACGAAGATTTTTGGGGCAAATTTCTACTTTTCATGAATTCATGCCAAAATTGTTTTAATAAATAAATTATAAAAATTGTTTTATAAATAAATTATAGAAATTGTTTTATAAATAAATTATAAAAATTGTTTTATAAATAAATTATAAAAATTGTTTTATAAATAAATTATAAAAATTGTTTTATAAATAAATTATATCAGCAATCAAAAGAAATAAAATACATTTGGATGTCAATGCATAAATTCACATTTATTTTTAATGAAGAAATTTTGAAATGTAGTTTACTGCATGTTTTGCTGATATATGTTTTTAATATTTAAAATTAGATGCAAATTCCAGGCACACGTTGGCAACAGAAACAACGATATGTTAATGACTACTAATAAATGATCTTATCTTTCCATTACATTATGTTATCTTTTTGGTTAGGGTGCTATTTTAACTGTCTCTTAGTCAAGTCCAAACTTAAGTTTTAAAGTTTTTGAAAAGGGAATAAAGAAAATCTAAAAAACACATGAAACTAAAAAACGATCATCAAAAAATAAAAATGTTTGAAAATATCGATATATCTGTGACTTGTATCGATATTGTTATCATCGATACATTTTTTTTAAATATCGATAAAAATATCGTCGTATCGATATATTGCCGACCTCTATTAATTAGGCCTCCGCAGATTCCGTACTCATTGACAAAAGTGAAGTTTATATAAAGGATTTAAATATCCATGAAGACACGACGGATTTAGGCTATAACAAACTTATCAAATGGTCCCACTAGAACTACTTCACCAAAAAAAAATTTCAAAAATAAAATTATCTTACGTGCATCCCCAAAAAGGCAGTAATTGTACATGTGCAAGGCCTTAGATTTCCGCACAAGCTAACAAAGCCAAGGCTTGGGGCCCTGAAATTTTTGGGGTCCCAAAATTTTTAAAGTTGTACTTAAATTGAACCTTGCGTCCTTTTTAAATAAATTGCGTTTTGAATTTAATTAAACTATAACCTTAAACTGATTTAAAGCAGCACTTGTTAAACAATTAAATCTCGAAAAAACATGAGTTAAATATTCAAGTGAATTACATTTTATTTGATTTTTGCTGTGAGATTTTGGGCTGGAATAGTTTGGAATGGTTACCATTAAACTTCAAAATAAAGACGAAAATCCTTCCAGCAAATACTGTCAACATTTATTGGGGCGCCTCATCCACAATTTTTTTTTATATTAGGGCCCCAAAAATATATGATGTGCTTTGGGCATGTTAAAAAAAATTGTCCACCTTGCACCAAAAATTGGTTCCCATTTAGCTGCCACCAACATTTGGTGCTTAGTTTCGCGATTTAATGGTGCTTAGTTTCGCGATTTAATGGTGCTTACGGTCCGAGGTTGCACCATTAAATCGTGAAACTAAGCACCAAATGTTGGTGGCAGCTAAATGGGAACCAATTTTTGGTGCAAGGTGGAACAAAATTTTTAACAGTGAAGTGATGCATGTCGGGCCTTGTGTATGTGGACTGGAAACACCGGTCGTTTGTTTATATATCGAAATCAACGGTTGCTGAACTATTGAATCGAAACGAATACTTACTGTGCTGTTTTGGTATTTGAAAAAAAAAAAAAAAAAAAAAAAAAAAAAAAAAAATACATATATAAGAGACATCATTATCACCGAGTAGGTGAGAGCGTAGATTGAAGTTTTGAAAGGCGGGATGCTAGACGAAATGCTGAAAGATATCGTAGAGGCAGCCTAGCTTGTATTGGGATTGTTGCTGTTGAAGAACACGATACAGTTCTATACACGAAGTTTGTTCTCTCTGTGGTTTATATGTGGTGTTCTTCTGACTACAATAACGTTAATCTTTTGTGCTTTTCTATTGATTATGACGCGAACATTATTTTATGCTAGGAGAAATTCTGAAGAATTCAATTCTTTTGACAAGAAAAATGAGCTTGGTTGCAAGGTGAACCAATGAGGGACATTTTTCAGAAGAAAAAAAATTCCCACATCTGACTAGGTATATAATGCACCAGAAAGTCTTTAGATAAAAATCTAGACTACTAAAAGTAATCCCTGTACGTGAGATGGTATTCTTTCAGAAAGGTAAAGATTATGAAGGAAAAAATTTAACACATTTTCATCTCCAATGGGAGAAAATCCGGAAAACTCGTAACCGAAAATAGACTCGGTTGCAATCTCCAACATTTTGCTAATTTTTTGAAAACATTTTTACTGTCTATGTGTGTTTTGATGTAGCGGTTTTCTAGTAAATCAGCAGTTTTTCAAACAATAAATTAAATCTGTTATTGTATTCTCAACCCACCATTTAACTTTCTGCATTAAAAAAGACCTCAGTTTCGTGTGTATTGTTGTAAACATGATTTCCTGTATTTTTATAAGAAAAAATGATCTTGAGTAAACATAAAATTTGTAAAATCTATATTTCGTGAACAATGAAGAAAATTGGATAGTAAGTTTTCACATAAATGCTAAATTAATCAACTTTCCTCCATCAAGAAAATAAGTTATTTTTTCGCTAATAGATGGCGCTGCAGCAAACGACTACTTGGAGTCTTCAAAATAAGACTTTGACCCGATTTTTGCAGGAATAAAATTTTACTATAGAAAGTAGTTTAATTTTATGTTGATATACAAAATATATATATATATATATATATATATATATATATATATATATATATATATATATATATATATATATATATACTCTGAATTTAAAGTTCCTTAAGTAATTAACTTTTCACTCACTTATGAGACTATTGATCACTTTTGAGACATATTGTCCTATAAATACTATAGTAATATCTCTCACAAAAACAAGTTATTCAAAATTTCTAAAGAGGGTACACTATTACTTAATAATATCAATATGAACTATTTTCTACTTAGTATGTAATATAGATAGTTGTAAAATTAAGGAAAAAAAAAAAAAGACCAATTGAAAATTTGAATTCAGAAAAATAATTCCGCCATTCGCAATCTGAGAGTTTTCCACGGCTCTTTAATCATAATTTTATTCCCTATTTCCTTAAGAACACTGAAAACACAAAAACCCGTCTAAAAATAGGATTTATTTATCCAATGGGAAATGACGTCTAATCTCCGGGACGTATATCCATTAGGACCAAAAGGGTAAAGTGGGCTGTGGGCGCTAATCAGTAAAATGATACTATATGCCTCACCATATAGTTGAAAAATTTATTTTATTTCTGAGTTATAACCCGATTATCTTATTGCTTGTCAATCAAAACCGTATCGCACTACCTTCAGTTGTTCAGGAATTTAACCTTTGGTTAGTCTCATGGTTGACAAATGTCCCCCAAAATCAATTTCTCAATAGATAAGCCCATGATCAAAGCCTTCTTAGAGTTTTTTTCAAGTTATTTAAAAAAATACTTTTTAATTTTTACTTTATTCTGTTAAATAATGTTGTGCTATTAATTAAAATACCCACGTACTTTGATATTTGGTCTCGAATTCAATGGTATGATTGAACATTTAAATTTGGGGGGCATTTGTCCTCCACGAGACAAACCGCGAGAAAAAAGGTCTTGCGACTAACCAAGGATTAAGAAGTTTCAAAATTTCTGCTACTTTTGAAGCACCATGTCGGTAAATCATGCATGCATACTTACTTTCCAATTCCAGTGGGATTTAGACTTTCCACTACGCCTTTTCGTCTTATCACTCTTTCATTATCTTTTTTCAGGTTGAGAGTCGAATCTTTGTCAAGTTTGATAGGGGGATTATTGTTCCTATGAATGTACTTATTGTCGGGTCTTGAAGGGTAACCTTCGTTGGTTACTTTTCCTGGAGGATACCGATTAGGGTTGTTTAAGGAAATCCGGGATGAGAAGACGTCTATATCATTGCTGTTCTGTATTTCAAGAAGTGGGTTGTTGTAAAGGTTTTTTGTTACCTGTAGGAAAATATACATAGTTAAATTTAAGTTCAGAAAGTATAGTTGTGTAATATACAGGGTGGTTGTAAAATCAGTACCTATTTGTAACAGTGAATCAGTGCATGTGGCTACCAGGAACTATTTCACGTGAAAAATTCCTGTAGCACCCATTTAAGGAACAGAAAGTCTATTTCAATACAAAGACAATTATTTTATAATTAAATACGGGTGGAGAAAATACGAGCAAGTCACTACTACTCATTACAATTCAAGATAATAAACTAAATAAAAAAAAATTTAAAATTTATTAAGTAACACAAGAATTTGTATGTTTCGGAAGCCGTAATTTAATCTTACCATGTTAAAGGTACCGAAATCTCAATCAGTGAACTTACATACATAAATGAATTTTTGTTACTAACCAATGGATCTTCAAGTGCAGAAACCTTTCCAGTTTAATAAAAATTCCTTCAGTAATTAAGATATCCAAGAATCCAGCAGGGCTCCCATAGGCTATATGCTAATTTATGGATTTTGAATGTACCTTTCTAAGAAACTATAAGTGATATTGAATTGAACTTTGTAATAAATTTGTGATAAATAAAACATTGTTTATCTTTTACCGTTTTTTTTTTTTTTTAAATATATTGCCTAGTTGTTTAAAAAATAATTCTTAACTAAACCATAACCAAAAAAATTACAAAAAGCATATTTTTTATTGTTTAAAGTTAAATAACTTTTTTTGTTGGATAAATGCGGGAACCAACAGTCATTCTACCCTCTCATAGTCGCAACGCCCTCTGGCGAAAAGAAGCAGAAGCACTCAATAACTCTTTAAATCACACACTTCCTGTAGATCTCCCGCGTACTACACACGCGCGCGTTAAGCTCTGTCAATATGATTACCTAATAAACAAAAAGACCAATTCCCCGTCTCGTTGCTTTCTCCCTGCCGGTACACCCATCTCCACATAAATGTTTCTAAAGCCCATGTTAAAAATAAGTAGCAATAATTAGTAAATATGTCAGTGTTTAAATTTTGTTTCTAGCTGTAACAGTTCCTGAGAAAAGGTATATCAAACATCGAAAACATAGTATTGAGAAAATCAAATTGAAATTAAATAAATCACCTTCATTCAGAAGAGATGTGCACCATATGTCTGTTTGCAACTGATAATTCCAATATAAGTATTGCAATGTGTTATATATCTTTGTAATTATCATAAAAGCTGTCATTTGAAACAAAATCTCTAAATCGACCTGCCATTAGTCATGGCTGTGGGGTTAGCGCTCAGGCCTCGCATGCCAAAGGTACCGGGTTCTTATCCTGGATTAGGCATGGATGTTCGTTAAGGTTTGGAATCCACGTTAAGCTAAAGGTCCCGGCCTGATTAGCCGTTATTGTGCTCAAAAATGGATCGTTGAGAGTATAAACCAAAAACTCAAAATCGACCATTTTCATGATTTTCGATTCCGGGTAACTTTCAGCGAAAGCCGCTATTTGAAACAATTGAAATATCAAAATCGGCCTTTTTCATGATTTTCGATTCCGGGTAACCTTCAGTGTAAAGCCGCTATTTGAAATCTCAAAATCGACTTTTTTCATGATTTTCGATTCCGGGTAACCATCAGAGTGGTGGCTAGACTGGAGGACTGAAAAATATTAAAAAGGCATCCTCTATACCTCGAGACATTACTTAAGCCTTGAGTATACGCTGTAGTATGGATTCTTCCGCGTAAAGATATAGTCCCGGATAAATCACCACTTTTATATTAATATTGAAAACATGCGCGGATAGTTTTGTATTAAATTTAAATATAAGTTGATAACAAAAAGAAAATAAGCGTTTTTAAGTTTAAATTTTAACTAATATTTTACTTTTCTAACCACGGATACTATAAGAGTTTTAAAGAATTAGACACATCGCTCAAATCAGCCAATCAGAGCGTAGTAAAACCAGTTCACACATCATTGTAGTGTATTCAATGAGCTCTAGTAAGCTTGTCCCAATGTATAACTAATGCCATAGGTAATAAATTTGAATACTTTTTCTAAACTGGGACAGGCCGACCAAACGGTATAGTGGTTAGCGTGCTAGCTTCTAGACCGCGAGGTTGCGGGTTCGAATCCCGTGTTAGGCATGGGTGTTTGTAAATGTATGTTGGCTTGTCTAATGACGAATGTTTCGGCGCATTATAGCCCCCGTGTTGCTGACGGCGCCAGATAATCTGAATACAACCAACCAACCAACCAATCTAAACTGGGACAGACACTTTAGGTCAATACAGCTTTGTTAGGTCAAGAAGAGCACTGATAAGAATTTGTAAAAAATCAATAAAATGAGAGAGAACTTGTAAGAAATTCAAGATAAAACAAACTACAGGGGGGCGGTAAAGAAACTTTGCTGATATGATATATGGACCTCTAGCTTCCATTCTGTTCAACAGATCAAGATGAGATTTCAGGTACAGTTATTCAAAGGTGTGAGCTCGGGATTCTGTGAATGGCAACAAAATGGCGCTCACGGTTACGGTTATATTACAGAAACTCGAAATTTTCGAATGGCAACACCTATTTTTTTTCTGTCGTAAAATGCATAGCCCATGCGAAAACCCTAAAGAGCATTGGAATGGTACGTGTATCACAAAAAATGAACTCGTTATGCACTTACAAAAAACAGCTTTGTGAATGGCCAACAGAACCAAGACACCAATCACAGAACGCCGCTCGCCATATATGCAGCGTAGAAAACTGATTAAATTGCCTGTGATTTGACCCATGTGAACTTTGTCTTCTGTCATATACAAATTTCAACCGTGTGCATCGATCGTGTTTTTGTTGGCTATTCGCAAAGCTTCTTTTTTGTTGTGCGTGCATATCTCGTCCGTTTTCTGTGATACACGTAGCATTCCAACATTCTTTAAGATTTTCGCATGCGCTGAGCATTTTGCGACAGGAAAATGTAGGTGTTGCCATTCGAAAATTTTGAGTTTCTGTAGTTATAATCTTAACCGTGAGCGCCATTTTGTTGTCATTCTCAGAATCCCGAACTCATACCTTAGAATAACTATGCCTGAAATCTCATCTCGATCTGTTGAACGGAACTGAAGTTAGAGGTCCATATATCAGCAAAGTTTTTTTTATGACCACCCTGTACTTTGCAGTTGGTTGGTTGGTTGGAGTTAAACGGCGCAAGGGCAACACGTGGGCAATACTGCGCTACTATACTTTGGAGTAAATGTGAATTGCGTCTGTTTTGAAACTTATCCACTCATTTGTTCATTTCCACTCATTAATTGAGACTTGATTATTAGTTTACTACTTACGTGCTGAGGAAGGGAAACAGGCTCCATTACGAAGATCATAAGATAGATACCAGACAGAAGAGCCAACAAATGTGCAGCATTTAGGACAGATGACACTCCTGACCCTGAGAGATAAATACATTCAAATACATTAAACAAAACTCTTGATATAGGGTCTTTGGAAGAGACTCTCTAACTTTGAAATGAAAAAACTCCGAAACATTGAGAGACAGAAGGAAGAGACAAGTGGTACGATGGACAGACAGGTATGGAATTTTAAATACACCTGTTTGCAAAATTAGTTCCAATACTGAAATGTGGCAATAATTGTAAAATCTGAAAATAAAAGAGTGAGTTCATTGCCTTCATGAAAAGGGCTCTATGATCTCTTTACTAGATAGTGCAGCGCAAACAGTTATTTTTGCACAATGCAGTGGTTTTGCAAAACACACAGACGGATTTGTAAACTGGTGCATTAAATATTCCATACCTGTCTATCCATCAAAACACTGGTCTCTTCTTTCAGTCTCTCACTATTTCGCAGTTATGTTATTTCAAAGTTAGGAAGTTCTTTCTGAAAGATCCTGTAGATACCGACTTTACTTACAATACAATTGGTTGGTGGATATCATTATTAAAAAATACTCTGGCACTGCCTGGGAATCCTGAATTGAATTTACTTTTCTTAAGAGCAATATTTGTTAAGGTGACCATGATATAGTTGTCACACCGAGTCATGATGCTCTAATAATGCAATTATTTAAATTAACAAGAAATGCAATAGAAAAATTTAAAGTTCTATTAACCCTTTGCACTCGAGTCTTTTTACGTGTGGAGGTACCAGCATCAAACCTAGTGGTCATCTTGAGTTGCTGAATCCAATCATGTGGTGCAGCTCGATCGCAAAGGGCTAATATAAGCGACTCTACCTTAAGTTTGAATGGATCATACCTGCAAATAAGGTACCTCATCGAACATCATTCTGATTTATTTGAAGAAAATGTAGACAATTGCTAATAGATTATAAATAGTCTACCGGGGGGAAAAGGGCCGAAACTGTTTAAAAATCGACTTTGTATGATTTTAACTAAACCCTATTGTCAAATATGTCTTTACTAAACTACCAAATAATGAGCATTATTTTTTATTATTTGGTCTTTAGTTTTCAATGAGACAGGGCATAGACGATTTCACTTCTCACTCGCCAAATACTTGCATCTTTTAAAAGTGTGCCAAGTTGGCAATACATATTAGGTTATCAGTGGTGTAGTATTTATCGTCCTGTTGAGTTGTTTATCCTTTTTGTAGTATAAAGGAAAATTCTAAGATCAGGCTGAAAATTATGTATGCTGAGAACTTTAAGAAAGATGCGGTGAATATTTGGACTTTTGTTCATACTATTAACCTATCTCTGATCTTTGGTACTTAACCTAATACTAGATGGAGAATTGAACATAGATTTTGCCGATTCATAAAAAAGGGCCAAGAAATGCGATTACAAGCCAATTGTTATCATCTTCTTCTTTTGCCTAAATATTGCAAAGTTTGTTTTTAAGCAAATCTCTAAGCGGGTACAAAATTTCTACCATGGTGTTTTCGCTAAACAGGACACCGTTACTAATTTATGTGAGCTTTCTACTCAAATTATTTCTGTACCTAACCCGCAAGCACTCGCGCTTTGTCTTAGACGCTCCGTCGTTCTAAACATTTCCATAGCAACACATCAGCGCGCGTGCTCGCGGGTTAATAGTAGTCATCAACTCAATGTCAAATACACTGATTTCATCAAGGCTTTCAACAAGGTGGATGCTTTATTGGCTAGAAAACTGAATGAATTTGGTTTACCTGGTATAACGTTTTTTATGGCTTATCTTTTATCACGGGGCAGTGTTATGTAAACTTATTTTCGTCAGTCACTTTCTAAACCATTTTATGAAGCTTCTGATGTCCTATATGTTTAATGTTTAGCTTCACCTTTATTTATCATATTTTGAAACGATATTTCTTTTTGCTTTGAATAATAATTGGTTTGTGCATGCTGATGATATCAAGACTCATTTGGAAGTTAGTTCTATTGTCAATTGTGTTAAGTATCAGACAGAAACATTAGGTTAAGCGTCATAAAGAGTTGAAATCAACAATGCCGATATTGTTAAAGATCTAGGAGTACTGGTTAATGGAGATTTCAAAATGGTTCATCAATGTGAAGCAGCCACTAAAAAGGCTAACAGGATGTTGGGATTCATTAAAAAAGTGTTTCTACTTAATCTAGTGACATTATTGAACCATTGTATAGGGAATTAGTTAGACCGCATCTTGAGTATTCTGTACAATTTTTGTCACCATACCTTAAAAAGGACATTGAGTTGCTGCAGAGGGTTCAGTACAAGACTACAAAGATATTTCAAGCCTTTTCATCATTCGAATACAGTAATAAGTAGATTAAGCAAATTGAATATGGACTTGCTGCAGGAGATAACTAGTAAAGGTTTAATTCATTAATTTAGAATTATTAAATAGAACGAGAATGAGGGTTTGGAATCTATTACAGATGATAGAACGAGGGTTCATGGTTTGAACTCATTTAAATCGCAGCTACTCTTCGACTCTGAATTTTGTGTTTTGTTACTTTGCTTATCGTACCTCATATTTTTATTTTTTAAATGTAGTTCTGGTAAAAGATCTGTATTATTAGCTGGTTGTGTCTGTCTGAACTTTATTCCTGTGTATTTTATTTTGGTAAATGGCATAATATTTCAGATGGTCCTATGTATGAGATATACTGTTGGCGGCTTGAGTTCTTATAAATATTTTGCTAATGTTTACATATTGTATGTTTTCTGTAATTGGCTTGTGCTCATTGAATTACATCCAACAAATTTGCATTATTATTATTATTAATTCATTTTATACTTTTAAGACCATTGCTTTTTCCTATACAGTGTGATAACTAGTATACACACTTAGTGCCCGCTTGAGTCTACTTCTTTTCCATCTAAATTTACAAAATAGTATTTGCATGCAAAGAATAAACATATACCACCTACTTGAGTCAACTGTATTGTTTTACTTCCCTCTAGATATCCAAGACCATTTCTCTACATATGAAAGATTCACGCCTAAAACCCAATTGAGTCTACTGTATGGTACTACTTCATTCTAGATTTCCAAGCGCATTACTTTTCCCAATACGGTGTGATAACTAGTATACCTAAGATTGGTACCCTATTTAGTGTACCCGCTTGAGTCTTCTGTATGTTGCTCCTTTCCCTTCTAAATTTACAAAACAGTATTCTGCCATACAAAGAATAAACAAATGCTACCTACTTGAGTCCACTGTATGATTTTACTTCCATCTAGATATCCAAGACCGTTTTTATGCATATGAAGGATAAAGGCCTAAAAACCATTTTGAGTCTACTGTGTGGTACTACTTCATTCTAGATTTCCAAGCGCATTACTTTTCCCAATACGGTGTGATAACTAGTATACCTAAGATTGGTACCCCATTTAGTGTACCCGCTTGAGTCTTCTATATGTTACTCCTTTCCTTTCTAAATTTACAAAACAGTATTCTGCCATGCAAAGAATAAACAAATGCCACCTACTTGAGTCCACTGTATGATTTTACTTCCTTCTAGATTTCCAAGACAGTTTCTATACATATGAAGGATAAAGGCGTAAAACCCATTTGAGTCAACTGTATATTAAGTATTTTGGATTCTGTTTTTTAATTATTTTTAACTAACTGCCAAAACAAGAGTAAAAGCGAGCAAATGTTGGCGGGAAACCACATCTGGCATTTTGCCAAGCGGGCGGTGAACACGACCAATGTCGTCTCGAGCATAAGCAGAGCAAATGTTTTCTCATAGAAAGAAGGAAAATGTTCGATAACACAAGTTTCAATTCCAGCCAGTCTCATTCTAGTTGATCCTTCTATCGCTATCGAATCTATCGTGAATGTGTATGTTATGTATGTTTTCGTGTTAATTGCAATTCCCCATATTAAATATTCACGGGAGCAGATTTATGCAGACTCATGGATAAATTTTTAGGCGGAAGTAAGCGAGCATTAGACGATAGTCAAGCATCAACAAGTACACAGACGAACGTGGTTTCGAAAATAAAATCAAGAAAATATTCTCAAGAATACTTAAATTTTGGGTTTACCAGTACTGGAGTAAATGAAGAAGAAAGACACTTGTGTATCATTTGATCAAAAATATTGGCCGCAGACAGCATGAAACCTAATAAACTTAAACGACATTTGGAAACGCTTCATAGTGAGTAGGTCAACAAACCCAGAAAATTCTTCGAATTAAAATTAAAATCAGATAAAAAGCAAAATCATTTTTTAAAGAAACTTTGTGAATAAAAAAGCTTTAATTGCATTTTACAAAGTTTCATATAAAATAGCCAGATGTAAAAAGCCTCACACCATTGGTGAAGGGCTTATTTTGCCAACAGCAATTGAGATTGTAGAAACTATGTTTGGAGATAATTTTTCAAAACAATTGCAGTCCATACCTCTTTCAAATGATACTGTTGCTCGTCAAATTGGTGATATAGTTAAAGATGTACCGTGTCAGCTTTTCTCGAAGTTGCGTGACAAATTGTTTTCAATATTGCTGGGTGAAGCAACAGATAGTAATAAAGATGCTCATTTAATTGCATATGTTCGATTTTGTAATAATATGTTAGTATTAGAAGAAATATTTTTCTGCAAACCAGTAGAATTCCAAACAACATCGCTCGCATTATTTGCTATTTTAAATGATTTTATGAACGAGGCAAATATAGAATGAAAAAATTGCGTAGGAATATGCATCGATGGTGCTCGTTCAATGTACGGAGGATTCCAAGGTATACAAGCACTTGTCAATCAAAAATCGCCTCAGTGCGTCTGGTCGATTTGCATGATCCACAGAAAAGCTTTGGCTTCGAAATAAATGAGTCCTGGTCTGAATATTGAGTTAACTACGGTTATAACCGTAGTAAATTATATAAAAAAGAGGCCTCCGATATCGAGTATCTTTTTCGCACTTTGTAAAGACATGGGTTCAGTACAATCAGCGTTACTATTTTATTACAAGGCAAGATGGTTATCACGTGAGAAATATTTGCAACGTATTTATGAATTAAGAGAAGAAATCGCCTTTTTCTAAGAAGAAGAAAATGGACCGGAAGCCGAGAATTTTCGCAATGGTTTATTTGTGATTAAATTGAGCTACTTGGTCGACATATTCGAGAAATTAAATAACTTGAACCTTCAACTCCAAGGAGCAAATACACATATGTTGGACACGAGTGATAAAGTTAATGCTTTTTGTAGAAAATTGGAATTGTGGAGCAGAAATTTAAAGCAAAAAAAACTAACAAATGTTTGCAAATGTGTATGATTGTACTAAAACTTACAAGGCTGAAGAAGAACATGTAAATGTTGTTTTTGTAACCATTGAAAATCATTTAGCCATGCTGACAAAGAATTTTAAAAAGTATTTTCTTTCTGACGACAAACTGATAGCAAGTTACGAGTGGGTTAGGGATCCATTTCATAAGACTCCCAAAGGACTCCCGAGTAATAAGTTAATGCTTTTTGTAGAAAATTGGAATTGTGGAGCAGAAATTTAAAGCAAAAAAACCTACAAATGTTTGCAAATGTCTATGATTGTACTAAAACTTACAAGGTTGAAGAAGAACATGAAGTACAGAAAACATCATAAGACTCCCAAAGGACTCTCAATTGATGAGGAAGAAAAATTCATAGACTTCACGATAAGCGGCGAAACCAAAAGACAGTTTAGTAATAAATCACTGTTTGAATTTTGGGCAGGAGTAGAGGATGATTTTTCTGCACTATAAACAAGGGCATTTCGCATTTTATTACCATTATCAACATCCTACCTTTGTGAAACTGGATTTTCTGCTGTGGCTTCTTTGAAGACAAAATATAGATCTCGGCTAAATATAGAAACATAACTGAGAGTGGCTATTTCTAATACAAAGCCTTCCTTTGAAAAACTTTGTTCTGCAAGACAGGCCCAAGGAACTCACTAATAATTATTAAATTTGTTTTTAATTTAGTATGTTTTGATTAAATAAGTTTTGATTTCGTAAGTTGTTTTACTTTATTTGTTAAATATGTCGAAATGTATTTTGTTTTCTACGTGTATGTGTGCTTTCCTTTCAGTCAGTTAATCAATTTTTTTAAATAATATTTTCTCTTGGATATTCTCGCGCCTCCCCTCTAGTATGATCGCGCCCCCCTAGGGGGGCGCGCCCCACAGGTTGAGAATCGCTGTACTACTTAATTCTAGATTTTCAAGGCTATTACTTTTTGCCGTAAATGATAAACGTAAACCCACTTGAGTCATTTTATTTTGAAATGTGTGATAATCTATTAACTTGGAACGAAATATTTAGTACCATTTTTTGGTAACGTCAGTGCCTTATAATAAATTTTGCAAATACTTTAATCCTTTGCTAATGCAGCCATGTAACGTCACTGATTATGTAAATTCATAGCGTACATGTGTGTTAATTCTCGCCAAATTTGCTTTAGAAAATAAATAAACTATTTTTGCAGTTGAAAATTTGACACCCTGCCCTTAAAACTTAAGCTCTCCATCTTTCTTAGAAATGGTGAGTTATGAATGATTTGGCTTATGGTTTTAACTTCAATCATTTTTATCTTTTATGGCTATTCATCATCAGACACTTCCTTAATTGGTCGCTCAGTTGATATTGCATTGAGAGAATATTAAATTTGCGAGTACCTGAAATACCTACTATCTGTCCACCAAAAAGTCTGGTTGATGGTGGTCACTATAGAAGCAAGACTCGTCGATTTATAATAGAGGTGTGGATGTTTATGCAGAAGACAGACGCTCAAAGTCTGCAAAGGATAAATGTACTTTATACCTGAAATCTCATTGTAGAAAATGAGTCCAGTTTTGTTCTAAGGCAACAGACAAAGCTAAACTTCTTGTGGTATGACATATAGTACAATAAAATGGGCACGATGGCGTCTGAAAGTCTGGTTGATATTGGTCTCTATAGAAACAAGACTCATCGATTTAGAATAGAGGTGTGCATGTAGGTTGGTTGTTTTCAGATTATCTGGCACCGTCAGCAACGGTATGCATGTAGGAAATTGACGTTCCAAGCCTATAAAGTGCAGATGTCTTTGACCTGAAATTCCCCTTGGAAAATGTGGCTAGTCTTGTTTCCATGGCAACAAACAACTCTAGATTTCTTGTGATGGATTCCTGCCTGATGGCGTCTGAAAATCAAGTCGATCTCGGTCTTTATAGAAACAAGACTAGTCGATTTAGAATAGGATTGTGCATGCAGGAAACACAGGCTCAAATCTTATAAAGAGTATATGTATTTTACCTAAAATCCCCAGTGGGAAATGAGCTAGTCTTGTTTCCAAGGCAACAGACAACGCTAGACTTCTTGTGATAAACAGACAGTACTCTAAAATGTGTTCTTGGGCTAATAGGACACATGAAATGTACTCACCTACTCTCCAAAGTGACCTCTTCTTAATATCATGATGATCTACTTCTTTTTGCAATGAGCTGTTCATGAAGAGAAGTTCTCGTGCTTTTCGTGCATTAGTTGGAGGAAATGGTCCCACGGGAGAATTGGGAAGGGGAGGAACAGCAAGGGGAGACAATGGTGACTCTTTCATGACGAACAGCAGGAATAACCCGAGAAGGGTGGATAATACAGTGAGGCCAGCATTCTCTACTGCATCCCCTAAAATAAATAGAATATGTAAGATTTTTTTTTACAGTTTGTAAAACAGAAACCGAAATATATTCTTAAAAACCAATATTTCATCGATTTTCATTTGACTTTTCCATTGATCAGATTGCTAATTTTTTGAATTTTCAAAGTCCCAAATAAATAGACTTTTTTGGCAAAAAATCATGATCGCATTTTTTTTCTAAAAGCCTCATGTGTCCTCTTTAAAATTCCGGTGAAAATTTAAAAATCGCTCGTTTAAAAAAAATAGTTATAAATTTCTGTTTGTTAAATGACGGTTTGACCATTTTTCAGCACTTTTAGCTATTCAAATCGATTTTTCACCAAATAAACCTTGATAAAATTGAATTTGCTCTTCACCATTCTCTTCAGAACAAAAAAACAAAAAAGATAAAGTTTTTAAAAGTCAAATTACTGCTTTCAGAACGGTTTTACGAACAAAAAACCCCTGGGGTTAATATTTACCCCGGTTTGTAGTTTACAGGTAAAAAAAAATGGGTTTGTAGTTCTAGGGTTAAAAAAATATACATAATAATAATCGGATTAGGGCTGATGCACAGTTTATCCGTTTACCCTTTGCCTTAAGTTTTTACTTATTTTTATAAAACATCGATACATCAATACAACAGAACAACATCAGCATACATCTCTTTTTATACAAGCAAGAGGAGCACTATACCGTAAAATGGGGTGAATAGGAACAGCGGGGTGAATCGGAACGAAACTTTATGAAATTACAAAGTAATTATTATTTTACACAAATAAAGCAGTTTTATTAATTATATATATATTTTTCATTTGGTTAACATGTTTCTAATCTTGGAACATGTTTTATGGGTCTGTCTTTTAAGGACAACACTGTCCTTTTTTTAAAAAAAATTCTGAAACAGCGTGCATACAATCCAATGAGTTTTAACCTCTCCAAAACTCATCCCGTAATTAATAACATGTACCAGTTATAGACTTAACTAATATATTTTTAGATAAGTATAAACATCCACAACAGCATGCTATACTTAATTTAACTTGGTTTTAAAAACTTTTTATTTTACGAATTTTTATGTTTTGCCTCGTCTCGATTTTGAGATTTGCGGGGTGAATTGGAACACTTTAAAAGTGATATTAAAAAGCTGTTTTTGGCAAGATTATGTTCCACACTAGATTCAACGACTAAAGAAGAGTCTAATTACTCCCTTCAAGACAGTAATCAAGATTGTAGGCTTGAATAAATGTCAGAAGAGGAGCCTAGTTTCCGCATGGCAGAAAACCCGATTGTTCCAGTGGTTTTTTCTCTAAATGACTTCGTTATCTTTAAGTTATATGGGAAAATGTATGAAGACTCTATGTGAGAAAAGTTTTACACCCACAAGATTATTGCTGTATAAGTGTGTTTTACAAAAATCGCTAATGAACGAAGAGATTTTCTGAAACAAATGAGGATGCTTTTCTCCTTTCTCAAGATATTTTAAAGAATTTTCAGTCATACGACACGCAAACATAAAGTAGATTAAAAAGTATTTTTAATTTTAATGACTATTTGGATGAGTTACAGGAGAATTATATATGAGTTGATACGCTTTCAAACATATGATTTGTTTTGACAATAATTGACAAACACAAGTTTTATCCGGCATATTAAATGCTTTTTTTATGATAATTTTGTGTTCCTATTTACCACAATGCATTATTATTATTATTATTATTTTTTTTTTTTGCCAGCCTGTAAAAATTTAAATAAGATCAGACATAAATTGTAACGAGTGTTCCTATTCACCCCTTTCTGCGGGGTGAATCGGAACACCATGAAAAAATTCAAAATAAATTAAAGTCCTAGTTTTTACAAATTTTTTTGGGTTGATTCTCAAAGAAGAAGGTAAGACCCAAGTTTCTAAGTCAAAAATATGTTCCTTAACGATCTTATTACAACCGATTATTACTTTGAAAGTTGAAAAGTGTTCCGATTCACCCCATTTTACGGTACCTTTCCTACGCATGTCTAAACATTAAGTGGGGACGCACACCGGACCACACTGTTGACGAATTGAAAACAATACCCTAGGGATAAAGGCCCAGGGTAATAAGGCTTTATATACAAAAGTCTGCTAAAAACAAGTTAATATTAAGCAGTAACAAGCCTGAATACAAACCGATAGTGTATAATTTGTATTTTAAATAGGAACAAGACAAACTAGTCTTCATTCACAAGTTGATATACTGCTATAAAAGGAACGTGAAATTAGAAAAAGACAAGACACAAATCTTTGCTCAAACTGATGGATATTATAACAATTGCCGATACAAAATATATCAACAATTTGGATACGGATGACATTACTAGTTGATAATACGTTTTGAACTTTTTTTGGGTCAATAGTAATTACTATTTTGTTTTTATTACCGTTGGTAAATATTTTTTTTGTTTTTACTATCTGAACGTATTACCGCTATGAAGGGAAAATGGCACAACTGCAAAATTTGTAGTGGCGACAAAGAGTTAAGGTCTCTTATATATTAAGGAATACTTAGTACATCGAGGAGAACAAAGACTGAAATGTAACTCTATTGTAACAATATTACTCCAGTTCCAAGTTGATTACGCTTTAATGAGATAATACTGAGGGAAAAAACTAAATATATTGTTATGGACAGAGGAAACGGACCAACCACAAGTTCGGTTGGTTGGTTTGTACGCTCAACGACCTATTTTTATGCACAATGACGACTAATCAGGCCGTGACCTACAGCTTATCGTGGATTCCGAACCACAACGAGCATCCATGCCTAACCCGGGATTCGAACCCGGCACCTTTGGCATGTGAGACCAGAGCGCTAGTTCAGAAAGTTAAAACTAAATCTATATAAAACAATAATTATACCTATTGTCACATATGCAGCAGAAACTTGGACTACCACTCAGAATAAGGAAGAAATACTTATTACTTTTGAGAGAAAGATTCTAAGGAAACTTCATGGACCAATCAAAGATGCGAGATGTTTGGAAAATTAGGAGTAATTTATAGTTAAGTGAGCTATATAAAGCGAAAGATATAGTAAATATAATAAAAACAAAAATAATTCAATGGCTCGGACATCTGGAGCGAATGAGTGATGAAAGAGCAATAAAGAAAATTTGCAGGGGAAGGCTAGAGGCAATGATAAAGGTCGGACCCCCCTAGAAAAAGATGGCTAGATGAGGTGGATAAAAAGATGAAAAAAGATAAAAAAATAAAAAATTGGAAGATAAAGGCCAAGGATTGGAATAAAAGGTTGGTTGTTTTCAGATTATCTGGCGCCATCAGCAACACGAGGGCTATAATGCGCCGAAACATTCGTCATTAGACAAGCCAACATACATTTACAAACACCCATGCCTAACACGGGACTCGAACCCGCAACCTCGCGGTCTAGAAGCTAGCACGCTAACCATTACACCGTTTGGTCGGCTGGAATAAAAGGAGCTGTGTGCATAATTTTTTAATACGACGTGAATGGTACACTACGGGCCCCATCTGACCATGCCTTATTCTGTCATTTCCAAGATCTTAAGTTTAAAGGCTATTCTAAACTGCGTAATAAGATCATATTCTCATTCTATATGTTCTTCAGCCATCACTAAGAAAGCAACATATCCATACCATTTTACCATCACTTATTTAATAGCATTTTGAATAATCCCCACTTATACTGCACGCACTTGATCTTGATTTCCGTAGAGAAAAGATGAAAATTCTATCTGCAGCCGGTAAAATTGTCTATTAAACGGACTGCCTAATAAATCTTAGATGCATCTACATCTTAGATTACTTTTTTTCACATTTAACTAGATGTGCTTGAGGAGGGGCACCAGACGTCTGGTGGTTAAATGCCCAAAAATTAATATTTCATAATAGGATTTTTTTTAAATAATATCAATAATTTCATCTTAATAAAACTACCTAAAATATTTTTAATACATAGTAAAACTTTTTTTTTTTTTTTAGAAAAATCAATCTAAAAGTAACAAAAAAACATATCCCAAAAGTCTTATTACACTTTCATTTTTTTTCCTTACATATTAGTATTTATTGTAATATTTTGGTAAATTAGTTATTCGTAGAATATCTTTTAGCATTCACAACAACTTTTATGCGTTTGGACATAAGTTTTACTAATTTTTTCGGTAATTTCTGCATCAATGTTCCTCCATTCTTCAATCATTACTGTTTTTAGTTGGCTTTTCGTTTTAATGTCGTATCTTCTTACTTTTGCCTCCAATTTTCTTTAAATCTGTTTTGAGTAGTGCAATTATTTTTTTATCTTTATGCTTTCAATTAGTCAAAAATCGAGTTTGAAATCAAAGCAAAAGTCACGTGACCACAAACGCATAAAAACCGTGACGTAGTTACGCATAGTTTCCGTCGAAAATCCGAGGAGAAACCTGGTCTAAAACAGGTTTTAGACTGGTTCATCATCTGCGCTTTGACGTCACACGTAAAAGTAGCTTTTTCCCGCCAAATCGCAAAGTGAAAAACTAAATATTTTTTTACCTTTCCATCCGAGCTCAAATTTTTGAAAGAATGGTATTGTTTTTCATGATTTTTTCTCTACTTTTATTTAAAAATAAAACCAAAAGACGTGAAAGTTCCTCATTGCAGAATCATGACATGAACTATGCTAAATTATATAATTAAACGATTATTGTGTAAAATTTCATATTTCATACTGGATTAAAAAAATTTGCCTCTGGTTTTTATTTATATTTTGAAATTTTGCCTCTGGTTTTGCAATAAACCACAGAATATAAACAAAACCCAGAGGTAAAATTTCTTAATCCTGTATGAAATAAGAAATTTTTCACAATAGTTGTTTAATTATTTCATCATGATTCAATTTAAAAAAAAAAAGATGTAGAGTTTAATAAATTGTTTTGAATCCAATATAACCACAATGAATCCAATACATCCACGATGAATCATTCAAACAACGATAAATTCAAGCAGTGTAATCAGTAACCGATTAATCCATTTTTTTAAATAGAAGTCTGCAAAGAAAGTGTTAGTGTTTACCCTTGGAACAAACCTAGATGGCATTGGGGAGAGTGTGAAAATAAGTTCACTTAAGGGCTCTCTGATTGATTGCGAATAAGAGAGAACAGCCAATCACAATACGGGGTTTTTCTATAAACATGCATTTCCCTAAGTTAGCTGCCGACCAAACGGTATAGTGGTTAGCGTGCTGGCTTCTAGACCGCGAGGTTGCGGGTTCGAGTCCCGCGTAGGCATGGGTGTTTGTAAATGTATGTTGGCTTGTCTAATGACGAAAGTGCGCATTATAGCCCTCGTGTTGCTGACGGCGCCAGATAATCTGAATACAACCAACCAACCTAAGTTAGCTTGTCCTTTAGTGTGAGGTTTTACCAAAATATTGGTTGATTGTATTTGACTTGTTGCAAGGTTGGTTGGTTGATTTCTACGCTCAACAACTTATTTTTGTGCATAGTAACAGCTAATCAGGCTGGGATTTACAGCTTAACTTGGATTCTAAATCATAACGGACATCCATGCCTAACACAGGATTCGAACCCGATATGTATGGTTGGTTGTATTCAGATTATCTGGCGCCGTCAGCTACACGAGGGCTATAATGCGCCGAAACATTCGTCATTAGACAAGCCAACATACATTTACAAACACCCATGCCTAACACGTGACTCGAACCCGCAACCTCGCGGTCTAGAAGCTAGCACGCTAACCACTATACCATTTGGTCGACCCGATATGTATGATATGTATGAGAAGCCATAGCAATAACCATACAGCCATCAACCGGGTTTAAGTGCTAGGACAAACCTAAATATCGGAAAATTGGATATAACAATTGAAGCTTTTCATATAGTATTGCTACATATGCAGCTGTTTGCCATTTATGCACCGGGTGTTCATAAACCTCCGCTCTAACCCTCCATTTTCGTATTCCTTGATAGAAATGAAAATTTTCAAAAGAGTTGGGCACTTTTGCATTGTTGAATTGAAGCATTGTTTGAGAAAGAATACTACTCACTTGTTAGCGCCGAACTAATGTTCTTTTGCACCTCAGGAATCTGTGCGTGCGCTACTAACACGCACGCAACCAACACCAGGAACAGCATACGCATTGCAAAGCAACTAAAGACAGACTGACACCACTTAGAAAAGACGGAACTGGATTCGAGTTCATTTCTGCCCACTCACGAACTTCATTGACCGCGAACAAGACACTCTCAGCCCTTATTAAGAAGGATCCTCATTACATTAGTGTTACGTTTAGTCTGTTTGAGAGATCGAAGAGATTATAATTAAACTAGTTAGTGATGGCCTCATAGTCCGGGAGATTGAGATATTTCGAGGGTGATTTTTTTACACCGTTGATTTTTTTTTTTACCATGGTCCATAGTCATGGATCGACAGTTAATGAAACGCACATCAGTTTGTTTAGTTCGGGTGTATGTAGGCGGAGGGGCTGTTCTGAATATGTACAAAAAGTTAAAAAGTAATTTTACACTTGCTGAAATTTGTTTTTAGATGTTATTCGGACTATTTTATGAAATTTTTAAGCATTCGGCTGGTATTCTGAGAAAGGATATGGGGGGGGGGGGGAGGTATGTTCAGCTGCTTACGTAAAAACAACAACAAAAAAACGGGATGTTGAAGTATAACGCATCCTCCTAATATCAGCTGAATGATTAAAAACATCATAAAATAGTCCTAATAATATGTAGCGAAAATTTCAGCAGGCGTAAAATTACTTTTTAACTTTTTTTTTAATGTTTTTTTTTTTTTTTCTCGTTACATTAGTGTTAGGTTTACTCTGTTTCTTTGAAGGAGAAATCGGAGATATTATAATTAAACTCGTTAGTGATGGCCTCATAGTCCGGGAGATAGCTGCATTTCGAGCGTGATTATTTTACAACGGTTGATTATATTTTACCAGTAATTAGTCTTGGATCAACAGTTTATAAAATGGGCTTCAGTTTGTCTAGTTCATGTGGATATAAAGGGGGAGTTGTTCTGAATATGTACAAAAAGTAAAAAAAAAAAGTTATTTTACACTTGCTGAAATTTGTTTTTAGTTGTTATTTGGACTATTTTATAATGTTTTTAGGCATTCAGCTACTATTCTGAGGGTGGGTTATATTTCAGCATCTGGTTTCTTTATGGAAAAAAAAAGGAAAAAAAAAACATGGAAAAAAAAAAGTAAAGTTATTTTAAGCCTGCTGAAATATTCGCTACATAATATTTAGACTATTTTATGATGTTTTTAGGCATTCAGCTTATATTCCTAGTGTGGTTTATACTTCGGCGTCTCGTGAGTTTTTTTTTTTTTTTTTTTTAAATTAGTATTATTATTATTATTATTATTATTATTATTTTTTTATTTTTTATTTTGTAAGCAAACGAGATGCTGAAATATACCCCAACCCCTTCTACCTCAGAACACCAGCTGAATACCTAAAAACGTCATAAAATAGTCTAAATAACATATAAAAACAAATTTCAGCCAGTGTAGAATAACTTTATTTTGTAACTTCATTCACAAGTTTTTTTTTTCCATTAACAAGCTAGATGCTTATGTATAACCCACTTCAGAATACAAACTGAATGCTTAAAAACATTATAAAATAGCTCGAATAACATGTATAAAAAATTTCAGCTGGTGTAAAATTACTTTATTTTTTAAAAACTTTTTTGCATGTTATGACCGCCTTCCCGTCTACACCCACCGTGGGCGTGCCAGCTGAATTTGATTATTAGGATGCTGAGAGTTTGCCAGAACAAAGAACATATTAAGGGATGAAGGCAATTAAGATATTTTTCAGAAAGGAATACCTAACTTTAAAATGTCATAAGTGCGAAACAGACAAGTAGTTTGTAGCATAGAAAGGTATGGAATTTTAAATACACCGGTTTACAAAATTGATTGATAGGAATGAAGTTGATGAAGGCTACAAATAGTTTTAAAGTGATGTTGGTTGGTTTGTACGCTCAACTACCTATATTTATGCACAATGAACCCACAGCCGTCAGGTTAATCCTGTTGTTTTCCAGTGAGATCCAATTTTTAAAGGATTTGTCGATACACAAAACTGGTGAATATGAGGTACTGAAAACGTAACTGTGTGCCTTTCAAATACTGCAAATGTGACCATTTAGGGTGCACTATTCGTTAAAGGGGTTATAGGGTCCCTTTTAATGAGGGATGCAATAAATTGTTGGCAGAATTAACAATAATTTTTTACCATATTTCAGTCTTAAAATTAATGTTGCAAACTCATGCACTCAAAATTCCATACCTGTCTATCAAACATACCAGTTGTCTCTTCTTTCCGTCTTCACCTGTTTAGCAGTTAACGCTATTGCAAAGCTAGAGAGTCCTTTCTATCAGATCTTGTATATAAGTAGTACTATTAAAAGAAAAGGCAGATTTGCCATAGTGTGACACTAAAAAAGAATTTTTGGCTGGAAATGTATAAACTAAAATATCTTTTATTAATCGGTAAAATATTTTTCGACAGGAACATTTGGAAATCATATGGAAAGAAGTAAATTACATTTTCAGCGTTATTTACCTGGTTTTTGAGAAAGAAATTTGAATTTTGTCCAGTGATAACAGCTGCAATAAAATTATGATCAAACCCTGAGCAGTGGGGGCAAAAACATTTTCAACTTTAACAGACGTTTTTCTATGTAATACTTTGGAGAATGACTTGCTTTTATTCTGTTGGTAAAGCTGGCTGAGATCAACTAGGATAGTAGTCCTTGAGGGTTCGGTCCTGGCTTAGTCGAATACTGGTGTGTGTAATAATGGGTGTTGATGCACATGAAATAGGTCGTGGTCTCTAATATTTTCTCGTTGATGTGATGAGGTTGGAGAAAGAGGTATGTACGATAAGGTTTCGACCTCGTAATCTTATCATATTCAAAATTACGAGGCTTATTTTGGCTGCGATAAGCACTTCATAGTGCCAGAAATAGACAGCCGAAATCATGCAAACTTAAGTAAACTAAATGGTAGTCCTTCCTTTACGGAGATTAGGTTGGCATAAAAAAAGGGCTGCATAAAAAGAAATCTTAATAAGTAAAGTAAAGCAAAGTAAAGTAAATAAATACAGGTTATAATGAAAGTTCAACATTCGAAAATTGTTTTTTCTTATGCCATACGATTCCTCCCTTCTAAGTGTATATTCAGGTCAAATTTCCTGTATATTCAGGTCATTAAATTTTTTTTACAGTTCTTTGAAAGTTGAACTTTAGTTATAATCACCCTATTTTTAGGTATCAAAAATTTTGCTACCATGACTATACTATTGATAACATTACCATTAAATTTGTGTACGCTTTGGGGCTTTGGCTGGGTGATCATAGTTCGAAGAAGAATTATACATTTCTTAGCAGATGAATCTGATTAAAATGTGAGCCATAATGGTGCGGTTCTAAAGTACAACAGTACTGGTTACGAAACTTTGTTAACGAGCATTTCGGTCAAATTCTTATTGCATGAATTTGTGGCATTTTCAAGGTATGGAAAACTTTTTTTTTAACATAATTCTAATTTATCCGAAATAGTATGTGTTTACTATGTAAAACAGAGTTCTCTACTACGTACCCGAAGAAACTATATGATGAAGCTTTCAACAAGGTGGTTTTCATCAAGAATAAATACAGGAATAACTTTACTGAATATCATTTGAACAATTTATTAAAAGTGGCTGCAATAAATACTGCGACAGACATCGACTCTATCATAAAATAAACTGAACGATTTCGACCGCCATCGTCTCACATTTGATATCGACTAAAACGGAGTAATCTGGAAGTACAGTTTAAATACTATTATTAAAAGTTAGGTCAAGTCGTATTGTCACGTTGAAACGAAAGTTTCACTTCTTTTTTAGACTTTTATTCAATAATAATAATGAAAATTATTATTTTAATTATTTGAAAAAAAGAAAGAACCAAATATTATTTGTAATTTTATTATTGGTGTATCCGGCCCACCAAAACATTCAAAATAAGTCATATGGCCCGCCTCTAAAAAGTTAGTGACGAACGCTTCTGTAAACTATAATACACATTTCTGAAGGAAAATTTCTAAGTTTCAATTAAACGAAAAATAAATTTTATATTTGGGCCAAATTCCATTTCCCAAAGCCCACGTAAATTGTAATAAGGCGCAAAGAAGGAATACATTCTTGTTAGTGTAACATCCTCCTCAGCTGCTTCGTGACCTCAAGAGAAGGTCATTGCTTCTTTGAACCACATATCGAAGGGATCATTATTTGGATTTTGAGATTTCTTGTATTAATTGTAGCTGAACTCAAGTATCATGCCCTCCTAGAATGCAAGAATTCTCTACATTGGTGCTCTGCACTTAATGATTACATAAATGACACGGCTGCAATTGTGACAGGTAGTCCTGTGTCCAGAGGAGTACCGGCCATAGGGTTGTCCAGTGCAATCACAGGGGCTGGTCAGTGTCTATAAAAAATAGACCGGCACGTTAGAAAGTAGGTTGATGAATATGCAGGGTGTCTATAAAATGTTGGACACATTTTGATGTTGAATCATTCATAAAATAATGAAGATATAAGCAAACTTATGGCATTTATACATAGAATAACTCATATATTTTCATTTATAATGAACTTCGCCATAGAAAATTCCCTTTTCCCAACATCATTAAACACTGGGGTGAGAACACATTCTCTTCTCTGTTAGTTTTGTTTTTATTTTAAGAAATGAGTGATATTTCACATTGCCATATAAATAAAGCTAGCTTCAATTAAACCAGTGCTGGCTCGCTAGTGGCAAGCAAATTTTTTAGGCAATCTGGTTCTGGAACACTGTTTAAACGATGCTGGCAACAGCAGTTAAATGACTGCTGGCGCTACTGTAGGCCAGACAATCACTTTTATGCATTGAAAAGCAAAAGCCATCCACCGATGGTCTAGCAGTTCAGGTGATGGCCATAGTCAGTCACCCAGTGCTGTCCCAGCTGATTTGACTTTACTGGGAACTTTGGCAAGACAATAAATCATTTGTAATTAAATGAATAATGAGTCGTCCATTTCCAAAAGTGCCTAGTTGCCTAGAAGACAACTTTTCAGGAAACGAGAAAAACCAGTGTTTTATTAAACTCAAGAGTTAATTTATGACTGTTATGTTTAAAATATCTGTAAATGAATTAGAAACACAATTTAGAAGGTCTTAGGTCAGTATTGTTTTATATCAAGCAGTAACAAGCTGTTTTAATATGCAACTAGGCAGTTTTGGAAAAGTTTTTTTGTAATTAGCTAGTTTTGGAATTGGACCTTTTAAAATTAGCTAGTTATGGCAATGTAAATGCAACTGGTAAGTTTTGGAAATTAAAAATCAAAAACAAAAATGGGACTGAATGTGATGTTAAAATTAGCTTGTTTTAAACTTTTTACTTCCACTTACACTTTTCACAACACCCTCAACTCTCACTTCTTCTTCAACATTTGCAATATTTAAACTCATTTTCTTTCACAAGAAAAGACAACATAACACGAGATATAACCCTTTAGAAATCACTCAACTTTCAATCAACACAGCTGAACAAAAATAAGTGATTCCCTAAAAGTAGCAGGTTAACCAACAGTAATTATTAGTGAAAAGTGTAAAAATATAGGTCTGCACTATGAAAAATTCCCCCAGTTTTTCAGAAAAAACAATTTTGTGGAAGCTTACAACTAGTGGGTAGGGATCTTTTTTATTGCAACGAGCAAGTTTTGGAAATGACTTCATGAAAGCTGTCATCTTAGATACTAGAAAGTAGGTAGTTTTGGAACAGTATTTGAGTTTGCAACAAGACAGTTTTGGGAATGGAATGAAATGCAACTAGGCCAGGTTTGAATTTGTACTCGATTTTCAGTCCTTTTTTAAATAGGATTTAGAAACTTTTGCCATTGTAAAACTATTTTAAAATGTGTATTTCAGTTGTGCCAACAACATGCAATTAAAATCTCAACTTTTCAAATTTTGTCATTAGGAACTTTTGGAAATGGGACGACTCAATTTATAACGTCAATGATTAGTCAATGATAGTCAATGATTGGAATGATTTGCCAGCAAATGCTGTAAATTCAGTGAGCGTAAAGAGTTTTAAGAAACAGTTAGATATATGCACTGGGGATCGACAGTGGGCAATGATTGGAATACACTGGCTAGGTAAGTAACTTATATTTAATGCGGCAAAATAGTTTTGTATTTAATTTGGGTACTTAATTGTACTATATTTGGTTATTTAGTGATAAAAAGGATATTTATATTTGGGTATTGTTGGATTCTATAAACTTTGTCAGCCTGCATTATGTATTGTATTTTTCTAGTATAATTGTCAAACGCTGTGTTAACTTTGTATATTGTATTGTATTATTATATATGATCCTGTAACTATTGTATATTGTATGTATGATCATGTAACTTTTTGAATGATAATTTGTTAAAATTAATTATCTTAGTATAGTATGTAACATGCAATTTTGGTGTTTCTATATTGTAATTCTACAAATTCTGTATCTTCTGTTATGTTACTCATCAATTTCTGTATTTTGTGCTGTGCGAATTTAATTTATATATACGCCGACCAAACGGTATAGTGGTTAGCGAGCTAGCTTCTAGACAGCGAGGTTGCGGGTTTGAGTCCCGTGTTAGGCATGGTTGTTTGTAAATGTATGTTGGCTTGTCAAATGATGAATGTTTCGCGCATTATAGCCCTCGTGTTGCTGACGGCGCCAGATAATCTGAAAACAACCAATCTATTTATATATACGAATACATTTTTTTTTACTTGACCAACCCCGTTGTTGGTCTTAAAATTTGTATTTGTATTAAGTAAAACTTAATTTTTAAGGACAAAAATAAAAAATTTTAGAAATAAAAACTAACCGCATGTTTTGATCCAAATACTGCAACGCTACCGTCACATTAGAACCGCATTACTGTAATTGAGGTCTTTCTATTCTACCGTCGTACGTTTAAAGCAGTTGACCCACTCACAAGAAGAAGACGTTGGTAGAGGTTATTGAACCAATATCAAATTCAGTGTACTCTCCCCCTCTACTGACCTCTATCTATGTCCCCCAAGCCATACGGATACTATCAATAGGAAGCTGTATAAAGCTATATAGTAAACAACATAATAACATATCTAGTGGTTTCTACGTGAGCAAACAGTACACGAAGAAATCTAGTTTTATAAAAAGAGATTTTTTTATTGGGATGTCACGCGATCGCTTGGGTCGATCAATTGCTTCGTTGAGGGAAAACTGGATTATTTGATGAGATTTCAAATAAGGATTTTGACTTGTTTATTTTTGTTTGGTTTAAAATATATTGGTTGTGGTTATTTTTCAACAAAGATGAGTTAGTGTCAACATCGAAAAAAAGAATGAGGCGGTTTAAATTAGCCCTTAAATTATTCAATATTGTTTTTAATTGGGGTCAAACTTAAAAGAATTTTAAATATTGATTCTGTGTCAATATCTAATTAAAAAAATATATAATAAAATTAAATAATCCCTTAAATAACTCAATGTGGCTTCGAAGTACAGTCAAACTTGGGAATTTTTTTTCGGAAACTTAAACTTGAATATAGTTAAAAGAGTGGGAATATTTGGTACATCAAATCAATTTGACTGAATTTGTATATAATCTACTATAACGTTAAGTTTCTTATTATATTGTGTATATATATATATATATATATATATATATATATATATATATATATATATATATATATATATATATATATATATATATATATATATATATATATATATATATTTACAATTATATATTTATATTTATAAAGCTTTTATTGAAATAAATTTATAAATATTCATTTTTTAATAATTAGATTACAGTTATATGAAAACACTGAAGAAATTATAAGTCATTCTAAAATGGTTTGTGTTTAACTTTGTATTTTGATGCTGTAATTGAACTTTAAGTGTTGTGGTTGATTAATTTGATGTTTCTGGAGCAAGGACAGCACGTAGGACATATTGCGCCAAACAAATTGGTAGACATCTTTGAAAATTTAACAAACATAGTATAGGTACAATGTACATAAATGTCAAAAATTAAATATTTTAAGGGGCGGAACAAGACTCTGAATGTGAACCTGCCCAGGGGGCCCTGAAAGGTTCACATCCAGAGAGCCTTGTACGAAAAATAGCTCGCTGAGTGTCAGACCGCATACAGCAATTAAAAGTTTATCAGGTCAATTCATAGAGCAAAGTAACTTTTTTGTCACAAAACTGTCGTCAAGCTCACAAACTGCCAAATATAACCAAACTCCCGCAATTGGTGATTTTTTCTTTCTTTTCAATTGATGAAATAAAATGTAAATGATAAAATAAATTCAATCTTTTAAATAAGTGACCTGTATCTCACACACACACACACACACACACACACACACACACACCTGAAAACACAAATCTGTATCACAAAGTTATGTGATACTTCACACCACTATTTTATTTTTGCATTGAACAACTCATTAAAAATGTTGAATAAAAGATACACTAATGCAGTGAAAAACAATTTTAAAAGTTAGGACCGCTTGTCAGATTTCGAAATTCCTAAGCAAAACTCTAAATAGTACAGATACTTGTGAAGTATCAAATAAAAGGTCGCATTGAGACAAGTTATCAAATACAAAATTGAACCGGATGTTATCAATGAAAGTACCGAAAAAGTCCATTTGAAATTCGATGTATAAGTCTGTCTATTATATAAATAGTACATGTATGTATCATATACAAGTTTGAAAGGACTCGATAAGATTAGTAGAATTACATAAAATTCATCCGGAAGGACTTTAAAGCTCTACTGGAAGAGAGCTTCCATACTAAATCTGTATGATGTTCAAATCTTGACTCCATATTAGAATTTGGATATTCCGTGACTTTTGCGACCAATTTAGTGACCATTATGTTTTATAAAAAAAACACTCGAAATTAGCTTGTAGTTTGATGGTGGCTGTAGAAAGCGACTCTGCCAGACTTTTCATGAACTTCTTTTACTATACTAAGTCAGTTGTTTTTAATAGATTTCGGAAGACCTCCATGTATTATATATTTAGACTTAATGATAATAACTTTGACTTCTGTATACTAATTGTTTAATTTCAAATTCTACTTCTTAAAATCCCTTAAGTTGGTAAACTTTTCACCCAAATACCACAAATTGATTACGGCAAAAATTATTAGTTTGAATATTACAGAATAAATAAATGCACGATGATGGCTGTGCCTCAACACGGAGTCAGAAACCTATACAACGACTTTGTCTAGATTAACGGCTATCCTAGTATCGCGCGAGAAAAGTCAAATATTAGTGGATATATGAAGAAAATTATTTTTCATCTAAATGAAGCTTGTTTTGTATGTCATATAACTAGCATATGACAATGGACAATTCCCGCATTTTTTAAAGAAAATTTTTATTTAATTCAAAATGTTTCGAAAAGGCTATAAACACAAAAATTTTGCTCTCTGCGCTTTTTTTTTAAAAAAAATTTTCAACCAAAGTTCGCGTGTTAGGTTTTGGTGGTAAAACGATACATTCGTCTCTAATCGAATGTTACGTCACTTCATCTGAAGCAACTTGGCTTGAGACGCAGCAGCGAAAACCAGTTTTGCAAGTTTCTCGCAAATCGCCCCAATCGGTACGGGATATGGCAACAGTCCCCCAAATACCACCAACTATCTGGCAGAAACCTCATGATAACCATAGAGAACAAGAGGGAGCGACGAATTGTGTCACTGAATGGAAGGATGTCTTGACGTCACAGCTAATAGCGGAGCGTTTTGATCGGACTGTAATCTGACATAGGTTTTGGGGCATTTTCTCTAATTAATATTGAAATAACTATTTTTTTAAAGAAATTTTGTTAGAATATTTGAAATCAGAAAGAAATTCTTCATAAATATAAATTAATTAAAAAAAAAATTAAAATGCTGAAATTGTCCATTGATAAATTATAGATTTAATTATTATTGACTTAAAACACATACGACGGAAAAATAGAAAATTAAACGTATAAAATGTTCAGATTATTGGGGACAGTTAGCAGTATGTGGCGAGTTATGAAAAAGTCTTTAAAGTTACAGTCATGATTTTTTTTTTTAACTTTTATTTTTATTTTTTATTTATTTACTTTGGGAGAGAGAGGTAAAAGTCGCATAGCAGATAGCATTGAAATGGCCTTAATTGTCTCGTGAGAATTCTGGAAACAAGCTATACCGCTTGGGTTTGTGCCCAGCTAATCAGAAATGAAAATACCAATGGAGTGGGAAAATATAATCAGTCTGATGCAATGAAGAGCAATAATGTGTGTTCTCAATACGCAGTTCAGATTCTTGAATATTAATTAACTTACAAGACTGTATAATTGTGGGAACATTATTGAATGAAATATAAATAGAAGATGTGCTGTGAGAGGAAAAGTTAAATTAAATGGCGATACTAAAATAGGTTTGTTATCACAATGATTTTTAAAAACTTTTTAAAAACAACTTTTGAAAAAATGCTTTTTATAAATGCACTCAAAAGTAAAAAATAAAATTTTAATGAGCACTGTACTAAAAAGTTTAATTTTTTTTTTTTTTTTTTACAACTACATTTCGTTGACTAAAAGAACAGGCGTTGGGAACTGATATAAACGATTTAAAAATTGTAGGAGTGCCTTACGTTTTTACTTTCAATTATTAAAAACTAGTTGTTGAAAAGGAATATTTGGAACTAGTTGTTGAAAAGGAATTACTTTTTAGAGAAGTTAGCATTTTTTTATACTTTTTAATGCGTTTACTTAAAAAGCGTGTTTTTCAATTTTTCTTCATGTAAACTTTGTCATTTTAGCGCGCATGCAAGGCAAAAATTATCGAAATTTAGATAGAGACTATTACTTAAGTGTAGTGTTGGAACCAAAGTTAAACAAAACTAAATCAAAAAGGAATTATTTATAACAACGAAGTTTAGAATCCCCATTTGACAATACATATGAATTACATTGCCATTTGGAGGTTCTATTATCAGATTCTGCATCTTTATCTATACCAGATTCCGAATTAAAAAAAAATATCTCTAAGATGATTTTTTTAAGTTCGGAATCCGCACGGGGAAGTCATGCGAAGACACTTATTGGGAAAATTGACTGTTATATGTAAATTACCGAACAATTTCAGTACATTTGTATGCAATTTAAAACGTCAAAAAACCTAATGTCTGCTTCTGAGAATTACAATAGCCATTGTCTCTTTTTTTGGCATCAATAAAAATAGTAATTTGCGACTAAAGAGAGATAATGTTAGGAATCATCAAGACATCGTTAAGTAAATTATCGTTCGTTTGTCCCACTTTTTGGCCTACTGTATTGTTTTCGATCTCCATTTTGCACCTAATGTTGGATTGAAAAGGGTAACCCGATATAAGTCTACATGATTTCAAATGTTGCTACGTAAAAATAAAGTTCAACTAACGAGTCTTTTTCTAAATAAGCACAACAGTAAAAAACTTTGCATGGATAAAAAAGAAAGTTAATTTTATACAAGCGAAGCTTTTACTGTATTCTTCGCATTTTATAAAAGTGTTACTAAAATTTAAATCAGCCACGGCAAAAACTTAAAGGAAGTTAAAAATGACCCCCCCCCCCCCCCTCGGGAAAAAAAAAACATCAATGAATGTCCTACCTAGAAAAGAAACTTCTGGGGAATTTCCAAAAAACTGTACAGAAATAGAGTCAGAAAACGTGTTTAAATAGCTTGAATACAAACCATAAGCCAAATCTTACGTGACTCGAAATATTATGCTTGATTGGTTGAGTTGCATTTTTATGGCACAAAACCCAATATTCGAGTCTTTGCGGTATCGCCATATTATGAACAAGACGCTAAATTACTTCTTTGACAGATTATGTCATGTTAAATTTCACAAATAATGTAATACTTTGCTGTTTAGCACCTGTTATACATAATTGATTACGTAAATTCAATACATACTTGTGTGCTAACTTCCGTCCAATATATGCTTTGCCAATGGCAAAAAAATGGATCTCCTGGATATGGTTACTTATGAAAGATTTGTCTTATGGATGTATTTCAACCTTTACAATAATTGAGTTCATCCGGTTGAATACCTATTTATCAGCTAACTTCACGATCCAGTTGATACTGAAATACTAGTATACTAACTTTGAAAGTGTTTTAAATACCTACTCTAAAATCGACTGCAAGAGGAATAATGACTTCAAGTGTGAAATGAGAATCATTGCAATCTCTTAAAAGGTTTATTTGTACAAATGAGCGTAGACCAGCTACAGTTCAGAAAGTGGGTGTGTTGAGGTTGGCCAAACAAGTGGCGTTGGATCCGCATAGAAGTCGCTGGAAGGGCCTCTGTCGGAACAGACGAGTCATCAGTTTTATGAAGAGAGCTGTGATTCGGTCCCTCCGGCCACCTTCTGCTGCTGGCTGCTGCTTGTCCCCTATAAGAAAACACTCACATTTCAAACTTGTTCAGTAAGAGGGAAAACGTATTTCAAACTGGTTCAAACGGATTTCAAACTTGTTCAGTAAGTGGGCGAACGCATTTCAAACATGTTCAGTAAGAGGGAAAACGCATTTCAAACTTGTTCATAAGTGGGCAAGCGCATTTCAAATGTTTTCAGTAAGATGGTAAACGCATTTCAAACTTGTTCAGTAAGAGGGCAAACGCATTTCAAACTTTTTCAGTAAGAAGGCAAACTCATTTCAAACTTAGTCAGTAAGTGAGCAAACGCATTTCAAACATGTTCAGTAAGAGGGAAAACGCATTTCAAACTTGTTCAGAAAGAGGGCAAACGCATTTCAAACTTTTTCAGTAAGAAGGCAAACTCATTTCAAACTTGTTCAGTAAGTGGGTAAACGCATTTCAAACTTGACAAAGTCGGTTGCAAGGGGGATTTTCATGGAGGACTGCACTAGAGTTGTACTGCAGCTGAGAATACTGAAGGAATAAATGCTTTCCAGGATGTCTTTCAAGGAGAAACTTCTCTTTTTTGCTCAGCCAACACGAGACTATCTTTCACGATCGCCACCGTGTCTTCTCATTTTGAAAAGCGACTACAGAATCAATGACGAGGCTTGATCACGAGATCGCTTGCATGCAAACAGTGCATTCTGCGTTCAGGAAGTGAGTGGGGTAAATTGACTAAAAAAGTCACACGCAGTTCAAACTCTTTTGAGGACTAAAAATATGCTTTTTAAACTTGATCGAGAACTGCAAGTGAACAAACGATTTTCATACTAAACTGCTAGAGAACACGCCAATTTTAAATTTATTCTAATCCTTGGTTTCTAATATGCAACAAAAGCTAAACTGTTTTACAAAAAAATTTTATCCAACTTTGCTCTGCAAGACAAATCTAAGAGCGCTTAATTACAAATGTTTATTTAAAAAAATTCATGAAACTTAATTGTGCAAAACTAAATAGAAGTACGCTAGCTCAAAACTCTGGAGTAAAATTGTATAAAAGGCTATATACCAAATGTTTACAACTTCTTTTTATGTTACCGACTCTGAATGGGTATATACTATAAAGTTATTGAATTGAATATACAGGGAATTATATTCAAGCTTTAAAAAATTGGAACTGCTGGTCAAAATGATCTGAAATTTCACCTGAAATACGCGAAAAGGGGGGAAATGGTATGCCATAAAAGTTCGGAATAGTTTTTTTTTCCTTCTTTTTTTTCTTTTTTTCTTATGTCATATCATTTATTCCTTCTTCGCTTTTATTCTGATCAAATTTAAGGTCCTTCTTACTTCTTTTTTATTACAGCTTTCTGAATAATGAACTTAAACTATAATCACTCTTTAGGTTCTCTGATACAAAAGTGCATACAACTTTGTGTTATTGGTTTGAAGCCTTCAGATTTTTTTTTCTGAAATTTTTTTGGATGAACAATGTTGTACAGTGAGTTTCGATTTGTTTTTCTATTTTTGCGCCGTACACAGGACTTACATAAAATAAAAGACGAAATCAAAACTTGAATAATTTGCACAAATTTGAATGTATGTTGCATCCTAGGGTGACATTCTTTTAACTTTAATTAGAGATTTCATCGATTGATATCAAGTCATGATGAGAAATTGCTCATTTTTCTTGTCAAGTATGTTTTTTATAGGCTTATTGGTATTCCTTATGGAATCCTAAGAATTAATATTCCTAATGTAGCTTGAAGTACGTGCATTACCATTGTTAGAATATTTCCTCCTCAAAGACAATTTACCATTGTTTTTACTCAATTTCATAAAAATTCCTTATGAAAATATAAATATATAATAACAATTATATATTTTTAGTTTCATATTGGACAAAATTGCCATAAATAATAGTTCCATAATATTCCCTGTCAAATGTGGTTAATTATCAGATTCTCAGATTTTGAATCATAAATACACCTACCTTTATAATTTTCATTATTATCTTTGATATTTGGAAGAACTTTATTCAATTTAATTTGAACACTTCTGAATTAGAAACAAAAACGTTTGAAAATACTTACGCATGATTCTTAAATTTAGTTATTTACTTAACATCACCAAATTAATGCTTTCTCATTCAGCCATAAAAGTACTTACCGTTTCGTAATCAATTTGACTTAATTTACACATTGATAGCCATAATCAAGTGTGGGACCTGGAAAGCTTAGCGTATCAAGATCAAGAAATGATGAGGAAGCGAGGAAGAAACCTGTATTGTAATGTGAAACATTGTGCAAGCGAAGTTTTCCTTTAGCCCCCCCCCCCCCTCCCCACACACACACTTAAATTTCATTTTCAACGAAAAGCAGAATCGTTTAACTGAACTCGTCAATCAATCTGTTCCTTTGTAAATTGCTTCTGATTTGGCAACATCACTATTCCTTTAGTCACGTCACTTAAGACGTAATAACCCAGCGAAGTTTGCACCCATTTTGTAAAGGTATAGATTGATTAGCGACAGTAGAAAAACCAATTATTAGTATTCCAGTAAAAAAAAAAAGAGCTAGGTACTGAGAAAAATATATTACGCCTTACCTGACGAAGAATGACATATTTGGTTTGGTTGGTTGGTTAAATTTTTATGACGCAAGAGCAATTCTTGGGCCATGCAGCTCCAACATATTTGACTTGGAGTTTCTATTTCAATTCTGTAAGAGGCCCCATTCTCTCTCTCCACTACCAGATCCAGAACTGAATCAGTTAACAATTCATTTCTTACTTGTCTGTTTGTGTTTCGGTACACATGAACAACTTGGTCTAAATCTTATATATTATTTATGGATTGTAATTTTTATTTTTGTCGACTCCTTTTCTCCCTTTGTACAAAACCAAAATTGACGAATGACAATTAATTTAAAAGCAAGACTTCCCCTCATGACGATTAGTTTATTTACAATTCCGCATTGAATAAACTAATCGTATTCGTCAAAAATTATGGGATTAGTGATGATACTATGCAGTAGATGGCAACTCTAAATAATTAAAATAATCGTCATCATCCAAAAATTTTATGATTAGTTATGATACTATGCAGTAGATGGCAGCACCAAAGAAAGATAAAACTGCAATGTACGTACGCAGAGGAAACCTAATGAATCTTTTATCTCACAGCAATAAAATATAACATCAAACTCTGATGAACTTTCAAAAAGCTAATTATTTCAAGCATAGGTAAACTAAACTTTTAATAATGGCGACCCACTTTTTTGAACCCGAATCTGTTGCGACCTACTTCATTATCGGTGTCTTCAATTTTCTCAGAGACGAGCAGCCCGTGTTCTTTCTGAAAGAGGTTTTAAGGGCCAAAAGGGAACTTTAATTAAGGAAAAAACATTATTGAATATAATTTTACAAAAAAATGTTTTTAATAAGCCTGTCTGAAAGGTGCTCTTCTTTTCAATTGCCGTTGCTGATGGAGATGAAAATTCAGGTCAATTCGAGCTATTTTCAGACGCTAGGAGTTCGACAATTCTGTGTGCTTCCATATTTTGTTTTAATGTCTACCATTCCCAAAACCAATTTATCAAAACTAAAAATCAAAAAAGTATACCAATGCAGGAATCTATAATGTTTTTTTTTTTAACTAACCAAACTGTATCTCTTAGATTTTTGGTATTTAAAACATTTCACATTTGATAAAAAACATTTATTTCAAACGCGTTCGATAATAGCAATGTTTTGAGTTATTTTGCATGACTTTGGTTTCAGTCACTTATGATTGGCTGTTTAAATTGTTGAAACAATAATAATTGTTAGAGTATTTTTAATATATATATATATTTATCCTGTCCAGGACATTGATATTGATTTTGTTACTTTCCTTTCATTTCATTTTTAAGCTATATGTTACAATTGCGTTTTTAAATTCACTTCTGAAGCAAATGTGCTGAGTAAAAATTTTGATAAAAAAGCTTTTATAATAAAGCTTAACCTTTGAAAGGCTAAAAACACTGGTTTGAAATCATACTTTTTAATAATAATCACACAGGGGTGATTATAATTAAAAGATCAACTTTCAAAAAGCTGCAAAAAAGAAACACTCGTCAGAATGTTGATCTGGATATATGCGAAGAAGGGGAAAATATGGCATAAGAAATATGGCATTTTTGGAAGTAGTTTTTTTTCCGTGTACCGTACCGTTTCCCCTTTTGTCCTTCGTCGAGCATATACTATACAGGTCAAATTTCAGGTCATTCTGACCAGTATTTTTTTTAAAGCTTTTTGAAAGTTTAGTTTTTGACTCTCTCTTAACGTCTCTCGTTTCATATCATTCAGCTTTGGAGAACGGCATTTTGAAGAAGTACAACTAATTTAAAAATCCTTTATTTATTTAAGGTGTCATTTTTACTTTGGGAAATCCCTAATTAGATATAATTACAAATATGTTTTTCAGTATGTATCGTTAAAATAAATTCTGTATCATGTCTCTGCTAGAGGTATTCACATGGTATGCATTTCGCGGGGTGGGGCATTTTTAGAATACCTGAAATTTATATGTCTTTGAATATAGAATTAAATTGCTCATTTCTACTCGTATATTCACAGCTGCAAATACTAATTTGTTCAAATGGAGGTGTAGGAATTAATTGCTAAGAAAGAGCGTACATAGCCAGGACTAGGCAGATATTTTTGTAGGATGTATATTTATTTATTAAACTTTTGATTAAATAAACAATCTTTAATTATGAATGACGATTTGAAATTAAACCAAATAGCATTTTGGGCCAAATAACATTGCTCTAAATAAAAATTTTGGATTGGTTATTTTAAATAAATACATAATAATTATTATTTGATTTTATTATAAACTTTATTTATATTTTTTGTCTGAAAGTTAACATTATAAATTGTTTTTAATTTAAAATCCTTGATTTCAAGTCACATTTAATTAAGCAGTTTTTTTAAACATATATTTCTGCAGGATGTATGACTTTGGATTCTAAATAAGATTCTGACATAAAAATAATCGGATCCGAAAATAAACAAAATTATATTTAGGGGTGGTTCACTGCCTGTTTTACAAAAGCACAAGGCATTTTACTCATACTATGTATACTGTCTGTCTATTAAAAGAATAGCTCCCTCCATACTGTCTAGTGTAGTCTGTTTCCTTCATAACATATTCCGCAGGGGAGAAAGACATCTACATTTTTGACATTGTAACTTTTTCAGAAGCCAATCTCCTGCATGCATCACCCCTATTCTGTACCACCTCCATTTCACCCCTATTGCAACCACCTCCACCCAGACTATGCGGTGGGAGCTATTCTCCTAATATACAATATAGGAAACTACTTCAAGAAATATTCAACATCCAAATTGCATTTTATTCAATTCAAATGTTTATGAATTACTTTAGCCATTACGCGAGATGGATGTTGAATAACTAAGATTTTTTTTTTATTCTTAATCTTAATAATTTAGATAAATCTGTAAATTTTATAATTTTTTTTTTAAATTTGGAATAATGTGATTTTTTCATTAGTTTAGCGATTGAAAAATGTCAATGCTGGAGCCCTATTGTAAAGTTTAAATCAAAGATTACCTGTTAATGTGTTGAAAAACTGTGTCTTTAAGTCTCTTGCTAATCTTACGTAGTTAGCATTTTGCTCTGGAGGCCACCCTGGAATGAAAAATGAGAAGAATTAATGGACAGACCATGGTCAAATATGTTCATGCCATGGTCAAATATGTTCTTATATATAAATAGTTGTGAAAATAAAATGATACGTCATTACTACTGAGGCACATTCCATGACACTCAACTGAATTTATAGTGAGGCAAAATACTCCAAATACCTCTTGACGTTTTTAGAGAAAAACACTCGCATGCAATATTGAGTTTATTATACTAGAATGCAGTTGAAATATGAAAAAGAAAGAAAGGAATTACATTGAAAAAGCTAACAGGGCAGTGACTTTATCGAAGGGAAACCACTGCGTTCTATACTGCCACTATTCATTCTGTAACTTACATTTTAACTTTGTTCAGTTTATTATTCTAGCACAGAGTGGCGACAAATTAAGACCATTTAGAAACTGAAAAATTTGAGAAATATTAAATGTGAAGTACCAGTTCAATGACTATGAGTGGTTATGCTTCCTTAGTACAGGGTGACTACAATTAAAGTTCAACTTCTAAAAAGCTGAAAGAGAAAAAAAAACTCGTCAGAATGACCTGATACGTATGATGTGCCATAAGAAAAAAATTAGTTCCAAATAGTGTTTTTTATGCCATATCATTTCACCCTTTTCACATTCAGTGTGTCCGTAAAGTAATGGTGCACTTTTGACCGGTCACAGGAAATCAACAAAACAAGGTAAAAATGAGAAATCTTCACCAAGTGAAAGGAAAACTCTCCAAGTGTCGTACCTATCCAGTGCAGTTCGATGTGGCTTCCATTTGTTCCCCTACACATATCTAAACGATAATCAAGACGTTGATTTGTTGTGACCAGTCAAAAGTACATCATGACTTTACGGACACATTGAATATTCAGGTCAAATTTAAGGTCATTCTGACTAGTAGTTATTTTTACAGCTTTTTGAAAGTAGAACTTTAATGATAACCAAATAATTTTTGTGTAATTATAAAAATATAATTTTTGAGTAATTTAATGTATAATTTTTAAGTATCAATTATAAGGTATCTGTTCAATGTGTGTGGATGATAATGTTTCCTTAGTTTGAAAATATATGTGCAATCGCAATGAACCACTTTAACAAGTGTGCAAGGTGGACATCAATTAGTTGCGTGAAAACAAAGTTTTTTTTTTTTTTTTAGCTATACTGCCAAAATTGAGAATAAATATGTTTATAAGTTAGTGAAAGATGCAAAGTTTACCTTTTAAAACCTAGTGCCATCTATGTACTAATTTGGGATACAATGCTACTTCCCAGGAAACACTGCTATTGTTATTCACCAGGCACCTCACAATTAAAATTTCAAAAATTATTCAGTTACTAAATTGTCAAACTAATTTCTATCCACTCTGTATTTCAATATCAACTGAACAACAAATCAAGGATCTGCTGGTAATTAAAGGTTATTTATCTGGAAAGGTTCCAAAGGGCAAAAGTTTAAACTGCAAAACATACGCCAAATCTTTCGTATCGCTTATTCGACGTTTTTTCCTTTATCTACGATTTTAACAATTAAGTCACATATAATATAATTCTGAGGGCTGAAGTAGTGTTGAATTCACATTGAAATGACTCTTATTTGATAAACAGTTCAGCTATGTTATAATAAAAATATTCAATTGTGAAAAAACATATTTGTACTATATGTCTTTAAACACATTACTAATTTATTCTTTAAAAACTAGCGATTCTACCGAGTTTATTTTCTCTAGTTATATTTTAAATCGTACCTTTTCAATGTCATTAACTTGTTATACCAATTATCATGCAACTCCTGATAAGATGACCTGAATACTTAAACAGACCTACACGAGTTCAATGTCCTCAAAAAAAGAAAAGCCCTTAAAAGCTATAAATTATTTACTCTCCAGGTCCTTAAAAGTTATTAAGTTTTACTATCGATGTTCCAGTAGTTTAAGCTTACTATCCAAATGCAAATTTTAACTTGATTTTTTTAAACCATCAAAAGTTAAGTTTAGAAACCAACATGAAAAAACATTTAGTATAACAATTTCTATGATATCTATAGTTTCTTATTACTTATTGCTATTTATTATTATTACTATAAAATTATCACACATAATTATTTTTCGTGATCCACCAAAGTCTGGCTCATGAAAATTACAGTTATAGAGACTATACTCTCTTACTTTTACACATTATATAAATAAAGACAACACTTGAATTCTCCGATTTCAAAAGAAAGAACGTTAAAAAATTTCAAAACTAAATCCAGACTAATTTTGGAATTCACTTTTGTAATTGGTTCAAATAATGTTTACCTGAATTTAAGTTAACTCTTTCTTCATCCAGAAAGTGAACCAAAGTCTGGCTCATGAAACTACAGTTATAGAAACTATACTCTCTTACACATTAAATAAATAAAGATAACACTTGAATTCTCCAATTTCAAAAAAAAAGAACGTTAAAAAAATCAAAACTGAATCCAGACTATTTTTGGAATTCACTCTTGAAATTGGTCCAAATAATGTTTACCTGAATTCAAGTTAACTCCTTCTTCATCCAGAAAGTGAGCCCACGATTTGTGCAACAACACCATGAGAAAAAGCAGCCCGATCCAAGTCTTCATCATTTTTGGTCATTTAGTCGGAAGAGTTGAGGAAGTGTCTTTTATATGTAGCAGTGCGATCTCCTCCAGGCAACAAGTCCTAATAACACACTAACCTTGGCCGGCCTCTGGATCGAAGAGTCCGGCTGACCTTGTATCCCGCAAGCACTCGCTTGGGGAATGGAGATACGAAATACAAAATCCGAAATACAAAATTGAGAGTATACCGTTGTGAATCAAGTTGTGAAAATTCCAGTTGATTCCCTAGTTTTAGAAAAGGATTTCCTAAATAAGAGAAAGGTGAAAATCAACCGGCCCGATTTCTTCAGGAAGTTTGGAATGCATCGTTCCAGTCACCGACCTTTCAGTCATTTCCTTTTCTTTCAACGTCTTGAATGTGGAACTTAAAAAAAAAAAAAATCTTTTTTTGTATTGCTCTTGAAAGAACATAGTTTCAAACTCTAGGAATGCTTGAGTCATCAAAAAATACAATTTGATTGTGATTGATTCTTATCTAAACCATAACAACTCTTGATTATTTTTAGCAGTATTTACTGATATCTGACGCAGTTTGCGCTCTTGTATTCAAGACGTGTTTTGATTATACGCTTTCTTCCCACAAACTTCATTTTCTATTTGCTTTAAATAAATTCCCTTTTTACTTTAAGATTAAATCTTGAATAAGCTGAATGTTTTCCGTCAAATAGACTACAATGTTTTTTTATCTGTTGCCGATCCAGCTTTTTATCATTCTTGATTTTTAAAGAACCCGGAGTGAATGCTGTGGACTGTGTGGTTACTACCCCAAGAGTTCCTTTATTTTAGTAAAGGAGTCTTTTGGTGTAATTTCCACATTAAATTAATTTTCTTACGACAAAATGGGATAATGTAGAATATTTAATTTATTGAATAGGAAAAGTTTTTTTATCAATTAAAACATTCCAATTCTAATGCCATATTTCCATAGTATAACGAAATCTAAAATAGTCTTTAACACTACAACATTATTAAGTGCAACTCTTCTTTTTTTTATAACTTTGTGCTAAAAAAAAATTCGACTCGTTCAACCCGACTTTTGCATGTTTAAAATTCAACTATGAAACATATCCTAATTCAATGTTGACATATTAGAGAAGTATACCATGAGTTTAAAGTTTTAATTTTTTCTGTTTCCTGGAAATCTCCTCAGACTAGATATCCAAATCGTATAGGCGATTGGGACAATACATACCAATTATAGACTTGGACAATATATACCAATCGTGTAGTTGACTGGAACTATTGGATCCACTCGTCTAGAACAGGGGTTGGCAGGCCGCGGCTTTTCTCATCGATATATATATATATACATATACATTGACAATTGAAATTGAAAGACATTGTGAAAATGAACCCATCATAAACTTACTGCGTAATAGGGTGTATCGAAAAAAAAAAAAATTCAGAATTTCAAATCCGACATATGGGGAAAAGATGTTCTATGGTATATAGATACATGGAAAAATAATTAAAAAAAATTGAATTTTAAGTTCAGTACTGCCACAAGGAGGATGAAGTTTAAGTATTTGAGCTTTTTTATAGAAAAAAGTCAAAGTCAATTGAATTTTTTTTTTAAGAATTTCAAAACCTACCTGTACGAAAAAGATGTTCTAAGGTACATTAATTAAGGGAAAATAAAAATAATAAATTTTATGTTAAGCTCTTTGCAAGGGTGATGAAGTTTTGGTATTTAAGCTTTATAATGGTAAAATGTCAAAGTGATTTTTGTTTAAGTGAAACAGGCCTTTAGTACTTTTAAATGTTTATTGGAATGAGTGGACATATACTAAATGGTTACAGATAAAAAAGCTTTAGGAACATATTACAGCTTCTTAAGAATTAAATCAAGAAAAATCAAAAAAATCTTCGGAATTACAGTAAACGGTAATCACGTTTGGTGCTGAAAACTGGCTTGAGGTTTCGTGATTCCAGGCTATTTCTTTTTAACCCATCTCTTCTGTATGATCCGCTTACAGCAGAAAATGTTTCTGTGACTATTCGTTCTGTAGCTTGAGTACGACAGGGATATCCCTTGATAGTAGGTAATGCTATAGTATTGTCGTAGAAATGATTGCTGGGTTTACTATTGCTCCTGAAATCATGTCATCACTAAATCGTTCTGTCACATTCTCCCACTTAATCAAGTTCACATAATCTGTCACACAAGGGTCAAAAGTTGGTATGTTTAAGATACGGATATTAATCGCTAAAAGGGTTTGGGTTGCAGCAGAACGTTTGACTTTGCGCAAATTCGCAATTCTTTGGAGGACGATTCCTTTGTGTTATTTCTGTTGTCAGCTAGCATTGATATCAGGATATTTTTAGGAAAGCCCAAACCTCCGTTTAAAAATTACTGGATCAATGACTTTCTTCAAATCAATTGAGAAATAACGTGATAGAAAGATTGATTAATGCACTATAGATTACCGATAATTTGGTTTTGATCTTGAACCACATAGGTGCCTAGACTTTTACAATGAACGTAATTAATGTCAATAAAGCTTTGGTTGGACTTCTTCTAAGCCAAATAGAACATGAGACTTCTGTTAGGGGTTGTAAACCACATTGAGTGGCAAATCTTTCCAGAGTTTCTCTTCAACAGCCCTTTGCTGCTTTGTCCGCAGTGATGGCTTCACAAATTTCCATTAAGCACAGTTGATCAGTACTTAAGTCTTTCTTGTTAGTCAGTTCGCGTAGGTTGGGCTTACGTGAATGGTTGGTTGGTTGTATTCAGAATTATCTGGCGCCGTCAGCAACACGAGGGCTATAATGCGCCGAAACTTTCGTCATTAGACAAGCCAACATACATTTACAAACACCCATGCCTACACGGGACTCGAACCCGCAACCTCGTGGTCTAGAAGCTAGCACGCTAACCACTATACCGTTTGGTCGGCCTTACGTGAATGAAACTACAGGTAGTGTCTCGCATACGGTCACTCTTTGGTTATGTAACTGGCACACAAACCATTGTAGTGGGCGCTTCAAAATCAGTTCCATATTTCGTATAACACCTTATTTGATACCTGTGTTGACAGACTACCTATTATTGAAACCAACATTGTTGTATCTATGTCATTGTCGACGCATGACCTTGCCGACCAAACGGTATAGTTGTTTGTTAGTGTGCTAGCTTCTAGACCACGAAGTTGCGGGTAAGACTCCCGTGTAAGGCATGGGTGTTTATAAATGTATGTTGGCTTGTCAAATGATGAATGTTTCGGAGCATTATAGCCCTCGTGTTGCTGACGGCACCAGATAATCTGAAAACAACCAAGTCGACGCATGAACAAAACTTACGATGTGCTTTCCCAGAGATAGCTTTCAGTTAATTTTCTAGTTTTGAAATCGCGATATTTGTCGTAGTATGAACTTATTTTTCTCAAAATGCTGCAGTGGTCATTTATTGGTATTAAAACTCATTTCCAGGTCTCTCCTAACTTACTTGCAACTTATTGACACGCGAAGAAAAGTGTATTTAAATACACTGTACTTTGCTTCTCTTTTTGAATGCCAATATACGCACCTTATTACGTTTTTCGTACGTAGGAAGCATAATCGTGGGCATATTACAGCCTGACCCAAATATAGGACAAATCATGTCTTTTCTTATCAACGCCACAGTACAGTATTAGTCTAAGTACACAAACAAACAAATGTCACATAATAATATTGTAATTTACTTTACAAGAACAGCGCTCACCGATTAGGAGTCGAGTTTCGTAAGCCGCTGACAACTGCACTATACGGTTGTAGGGCTGATTCAACGGTGATATGGGGAGGGGGGGGGGAGGGAGTTGGGTCAAAGAGGTTGAAATGTACATTGTACTACTAATTATTCAATAATCATCACTTTTTTAGGATTTATATTGTAAAAAACAATTATTTTTAGTGTAAAATCATTTAACAAAAATTAGGACTTTTTGCATTTTTTTCGAAAATTCAACCCCTTTGTGGCAGTGCAAAATTTTAAAATTATTTTTTTTAATTATTTTTTCCCTAATCTCTATATCATAGAACATCTTTTCCCCATAGGTAGGTTTCGATTAATAATAATTTTTTTTCTCCATAGATGAACGATCCACCCTAATGAACAACCTCATCATGATTTTGCTATGTAGTAAAATAGTATATAATTGATAACTGCAAGATCAGCATTAAGTTCAATACTTGACAGTGTAGTTGTTAGCTTCGAAACTAAACCATTGCTTTTGCTGTTTTCAGTTAAAGCCAAATAAAAATAAAAAATAAAAAAACTCGGGAAAAAAAAAAACGATTGGTTTTACAGTTTCACAGAAAAAAGTGTTTACTTTTAAGCAGTAGCGTAATTACTTACTTTTTGTTCTATTTGATTGATTTAGAATTTGGCTTTGGTTATGAGAAGAAATTAACTTTCTCTGTATTGAGTTGGATTTAGTATTTTGGAACTCTTATGCCAAAGGTGTTCCATGTTTAGTTTGAATATTTCTTATGCTAATTATCTTTTTAATGTAGAGTCCTGTTTTGCATTTGAAGCAGGTTTAAATGTCACCAAATAAACAAACGAAAACTGTCGTTTTGGACAGTAATAGCTTGTTTATTTGATTATACAAGGGACACTGCAACATGTTTTTTCAACTGCTCCATACATTTTCTAGCAGTAATTAAAATAAGAGAATTTTTGTTCGTGGTTGATTTTGTAAACCGACAAACAAAATAATTTATGATAACAAATCAATAACCCTGGGTAACATTAGCCAGAGACTTTGGATATGTTTAAGTTAAAATTCAAAGTCCGGTACGGATACTGCGCTCAGGTGATTTTCGCCCAAAAATGACAACCACGCCATTTTTTGGTAATGACAAGTAAACTGCCTATGGTGCCATAATTTGGCGCGGTTTTATGTAGATTATTCTTGGCGCAGAATCCGTACCGAAATCGGAATTTTTTTAACCTATCTTTAAACATTTCCAATTCATTGATTATTTTTTGTACTATATTGCGAAAAAAGTATTCATCTGCTGAATAAAACTTTTCAAAATCTTTAATATAGGGGGGGGGGGGGGGACTCTTGCTTTTACGTCTCTGAATGTGTTTATCGCTTAACCAATTTAAAATAAACTATTATATTTAGAGATTACTGTGCAAAAAACATGGATATTTTTAGGGTACTAATAAACTATAAATATAGGGTACTAATAAATCTCCCAAGTACCTCCAAGGTACTAATAAAATAAAGAAGGCCAAAGAAAGTATTCCTTACACAGACTGAAACTGACCGATCTCTGAATGAAAACAAATATTCTTTTAACCCTTTGGGTGCATTTGACAAGTGAGACTCGTCATCTGCTTACTTGGGCGAAGTTACGGTGGACGAGTCTGACTCGTCAAAGTCCATCCAAATCCGTCCCATGGACAGGGCCTGATTTAGAAATTTTTTTGCTGTAGGCCCAACATTCAGAGAGGGGCCCCAATAGCAAATATTTATTTCCTTACGTCACAATATTACCAGATCAAGCTACACTCGTTAAGACTAACTTTTTACAATTAAAACTCATAGTTTACTTTCACACGATTTTTTTGTTATAATTAGTATGATCTTGATTTGCTCAAAACTTTTGAATTAATCAAGACCCCCCCCCCCCCCCCCATGAACACTGATTTTAAAGCACACTTTCCTGTATTTTAAACTTACATTTTACCACAGAGGGTCCACAAATTATATAATAATAAAGATTACTTAATTTTATAACAATAATTGTAAATAATACAAAGTAACCTTTCCACTGTTTCCAAGATCTCACCAAAAAGGAGGGCCAAAAAAAGTCCACGGAAGAGCCTTCAAACCAACCAATCACAAAGACTCTTTCATTTCATAATATAAGAAGTTGTATAAGGTTGGTTGGTGAATATTTCTTTACAAGAGGCGAGAGAAGAGAACAGCGGCGTAAAGCCCTTGTCACCGTGTACATATAAAGAAGTTGTATATGATTGGCTAAACCGGAAAGATTTGCTTAATTAGGTTTAATAGGTTAACCTATCTAATTTTACTCTCTGTGACTATAAAAAATATGGAATTTGCGGATGTGTAACTAAAATTTTTTTTATTATTTTTGTTCAGTACTTCCTGTAAAAAGGCCATTATATTTAAAATTTTCAGAAAACTTTCGAAATTTTCGGGGCCCCTTGGCCCGGGCCTAGTGGGCCTAATAGTAAATCAGGCGCTGCCCATGGATACAAAAATCTTCAAATAATTCAGTACTCAAAGGGTTAATTCTAATAAGTTCATCTTGAACTTTTTGTTCTAATGCTGAAGATATTCATCTACAATGGCCAATGACAAAAGCTGTATTGTTAAGTAGGATGATTACAGGAGAACCTGGCACCGTTTCTAATACATCTTAACTACTTCTGGATGATTATGTTTTATAAGACTAACTATACTTATTGTTTTGTATCTGGAAGAAAATCTCGTGACAGAAAAAGTTTCCAATTCTTCAAAGCAAATTAAAGCAGTTGATGACATTGTGATTCTACATAATTGCATAGAAAATGACACATATTGTTTCGTTGAAACTATTTCTAAAATTTCATCTTTCTAGAAGAATGCTAACTTAGAACGTAGCTCCAATGCGATCCCCCTCCACTACATCCCTATATTGTGAATAGTGTTGACATGGAATCACCTATATATATATATATATATATATATATATATATATATATATTATATATATATATAAAAAACTATCTTTCTAGAAGAATGCTAACTTTGAACGTAGCTCCAATGCGTTCCCCCTCCACTACATCCCTATATTGTGAATAGTGTTGACATGGAATCACCTATATATATATATATATATATATATATATATATATATTATATATATATATAAAAAACTATTTTTCTAGAAGAATGCTAACTTTGAACGTAGCTCCAATGCGTTCCCCCTCCACTACATCCCTATATTGTGAATAGTGTTGACATGGAATCACCTATATGTATAAAAAAAAACTATTCACAGTATAGGGATGTAGTGTAGGGGGCACGCAGAGTAGTGGAGGGGAACGTTCTCTTACTTTTTAAGAATGTGGAAATTTCCTCTCCTAAATATATATATATAAGTTTTTCTTCTTTGACAACAAACTCAACAGCAAGTAATTTTATTTTAAAAATGCTGTAAATAATTTGTATAAAATTAAAAAAAAATTAGAGAATTAATCTAATTTATTAGTTTGAAAATTTATTTAAATAAAATAAGTTTAAAAACAGGGTTTTTTTTTATCTTTCACTTCTGTAATACTCATTTGTTGTTTTAAGATGACTGGGACGAAAATTATTTAACGTTATTCCATCCTCCCCGTTCACCTTTTTATTTTACACTACATCACTGTCCACAGAATATATAAAGTTACTTCTGAAGAATTAAACCATAAGAGCAGAAAAAGAAATTGGTATCCCTTGGTCTTATTTCTGTTTCAATCTAATAAAAAAAAAAAACCTCTTCTTCATACAATATTATTATTTATTCTTTTCAAAGAATTCCAAAAACGATTTTTTTTTTCTAATTAGCTGTTATTAAATGATTGAAAGAACCACCGTAAATTTAGAAATGCATCATATGCTTCTAACGTGACTGACTCGTATGTGCTACATTATTTTTATGTTTTAGAATGTTAGTGTGTTTTTATGTTTTTCGTGGAAGAAACAATTTAGAAAATAGTCTGAGTGATTGAGTCAGAATAAAGCTTTTTTGTGATTTTTATTAAATTGTTTATTCCTCGAAATTTATTTGCTCCCGCTTTGGGGCCTCAGTTGTCACTATCTCCTAAGGTCCTGTCTGTCACGCCACTGGCTATAGGTCGTTCAAGATTAGGCAGTTCACTTCTGCTCGGATATGTAAGTGGCGGCATCTTGTAGTTTAGTTTCTTACTAAAAGTATTCGCAAAATAAATCTTGCGTATATGAGTGTGGGTTACGTTGCAGTGGCGTAACTGAAGGGATCGCCATGCGTGGGTGAGGGCAATACAGTATGCCCGATGATGTGATGTAAGGAATTAAATTAAACTGTAAGAAAATAATGACAAATAATGATATCTCCAAACAATAGGAATCAAATTATATTTCACAAATTGCGATTCGATTTCAGTAAAAATCGTAAACACTTTAAAATGGGATAAACAAAACATTACTGACTCCCACAGCCATTCCTTTTGAAAAATTCAGTCAATGTCTAATATATATAGCAAATTCCTTCAATTCTCTACTGTCAGCTTATTACAACAGTGCTAGAAGTGTGGATAGACGAGGAGTGACGCATCCCCCCCCCCCCCCACCTTGCGTCCATGAGTCCCCCCACTTCTAAAAACACTGAAAGTTTTAAAACTCTTAATACGTTTAAATTTACTAAAGAAAAATAACATTAACCTTTAAATGTAGTGACACTGAGAAAAAGTAATTTAAAGTTTTCAAATGTTAAAAAAAACTATTTATGGTGTATATACATATCAAACTGTTATAAATATGTATTCTACTACTTTAAAAGATAGAAGTATTTTTATTAGCAAATACTGTTACACTTGGTCAACTTTAAACTTCGGAGGAACTTTGACTTAAGCTAAATTTCCATTCTTGTTTCATACAAAGACAAGCTATATATATATATATTTTTAGCGTTCACTATTAATTTAATTTCATGAAAGTATGCACATTTGGAAGCACTATTTAAATCTAAATAAATAAACAGTTATGTAAATAATGTTAGAATTATTACTTCAGTTTATCTCTGAACTTCCAAGTAAAAAAAACTAAGTCACAGAATATTCATTAAAATAACAATAAATTTTGGATCTTTGTTCAATGTTAGTGTTAGTAAGAATAAATTATTTCTTTACTAGTTAATAATTTTATTATAAGATACGAAATTATAAATTTATCGGTGAGGGAGGGGGGGGGGGGTGCACTTGTCACCAACTTTAGGGCTCCCCCCCCCCCTCCCACTTTTTTACCCCACTTCTACCACTGAATTACAATAAATCGATTTTTCACCAACGGATGCTTTTTTGGATGAAAGAAATGCGTGTTTATTTCGTAATAAAGAGCTAGGGATTTCAGATATCTTTAAAAAAAAACAAAAACGTATTTTGTAGTATGGGCTTCCACATTGCTATTTATTATTATCAGTGCAATGATAGAAAGAAACATGGGCTCCACCAGGAATATTTGCAGGGTGGTGCAAAACTAGATTTTTATTAAAATCATTAATTTTTTAGAAATGTTAATTAATAATTATGAATTATAAGTTATACTCTTTGAGAATAGTTTAAAAAAATTCATGGTATATATTTTTGATACCCTGTTAAAGAGAGAAAAAAAATATTAAAAAATACATTTTTAGGGATTTTTTTTTATCATCTTACTAGATCTAGGGGCACTCAAAAGACAAGTCTTTAAACAGAGGAACACGATGATGAAAACATACAGAAGAGTAACATTTTATTTCTTCCAAGTTCCAGAAATATTGAAAAAAAAATTCAAAATGAAACACAAAACAGTATTGGATATGTTCAATTGAATTCTAAAAATAGATTTCAAGATAGTTTTTCTGATGACTTAAAAAGCAAAGCATTTTCCTACACTTTCGAAAACTACACAGGAAATGATTATACATTAAAAGGAACAATACTTCTAATCAACTTCCAATAATCCTAGACAACAGATCAGAAAATCGTCACACAAGTTGCTATAAAAAACGACATGGCAAAGAAACAAAAGACTAAAATAATAGAAAAACAAATGCTCATTGTAACATAAAAACATAAACGGCATAGGTGCTTTTTTTATCTTGGAATATAAACCTTTTCTTCCTTTTCCTCCTCCATTTGTTTTTTCTTTATATATATATAATTTTCACGAGCCAGGGGAGGGGAGGGGGTTGCAAGCGCACCTCCTAGCATCCTCCAGGCTGTGCCCATGGAAAGAAATTATATTTTTCTTGTACAACTCTTTGGTAGATTTATTAGGTATTTGTTAAGTTTCAATTTTTTCATTCGTACTTTGCAGTCAAGTATTAATTTTTTACTCTTCAAATGTTAATCTAAAAACAAAAAGTGGAAAAAAAGTAAAAAATAATCAATGTGGAACAATGTGTTCATTTTTTTCTGGAGTTGAGTTGAGTTCATAAACACTTTAGATGAATATTCATCGGGAGTAGCATTACAACCCCGAACAATTTAAGAGGGAATGCCAGTCTGTCCCTACCCTATCGACTTAATGGATTATTTTTTTCTTCCACAATTTCTCCCAGAATGATGCTTTGAAGCATAGGAAATTTCATAACAGGAATAAGATCAGTAGTAAAAGTTAATTAAAGAAAATTTAAGGCAAAATAATGAGTGGTATTTTTATTATTAATTTTGTATGGAATTATAAGCAAGCTTTAAAGCGTTTTATGAATTTTTATTACTGATGTTATGCCTTCTATAAAATTTCATATGCTTCAAAACACTAAACAATACTCCGGCAGAAATTATGGATGGAAAAATGAAGAATTATGTCTATGGGGCAAGGACAGTTCCCTCTAAACAAAATGAAAGTTATTTTGTGCTCGTAATGGATTGTGTAAACTGAAAAAGGTGTGTAATGCGATATTTTGGCACATATCCACCACATCATTTCTTAACTCACAACCGAATTGAAAAAACAAAATCGTTGAATCTAAATAAAAATTGTCATTCCCGAAAAAATTTAAAGGCCCCAAGTTTTTTTTAGGTGGGTCCAAAACCAATATCTTCACACCACTGTACGCAATACCAATACCAAATAAAACCCCAACCAGTGACGGCGATCAAATATCACAACAAGTGAGACAGGAGCGTAGCCAGGGGGCGGGATATGGGGATATATCCCCTCCCGAAATTTTTCCTTTCACTGTTAGAGCACCAAAATTAAAGGATTTTATTGTTTAACCCTTTGCACTCCAGGCCTTTTTCGCGCGGAGGAATCAGCAACTCGAGACATTTTAGGTTCGGCTGGTGTTTATGGATTTGCTTCATAGAAACTAAACACAGTCATTGGCTTTGCATCGAATTTCCGTATCACACCTAATGGTCCTCTCGTGGTTTGGCATCCAATCGTGTGGCGCCTGAGAGGCGCCACTGGAGTGCAAAGGGTTAATATAGTAAATCTATTTGAAATGCTTTTACATTTTGAAGCATGAATAGGAAAAATAACTGCTATCTTGATTGCTGAATACACGCGACATTAATAATAAAAATGATAATCCAGATTTGCTGACTTATAATTTCATATCCCCTCCCAAAAATTATTTCTGGCTACGCCACTGAAGTGAGAGGGGTAATAGCACAATTAACGGTTTCGCCGTCAAAATCTCTAAAATTTGAAAAAGTGAAGGAGCAACTGCCCCTCTGCATTTCACTATCACAATGTTGAGTAATATCCGTGACAACAATATCTGCAGCATTAGTCACAACTTCAGAGTCGACATTTGCTGATCTCACAATATATTCGTCAAGACTTCCTTACATTTTTTTTTCTTTCTATCTTTCAAGAAGGCTTGTTTTTTACGCTTTTAAATGATGATTTGGTTTATTTGAATAAATACACTCTGGGTTACTAAAGACGGTTCAAGACAAAATGATCCATACAAAATGATTTTTATGGAAAAATTAATTTATACAGATGATAAAAGATATTCACATAGCTTTAGTGAAACAAAAGTTGTTTACAGCCAATTTTGGGGCCCACTAAAACCAGTGGCACAAGGCCCGGGCTTTGTGGGCCTAGGCGATTATCAGGACCTGTTGTTATGTGGAGCAGCAGACATCGGCATCCTTTGTTGATGCGATGTTTTTTATAAAAATTGGCGAAACAAAGCTGCAAGCTCCACCTTCAACAGAAAAAAAGTCACTCACTTAATTTAAATGATGCGCGTAGTTTGGTGGATTTGTTTTAGTTTTCATTTAATTATCCACAAAATCTATTCAATTAACTCTCTATTTTTTACCCTTTTTTTTCAATTCTTCACTTTAACCAGATTTTTGCTTAATAGACTGATACTTGGTCTCAGTTAAACCGGCTAAGGTCGAGTACTTATGTCACTTAAAAAAAAAACCTTACTTTTTCCAATACCATTGTAATCATGTGCGCTAATGGGGAGTCGAACTCGAGTCTCCTAGATCGGAAGACAGACGCGCTAACCACTAGGCAAAAATAATCACTGGTGCCTACATGTTGTATCTGTCACCACATAGCTCTTCCCAGTGAGTCACGAAGGAGTGAACGATTCAGTTGCTTGCGTATGAGTTGAGCGCGTTGCGTGTGGCAGAAAGTCGCCAGAGGTTGCTTGCTGTGTGGCAGTAAGTCACCAGATATGCTGAAGTGGTAGTGTGTAGGTTGTGCAGTAGATGGCGCCACTGATGTGTACGAATATTCGAGTCACCAATGCAGAGATGTGTGCTAATGGGGAGTCGAACTTGGGACTTTTAGATAGGAAGACAGGCTCATTAACCACTAGGCAAAAGTGATCACTGGCAGTATATTGTATTTGCCATTTGTACACTAGACCATTACACCATAAAACTACTTATTCCAGTACTTATACAATACTTTAAAATATATAATTTTATGAAATTGCTCAAAAGTGCTGCTACACTTGATTCTTACTTGAGGGAAAGGGATGGATAATGTCATTGTGCTACAAATATTGTGTTTACTTTCTATTTTTATGGAAATTTTTTTTCTTTAGAACATTACAACAACTTTCAAAGTTAGTTAAAAAAAAGTATACCAGTATAAAAGTATTAGCTAAAAAGTAGATGGAACCTTTGAATCAAAACACACACAAAATGGGGGATGATTTTAAAATTTTGCAAGAGCTACAAAACGATGTTTCAATAGCATCAATTTGTTGTTGTTGAAAATCGAGGTTATTTTGAAAACATCTTTTTGTAGTTTTGCAAAATGTTTAGATCGGTTTTCTTATATAATAGCGTCATCTTGTTGGTGACCGTTGTAATTATTTGTGAAAAGTGATGAAATAAAATTCACTAGTTACCCAAGTAGAATCATGGGCGTACTGGCCATAGGACCGCCCAGTGCAATCACCTGGCTGGTCAGTGTCTGTAAAAATTTGCCGGTACGTTAGGAAATAAGTTGAGGAATATATTAGTTATATACCTGGACATTCTTCATTTTGTAATTTTTTTCGTTATTTTGTTCTAGTTTTTGCAACAAACTATCAATGGTTTATGAAACCAAGTTCACTCAGAAGAGGCATAAATAATAGACACAGAAAACTTTTAATTAATTAAACAGATTATTATATCAATTAAATTAGTAAAATTTATAAATAAAACTAATTATTGAAAATATCCATGCTTAATATGACTAGACGTCCCGATTTTGGCGGGACACTCCCGCTTTTCACCTCGCTCTGCCGCTGCCCGAATGTTCCGCAAAATTGTCTTGCTTTTCCATTACTGAGTCCTAACTAAAGCCTTCGAAACAAAACAAAAATGTTCTTCTCTAGAAGTTCATTAATCAAGAAAAACTAATGGAGAGGGTAACTGACGAAGTTTCTGGAGATAACCATTAGGTGGAGGTTTTTACCCATTTCCGCCAGAACTCAATTGAAATTGCCAGTAGTGTGAAAATTGTGGAATTCGACTTTAATTCGCCGGGAACAATACTGCTGCCGTTGAAAGGACATTATCTATTGTTATAAAATTTAAACTTTTGAGGAAAAACAACTTTCTGTAGATACTCTGAAATCTTTGTTAACAACTAATATTAACTTTTCATATTCTCGCAGAGAGTTGCTGGATTTCCTAAAATTAAATAATATTTTTAAAACTAAATAGCCACAAATAATAAGTATATGTAAAGTATGGCCGAAAGTTAATAATAAAGTTAAATAAACGTATAAATTAAAATGCATATCTTCAGAAAAAATCGAACAGTGAAGATTTTAGAATTGTGTGTTCCAAATCTCATAAATATAATATTAAAAAAAAAAATACTCCTTCCCTATTGGATGAGACGTGTCCATATTTTTAGTCTGAAAAATGTTGTCATGTATCCATGTGTAGGATAGAACCCGGCACCATTGGCATGCAATCTCACTACGCTAACCACACAGCCGTCAGGTGGGCACTGTCGTCATGGTATTAGTTGGCGGCATGTGATCTTTTCGGAATCGGTGTGAGAGGAAGGAATTTGGACCGCACACAAAGCCAGCTTACTGAGTTGGGGCACACAAAGGGTATTTGGAAACTGTTTGACAAGGGGCAGTTTGATAAATAGCTTGTACAAGCTTGGTAGGCTTTCGCCAAGCTACAGATACACAATGCTTTCTATTGCTGATTACATTTCCTTTTATTCTCCTACTGGCTCAATCAATTCCTACTCTTATAAAAAAATATAGTGGTAGCATGTAAGACATAGTCCCAAAAAGATTAGGCCGACCAAACGGTATAGTGGTTAGCGTGCTGGCTTCTAGACCGCGAGGTTGCGGGTTCGAGTCCCGTGTAGGCATGGGTGTTTGTAAATGTATGTTGGTTTGTTAAATGACGAAATGTTTCGGCGCATTATAGCCCTCGTGTTGCTGACGGCGCCAGATAATCTGAATACAACCAACCCAAAAAGATTAGCCCTCCTGATAGCAGCGGGGATTAGCACTCTCCGTTCTGATGACCTCGTATACCAAAGGTGGTGTGTTCGAATCCTTGGCGTTGGCATGAATATTCTTTGTGGTTCAGAATCCATGTTAAACTGTAGATCCCGGCCTGATTAGCCGTTATTGCGCATAAGTATAGGTCGTTGAGTGTACAAACCAACCAATCCTAATATTTTTCTTTAATAAAATTATTTTTAAAATGTCTTAAAGAAATAGTTTCGGACACAGTTTCAAATTGATGATCTTGTTTCCAAATGAGATAAGATTAGTTATGATGAAACATAGAGAGCTTTTGATTCCGATTGGGAAAGAACTGTAAATGAACTATTTCTGATGTCCACAATGAACGGTTCATATTGTAATTGAAGCATTGCAGACACAACCGGTCGGGAAGATAGTTTCTTGGACGATATATCCATTTCAAACGATAAATTAATTGAATCTCATTCAAGCTCGTGGGCAAGTGAGGCAAAGAATTCGAAAAATGAAATGAATTCCAATAAAACAGGTGTCACTAAAAATACTGAGTTATTAGATGCTTTTGCACCTTCCTTTCCTAAACTTCCTCAACTTAAAGTTTGTCTAGTACAATTTGGAACATCCCACAACTTTCTAGGCACAAGGGATGTGGAATATCATACTACTTTCCATACTACTGGTTACTGCTATGAACCCCTCAAACCCTTCCTGGGTGTGGTTGGTTGTTTTCAGATTATCTGGCGCCGTCAGCAACACGAGGGCTATAATGCTTCGAAACATTCGTCATTCGACAAACCAACATACATTTACAAACACCCATGCCTTACACGGGACTCGAACCAGCAACCTCGTGGTCTAGAAGCCAGCACGCTAACCACTATACCGTTTGGTCGGCCCTTCCTGGGTGTGAGCCAGAATCCAATGCTAAACTTTGAATTGGCTTTAAACTTCAGACTGAATTTATAAAACAGTGAGAGTAAAATGGACATTGAAATTGCTTGTTAAAAATACTCAGCATGGGTAGTTGCTTTTGTCTTCAATTTTGGAATTTGTTTTGGAATTCAATTCAGAAATCCTTACTTTTCTTTTTACCTGTCAAAGAATGGTTTTTGACCCACAGTTTGAGAAATGCTGCACTAACCTGTAGCAAAAAATCTCAGTGTAATAGCTAATTGTTATGCAGGTGGAATCGCCTTTCTTGACAAGTATTGTGTTTTTTTTGCGATTCTTTCCGAAACGAGATTTAATTTCAAACGCTGCGGTATCCATACTACGCATATATCTCCAATATCCTTCAAGCCCATCCGTTGACTGTAGGGTTAGCGCTCTGGCCTCGCATGCCAAAGATGCCGGGATCGAATCCCGGGTTAGGCATGGATGTTCGTTGTGGTTTAGAATCCACGTTGAGCTGTAAGTCCTTGTGTGATTAGCCGTCATTGTGCATACCAACCAATATCTTTCAGGTTCCAGCAATGAAAAAACATATTAATTTATTATTTTAATTTCATAGAAATCACAAACAAACATGGTCAGAATGTAAAAAAAAATAAAAAAAAATGTATTATTACGATTGAATCGGATTTTCATGGTAAAAAAAGCATTACATTAGGGACATTTCGTGCCAAAACACTGTTACATGAAACTTGTTACACTGAACATAACAAAATATCCTTTTTTTATTGGAACTAATATTTTATATTGGGAAAAGCACATTTTCATAGATTTTTGGAGCCGGGGCGAATTAATGTATCTGCCCCCGCGGCTAGAGGAGAACGGGGGCCATCCCACCTTTTGACCCCGTTGGTGTCTATGAGTAGTAAACAAATTTCACAAAAGAAGCATTCAGTCGGAAATCATTTTCATTTTGTGTACGACTTTCAGAAAACTTAAGGGTTTTTAAAATTAAAAAGAAGGTTTTTGTACATGATTTTCTGGCATAACATTTAATGACCATTCAAAAGAGTCTGCAAAGCACATACAAGGCTTGATACTGCGACCTCCTTCATTAGTAGTGTATTTTGGTTAAAAAAAAAAAGAGACTACTTAATAAATAAATATGAGAATGTCTATTATAAACACCATATGCATGTCTGTGAAAAAAGATTGATTTAACTGAGTTAACATTGGGAAATTAATAAAAATCAACTTGAAGCAATCTTCTGCTTTTGAGACACTAATTTCATTTTTTTTTTTTTTTTTTTTTTTTTTTTTTGTATTATATTTACAAAGTATAAATTAACAATTTAAGAAGCAAGATATTCAACTAAATTAGAAAAATGTATTTTCTGAGCCACAAGCTTGCATCATTTTGTATTTAAAAAATAGTAGATAATGGCATACCATTTATTAACTTACTTCAAATGCAAGTTCTCTCATGAAATTATCAAAGCAACCTAATTCCATACTTCTTAAAAGCCATTTCCTAGATCACATTTCCCCCCTTTTTTTCCTAAGTTTTCAGTACTAAAGCTAGAGTGAAAATGTTCATAAGCAACAACCCTTCTGCATGCTGTACTTCAGGGCGAACTCTACTTAATTTTTTTTTTTTCTTTAAAAAACACTGAAAACTAGGGGTGTGGAACATCGCACAACTTTCAATTACAGGCCAGTATGGCGATATTATTTTTTGTGATAATTCTTGTATGCCTCTTTAAAAAAAAAAAAAAAAAAAAAAAAAAAAAAAAAAAAAATTGTGATTTTGGCGATGTACTTAACGATAATCCTTATATTATCCTTTATTAAAAGTGAAACTGAGGGAAGAAGAAAAAACGATCGTTGGTGAGGTATGCTCAAGGAAAGAAAACTCTGTGTTGAAGGCATTCGTTTTTCAACTTTTTACGCCATTTAAGCATTTTTACTTGAATTTCGGAGGTGGGGATGGTTAGAACATCTTAAGAGACATTAACACAGCGATTTTTATTAAAATCGTTGGAACCGTTTTTTAGCAATCATTGAAAACAGCTACCTTAAGCAAATGCGCGATTTTGACGAAAACCATAAGGGTAGGTCCCATGACCACCAGTAACCCGCATACCAAATTTGAACATCGTAGGTCAATTTGTTCGGGAGTTATGCTGACCACAGACACACAGACAGACAGACATTTTTTCTAGATCACTTTTTTGAAATCAGGGTGTTCCAAAACGTGGTACAATGCATATGGGTAATTGAAAGTAAAAACCTTGATGGAACACAGAAAGCGATATTTTATGCAAGAATCCAGTACAAACATAAATACTATTTAAACTATTCGCCAAATGGAGAGATAAACAAATCGTGTTAGCTGTCTATTTCTGAAGGTTACCAGAATATGCGCAGAGCCTAAGTATGCGCATTCCAACTGTTGCAGGTAGCAAACTACAAATGTGAAATTACCTTTTATAAGAGGCCAATTGAGTACTCCCCCCACCCCTCCACCAAAAACTACGTAACAGTCTACGTCATATGCTACGTAGAATGTTTTGTTTTGTTTTGAAACCACCGACTGTCTATTTCTGCCACTTATAAAGTGCTTAACACAGCCAAATACGTCTCGTAATTTTGAGCATCTAGAAGAATACGAGATCGAAATCTTCTAGTGTAAACCCCTCTCTCCGACCCCACCACACCAGCGAGAGGACATTGAGGCCACGACAGATTTAATGTGCACCAGCCCCCATTAGGTACACACCGATATTTGGCGGACGGAGGCCCGAACCCACAACCCTCCGGTTATGAGCTCGATACTCTACCGCAAGATATCGGGAGCCCCACGTAGAATGTGCTTGTAACCATGAACAATATATCAACTAGGTTGGGGCGAAGTTGCTAATATAGATCTCTATGGTGATTGTTAAGCCTACTTCAAGTCAATAACTAAGCATGCACTATCCAGAACACTGATCTCTAACTGCAACTTCTGGAAAATACATTCTTGCTTATTGACTTGAAGCCGAAGAAGGCTTAACAACCACCATAGGGATCTATACTAGCAACTTTCCCTCAAACTTGTTACAATGTGTATGTTACCACGGCAACCTATTTCATGGCATTATGAGGGGGGGAAGTATTCAATTGACTTCATCTGCTTGCAGAGCAGAAATAGTTTATAAGCTATCTAAAAGTCATAATTTGAGATCAGTGATCCAGATGTTGTAGTTATAGATCAGTGGGCATAAACAGCTTTCAACAAACTTCAGAATTAGAACATTAATTTGCCCTCTTATTTGCTGGTAGAAAAGCCTTGTAACTAAATTAGTGCACGTTCGCAGTATGTTGTTTTTATCAACAACAAAAAAAGTCATCTTAGTTTATTGAAAGCCATATTTGGTAAGACATATGCTAACAGTTAAGTGTCTACCAACACTATAGAACTCTTTTTAAAGTCCTCCATATTTCATCAGGGCCACAATGTACTCACGTTCGGGCCTTGGAATCAAGTGCTAGATTAGGTGTCAAACTCTTCATTTGACAGTGTTTAGACTTACTAGGAGTTTCTGGCAATGATAAGCAGGCAAGATGCATTACCAAACATACACAATGGCTTTCATTCCGATCAGCACTATGTTTCGAGTCATCTGTTTTGTCATCCTCTTGTGTTCTTGTTGTGGTCTAGAACCAGCTTTGAATGCTTATCAAGCTGCTTGCGTACGATTGCAATTTCTTGCCAACTGGATGTCTGTCCTGTTGAAGTTGAAGAGCGCATGGACAAGCACCACAACAAACACTATCAATCCAAACTTTCAACTTACTAAAGGTATTTTATCCAATTATGAAATTATTATTGATTATTTACCAAGTTGGATAACTTATAGAAAAATTATAAATTTACAGTTGATACCCTCAATTCCTCTTGCTTACTACTTTTTGAAATTTAAAATAAACTTTAATCACAAGTTAAAACTAATATTTGTGGTATTGATAAAGCGCATGTATTGGCTAGAAATCAAGTATCAAGCTACATTGAGAATATATTTGTATCTTTCTTATTTCGAAGTGGCGAAAATCGAAGTTGCAAAAACGAGTGTTCACTGAGAGAGTAGAGTGGGAAAATGGGGAAGTTTTTTACGATCTACTTGTGCCAAAATTCACATTGATTGTATGTTTTATGCGATCAACTTATAATTTCGGGAGTAAATAAATCCTTTTATTCCATACATTGGCTACATGCTTGCTACAGTCAACTCGCGATAACTCGAAGTTCAAGGGACTGGGCAAAAGTTAAGACCATTTAAGGCGAAATTTATCAAACATATAGCGGCACATTCAACAAGAGGTATTTTTGTAATAAGATAGTTCGTAGATTAAAACCGTCATTCGTTGGATATTAATATAATTTCAAAATAATTTAAACATTGCCGTCTTGTTTTTCCAGCGTACAAAAGGTGTCTTAGGATCGAACCTCACCTGGTGCTCTAAAGTATCTGCTTTCCGAGTTAGTAGAACGGGCGGTGATTGTGGTATATGGTGGCGTGCTAAATATTTTGCCGAAAACCCTAATTTTCCGGGATTTCTCCCATTCGAGAAGCAAATGCGGATCCTTTTCTCAGTGAAAGACTTTGTTAAAGGTGTTCTCCCCTTGGCACTTGAGAGACATTCTCTACGACGATTCCCGTGTTAGGCATGCCGACCAAACGGTATAGTGGTTAGCATACTAGCTTCTAGACCGCGAGGTTGCGGGTTCAAGTCCCGTGTTAGGCATGGGTGTTTGTAAATGTATGTTGGCTTGTCTAATGACGAATGTTTCGGCGCATTATAGCCCTCGTGTTGCTGACGACGCCAGATAATCTGAATACAACCCGTGTTAGGCATGGGTGTTTGTAAATGAATGTTGGCTTGTCTAATGACGAATGTTTCGGCGTATTATAGCCCTCGTGTTGCTGACGGCGCCAGATAATCTGAAAACAACCAACCTCTAACGACGATGTAACTGTGTTATATAGCCTCGTGTAGCTTTTCATTCAGAAAGTCTTCAATATACCAACCCGTTAAAAAATGAATACGTATTTTTTTCAAAATTGAGTTTGAATTTTTTGAAGCTATAATAAAAGACCAGGAAATATACGTTTTCAAGTTGATACCAATGATATATCTGCCGTCATAAGTTACAAAGCCAAAAATAAAAAATTAAATGAATATCTTAACACTTTTGCATTAGCCTTTTAAAATTATATACTTTTTTTATTGTTGTATAGGATTGTATGACTTAATAACTTAAACCATTCAATGAAATACGGATTATTTTCTAAAGACTAATCAGAAAATGTCAAAATATATTCATTTAAATTCAAAGCTTTTAACTAGGTGTGCTACCAGAGAGACCTAAAGTGGGCGAATGTGGTCGTAGTCTCCAAGTCACTCTACAGATGTACATTCACTTCCAAGCACAGCTCTTGCGACTGAAAGCCGCCCTTGGAAGCCGTGCCCTCCAAACAGGCAAAACGCAGATCAAGGTAACTTTCTTTATCCGAAAACGAGAATCATCAAAATACAGTGCAGGCTTGAAATGAAACTAACAAATGTTGAATAAAACCCAGCTTCTAAATGTGTCATTAGATATAAAAAGGGACTTTGTCCAATTGAAAACCTATTGATATACTCCTTTTTTGCATTTAACGATTCAAATAACTAAAGGTATTAAAAGTAAGAAATTAAACAGCTTTATTCGAAATTAACAGAAAAAAATTATAGTTGTTGATAGCAATTAAAAGAACGATGATTCATAGAAAATGTGTTTTCCCCATAAAGAAAAATAGCTGATTTTCATTCGGCACTCAGCAAAATATTACTTATTAGTACCCGCAGACTAGTTTAATAACAATGTAAAGTTGGCTTCTGATTAGCAGAATACCCCCTGGTATGCAAAAGGTTTCTATGGAGAACCAATACGGCACTCAGCAATCTTTTGTTTCAAAGTTAGTAAACACGGTGACAATCACGATAGCAAATCGTGACGTGCATGCAAATGATCTCGGAGTTTGAAAGAGTAGAAATCTAGGAACGCGGTAGTGTTCCGCCGCCAAGTCCGATGTCAAAGCGGCAAACATGCAAGTGTATATTATATTGACAGAGCTCAGGCTTCACAGCTCAGCTTCTATTATAGCTAGAACCCTGATTCCCCCCCCCCCCCTCCATCATGTTGCTCCGGGTGAGTAAATGAAAAATATCATAATTGTTAACATTGAACAAGGGAACAAGGTAAAAAAAATCATTTGAAAATCGTCGAAGTCACCTGAATTTTGTTCTTCTGCTTCTTCTCCTTCTGATTCTTCTTCTGGTTGTGACCAAAACTTTAGCCAGGGCTACAACCAAAACTATGTGTTGATGATTTTACACCATTCTGTTTTTATTCTTCTCAGATTGATTCAAGGAAGTGCCTTTTGTATGATTTGATATCGGTTGGAGGGTCTATACCCCCCCCCCCCCCAGAAATGATCCTGGAAGTTAGGAAATTTAACCAGGCCTACAGCTTAAACGCTTTAATATATTCATACCATTCTTTTTTTATTCCTCTCAGCTTGATTAAAGGAAGTGCCTTTTGTATAAACTAACGAGTATGAGTGTCTACCCCCCCCCCCCCAGAAATGATCCTGGAAGTTAGGAAATTTAGCCCGTGTAATGAATGATTAAAACAGGTAAATGGATTTTGGATATTTATCTTTCGCACACTTTCAAGAAGTGACTTCAATACTTTAAGTTGAGCTATCAAAACGGTGTAATTAGAAAAAAATAAAAATTACATATTTTTCAATTAAATTGCATGCTTATCAAAGCTCTGAAAACACGTGTTTCAACTTTTTACTTAGAGAACCACTTTCAGTTTAAAATAAAGTTTCCTAGGTGTCTGGTCGGAATTGAACCAAGCACCTTCTGATCATTAGCCTGATATCTTAACGACTCCTCCACTAATGCTTGCTGAATTTCTCTTAAAATAATAACAAGTCTTATATTTCAAACTTAGAGCGAAAGTTGTTTTGAGACGCTTTTATTGATATATATTTATTCGTATGTAAAAGCTGGTAATCCTCAATTTCGCATAAAAGCAAATAATGTGTTTGTATGAGAAGTATAAAAATGAGAGTTCTAACCCACGGAGCAGGCAGAGCAGAGAGTTCTAACCCAGGGAACAGGGGATTCACCTGAAGGGGCTGAGAGTGGGGATTAGAGTGTGTTGATAAGAGGGATTGGGGAATGACTGGATGACGTTACACTAGTAATAATTCAAGACTAATAAAATCCTGTTGTATATTTTTGTTTATTGTGAGTTTATTTTACAGAAGGGAAAAAAAATTGTTTCATCTTTTTCTTCTATCAATGTTTCTTGTTCTTGTATATGGAGGTGGAAATCTTACTCTCATTCTTTTGTGTGATCTTCTAATTATTCTAGGAAATTGGTACATTTCATCGAAAAATGGTAGTTCCTTGAAAATGAATAAAATTTCACGTTTAATATTTAGTTTTAGTTTAGAGAACTACGGTTTATGAGCATTTATAATTTTACTGTACTAATATCTTGTGAATAAATCTATTAAATGAAAAAGAAATCTGTATATGATTAAGTTTAATGAATACTAATATGAACAAGTTTAAATCGAATGAAAGATAGTCTCTAGTCAAATAAGGAAACAGTTGTTTTCAATGAATCAATTTATTCAATACATATTAGAATATTTCATTTTACATACAAATTTAACAAAATTTCATGATACATCATAGTTTATGTTCAACAATTTTAACAATTCAATTGCGTTTTTCACAATATTTCAGTTGTAAATATATTACATATATTAAATCTATACAGCAAAAGAAAATGTAAATAATTATTTAAACATCCATTAAAGACGGGATCCTAAAATTTCCATGTGCTAAGGTTGAAAAACAGTCATCTAAAATATATCGTTTATCATCATATGGATTTAGAGCTATTTTATTGATTTTTGTTGTATATAGTTGATGATTATCGCTAAAAATACTTGTACTTTCTACTCTTGTTTGTATATTTTCTTTCAAACACTGCCTATAATCATCATGTGTGATTTTTTTCTGCAGCGCAACCTTAGGAACGCCTTTTTCAGTTTTTTTAATGCAATGCTCCATTTCTATACTATACATCTTAGATTTTAAGGGGGTATGGTACCGAAATTTCTTCAAAAATCCCAAATTTTTTTTTCTGATTTTAAAAAATAGTTCATACATTCCTGAAGAGAATGATGTTTTTATCTTATTCCTCCGGTGATTAGAACGCCACAAAATTACCTGTGATTTAAACATCACTAATGGGTGTAACACCTTGAAGCGTCTGCTTAAAGTGCGTTTTTCGAGCACTAGTGTTTTTCACAGATGTTGCATATTCAAATCGATATATCTCCAGAACCATTGACAATTGGTTATTCAAATTTTTGGAGCATTTAATTTATATAGTTTTAAATATTTTGTCTTCACAGAATTTTATTTTTTTAATTCTGTTTTAAAATATAATTTTTAGCGTAAAAGATAACATAAAAAAAAAAGCAAAAATTTCAATATTTTAACTTTGAGAATTTTTTTAATTTTTTTTAGTTCACCTATCAAAATTCTGTGAAGATTAAATTTTCTTTATATAATTATGTATTACAGAAAGCTTTCACTTTGAAATTTTTTTATTTTTTCTAGACTAATATCAAAATACGCAAACATCAATTATTATGGATTTTTCTTGGTTTTTAAATTTTTTTTAAATAACAAAACACAATATTTAAAAAAACATTTTCTCAAAGATATATAAATATTATCTCATACATAAAATAAATTTTTGACGTAAAAATGTACATAAATAAAGTTTTTTTTATTTTCGGTACCGCCCTCCCTTAAGCCAACAAATTCTCTTACAAGTGTTGCATTCATTTCGTCCTTCATTTTCCCGACGACTTTTTTATTTTGATTAATAAAGGATTATTCATTTTTATTAATAAAAAATTTTACTGTTTGATCTCGAGGACAGTGTGAAATACGAATATAATTTAAATTAACATACGGTTAAAATTTCTGAAATAAAAGGATTTAAATTTTGCAAACTTAACGAAAAAATATTCTTTACAAAGTTAAACATATCATTCTAAGATATCATTTATATTGAAGGACTGAATGCACATAGCAAATAATAGCACACTTAATAGACTTCAGTTATTTAATTTTTAATGTTGTGGACCTGAAAACTGTTGGATAGCTGCGAAAAAAAAGTGTATTATTGAGGGTATAACAAATTAATGTATCGCAAATAAGAACTTAAAGTTGAATTATATATTTAAATGCATACAACCTTAATCGTATTCTTCATAGTTTTATATGTTTCACAAAGTAATTTATGGTATAATATATTTTTAAAGTTTGAAATGTAAAAAGACGAAAAAATAGAATTTTGCGGGATTGTATTATTTAAATGTAATATTTTTTGGAAAATTTTAAATAGATGGTTTTGAGATTTATACGACAAAGTGTGCATAGTTTTATATAAATGAATTTTTATTGGAAAAATTGAATTTAGTTTATGGATGTTTATGAATAATTTAAATTGGGTAAAAAAAAAATTGTACTATTGGAGGTTTAACAAATTAATGTATCGCAAATAGGAAGTTAGCCTAGGAATATTTGCAAGGGGGATGCAAGACAAGATTTGTATCAAAATCATTAATTTTTTTAGAAATGTTATTTAATAGTTATGCATTCTAAATTATACTCTTTGAGAATAAATAAAACGCATGGTATATATTTTTGAAAGCGCAACCTTGTTAAAGAGAAAAAAATACAAAATAGTAAAAATATTAAAATATACATATATTTTTAAAGATTTTTTTTTATCGTCCATCTATATCTCACGGCATTCATGAGACATTGTTTAGAATAGAGGAACTCGAAGATGCAAAAATACAGAAGAGTAACATTTTATTTCTTCTAAGTTTCGGAAATAATGGGGAAAATATATTCAAAATAAAACACGAAAGCAGTATTGGAATATGTTCAATTGAATTCTAAAAATAGATTTCAAGATAGTATATCTGATGACTTAAAACACAAAACATTTTCCTAGAATTTTTAGAACTACACAGGAAATGACTATACAATAAAAGGAATAAATACTTCTACTCATCAGCCTCTAATAATTATAGACAACAAGCGCCAGAAAATCGTCACGCAAGCAGCTATAAAAAATGACATAGGAAAGAAACAAAAGACTAAATTAATAGAAAGAAAGAAAAAACCTCCTTGCAACATAACGTATATAATCGACGTTTGTGCTTTTTTTTTTATCTTGGAATTAAAATCTTTTCCTAATTTTTTTTTTTTTTTTTTTTTTTTTTTTAATTTCCCCCTTGCACCCTCCTGGGGGCGCCCATGTTCACAAAGTAATTTATGAAAAAAGTATATTTTTCAAGGTAATTTGTGGTAAAAGTATAATATTTTACAAAGTAATTTGAGGTAAAAGTATAATATATTTTTTCAAAGTTTGAAAATATTTGATAAAAACGAGTTTATTACTTAAATATCTAGATAATGTGGAACTTTCAAATTTTTTTGTTTTATTTTGAAATAAAAGTAGAGAAAAAATCAAGAAAAACAATACCATTCTTTCAAAAATTTGAGCTCGGATATAGATAGTTAAAAAAAAATACATAGTTTTTCACTTTGCGATTTGGCGGGAAAAAGCTACTTGTGCGTGTGACGGCAATGCGTAGAGGATGAACCAGTCTAAAACCTATTTTAGACGAGGAGGGAGTGATTCAACGTAATCTATACGTAACTACGTCACGATATTTTATGCGTTTTTGGTCACATGACTTTTGCTTTGATTTTAAACTAGATTTTTGACAAATTGAAAGCATAAAGATACAAAATAATTGCACTGCTCAAATATATTCGTTTGATAATACTAGAAAATACAAAAAAAAGTATTCATTTTCCTCACTTGCGCAAGTTCCTCATTTTGAAAAACACAATTTTAGCAATACATATGAGGTAAAACATTTCTTAAAGACAACGACATTTTTACAAATTTGTTGAAATGCACTATGCGCAAAGCTGGTGCCTGATCGGTCTGGCTTGATTGGGTTAGTTTATTTCTTTAGTGCTGTTAGGGAACGGCATATTTTTTTTAAAAGGTTTTATGTAAATATTTGTGTTACATGTAAAATGTATGTGGTTTAAAATTGGATGAAGCTTGTTGTGGGTCTTGCAATAATCGTAATGATGTTCTACTCATATGTCCTATTATTAAGAACCAATATGCATAAACTCTGACGGAAACGCAAAATATACTTTTTCAATTACATTTAAAATGGTGTACAAAATACAGTTAGAGAAGGATTTATTTTCCCCGTGAGAATTTTGCTTGCGAGCGACAATGTGATGACTTGTAGGTATGATATTACTCATAGTTTGCCGCTTTACAAAAGGGATGAACTAAATCGTATGAAACGTCATTGTAGGTATATGAGTCATAAGGTTGCCTCTTTTCAAAAGGGATTAACTAATAGGCGTAGAGATTTTGCAGATAATGTGTGCAATACCAGATTTTTCTATAAGTAACACTTACAACGAATAACAGTAATTTCAAAGTATTTAAAGAGTGATATATAGCAAAGTTATGTTTTTCTTTGAAAAGAAAGCATTGACTATATTGAAATGTTGTGCTATGCTTTCCTAAGTAATTCTGAAAGTAGAAGAATAAAAATAATTATAAATTCCTTAATAAAAATGTGAATAATATATTCAAAATTCGTAAAATTTAGAATAATACTTACATAAATAAAAATCGTCATTTTTTCTATTCAAAGTGATAACTATTCTGTTTCTGAAAAAGTATATTACTAATATATAAACTCGTTGTAAAATATTAACTCGTGTACGATTACACTAATTCACTCAATAAGGTCAGACTTATAACAAAACTCAACCTAAAAAATAATTTTAAAAATCATTGCTTTAATTTCACTAATGGCTTCCATTTGCTCAATATTAAAAAATTAACTCTAATCTATTAAATTCTTTTGCTTTAATTATTAAAAAAAAATATTATACCTTAGAATGGTATGTTAAACTCCGCGAAGGAAATTGTAACGTTAAGTGTATAAAATTCTCTATCCAAGAAATTTTAACTGTATGTTAATAAATATTTTACACTGCTAATGAGATTAAAAAGTAAAACTTTGTGCCTAAAAATGACAAAATCTGAGTGATTGAAAAAGGTCATGTGATTATCTATCTCCTAATTAGTTTAAAAGTATAGAAAAATCTGGTATTGCACACATATCTGCAAAATCTGTACGCCTATTAGTTAATCCCTTTTGGAAAGAGGCAACCTTATGACTCATATACCTACAATGACGTTTCATACGATTTAGTTCATCCCTTTTGTAAAGCGGCAAACTATGAGTAATATCATACCTACAAGTCATCACATTGTCGCTCGCAAGCAAAATTCTCACGGGGAAAATAAATCCTTCTCTAACTGTATTTTGTACACCATTTTAAATGTAATTGAAAAAGTATATTTTGCGTTTCCGTCAGAGTTTATGCATATTGGTTCTTAATAATAAGACATATGAGTAGAACATCATTACGATTATTGCAAGACCCACAACAAGCTTCATCCAATTTTAAACACATACATTTTACATGTAACACAAATATTTACATAAAACCTTTTAAAAAAAATATGCCGTTCCCTAACAGCACTAAAGAAATAAACTAACCCAATCAAGCCAGACCGATCAGGCACCAGCTTTGCGCATAGTGCATTTCAACAAATTTGTAAAAATGTCATTGTCTTTAAGAAATGTTTTACCTCATGTATTGCTAAAATTGTGTTTTTCAAAATGAGGAACTTGCACAAGTGAGGAAAATGAATATTTTTTTGTATTTTCTAGTATTATCAAATGGATATATTTGAGCAGTGCAATTATTTTGTATCTTTATGCTTTCAATTTGTCAAAAATCTAGTTTAAAATCAAAGCAAAAGTCATGTGACCAAAAACGCATAAAATATCGTGACGTAGTTACGTATAGATTACGTTGAATCACTCCCTCCTCGTCTATAACAGGTTTTAGACTGGTTCATCCTCTACGCCAGCGTTTCTCAACCTTTCAGCATTCACGGCACAGTTTTCAATCATAATTTAAATCGCGCCCCCGTTCACAATAAAATGTATACAACAATAATGTATATTGAGTGTTAGGATTCTGTTTTTTAATTATTTTTAACTAACTGCCAAAACAAGAGTAAAAGCGAGCCAATGTTGGCGAGAAACCACATCTGGCATTTTGCCAAGCGGGCGGTGAACACGACCGATGCCGTCTCGAGCATACGCAGAGCAAATGTTTTCTCATATGAAGAAGGAAAATGTCCGATAACACAAGTTTCAATTCCAGCCAGTCTCATTCTAGTCGATCCTTCTATCGCTATCGAATCTATCGTGAATGTGTATGTTATATATGTTTTCGTGTTAATTGCAATTCCCCATATTAAATATTCACGGGAGCAGATTTATGCAGACTCATGGATAAATTTTTAGGCGGATGTAAGCGAGCATTAGACGATAGTCAAGCATCAACAAGTACCCAGACGAACGTGGTTCCGAAAATAAAATCAAGAAAATATTCTCAAGAATACTTAAATTTTGGGTTTACCAGTAGTGGAGTAAATGAAGAAGAAAGACACTTGTGTATCATTTGCTAAAAAATATTGGCCGCAGACAGCATGAAACTTAATAAACTCAAACGACATTTGGAAACGCTTCATAGTGAATAGGTCAACAAACCCAGAAAATTCTTCGAATTAAAATTAAAATCAGATAAAAAGCAACAATCATTTTTTAAAGAAACTTTTTGAATAAAAAAGCTTTAATTGCATTTTACAAAGTTTCATATAAAATAGCCAGATGTAAAAAACCTCACACCATTGGTGAAGGGCTTATTTTGCCATCACCAATTGAGATAGTAGAAACTATGTTTGGAGATAATTTTTCAAAACAATTGCAGTCCATACCTCTTTCAAATGATACTGTTGCTCGTCGAATTGGTGATATAGTTGAGGATGTACCGTTTCAGCTTTTCTCGAAGTTGCGTGACAAATTGTTTTCAATATAGCTGGATGAAGCAACAGATAGTAATAAAGATGCTCATTTAATTGCGTATGTTCGATTTTGTGATAATATGTCAATAGTAGAAGAACTACTTTTCTGCAAACCAATAGAATTCCAAACGACAGCACTCGTATTATTTGCTATTTTAAATGATTTTATGAACGAGTTAAATATAGAATGAAAAAAATTGCGTCGGAATGTGCACCAATGGTGCTCGTTCAATGTCCGGAAGATTCCAAGGTATACAAGCACTTGTCAATCAAAAATCGCCTCAGTGTGTTTGGACGTATTGCCTGATCGGCAGAGAAGCTTTGGCTTCGAAAGAAATGAGTCCTGGTCTGAATATTGAGTTAACTACGGTTATAACCGTAGTAAATTATATAAAAAAGAGACCTCCGAAATCGAGAATCTTTTCCGCACTTAGTAAAGACATGGGTTCAGTACAATCAGCGTTACTATTTTATTACGAGACAAGATGGTTATCACGCGAGACATTTTTGCAACGTATGTATGAATTAAGAGAAGAAACCGCCTTTTTCTAAGAAGAAGAAAACGGACCGGAAGCCGAGAATTTTCGCAAGGGTTTATTTGTGATTAAATTGAGCTACTTGGTCGACATATTCGAGAAATTAAATAACTTGAACCTTCAACTCCAAGGAGCAAATACACATATGTTGGACACGAGTAATAAGTTAATGCTTTTTGTAGAAAATTGGAATTGTGGAGCAGAAATTTAAAGCAAAAAAACCTACAAATGTTTGCAAATGTCTATGACTGTACTAAAACTTACAAGGTTGAAGAAGAACATGAAGTACAGAAAACATCATAAGACTCCCAAAGGACTCTCAATTGATGAGGAAAAAAAATTCATAGACTTCACGATAAGCGGCGAAACCAAAAGACAATTTAGTACTAAATCACTGTTTGAATTTTGGGCAGGAGTAGAGGATAATTTTTCTGCTCTATAAACAAGGGTATTTCGCATTCTATTACCATTTTCAACATCCTACCTTTGTGAAACTGGATTTTCTGCTGTGGCTTCTTTGAAGACAAAATATAGATCTCGGCTAAATATAGAAACATAACTGAGACTGGCTATTTCTAATACAAAGCCTTCCTTTGAAAAACTTTGTTCTGCAGGACAGGCCCAAGGAAGTCACTAATAATTATTAAATTTGTTTTTAATTTAGTATGTTTTGATTAAATAAGTTTTGATTTAGTAAGTTGTTTTACTTTATTTGTTAAATATGTCGAAATGTATTTTGTTTTCTACGTGTATGTGTGCTTTCCTTTCAGTCAGTTAATCAATTTTTTTAAATAATATTTTCTCTTGGATATTCTCGCGCCTCCCCTCTAGTATGCCCCACAGGTTGAGAATCGCTGCTCTACGCATTGACGTCACACGCACAAGTAGCTTTTTCCCGCCAAATTGCAAAGTGAAAAACAATGTATTTTTTTTTAACTATCTATCCGAGCTCAAATTTTTGAAAGAATGGTATTGTTTTTCTTGATTTTTTCTCTACTTTTATTTCAAAATAAAACCAAAAAAATTGAAAGTTCCACATTATCTAGATATTTAAGTAATAAACTCGTTTTTATCAAATATTTTCAAACTTTGAAAAAATATATTATACTTTTACCTCAAATTACTTTGTAAAATATTATATTTTTACCACAAATTACCTTGAAAAATATTATACTTTTTTCATAAATTACTTTGTGAACATGGGCTCCCCCAGGAGGGTGCAAGGAGGAAATTAAAAAAAAAATTAGGGAAAAGATAAAATTTTATTCCAAGATAAAAAAAAAAGCACAAATGCCGATTATATACGTTATGTTGCAAGATTTCTTTCTTTCTATTAATTTAGTCTTTTGTTTCTTTCCTATGTCGCTTTTTATAGCTACTTGCGTGACGATTTTCTGGCGCTTGTTGTCTATAATTATTAGAGGCTGATAAGTAGAAGTATTTATTCCTTTTATTGTATAGTCATTTCCTGTGTAGTTCTAAAAATTCTAGGAAAATGTTTTGTGTTTTAAGTCATCAGATATACTATCTTGAAATCTATTTTTAGAATTCAATTGAACATATTCCAATACTGCTTTCGTGTTTTATTTTGAATATTTTTTCCCCATTATATCCGAAACTTAGAAGAAATAAAATGTTATTCTTCTGTATTTTTGCATCTTCGAGTTCCTCTATTCTAAACAATGTCTCTTGAATGCCGTGAGATCTAGATGGACGATAAAAAAAAATCTATAAAAATATATGTATATTTTTACTATTTTGTATTTTTCTCTCTCTTTAACAAGGTTGCGCCTTCAAAAATATATACCATGCGTTTTATTTATTCTCAAAGAGTATAATTTATAATGCATAATTATTAAATAACATTTCAAAAAAATTAATGATTTTGATACAGATCTTGTCTTGCACCCCCCTTGCAAATATTCATGGGAGCGCCCATGTTTGTGAAACATATAAAACTATGAAGAATGCAATTAAGGTTGTACTCATTTAAATATATAATTCCACTAAATTCCTATTTGCGATACATTAATTTGTTCAACCCCCGAAAGTACACTTTATTTTTTCTTTATCCAATTTAAATTATTCATAAACATCCATAAACTAAATTCCATTTTTCCAATAAAAATTCATTCATATAAAACTAAGTTAAAATATGCACACTTTGTCGTATAAATCTCAAAACCATCTATTTAAAAATTTTCAAAAAATGTTACATTTAAATAATACAATCCCGCAAAATTCTATTTTTTTAGTCCTTTTACATTTCAAACTTCGAAAATATATTATACCATAAATTACTTTGTGAAACATATAAAACTATGAAGAATACGATTAAGGTTGTATGCATTTAAATATATAATTCAACTTTAAGTTCTTATTTGCGATACATTAATTTGTTATACCCTCAATAATACACTTTTTTTCCCCCTATCCAACAGTTTTCAGCTAAACAACATTAAAAATTAAATAACTGAAGTCTATTAAATGTGCTATTATTTGCTATGTGCATTCAGTCCTTCATTATAAATTATATCTTAGAATGATATGTTTAACTTTGTAAAGAATATTTTTTCGTTAAGTTTGCAAAATTTAAATCCTTTTATTTCAGAAATTTTACCCGTATGTTAATTTAAATTATATTCGCATTTCACACTGTCCTCGAGATCAAACAGTAAAACTTTTTATTAATAAAAATGAATAGCCCTTTATTAATCAAAATAAAAAAAGTAGTCGAGAAAATGAAGGACGAAATGAATGCAACACTTGTAAGAGAATTTGTTGGCTTAAAAGCTAAGATGTATAGTATAGAAATGGAGCATTGCATTAAAAAAAACTGCAAAAGGCGTTCCTAAGGTTGCGCTGCAGAAAAAAATCACACATGATGATTATAGGCAGTGTTTGAAAGAAAATATACAAAAAAGAGTAAGTACTCGTATTTTTAACGATAACCATCAACTATATACAACAAAAATCAATAAAATAGCTCTAAATCCATATGATGATAAACGATTTATTTTAGATGACAGTTTTTCAACCTTAGCACATGGACATTTTAAGATCCCATCTTTAATGGATGTTTAAATAATTATTTACATTTTCTTTTGCTGTATAGATTTAATATATGTAATATATTTACAACTGAAATATTGTGAAAAACGCAATTGAATTGTTAAAATTGTTGAACATAAACTATGATGTATCATGAAATTTTGTTAAACTTGTATGTAAAATGAAATATTCTAATATGTATTGAATAAATTGATTCATTGAAAACAACTGTTTCCTTATTTGACTAGAGACTATCTTTCATTCGATTTAAACTTGTTCATATTAGTATTCATTAAACTTAATCATATACAGATTTCTTTTTCATTTAATAGATTTATTCACATGATATTGGTACAGTAAAATTATAAATGCTCATAAACCGTAGTTCTCTAAACTAAAACTAAATATTAAACGTGAAATTTTATTTATTTTCAAGGAATTACCATTTTTCGATGAAATGTACCAATTTCCTAGAATAATTAGAAGATCACACAAAAGAATGAGAGTAAGATTTCCACCTCCATATACAAGAACAAGAAACATTGATAGAAGAAAAGGATTAAACATTTTTTTTTTCCTTCTGTAAAATAAACTCGCAATAACAAAAATATACAACAGGATTTTATTAGTCTTGAATTAATACTAGTGTAACGTCATCCAGTCATTCCCCAATCCCTCTTATCGCCCAATCCTTATCAACACACTCTAATCCCCACTCTCAGCCCCTTCAGGCGAATCCCCGAAATCCTTATGTTAGAACTCTCTGCTTCCCCTGCTCCCTGGGTTAGAACTCTCTGCTCCCTGGGTTAGAACTCTCTGCTCCGTTTGTTAGAACTCTCATTTTTATACTACTTGTATGTTTTACTTCGTATAAGTACTTATTTTTTAGTATATAACTGCATGTTTTTGTGCCCAAGTTATAATCGATACATATTTTTGATTATGAAATTGTTTTTCTTGTGGTAAGGAAGATTTCTTCTTAAATGAAACGAAAAGAATTTGGATTGCAAACCTAAATCTCTCTACAATATTTAATCATGATATTTATTGTCACTCTCAATACAAAGAGCAGTATGTGAATCTAATGGTGTTGTCGCTTACGTCATTATTTTCTTAGAACGACGATATGATTATTCACGCTAAAATATCAATTGGCAGTATCTCACTCATTTAGAACATAACAAACACAACAAAAAGAATTGATATCTCCCAAAAACAACTAGACATTGTAAAAAAAGGCCGCCAAGTTAAACAATCAGTCAGAAAAAGTTGGGAAATCTAAAGTTTGCCGCCAAGCGGCCGCGTTTAGTTTCTTTGGGGTACTTGTACACAATGAACTAAATTGGGATTGTTAGGGGGAATCCCCATAGGCAATCAGTACTTGTCAGGCTAGAGTTTTTTAAAATTGATCTCAATTCAGTGCAATGGGTGCAAAGTAGCTGAAATGAAATTAATCCGAAATAACTCTAGCCTGCCAAGTTCTGATTGCCTATGGGGATTCCCCCTAATTATCCCAATTTAGTTCATCGGGGTACTTGTACACAAAGAAATTAAACGCGGCAACTTAGCGGCAAACATTAGATTTCACAACTTTTTCAGGCTAATTGTTTTACTTGGCGGGCTTTTTTTTACAACGTCTAGTTGTTTCTTGCTGGAGAGATTCTACTTGTAGAGAGAAGATGTTAAAATGAGTGATGCAGCATTCAGCAACTCTGTATTCACAGATGATCGCAAAAATCTGAAAAATTTATTTTTAATAATTTACTTTGAGCACTTTTTTTTAATTATTGTTTTTTAATTTATGATTCAACAATGGTTTGAATTAACTTATTTTTAGACGAATTTTTTTCATAAAATGCATTTTTAAGCAATCATTATAAAAAAAATTGTGATCTATGTGTTGTCGTCCATGGGCCATAAAATGAATGTATTTATATGCGGGTATTTTCCCGAAATTCTTTTGATATGCCGACGCCCGTTAAAGGAACCTTTAGCCAATCGATATCTCAGATTTAAACTACTTTGAAAAATATTGCTCAGTTATTACTAACATTTGCAATGCAGTCACTACAGACATTTGCAATGAATGGAAACCATTGAAGAAGGGGCTTTGTGGAAGGGATGCTTGTGTTACCTATTGCGCATACATTATTAAATTGGAAAAATTAAGGATTTTCTATTTTGTTATTATTAATTTTTTTCTCACACATTTACGATATAATTTTATCATGTAATGTGTGTGTTTTAAGGGAAAGCAACGGTTAGAGTATTAAACTGACACACACTTTTCTTTTGTAAAAAAAAAAGAATAACAAAACATTGCAAATGTTCGAATGTTTGATAATCTTTTTATTCACTTATCCAATTCTCCATGTTGAACAATTTGTTAAATGTGTTTTTCCCCTTTTACTAAATTTCCTTTTTCAACATCAGAAACAACAGAATTTCTTAAGGGTTTTCCATAAATCATTTCATCTTTCGTCATTCTTATCATTACTGACAGTACTGATTGCATGTAGAGTATTTTCCCAATAATTCCAATTTAGTTCGTTGTATGCAACGTTCGTTAAAGAAATTAAACGTGGCCGCTTTGCGGCAACCATTAAATTTCGTAACTTTTACTGCCTGACCATTTTCTTGGTGATTTTTTTTTCTCTCTAAGGTAATGATTTTTTGGGATATATCAATTCTTTTGTAGTGTTTGTTATTTTAGAAATTAGTTGGATACGATCGATGAGTGTTTTAACTTTAATAATCTTAACACAAAGAGGCGTAACTAACAACGTTAACTTCAAATTCGCTTTTTTGTCGATGACGAGGAAAATATCATGATTCAGTATTGCAGAGAATGTCAGCGATACTCATTAATTGTGTCGAAATTTTAGGAAATATTTATCCTCTGTCAATTTCAAAACACTTAACACTATATTGAGTTTAGATTCTGTTTTCAAAATACTAATTCCTTTTCATTTATTTGAAATATGGTCTTTCTTTACCTTACAAAACAAATATTAAAAAATAAAAATATGCACCTACTCGTTTTGGCATGGTTGGTTGTTTTCAGATTATCTGGCGCCGTATGCAACACGAGGGCTATCATGCTCCGAAACATTCGTCATTTGACAAGCCAACATACATTTACAAATACCCATGCCTGACACGGGACTCGAACCCGCAACCTCGCGGTCTAGAAGCTAGCACGCTAACCACTATACCTTATCGGTGGCGGTACTCAGCATAACTCATAAATAGGCATGTTATACTTGTAATAAGTTGTTTACAATGTACTGCCATTTACATAGCCATATTTTCAATGCGTTTGCCATCCAATTAGTCACCACCTTCATGAGAACGTCTGTTGGGATAGTCACTATTTCATTCTCAATGATCATTTTCAGGTCGGACAAAGTCGTAGTATTCTTTTTATAGACCATGTCCTTTAACACGTTGACGACAGCACCGATATTCAAGGTTTTCTCTGTGAGGCGGCGATTAAATTGACTGTTCGCGTCGGGAGGGGGCGGGGGGCGGCGGTGGGTCGGATTACACTGTTCAACACGATTTTTACGCTCTAATACTCACTAAGTTATTCTTATAGATCTCGACAAGCTAAAAAGGAATCTGAAATCAGTTCTCGTCCATCATCCTTGGTTTTTGAGAAAATCGATTTTTAAGAAAATCGCAATTTTTCAACTTTGACCTCAATTTTTATAAAAAAACTACAAAAACTAGACGATTTCTGTTGGATGCAATGAATTCCTTGAACTTTAACTAACACATTGATACATAATAGTTTGACAATATCAATTTGTGTGTACCTGTAAGTACTAAGTAAAGCTGACGAGACCAGTTTTGGCCCTAATTTTGGGAATACTCTTTTCGATTTTTCTCAAAGTACAGGACTAACGCGAGTTCTGACCATCGAACGCAATTATTTTAACATTTTTCTATAAGAAACGTTCATGGAGCGAAGCAAAAAATTTCTTTACAGTATTAAAATTTAAAATTTCGGGAGAACATTTTTGATTATCTTTTGAGTTCAGTCAGTCCACACAGAGAAGAAAAGCTAAGTGAAAATGAAGTACTGCCTAAAACACGTTAACATTTTCTGCTGTCGTACCAAGGGCCAGCGAGAAAAACGAAACAGCGATGCAAACAATGTTATAAATGCATGTCAATTTAAAAGATACACAGTATTCCGCGAATAAAGTAAAAAAAAAAGTAACAACATATTGTGCTCGTTGTAAGGGCCAGCCGGCACTGTGTCTAAGAAGTTTTAACAAATTGCACTAAAAACTTAACAACATTATAAACTTAACATAATTATTTATGTTTTTGCTATTGAATGTATGTTTATAATGTTGAGATAAAATATAAACCTATTTTGTATTACATATTTTGTGAAATACAAGTGTGACCCACCAGTAATGCACTCCACCTTACGGGACAGACGCGCATGCAAGCGGTATTCTTTATTTTAAATTGTTACATGCCACATTGATTTCGATTTTTTTTTTTAAAGTTAATTTTCTGAAGAATATAAGATCATATATGATTCAATTCGATTGTCTCGATACCTCTCTGGAAATTTTAAACTCGATAATTGAACGAAATGCTTTCTTCCCATCCAAGAATATGATTTCGGCAATGATTTTGTCCGAGAGGGGAGATGTAATAGAACTCGGGTTCTAAAATATCGAGAACTTTCCTAGAGAAAGACAATCAGTCATTTCAACGCAAACAAACTTAACTTTATTGCCACTGATTATGTGGACATAATTAATCGGAATGCTTGTAATATGATTCCTCCTTGATTAAGGAAAGTAACAAACGAAGATTTGTTAGTAAAGACTGGCGCATCCGAGGTAGCACAGCTGTATTGGAGGAAACAGGGGAAGACTGGAAGATAGGCTAATTCTGGCCGAGTATAGTTCCAAAATGCAGGATTTTTTAGAAAACATGTCAAAACCACCACATAGTTTCGTTTCTCATAAATGCACTATCCCAATTTTAAAACTGTGCATTGGCATTTTAAAGCCTCTTTATTTTATCCAGAATAGGGCGAGATCGGCTAATATTGTTTCCAACGACCGATTCACAACGTTCCACATCGGGATTGGCATATGTCTGGCGAAATTAGCCAGCGTTTCTGTGCTACTAGGGATCACTGAAATCAGACTTCAACTCGTTTCCTTATCACTCACATGATGTTGAACGCTTGGGTAGAGAAACAAAACAAAAAAAGGGCGGCGCTGATGCCAAAGACGTTAGGACAATATCTTTTTTTAAAAGATCCATAATGCCACGTCTTTTCGACAAAAGTGCCTTTCAAAATGTATCACTGAGATTAAAAGCTAGAGGAAAAGTGAGCCAAATGAATAAAGTTTTAAAAAAAAAAAAAAAAAAAAGTTAAGAAATAACGTTATACCCATTTTACAGAAAAATCGTTGTTTTTTACAAAATTTTTTACTTTTGAGTACTTTTAATTATTAATATGTTTTAAAAATGCATACAATAGTGTTTTCCTGTGTTATACCACCCTTTCACTACACATTGCAAACTATTGCCCTTCAAATATATAACTTTTAGAAATTTTAAAAAATTTAGGAAAAATAGTTACTTTTCGTATTTTCTCCAAATTTTGAGGGGGATGTGCGATCGTTTTTTTTTTTTTTTAGTTTTTCTTATAAAGATATGTAATAACTTTTTCCACATCATGCGTTTCAAAAATATATATATTTTAACCACCCTACTGTATATATAAATCTACTATCCATGTTTAAAGTACTATTTATTTTCAGGGTAGAATGGAAAACTTGGATATCTTAAACAAAACATCGTTTGATATTTTCGATAAGTTAATGCAGAGCAGTCAATCTATTATTACTGCAGAAAACTTCAAGTCTACCTTCAGGAATATCTCACAGATTCCAAATACCAATTTGAAAGAACACAAGAGTGGCAGACAATTTCAAGGAAATAAGGACTTAAATGAGACCAGAGTGCTTTTTAAAACTGTGAACTATTTTCAAAACTTATTAAACTCCATGGATAAGATATTAAATGAAAGGCTATTCATCTAAATCTAATGTAAAAAATAACAGCATCTTAAACACTTTGCTTATTTTTCTAAGAAAACTTGGTTTGTACAATTTCGATTTTATTAAACAGGAATCTTTCCAAGGAAATTGTCTGATTCCTGTTTAAAAGGATGACATAGGTTTCAAATAACACGACATAAGTGCGTCATTATCAGTTTTTTCACATACTTCGACTTCTGCTTATCGGTTCGAAGTATTAAAAGTTGAATAATACTAAACTAGTTTGAAGTTCTTTGAGTTTGATATCAAATGGGAGATGTAGATAAGATTAAATGTGTGACGTGTGTGGCTCGGTAGAGTTTTTTTTATGCAAAACATCTAACTGATTTTCGGGGAAAAAAACATGTCCTCCCACATTAATTCCGAAAATTACAGGCAAGGAAATTTGATTTATTACGAATAGTCTCAAAGAAAGTTATTTTGGTTCATTAAAATATTATGGATTAAGATAAATTCAAATGTTTAATATTCTTCGAGCTAGTCATAAATGAATAAGCAGTTTATTACCTATCATCACGTGATCATACTGGCTTAGGTGATGGTGTTTTGGACCACTGTTCAAGTAGATTGTATTGTTATAATCCAGCATTTTTTCATTAAAATCTTGCGATATTACTACTATCCATACTTGCAACTTTTTATTAATTTATTCACTCTAAATTTTTAAAGACTTGAAGTGTGTTTTGATAACTAGAAATAAGTAAAGTATCAGTTACTATCATTAAATTGTAAAATAAAAATTACACAGAAATCCAAGATAAATAACATTTTGTGCTTTGTTACAAACATTTACAACTTTATAATTACAAATTAAATAGATGTTCTATGCTTTTCTTGCCGACCAAACGGTATAGTGGTTAGCGTGCTAGCTTCTAGACCGCGAGGTTGCGGGTTCGAGTCCCATGTTAGGCATGGGTTGGTTGTATTCAGATTATCTGGCACCGTCAGCAACACTAGGGCTATAATGCGCCGAAACATTCGTCATTAAACAAGCCAACATACATTTACAAACACCCATGCCAACACGGGACTCGAACCCGCAACATCGCGGTCTAGAAGCTAGCACGCTAACCACTATACCGTTTGGTCGGCGTTAGGCATGGGTGTTTGTAAATGTATGTTGGCTTGTCTAATGATGAATGTTTCGGCGCATTATAGCCCTCGTATTGCTGACGGCGCCAGATAATCTGAAAACAACCAATCTATGCTTTTCTTATACCTTCCACCATCTCTATCACTTGAATGCATTAGCTACTTTATGATAGTGTTAATTATCAGTGACTGATGCAAAGTTTCTGTTTTGCCGAACTACTCTTAAAGCATACAAGAAAATTGTTACGAAAACAAAATTTGCCGGGTCAGAAAATTCATGAAAAAAATCCCCCAAATGTTCATAATTTTAAAAACTATCCCCAATTTGTTATGCATTTAGTTATGCGTATATTTTACAATCATCACAAAGTACTATTTTAAACTTCTGTTGTAATTTCAAAAGTAAAAATTAATTTGCAAAACATTATACACCAAGCATGGATGTTGGTAGAATACTGACATCCATAGCAGCAATCATTCCTCCTCCGATGTACTCTCGGATGACACGGTGAGTGGCCGATCGTCGCCATCTCGCACCAAACTCATCAACTCATCCATAACTGGACCCAAATGTCTGCAAGGATGATCATCCATGAATCAGTGTTACCCAATGATATCGCGTCGAAATTCCAGGAAAATACGATAAAATTCTGATGAATTCGATGAGAAAATTAGTGAAAATAATACTTGATGAAAAGATCAATAAAGATTAGATTCGATCACTTAACTGAAAATAAGGACTATTCTCGACCAGTGAAAACAGATTTATTCCCTATAAAAGCCATATCCTGTAAACTAATAACAAATAATTCAATATTTATCATTCACAAAATAACGATGCCTATATCTTACGTTCTAAATGGCGTAAAGTACTGCGGTAATTGTTTTCAATTCTTCATATGCCTGATGTAAAAAAAATTATTTATGGTTAATGGGTGTTTACTCAGCAAATTGAACTTTAACTTTGAGAATCCCCCCCCCCCCAATTTTTACCTTTTCATTCAATCTTGAATACTTCATTAACCTAATTATAAATTTTAGTTCATTGTATTGAAAAATACATCACTTTAAACTAAAGGAAAATCTCAAAATTGAGAAGCTTAATCTTAAGGTCCATCGCATGAAACCAAGTGAACGGACGCGTGTTTCAGAACGTTACAGATATTAGTTTTAAAATTACTCTGAAACCACTTTGATTTATTGTGCCATGTTGAACAAGAGGCTAATACAAAATAAGTAAAATAACCCAATCAGAAATTAATGTCAATGTTAAAAAATTAACGCAGTTGAAGATGAACCAACATCACACCAATCCAATTAAGGTCGGAAACAAAAATTAACGTACTGATAATAAAATTGGCAAACATAAAATTGTTACGTTATGATTTTATATGACATTGATAAAATACTTGATGCTAATTAGGTAACGTTTATTTCTTTTATGTTTCACTAGCCAAAGGAAGAAAGATTAAGATTTTTTATTTAATTAATAAAACTTATTTTTTTTTAAACTTTGTGTATATTTTTCAAGGTAGTGGAACATTGCATACGAATAAAAACTTGTTAAATCCCTTTTTTATTGGAGGAATGATGAATGGGCATTCGCTATATTTTTACTTAAGAGGTTGCAATGCATTAAATAATTGTTTAATATGTGTGTTTTTACGTCTTTCTGAAATGTCCATAAGTTTTTTTGCAACCTATGAAGCCAAACTTCTTGTTAATTTATTATGGTTTCAAACACAATTTGGTTACATATTATTTTTTTTCATGGGGGAAAAAAGATCTAAATAAAGACTATATTGCAACAAAACTTTGTAATATCTAAACTAATTAGTTCCAATTTCAAGAGATAATGGTTTTCCAACTGAACTGTTTTGCATTTCAAGTATCAAACGGGCGAGGTCTGGAATTGGCAACTCTTAACAACTCCTTCTCAGAACACACAATTCCCGTTGTGTCTACTTATTTTTGAAAACAGAAATTTAGTATCACCGACGCTGGAAATTGAACCAGAGCCGTTGTTTATGCTAGTGGCGTGTGTTACATCGGATTCCGGATTTTTACTCTATCACTGTATAGAACTTACATAGCAATTAATTTAATGTGTTACACTTTCCAGAAATCAGAATTGCAAAGTATTTAGCATGTTTTGATATTCGTTTATGACTGTCTGAATCTACCAATGAAAAATATAAAAGTTTACCACCTATGTTTCACTTGAATTAATTTGAAATGTAATCTAGTCACTGTAACTGTCTTTAAAAGTAGGAGTTTTTTTTTATTATTATTGAACACCAAGCGTCGAAATGAAAAGAAGGAAAAAAATCTAGAGTGGTTTCGGCCACGATGAATCTAATGAAAGCAAAAAAGAAAAAGATGTTTCTATTTAAAAAATATATATAAATTTTTTTATTATTAAAAACCTGTTTAATGCAAAATTTGCGTGCTATTTATGTTTAAAAGTTAACAAACTATTGTTTGAAACAAAAATTACTAAAATATATAAATTATTCAACAATTCAATCAAAATATATTATTCAACAATTCAATTCGAATATATTAATTATTCAACTATTCAATTAAAATAATATATTAATTATTCAACAATTCAATTAAAATAATATATTAATTATTCAACAATTCAATTAAAATGTATTAATTATTCAACAATTCAATTAAAATTTATTAATTATTCAACAATTCAATTAAAATTTATTAATTATTCAACAATTCAATTAAAATTTATTAATTATTCAACAATTCAATTAAAATGTATTAATTATTCAACAATTCAATTAAAATTTATTAATTATTCAACAATTCAATTAAAATGTATTAATTATTCAACAATTCAATTAAAATTTATTAATTATTCAACAATTCAATTCAAATATATTAATTATTCAACAATTCAATTAAAATGTATTAATTATTCAAATATATTTATTTTCTTGTACATATTGCAGCCCCCCCCCCCCCCTCTCCCCATTAACGTATATATCGGTGATCAGCGAGGCAGGACGAACCCCCAATCTTCCGATCGGCTGCTCTCTTACTCACCAGAAAACCAATTCCCTGCTTTGCTGCTATCATTTGTAATTGACAGCGCACATGAACTTTTTCCAATTTGCTCACGCTGTATTGCCAAATTCAAAAACTCATCGGTTGAAGTCAACTTTTGTACGACTTTTTTGGTGAATTTACTATCATAGCAGATGATAAAAATAAATAATAGTTTAAAAAACAAAAAAACACGCTTTAATAGAAAAGTGAACTAAAAAGTAGAATTTTTTAAAAAATAAGTTTGAAATAAAAATAGAGTGATTAACAATAAATATTTATTTTATCGTAAAAAAGCGTGGGGTGCTTGATGTCAATTGTTCTAAATATTTAATGACAGATATTGGTAAAAGCAGAGCCATTAAAAAATATCTTAAAAAGCACTCAACGCTTTTTTACGATAAAATAAATATTTCTTGTTAATCACTCTGTTCTTATTTCAAACTTATTTAAAATTATTTTCTAATTTGTAGTCCACTTTTCTATTAAAGCGTGCTTTTTAGTTTATTAAACTATTACTTATTTTCTACTTTTTAGTTCAGTTTTCTATTCACGTTAACCGCCGCGTCATCCATATTCGGGTGACAGCAAAGTTTCTGATCGGGCAACGGCGTCACCCGTATTGGGGTGACGCTTATTTTACTATTTTGTGAAGGATATTCGTATGTATTTCAAAAGATATTTCACTAGAAGTAACAAAACTCTTGAATTGTACTAAAAGTAATACAATAATTTTCTTAATAAACCATTTTCGTAAGTCTCGTAAAACCTTTTTTGTTCACTGCTATTTGACTCACTAGGAAATAAGTTTTATATTTTTCGTTTCGACGTTTCGATGAATTAGAGTAAAGATTTAAAGTTATATCCTCTTTACTCGGCTAAGATTCAAACTGATCGTGTAAAGTGGCTAAATGAGAAACAGATGCGAAGTAATGAACATAAATAAACAGACATGATACCATGGAAACAAACGGAGCGAGAAATTATTCTTGCGACCACCAGCTATTCGCATTATTAAAATATCAGTGGCGGTTGGTTGTTTTCAGATTATCTGGCGGCCGTATGCAACAGGAGGGCTATCATGCTCCGAAACATTCGTCATTTGACAAGCCAACATACATTTACAAATACCCATGCCTGACACGGGACTCGAACCCGCAACCTCGTGGTCTAGAAGCTAGCACGCTAACCACTATACCTTATCGGTGGCGGTACTCAGCAGAACAGCGGTACTCGTGTACTTTGGTACAGCGGTACTTTGTACAGTGGTACTTTGTACAGCGGTACTCGTGGCCTAAAGGAGATTTCACTGTAAACTCGCGTGGCAGTCAACTTGTTAAAGGGTGTTTTTTACTTTTTTAAACTATTATTTATTTCATACTTTTTAGTTTGGTTTTCTATTAAAGCATGTTTTTTACTTTTTTAAACTATTATTTATTTCATACTTTTTAGTTTGGTTTTCTATTAAAGCATGTTTTTTAATTTTTTAAACTATTGATTATTTTTGTTGTAAGCTATGATTTTTTGTGTGTGTTAATTTTTTTAGCTAAGTGTATAAAACTCTCCAGTTGTTCTTGCCAATAGTCACATGCTTGTCTCAAATTTAAATCATGTGTATGCCTTTGTACCCCCCCCCCCCCCCTTTCCCGTATTACTTGGCGCAAAACACTACTGTGTCTCTGAATATGAAAAATCGCTAATCCTGAAGATCCTGGCAAGGATAATGCGACTAAAAATAACACGCTTTCTATTAAAGCGTGTTTTTCAGTTTTTTATACTATTAATTATTCAATTGTGAAACGTGAATGAAACTCCCTATTAGTTGATCCGGCCAGTATTCATATGCTTGTCTCAATGATTAACTCATGTATGTCTTAGTACACGTCATATTAAAGTGAAACCGCGAATAGCTCATTAATTCGGTTATGGCTCCTTAGATCGTGTCCACATTTACATGGTAAACTGTGGTATTTCTAGAGCTAATCCTTGCAATCCAGAGTTCTGACCAGATGAAAGGAACGCTTTAATATTAGATCAAAACCAATTGGTGGCTCGTCCATCATTACTATATGATAAATCTGAATTACTTTTTGCTGATAGTATAACTATAGTGTCCACGACAGATCTTTCAAATGGGTGCCTTATCAACTGTCGATGGTAGGTTCTGTGACTATTGGAGTTTTAACGGGTAATGGGACACCAGGGTTCGATTCCGGAGAAAGTTGGTTGGTTGGAGTTTAATGGCGCGAGGGCAACACTAGCTAGTCCTTGCGATAATACGACAAACTTATTGAATTATTGTATTGTCATTAGTCCTTGATAACTGTGCAAAATTTCAAATTAATCCAACTTTTTGAAGTGGTCGAAAATCGAATTCAAAGATTCCGTTACATAGATACATACGAAGCCAATAAAAGTGAGTTAATAAGTTCAGTTTCCGATATCGAATTCTGGTCAGCAATTGGTGACCGACGAATTCAGATGAGTTTCGATCATTAGCCAATCTTAGATTAGACATTCTGCGATTGCTACTAAAAACATATCACTAGTACTCTTTTTACACAAAACCTATTCGGTTAAATAAAATATAGCAAATGAAGTTTTTCAATGTCTTTTGCCCTTTAAAAAAAATCCAAAAACACTCTATTAAATCTTTGGCACGATCTCATAGCATAAAAGAATAATTTTGAGATGGGATAGATCGCTAAATTCCAACTACCTCTGACTCACCCACCTGAACATGAAAGATAATTAGATTTATTTACGTTTTTGAAAACAAGTATTTTTTAAAGAATACTGTTCGACAATTAAGAATTTCACATGATTTTGGAAAATAAGAACCAGCTTGTACTAATTTTGGGTACAAACTTCGATCAATCGCCAGATGAGGCAACCCTGCCACATCAAAAGAACCTTTTTTAATTTAATCTTAGCCTACATTCTGATTTCTGTCTTTCTCCTTTCATTACAAGTGTAAACCGCCGTTAAATCTCAAATGCGTATGAGAATGAGACCAACTTGTTTTACTTAAACCTAAATTAATTTTATAATTAAACGCCGTCATCTGCAATAGCTCGTCTACATTTTTAACTTGTGGTTATTTAATCGCCTCTGACCATAATCCAGCAGGTGATTTGCACCGGAATGTACAAGAACACGATCCCAATATCTCAGGTAAGGTTCATATTATTGATTTACAGCCTATTATAAGAATTTACTGTCTATTGAAAGAAAATTTGCCGGTGAACATACCGGACTAGTCCACTCAACGTCACTTTTTTCGGTCCTCTCAAATCATCTTTATTTGCTTCTGAAATATTTTCAATCAAAAGCGGCTTTAAACTGCTTAAAATAATTGTATTCAAAAATACAAATACAATACATAACAAAACAAAAACAAAAAAAAATTACTTTTTCCTTTTCCTCTCTCTAAGAAACTATTTAGGGGACAAGTCCGGGTTCGATCGCCAGGTCTTCAACTGTACCAAATCAAAGATAAACACAATGTTATCTATATAAAAGTGAATCAGAGTTGGTCATTTCAGGGAGGTCGATCTTTTTCCTTCTAATTTCACTAATTTATTTAGAACCATTTTTATTTTCTCTCAAAAATCTTTTATATTACTGTACCAAATCAAAGATAAACACAATGTTATCTATATAAAAGTGAATCAGAGTTGGTCATTTTAGGGAGGTCGATCTTTTTCCTTCTAATTTCACTAATTTATTTAGAACCATTTTTTTTTCTCTCAAAAATCTTTTATATTACTGTACCAAATCAAAGATAAACACAATGTTATCTATATAAAAGTGAATCAGAGTTGGTCATTTTAAGGAGGTCGATCTTTTTCCTTCTAATTTCACTAATTTATTTAGAACCATTTTTATTTTCTCTCAAAAATCTTTTATATTACTGTACCAAATCAAAGATAAACACAATGTTATCTATATAAAAGTGAATCAGAGTTGGTCATTTTAGGGAGGTCGATCTTTTTCCTTCTAATTTCACTAATTTATTTAGAACCATTTTTTTTTCTCTCAAAAATCTTTTATATTACTGTACCAAATCAAAGATAAACACAATGTTATCTATATAAAAGTGAATCAGAGTTGGTCATTTCAGGGAGGTCGATCTTTTTCCTTCTAATTTCACTAATTTATTTAGAACCATTTTTTATTTTCTCTCAAAAATCTTTTATATTACTGTACCAAATCAAAGATAAACACAATGTTATCTATATAAAAGTGAATCAGAGTTGGTCATTTTAGGGAGGTTGATATTTTTCCTTCTAATTTCACTAGTTTATTTAGAACCATTTTTTATTTTCTCTCAAAAATCTTTTATATTACTGTACCAAATCAAAGATAAACACAATGTTATCTATATAAAAGTGAATCAGAGTTGGTCATTTTAGGGAGGTTGATCTTTTTCCTTCTAATTTCACTAGTTTATTTAGAACCATTTTTTATTTTCTCTCAAAAATCTTTTATGTTCTTCAATTTTGTTTTACAATTCTTTTTTTCCCCTCAAATTTTTAGTGATAATTGTAGAACATTTTACTATTCGACAATCTCAGGATTTTTAAATTTTCTTTTCGCATGTTAAAACTCATACCTTTTACTTTTCTTCCTCTTAATAAATACATTTATACAAGTATATTAGAATATTAGAAATAGCAGAACTTAATTTGCATGTCGATGTTATAATGCGAAAAAGAATTTTTTTTCCGTTGACTGCCCTTCCAATAATGATGTCGAAACAAGTGGAATAAATTCTTGATAATTCTTTTTCTAGTCTTTTACGTTGCTTCTCCCCACTGTTAAGAGTACATAATTGTCTAAAAAACCTTTAAAGTATAAAGTATCATAAATAAGACAAAATTACTTTTCAAGGCTGCCACTTTAAATAAAGCAATTACTTTTTCAGAGTATTTCAAAAAAAAAAAAAAAAAATATGTAAAGACAAAACCTTCTTTGATATGGAGATAAATAAAATACGTCCGAGCATACTTTAAATTATTAAAAATCAGGAAACTTTTCTTGTAATAATTAAAACTCTTGCAGAAGCAGAAATCTGAAAGAAATTTCAACAATGCAAAAAATTGAAAACCCAGAAGTTCATAAAAAGAAAGTTCCTGGGATAAACTTATACTTTAAGCATGACTGGAATTCTTTTCTTTCCCCAAAAAAGATTCGAAAGTCCGACTTCTTGCAAAGACAATGTAGAACAGCCCTCAGGCAATTATAAATAGCATTCATCTACGTGGTCCAAAAAACCACTACTCCTGTCATTGCCCGCATCAGTCTTTCAAGAAAGATCAATACTTTTCGATCAAAGTCTAAAAAAATTAGCACAATAATGATTGGAAAGGGAACACCTTTATGGATTGCTCGTTTCACATGCACTGCAAACCCCATTGGACTCGTACTATTTGTGTACCAAGTATAGGCTTTTCACTTTTACTAAGGGGGCGAGACTCGGTGGGTAAAATATATGGGGGGGGGGGGATTAGACCAAGATTTCCAGACACCACTTTTCTCATGATCCACCGCCGACCAAACGGTATAGTGGTTAGCGTGCTGGCTTCTAGACCGCGAGGTTGCGGGTTCGAGTCCCGTGTTGGCATGGGTGTTTGTAAATGTATGTTGGCTTGTCTAATGACGAATGTTTCGGCGCATTATAGCCCTCGTGTTGCTGACGGCGCCAGATAATCTGAAAACAACCAACCAACCTCATGATCCACCTACTAAATATGCTGAAATTTTCTCGGTATACCACGCACCCCCCCGGTTGACGCGTCCCCCCATTTTACAATAAAATACCCATGCGTCCCTCCACTTCTAAAATTACTGAAATCCCCCCCCCCCCTTTTAAACACTCTCAATCCGTCTAAAAATTACTAAAGAAAAATAACATTAATCTTTCAATGTAGTGACACTGAGAAGAAATGATTTAAAAGTTTTCAAATGTAAAAAAAAAAAAAAAAAAACTATGTTGTATATGTATATCAAACTGTTATAAAATTGTATTATACTACTTGGTATAAAGATATAAGTATTTTTATTAACAAATACTGTTATACTTGATCAACTTTTAACTTTGTGGGAACTTTCTTTTAGGTAAAATTTCTATTTTTGCTTCATATAAAGACAAGCTATTTTTTACAGAATTTTTTTTTAATGTAATTTTATGAAAGTATGCACATTTGGAAGCACTATTTAAATCTAAATAGCCAGTTATGTATATAATGTTGAATTATTACTTCATTTTATCTCTTACTTCCAAGTAAAAAAACAAAGTCCCGGAATATTCATTAAAATAACAATAAATTTTGAATCTTTGTTCAAAATTAATGTTAAGAAGTATAAATTATCTCTTTATTAGTTATAATATGTATTTGTATTTATGTATTTTATAGTAAAAATATTAACATTTATCGTTGGAGGGGGAGGGGTGCACTTGTCACCAACTTTTGGGCTCCCCCCCCCCCCTTCCCACTTTTCTTTTATGAAATTGCACAATAGAGCTGCTACATTTACTTGATTCTCATAGAGGAGTGGATAGTGTCCGTGTGCTTACAAATATTGTGTTTACTTTCTATTTTAATGAGATTGTTTTTGGTTTAGAACATTTTAAAATGTTTTTTTTTTTTAATTAATATTTTATATTGGAAAAACACATTTCTACAGATTTTTAGAGCGGGGGCGATATAATACCTCTGCCCTCACTGTTGGTGGAGTACGAGGACCCTCCTCCCTTTGTCCTCGTGTAGTTGACATCTATGGTACCAAGTGATCCATATACATATACATTCATTAGAAACAGGCATAATATAAAGGGATAAGAAAACAGGTCTGCCTGATGACAATTTTAAGTGTAAAGCTGAAAGAGGTTTATCACAATACAAACAAAAGATAAGAAAATGGTTTCATCTAATTATCAAAAAGTAAAAATGATTCAGTGTCACCATGTTGAAGTAAACAAAATGCTAAACCTCGGTATCATTTTCTAACAGCATTTTGATAATTGTTTTATATTCTTCATCTTCTCTTCACTATACATTTACCACAAATGTAGATGCATAAAGAACTTAGTTCATTTATGAGACGTTGCATGCCAGAACGGACCGTCCCACAATTTGATTTTTGTTTCTATCTCGTTTTCTTCAAAACCATTCATATCAAAATGGATTAGATGTGATTTATTTCACGGTTAACTTAGTTAGCCATTAGATAAACCACATTTGGTTTTCTAACATGAATAGATTTACTGGTTGGAGGAGATGGAAAAAGCGAAGTAGATTCAGCCAAAATCAAATTGTGGGATTGTCCGTTCTGGCACTCACAAGGAGACCTTACGGTCTCGGAAATTCAGATCGGGATGAAATTTGGCAGATTGATAGTATACCTTAAGGGTATCCACACTGTAAAGTAATGAAGCGCACTAGCCAGAAGATTCCGAGAAAATAGGCTTTAAAGTGTTAGGCGTAGCTTAGATACTAGTTAGGATTTTTGATTCGCAACTCCCGGTGGCTAAGTGGTCAGCGCGATGGGTTCCCGTACGGGCGATCTGGGTTCGATACCTCGTGAGGTAGTTTTTTTTCTTTCTTTCAATTTATAAAGTGACTGTTACAGCTAATTGAAATTTGAATAAAAGATAATACTTTATTTTTAAATACGTAATGTATTTTTAATGAAGGTACATTAAAACTCTATTTACTATTTTCACAAACAAGTGATCATAAATTTTGAGATATTATAAGATGTAGAGAAGTAAGTGATTTTCACAAAAAACATGAAGAACCAGTTTCTATATGGAAGAGTATGAATGCTGTCCTATTGTACACAAGCAGGTAGTCAGAAATTTTCAAAACCCTAAAGGCACTTTGCGAAGTCTATTTTTATAGACAGGTAAAAAATCTATTAAAGCGTATACAAAATTGCGCGTATCTGGTTAAAAATAATAGAGAAATAATACCTGTGAAGACTGCATAAAAATACAATCAATAGTCTATCATCAACTGTCATCATCAATTTTTAATAAAATGATCCGGTATGCCTGATATGCTTCCAAGTTTTCTGTTGAAAGATATATTTTCATGAATGTTAATGAAGTATGTTTTCCAACGAATCTTTTACAAAAAGGTTGTTTCTGTAAATAATCTTCCTTTATAAATTGTGCAAGATGTCAAAACAGTTTTTGTTTTCCATGTTTTTATGATAAGTGTCATTCTGGTGTATGTATATAAATAAATAATTGATAAATAAAAACTTTATGTCAAAATCCATAGATAAATTAAGTCCTACCCTAATTTTGTTGCCGTGGTAATTAGAATTTTAATTTATATCTATTAAATGTATCTCTATTTTCTCTATTAAAAATACATTACGTATTTAAAAATAAAGTATTATCGTTCATTCAAATTTCAATTAGCTGTAACAGACACTTTAAAATATATTGGGAAGAAAAAAAACCTACCTCACGAGGTATCGAACCCGGATCGCCAGTACAGGAACCCAGCACGCTGACCACTCAGCCACCGGGCAGTTGCAGAGTAAAGATCTTTACTAGTATATAAGCTGCAAGTAATACTTTAGAGCTTGTTTTCTCGGAATCTTCTGGCTAGTGCGCTTTATTGCTTTACAGTGTGGATACTCTTAAGGTATACTATCAATCTGCCGAATTTCATCCCGATCTGAATTTCCGAGACCGTAAGGTCTCCTTGTCAGTGTCTTATATATACCAGTCAAATCTCTTAAGTATTACCAAGTACAGTCAAAACCCCATTAAAGTGAAGTCAAAGGGGCCGCTGATATTTTTCGTGTTAACCGAATTTCATGTTAAAGGAATAAATTAATGTTAAGTTTTAAGCACAGAGAACTGTCTTACTTCGCGTTAAACAGGATTTCATGTTAACGGAGTTTGATTGTATTTTTATCCAGCATTAATGAATCACAGTGACTTTATTTCAAACCAAGTGTATGCTTTCGAGAACTTAATAACAAATAAGGTAAACTGAAGGAAAATTTTGTTTTCTTTAACACATTTTATTCAATTAAGAAAATGAAATCCTGGAAGAAAAGAGTAAAAAAGTGTTAACCGATCATAAAAAAACTCCCAAAAGTGATGGGACACTAAATATTTCCTACAAGACAAAATTGTCCGCTCAAGTGTGGTTTTACCCATTATCTATTACATACTATCACTACGACTGGTACCTTGCGGCTTGTATCTGAACATTGCTAGGGGTCTGACTTTTTATTCTACGAAAAATTGAGTTTACTTCAGTCAGAGAATTTTCAATGGGAGTAATGAGCTGTTAATTGTATACTGGCATACTGCAAGGGATGCAGCTTGTGCTTGTTTACAGATATACTTTGAGAGTAGCTCCAGACAGATATTCACACACAGAGGAGTATCACCTCAGATTTTGGCTGACTGCAATTTGCCTAGAGAACGCAAAAAAATATAAGCCGTTGCGGATAGAAAGGGCGAACTCAGCAAAAGGTGGTTTTCAGAAAAACGTTTTTGAAAAGCTTTTCATGTATTTATTTTCCCATGCTTGGTATCATTCTCTGCGTATTTTGAGAGGGAAAGAAAGGCGAACTCGACATGAAAAAAGTACCTGTAAAATTGTAAAGGGTCTAGATTCGGAAGGCGAATTTTTTTTTTTTTTTTTTTTTTTGTTCCCTGTTGCTGAGTTCGCGCTTCGTATCCGCAACGCCTCATACGAATAGAAGGAGGAGGGAATGATGGGTGACATTGCAAATAAAGAAGAACATGAAGATGAAGAAGAGTAGTTTTCAGACGAAGATCTCATTCGCCTTCTTCCTTTATGTTTTATTTTCTCATGCTTGATATCATTTTCTGCGTATTTTGAGAGGGAAAGAAAAGCGAACTGGACGTGAAAAACTTACATGTAGAATCTGTGAAGGTTCTAGATTCGGATGGTGAATTTTTTTTTTGTTCCATGTTGCTGAGTTCGCCCTTCGTATCCGCAACGCCTCATATGAATAGAAGGGGGGGGGGGGATGATGGGTAGCATTGCAAATAAAGAAAGAACATGAATATGGAGAAGAGTGGTTTTCAGACAAAGATCTCATTCGCCCTCTTCCTTTATGTTTTATTTTCGCGTGTGTTTATTTTCGCATGCTTGATATCATTTTCTGCGTATTTTGAGAGAGAAAGAAAGGCGAACTGGACGTGAAAATTGTACCTGTAAAATCTGTGAAGGGTCTAGATTCGGATGTCGAATTTTTTTTTTCTAATTCTCCCTGTTGCTGAATTCGTCCTTCGTATCCGCAACGCCTCATATGAATAGAAGGGGAGGGAATGATGGTTGGCATTGCAAATAAAGAAGAACATGAAGATGAAGAAGAGTGGTTTTCAGACGAAGATCTCGTTCACCCTCTTCCTCTATGTTTCTAGTTCAGAAGTATGTTCTGTTCTTTTGCAAGACTACCATATGAATCTAGAAAAATTTAAAGCTAATTAAATTCTATTTTTCAAATATTGAATTTATTTTTTATAATGAAACATTACATCAGAAATAATGCAAAATGAATACAATTTAGATGAATGATCAACTAAAGCATCCTCTTAATAAAGCTAAAATCACTCTTACAGCAGTAAAAATGGTATATTATTTTTGTTGTTTGTGTATGTATGTGTGGTTTTAAAGGAAGCTACAGTTTTATTCCGTCGTGATGAAATTTTACACACCTAATCTTTGAAATAAGTGGAAGGTAACTGGTTATTTAAAATTTCAAAATACCTCCCTCTCCTCCGTTTTCAAGGGGTATGAGCATGAAATCTGTAGTTTTATTCCAATCTTGATGAAAGATTCCACACTTAATCTTCGAAACAAGAGGAAGGTAACTTCCAATACTCACCCCTCCGCTCCCTATCCCACCCCTTTAAGGCTTTTCAAACATTTAAAAAATCATGAAATCTATCTACAGTTTCTTTTTTCCGATCTTGATGAAATTTTGTATTCTTGATATTTGAAACGATAGGAAAATTCCAGACTGCTTAAGGGGACTCTGTATCCCTTGTTTTCACAAGCAATAATAAAAAAAAAGAAATCAGGAAATACATTGAAAAATGAAAAAGAAGACAGAATTTGAAATTTGAAGAATTTTTTTTTTTTAATTAAATTTTAAAAATTTAGAGCATATGATGCTAATTTTTTTTTTATTTTAATAAAATTTAGTTTTTACTTCGTAATGCATCCAAATATGTAAAAATTATAATTTTAAAGGCTTAAATTAAAAATAAAGTTTGAAGGGTACCAAGTCCTTTAAGATTTTAAAACCTTTCTTCTCCCCTCCTCCTTTTCACCCCTTTAGAGGCAGGATAATAACTTGAGATCTACTGAACCAATTTTAATCGAGTTTTATAGGTATCTTGAAAATCTAGACCGTCAATCATCTGTGAATTAACCACCACCATTACCACTTGCTCTTACCACTCCCCATTGCTTCGCGTACCTCCGCATGGCGCAGAACTCTCCTTATCCTACTACTTAAGACTCGCCATTTCCACGCACACAGTCCATTACAAAATCTGCTCATTTCGGTACCCTCTATCTGGCTCTACATTTTTACCAGATATTTTATAAACACCCTGTAAATCACCCTCTGACGAATTAGAACTGAATAAAACTCAGAACTTCACATTTCAAACCCGAAATCATAATTTCTTTTATTAAAACGCGAAAATTAAAAAGCAACTGCAATCATGAAGAAATTACGGTATTAAATCAGTTAGACAAATCTCAAAATTCCCTTGAATGTAAAGGTTGCGAAAATATTACATTTGTTTAGGAAATATTTCGTTGCCTGAAACCCGAGCAAAAAAACTTTAAATAAAGTATTTATTCACTAAATCAAATGAAGCAAAATTTAAATAAACATACAAAGTCAAAGATAATATATAACTACAAAAACTAATTGAAGATAAATTCGAATAAGAACCATCTCCTTTCAAGAAGACGAAACACGACAAAACCTCCTTAAACGTGGGAGTGATAGACTAATAAAGATCGTTAATCAAAACAAAAAACATTATATAACATCAATGCCCAACAAAAGTTCTAGAAAAAATAAAATAGTGCTCTTTATTCTGACAACCAATCAAAATATAAATGAGTAATACCTCTCTTTGGCGCATGCGCAAGGATACCGCACGTCATCAAGCTCATAAACAACAAAAACTAATCGATTGGCTTATCCATTCTGGATATACAGTAGGATATCTCGATTTCTTCGATTTAGACACAGTTTAGAATCTGAAAATGTCTGACCCCTCAAATGTTTTCTTTTTTAGGACCCTGAATTTGAAATGACAAAAAAAAAAATTATCTAAATTTTTTTTACATAAGGTCGGTTGGGGTAAATCGGCCAAGTTTTAACAACGAGGTTAACATTTCTGACCTTAATAGGTATATGATATCAAACAAGTTTTTACTAAACTATCGGACTTGCTAACATAAGCTTAAATTGATTGTATTTAAATATATGCGATTTTATTTTGATGTCGGCGCATTATTAATACTATTAATAAAATATATTAATAAATTTTATGTCAGGTGGTTAATAACTAGACCACATGATAAAGGTGTAATATAATATTGAATAGTCTGATGTGGTGTGACTAGGCCTGGGCAAACACTGTTATGCTTTAATGAAAAAAAAAAAAAAAAAAAAAACCCTCATATTTATTTAAATGTAGCAAAGTTGAAGCTAGAAACAAAGCAAGAGCACCGCTCGCTGTGACTAAGTCAAAGTTTGTACACAAAATAAACACAATTCACATGTTTAATTGATCATTTATTTATAAAATATAATACTTAACATTACTTTTCGAAAATAAAAATGAAAAAGTATAGAATTTAATTATTTATTTGCTCTAAAAGATTGGGAATCTAAGTCAACAAAATAATGAGTTAAAACTAAAAACATAAAGGCCTACAATTTTTATTCAAACATCTCACAAATATTTTAAATTCTTATCTAAAAAAAAAACTCATAGAAATAATTTTTGGTTCCTCAATTGCACAAATGACAGGACTCGTAACTGGCCCATTTACCCCGTAAAAGCAAAAACTCACGGGGTAAGTGGACCATCTATCCTAACTTTAAAACGTTCAGAATACATGTGCAAAATAAAGTATAGCATTGTAAGTTATGTCTTGTTTAGTAATGCTAATTAACAAGCATGACAAAAATACTTGTCTTGATACTTAAAAAAATCACTAAAATGACCATCTCGTCACTATGTTTCAAGGAGGGGAAAAAAAAAAAGGAAAAAAAGCACAATATTGTTATGTTGTACTATAGCAACCAAACGCACAAGGTAAATTGGTTTAGTTGTTTGAGAAAGAAGAAACATTCCTGAAATACTGCCAATTGTTCAAAATTTAAATACGGTTTTGCAAAGCACTGCTTATGACGCAGTTACCCCCTGAGTCCAATTACCCCAACCAACCGTATCTCACGCTGACTTCGAAATTTCCATTTTTTAAAAAAAATTTTAATTTAATTTCGTCTAAAAAACTAGATTTTCTTGTTCAAGAAAATCATTTTTGAAAATGCCTGATCACTCAAAAGTTTTATTTTAGAAACTATAATATGGAGACAAAAAATGTCCCTATTTAGACAACTTTTATAAATACCCCACACTCAGAAACATCCTTTTAAAAAAAAAAAGATTTTCGACGAGGAACTAGGTTTTGTTGTTGAAGACAGTTTTTTGAGTCTGAAAACGCATCAACGCACAAAAGTTACCTTTTATTACCCTGATAATGGAAAAAAATTCAATTTTGACGTTTTTTTAATAAATCATACTTAATTACAAGTATGATTTATTTAAAAAAAACAAAAACAATTCTCTGGATGACGCACGGAATATATATTTTTTTCTAGTAGAAAACAAATTAGAATTCTAAAGTTATGACGAATCCGGTAATTATGTTTCTGTTTAATTAAATGGTGACAAAGCTATACGCTAAAAATAATTATTTTAACTACGTAAAATAAACACTTAAAACCCACTAACCCACGGACATCCATGGAGCTAATATACGAACCAGTCGAAGACCTATTGACATAGTTCTCACGCTTTCTATTCTAATTACGCCTTTTGTGAACTAAAGTTTCTCCACATCCAACTGCTACCAGATTTTCCATGCTTTTTTTTTCACAAAATAAATGACTTTTAGTTTAAACGGGTTTTCTTTTGCATTGTGTGTGTGCGCGTGCGTATATGCGCGCGCGCGTATAATGGCTTACCTTCTATAAAAGCATCACAAAAAGAAAAAGGTTTCAGATATTATTTCACATTTTTTGACGAAATGCAAAAACAAGACGCGAAATATCTATTTATTCATGTTCAATGGATATTTTCTGGTAGTATGTGTATAATGTAAATATAGTCAAGTTTTAGGTCGAAAATTTTAAAAATTAGAAATTTCGAAGCCAGTATGGAATTTTTAAAATTTGTCTAAACGGAAATTTTTTATTCCATGTATATTGTCCTAAAAAGAAACTTTTCAGGGAATTTTTTTAATTTAAAACTCGAAAACAGTCCTGAAAACAAAATCTAGTTTTTTGACAAAAATTAAAAAAAAAAATGCAAATTTCGAAACTATAGTGTGGAATATTTAAAAATTGTCCATTTTCAAAAAATATATCATCCCATATTCAGGATCTTAAAAGGAAAATTTTGAAGGATCAGGCGTTTTCAAAATCAAAATTTTGTCGAAATCGAAGAATTCTCGTGACACCTTTTCTATGCAAGATGTCAAAAAGTGACAACCCATCCTTAAAATCTAATATTTGGAAAATCATTATTCATAGGGGATCGCAACAACTTTTATATTTATTGGTTAATCAATGAAACTCGGAAAAACAATAGTAAGTTTTCTGGCAAACCCTGCATCATAGTGCAATTCGTCTCTTATAACTGTACTCTTTGACTTATGAAAGGGATGGTTTGAGAATTGTAATCAAATTTCTTTAAAAATTCATATTTTGATATTCCTAAAAGATTTTTCATTTGAAAAATGGAATTCCATGTTCATATATTTATTGATTTACATTCTGAAAGAAATGAGTTATATAGTTATAGTGTAAATTTTTAATTTCATTTCTTTCCCCCAAGCGTATTGGAACATCCTGATTTAAAAAAAAAAAGTGGTCCAGAAATATTGTCTGTCTGTGTGTACGTGGTCAGAATAACTCCCGAACAAATTGACCTACGATTTTCAAATTTGTTGAGCGGATTAGTTATGGCCATGAGACCTATCATAAAGGTTTTCGTCAAAATAGCACTTGCTCATAAGGTTGAAATCATGAAAAATCACGAAAAAAATCCTGTTTTCCAGCAATCGTTAAAAAACGGCTTGAACGATTTTGATTTAAATTTATATGCTAATGCTTCTTAAAGTGTTTTAATCGTCCCCATCTCTGAAATTCCTGTCGTAATGTGATAAAAGCGCATTAAGTTGAAAAACGTGTGCCTTTAACCCAGAGCTCCCTGCCTTTGAGCATCGTGCATCATCGATTGAATTCTTTCTGTTTCACGAACAAGAAAGGACGATTTAAGATCTATCGAATAACATCGCCAATTTCACCATTTCTGCTTTTTTTTTTTTTTTTTAGCCTTATGTAAAAATTATTACCAAAAATATCGCCAAATTGCCCATTTTAATAAAAGAGTAAAAATATGAAAACCGTAAATAACACCATATCAAATTTTAATGCAATGACTAATATTATAGTGTAATTAAAAGTTTTGCGATGTTCCACACCCCTAGTCTTCATTCATATGTCTATCTTTTTTTTCTTCTTTTTCCTTTTTTTCCTTTTTTTTTTAAGAAGTGATGAGGAGGGTAGTTTGTACGGAATAACGTGAATTCTGTAAAAGGAATTTAAAATACCTCAAACTTTGATAATAACATTAATGGAAAATGATAATTTCCTGATTGTGATAAAATATGTTTAACAAATCTTTGAAATATATCTAAACAGCAAACCAAATAGCTATTCATTTTTGAATTATGAACGTATTAAATCAAGAATCATTTTTTTTTAATCTTTTCAAAATTATCAAAGGAAAAGTAGGTGCTATACTTAAATGCTTAGTCATTGAAAATTTCTATAAATGATGCCTATCAAATGAGAATTAAAGTGAAGTTGTCTGTACCGTACAAGTTACGTTAAAGCAGCATGGCTACGTAATGCCAGAAGCAATAAATTATAAAAACTAACTTCATAAAAGAGTAAACTCTTTGAGAAACAATTCTGTGTTCTATAATAATCCGTTAAGATAAAAAATACAACTTTATTAGAATTCTGAATAAAAAAGCGGAACCATAAAACGTGCTTCACAAAAAGCAATTAAGTCATTTATAATTTAATATACTCTCTTCTAAAATGAAATAATTGAATAAGAGTATAAACTTAACGAATAGCTGCAGTTTTTTACTTGGAAACTTTTATTTAATCCTGCCGTTATTTGTCTTCCTCTTTGTAGCTACATAAATATTTATTTAAAACTTTTTCTATAAATAGCAACAACAAAAAATTAAGGTAGCAATGTTTCTTAGCGAAAAAAGTTGGTAGTACTATGTTTCAACAATATTGCATTGTTCTTACTAATGGGATGCAGGGACTTGCTGAGATATGATATCGGCCCGGTGATTTTAAATTTCTGCCAGCCCAAATTTTCGATGTAATCCTTAGTCATATCTTAATGATTATAGTTAATAATAAAATAATTCCAATAATCAATATTGATAATTAAATAGTTTTGATAATTAATATATTTTATTGTTTAAATATTTGTATTTAATAATTGTTTTCAATAATTAAATAGTTTTATTATAGTTTTCAATAATTTTATAGTTTTATTAATTTTAATAATTGAATTGTTTCATTAATTTTAATAATTGAATTGCTTCATTACTTTAAATAATTGAATTAAACTTCATTAATTTTAATAATTGAATTGTTTTATTAATTTTAATAATTAGTTTAATCTTTCAAATTGTCTCTACTATATATAACTTCTTGAAAAGAACTTGGTTTCTCATAAACCATTTACAGTTGGTTGCTAAAACTAAGTCAAGGAAATGTAAATTTCAAAATAAAGAATGTCCATGTTATTAAAAAATTACCTCCGAAATTATAATATATATATAATTTCCTTTTATAACCCTGATAATGGATAGAAATTCAATTTTGATTTTTTTTTTTTTTTTTAATATCTTATACTTGATTATAAGTTTAAGCAATTCTCTGGGTGACGCACGAAATATTTTGGCTCTCTTTTTCTAGTAGGAAACAAATTAGAATTCTAAAGTTATGATGAATCCCGTAATTATGTTCCTGTTTAATTAAATGGTGGCAAAGCTATACGCGAAAATTAATTATTTTAACTACGTAAAATAAACACTTATAACCCACTAACTCACGGACATCCATGGAGTTAACGTACGAAACCAGTCAAAGATCTATTGACATATTTCTCACGCTTTCTAATTAAGCCTTTTGTGAACTAAAGTTCCTCCACATCCAACTGCTACCAGATCTTCCATGCTAATTTCTTCTGAAAATAAATTACTTTTAGTTTAAACGGTTTTTTTTTAAATTTTTTTTAGTGTGTGTATAACGGCTTACCCTCTATAATAGCATCACATGAAGAAAAATGTTTCAGATATTATTTCAGCGTTTTTGACGAAATGCAAAAACAAGAAGCGAAATATCTATATTCATGTTCAATGAATATTTTCTGGTAGTATGTGTATAATGTAAATGGTCAAGTTTTAGGTCGGAAATTTAAAAAATTAGAAATTTCGAAGCCACAGTATGGAATATTTAAAATTTCTCTAAACGGATTTTTTTTGTTCCATGTATATTGTCCTAAAAAGAAACTTTTTAATTTCAAACTCAAAAAACAGTTCTGAAAACAAAATCTAAATTTTTGACACAAATTTAAAAAAAAAAAAAATTTAATTTCAAACTCGAAAAACAATCCTGAAAACAAAATCTAATATTTTGACAAAAATTTAAAAAAAATCAAATTCAAATTTCTAAGCTAGTGAGGAATATTTAAAAATTGTCCGTTTTCAAAAAATATTTTAATTCCTAATTCAGGGTCTTAAAAGGAAACTTTTGAGAGATCAGGTGTTTTCAAAATCAAAATTTTGTCGAAATCGAAGAATTCGAGACACCTTTTTCCATGCAAGATGACAAAAAGTGATAACCCCTCTTTAAAATATAATATTTCGAAAACCATTATTCGTAGGAGATCGCAACAACTTTTACATTTATTGGATAATCAATAAAACTTGGAAAAACAATAGTGAGTTGTCTGGCAATCCCCGCATCATAGCGCAATTCGTCTCCTATAAATGTACTCTTTGACTTATGAAAGGGATGGCTTGAGAATTGTAATCAAATTTCTTTAAAAATTCACTTTTTGATATTCTTAAAAGATTTTTCATTTGGAAAATGGAATTCCATGTTCATATATTTATTGATTTTCATTCTGAAAGAAATGAGTTATATAACGTTTATTTTTACTTTCAATTGCCCATATGTTTACATAGGGTAATAAAAGTATATAGCATTCGGTCAAAAAAAAAATTTCCTTTTCTCCACAAATTGGAACATCCTGATTTAATAAAAAAGTTGTCTAGAAATAATGTCTGTCTGAGTGTACGTGGTCAGAATAACTCCCGAACAAATTGACCTACGATATTCAAATTTGTTGCGCGGGTTAGTGGTGGCCATGAGACCTATCATAAAGGTTTTCGTCAAAATAGCACTTGCTCATTTATTTATTTATTTATTTATTTATTTATTTATTTATTTATTTTATTTATTTATTTATTTATTTATTTATTTATTTATTTATTTATTTATTTATTTATTTATTTATTTATTTATTTATTTATTTATTTATTTATTTATTTATTTATTTATTTATTTATTTATTTATTTATTTATTTATTTATTTATTTATTTATTTATTTATTTATTTATTTATTTATTTATTTATTTATTTATTTATTTATTTATTTATTTATTTATTTATTTATTTATTTATTTATTTATTTATTTATTTATTTATTTATTTATTTATTTATTTATTTATTTATTTATTTATTTATTTATTTATTTATTTATTTATTTATTTATTTATTTATTTCATAAAAATATTTTAGCAACAGGAAAGAGTTAATTCAATGGTCGGTTAAATGCTATTTTAAAGCGATTGGATGACGGAAAATTGGTTTATTAGTATTCCATAAAAGTGACTTTTTAGTGACAGTAACAGCCCCAAAATTTGATAGAATGCTTTGTCATTCGCATCGAATCTATCTGCCAAGTTTCAGCCTGATTGGATGACGGCAAGGGAGTTAATTTGGCCTCCGCAGATTTTCCCGCCATCGACACACACACAAAATCGAAGTTAATATAAAGGATTTAAAAATTAGTTTGAGTTTATGAGCTTTTCACAAAAAAAAATAACAAAAAAAATACCTCTATTTGGTAAAAAAAAAAATTGAGTGGTATGAAACCAATCACAAATATTGTTTAATTTTAAAATGAGTGTTTGTCTTAGTAAAAAATTAAACAAGTATTTTCGGAGCTTTGATAAGCATGTAATAAACGTGAAAATATAAATAAATTTTATTTATTTCTAACTGCATTTTTTAACAGTGCAACTTAAAGTTTCTAAGTCACTCCCTTATTTACAAGGAAGAAGAAAGATAACCGATATCCGTCGACCAGTTTTTGTCCCTCGTTATCCTATCTAAAATTCCCAACTATCGGTATTATTTTCTGGAATAGAGACCCCATTCCCGAATGAAACAAAGGAAGCAGCTTTCCATATAGCTAAGAAAAAAAAAGAATGGCAAAAAGTCATCAAACCGTTTGTACTTAAGGCCAAACTAAAGTTTTTGTTAGAACCAAAAGAAGAAGCTAAAGTAACAGAACAAAATTACTGTGACTTTAGAGGTTTTCTGAGTAAATTTCTTGCATTGTTTTATTTCTCAATGCTAACAAATAAGTTTTTTTTTTTTTTTTTTACTCTCCTGAAGCAATGTGGCTGCAAAAGATCAAAGTTCTTGTTATAATAAAAGCTGAGCTGTGTGTTGTCCAAAACTGGACTAAGCTCGGTCAACATAATATTCATTGAAAGTTCAGTGCTTTTATAGTAGGACTGGGTGAGAAAATACTGAGGCGCCTTTCTAGATTTTAACCATGAATTCCAAAAAATTACTTTAAAAAAGTAAGTTCGACGAAAACCTTCAAGAAACTTTGCTAAACTTTTATCTTTTAAATAATGACATATTTTGATGAATATTCTGCTAATCTGTATGTGTTGCGACACAATTACTTAAAAGCATTAAAATGCTTTAAACAGTGTTTCGATTGCAGCAATTATCCTAGCCAGGGTTTGAGTTATGCCGACAACACAATAAAAATTCACTGTATGTCCTATGTCTGCAATCTTAACTTATGTGAAAACGAGGATAATTTTAAATTAGCCTCGTTTATTAAGATTAATTTTCTCAGCTGCAAGTAGAAACAAAATTAATGGAGAAGTTCAGCAATTGCAGAAGACTTTGCTTGAGGGAGGTCTTTTTGACATTTTGGTTGGTGGCAAATTGATTTTGAGAGCAGAATGAAAAAGAAAAGATACTTTATTTCAACTGAAATCAAATGTAAATTGGGAAAAAAGCTTCATTCATTGTGTGATTTGATTCCACGTGGGGCTACTTAGCTCATATGAGAGAATGGGAATAACGCAAGTGAGAAAGGTAGGTGCTTTCTATTGACCGATGACCTCAAAAAGAATGAATTCTTTTGAAGAGAGGATAACGCAAAAGTATACCGACTTCAACTGGTTCCCGGAGAGCTCACCCCCAGAGACCTAGGCTGGTAACAATCCGTTATAGTTTTACTTGGCTGGGGAAATCTGGGCCAAGACAAACTTCGCTTGTTTGGTTTGGAGTGTTATGACACATGACGGTATTAGCTTTTGGTAAAATATTACCTGTAGCATGTAAAGAACGTTTAGTATGGTATGGTATGGTATGGTATTCTATGGTATGGTATGTAGTATGTTTGATATCATTCAATGCAACAATGCAAGACTCATGTATCCAGGACCCTATCAAGATTTCGAGGCAAGAGAAGCCAGCCTACCAACGAACCAACATTGTAATATATCGGGGGCTGACCAGTAGCGATCCGATACAACTTTTGTGGGGAGACCTCTGAAAATGCCGACTGCAAATGAAAGTTTGCCGACTCATTTTACTTTCTGTAATGTAGAAAAATAGAACAAAGAGTTTGCGTGTGTATGTGGGTCTATAGAGAGCGACTTCCAATTGGCGTAGGTCTCTGAAATTTTCAACATAAGTATTTTGGCCTTCTAATTGTACGTATGAGAAGCAGAAAACAAAAGTTTTAATTACTTTACTTACTTAATATTTTTAATTAAGTTTATATATATATATATATTGTTACGAGTTTCTGTATATTTGTAAATATTTCGTAGCATTAATTATGTCAAAAGATAAATTTATGTACATTTCGCATAAGGCAGTGCCAGGGTTTGTTTTCTTGCAATGTGTCTCTTAATGCTTGATAACGAGTTTTATAGAGATAACTCTGGGAAGCGAGTTTTACAAGGAGCAGGGCATTTAACATTATGGTAACGGAAATCTCACCAAATTGACGAGATAGAGCCAAGTTGGCGTCGGTTTTGGCGACTAATTTTTGTCGCCAAATTTAGCTAGAAATCTCCGAATGTCGCCAAACTTGGCGACCATTTGGCGACGATTTCGGTCCCCATGTACATGTATAGGACTTTTCGAGTACGATCTGGAAAGTCCTCCAAATTTCTATCTCTAAAAGATTCCCGAAGGATTGACTTTCCTATATAAGCCCGGGCATGAGTCCGTTAGTGGACTGGAATTACTGAGTTGAGATACTGAGTTAGCTGTCTCTCAGTGAGCATTCAGAGTAGTTCTAAAGCAAACTGTATTGCATTGTCTTTTGCGGCGATTTGTAGCAGTTGTGAAGTTTTTTTTTTTAACTGCTGTTTGAGCTCTATTGTTGTGTAAAGAGCTGTGTTGAGTCTTCTAGAATGAGAAGTTCAGGTTTTGAAAGAGAATCTGTGAAGAGTATAAGATATAAGCGACTTCTAATAAGCGTAGCACTGGGACATTTTAAACATAGGTAGTTTGGCCTTCTAATTTTAAATATCACAAACAGTTAAAATTAGAAGGCCAATTAGAATTTTTTTTATTACAAGTGAGTCACAACTTAAATTATGGGTACATTCAATTCAGGACTGTTTGAATTTGTGAGACTGTGAGATTATTCTATAAGTACAACTAGCTGTGTGGCCCCGCGTTGCGAAAACCCGTCATTGTGTATAGTTCCTAGCTTTTGCTTCACGAACCATGTTTGCTTCGTTCGCTGAAGGGTTCATTGATACGCATATTTTTAGGAGAATTGGAAACGCATGTATGTGTGGAAATAGTGTTACTTTCGTGCACGATAAGATGAACATATTCGAAAAATGTAGTGGTATTTCCTGGCATTTGCTTGTATCGAACATATTCTGGAGAACAAGCGGAAAATTCTGTGGGAGGGTTTTTCAATCAAGTACTAAGTTTACTCGCGTATTTTTCTCTAAATAAAAATTCTCTATGCAGAACTTTGTTACCCCATATGTGCGCATGTCCACCGACTTGGAGGGGGGGGGGGGAAGAATGCTCACTATACGTGCCCCCCATCTCTAGAACGGCCCGCAGTTTAGTGATGGCTTATAATCTTGAAAATAAATTTGACTTAAAATAAAAATATATATATATAAGATACATTTTCCAAATCAAAATGACAAGAGATGCAAAATATTTCTGGTGAAGAAGACCCTTAAAGACCCCCCCCCCCCCACCACACACCATTCCAATTACGCACCCCCCCCCTCCCCACCTTCTCACCAACAGTAAAAAGAAGGCGACAGAAATCCAGTTGGAGGTAGAAGGAAGGGGGAAGAGTATGATGTATATTTTACTTCTTTGAAAATTTATCAAGGGAACTTTTAAACTCAATAGCTTTTACCCTTTAGGAAATATTTATAATTGTCCCTCTATGAGTCTGATGGATGTCTGCTTCATCAGAATGAGAGCTACCCGATTTTTATATCCTTTATATTAACTTCGATTCTGTGTGTTAATGGCGGCGGAATCTGGGAGACCTAATTAACCCCCTTGCCGTCATCCAATCGGTCTGAAACTTGGCAGATAGATTCGATGTCGTTGACAATGCATTCTATTTGAAATTTTAGTTGCCTCTAAAAGGTCGTTTTTACTGAATACTAAAAAACCAACTTGCTGCCATCCAATTGGTTTAAAATAGCATTTAACTGACCATTAAAGAAATTCATTCTTGTTGCAGATTTTTTTTAATAAATAAATAAATAATAAAATTGTTTTAATCAGAATAAATAAATGACATTTGGATGTGAGTGCATAAATTCACGTACATTTTTAATAAATAAATTTTGAAACCTAATTTGGCGCACATTTTGCTTATAGAAATGTTTTTGATATTTAAAATTGGAGGCAAACACCAAGCATGCGCTGTTTACAGAATCGACGCTGTGTTAACCAATATAAAAATTTGTAATGCATGTAAAGGATTTTTACTAAAAAATTTGTTTTTATGGATTATATTATTACTTTTTGGTATCCTTTTGGAGTTTAGTAAACAACAATTTTGATTCGAGTGAACATCAATCAATTTACATGAGACACCTAGTCCCAAAGAAAAGCAATGTTAATTGATGAAATTTGTAATCTTATATTGATAAAAAAAAATTATGGTGTTATATTATAAGTTTACAGTATAAAGTGAGAATTTTTCTACAAGGTGGTACCGTGCTTTAGAATGCAGTATTACAGGCAAATAAATTCAAAATTTACTTTAAAATCAAAATAACTTTATTTTTGGTGAAATTATAGAAGGTAAAGATCTCGATCATATATTTATTAGAGTGAAAGATTAACTATGGAACCCATAAAAATTACGACGCGCAAAGCTAAAAATTAAGGATATTTTTTATTCAAATTTTTTATTTTTGGTATCATCTTGTTGACTTACGGTCTATAGTACATTTTGTATCAGAGTGATCTGCATTCAACTTTAATGACCCCATGAGGAATTTTCAGGTGTCGGTACCATTTGAAACTATGTTTATTAATTAAAGTAAAATTTATTTTAAGCAATGTAAAAGTTTTTTTTTTAAGTTATTTGACAGACTTGTTTATATAAATTATTCATAGTTTTTTAGTAATTCTAGTTCATAGTAATTTTTTAGCAAATAAATGAACATGAATTAAATATCAAGTAGGGCCCGGGTCCCGAAAATACGACGTTGTTGGCAAAATAAATTGAACATTTTATTTATAGGCGATATAAGTCTTGGGATAATTGTTTGAAGGAAGAATCATTGTAGGTAAATTTTATAAGTAATTATAATCCAAATATTTTTTTTCTCAAGATTAACTTGTATAACTTTATGAATTTATGAGATGAACTTTATAAATTTATGAGAGGAACTTTAACAAATACACTATGGTTTATTTTTCTTATAATATGAAATTAAAATAAATATTTTCAGTCTAAATATGCATTTATCTTAACATTGACAAAATAACCTCATTTAACATAATTTTGCATAATCCAAATTAAAAAAAAAAACTTACGGATTTCCACCTCAAAATTAACCGGATAACTAATCATGAATTTATTAAAATTTTAACATAAAGAACTACTTAACAAAGTAATTTAATTAAGTAATCAAATACAGAACACACTTAAATTTCACAAAAGGACAACATTTTGTAGCCGAAACTTTTTGATGGAAAATCGCCGAAGTTGTTCTACCACGTTCTTTCTATGGAGAACTTTTTTTAATAGTTTAAAAAAAATTGTATTTGTGTATTGAAAATTAATTTCTATATTCATTTATGATTCAAATTTGCTAAAAAACCATTTTTTTTAGTAACAACAAGAATTCTTTTTTCATTCTGTCACCTGTTATTTCAAAGAGACCTTTTTTTTGGGGGGGTGGGTCCAAATTGTGTTTTTTGTATTGAAAATCACTTTCTACTTGTGCTTGTCTCCCAAGCAACTGAAAGAGCCTTAACCAAATTAAATCCTTTGTAAAATTGTAGTTGTTTATATGTAGTACATAATTGATATAGACCCAAATATAATACGACCCAAACCAACAAGAAGATTCATAAGAACATAATGGTAATTTCATTTTCCATATATTTGCATAGGATAATCTTCTAAAGGGAAAGGGACCGGAACATCTGTGCAACCATGCGACATAATAACTACTCGACTAGACCTTAGGTGAAACAATAAAATTAAATTTTGCATTAACTTGAAATAAAATGTTAATTTTCATAATTCACAGTATACTTCTACAGTTTTAATTTTTACAATTCACAGTGTACTTATACAATGTTAATATTAGCAATTCACCGGTATACTTCTATAGAAGTTTGGTCCTAAAGTCCCATCAGACTGGTTTGGTAGATAGTTCCTCACTTCGACCAAAAACTATACGCTAACACCATAAAGAGCTTTTCAACAAGTTTACAATATTTTGATTATTGTTCATTTGCACCTTGTTTGCAATGGTCGATTCAGTTGTCCAGAATATATATATATATATATATATATATATATATATATATATATATATATATATATATATATATATATATATATATATATATATATATATATATATATATATATATATATATATTATACATACATTTAAATTTCAGGAATACACCAAAAGTGAGTCTTAAATCAATTTTAAATTAAATATTCCTTTTATTATAAGTAGCCTCCACACCAGTCGCGTAACCACAAAAATTTCTGTGAGAGGGACTTTTACCTAAATTTGCTCCAGTATTTCTTTATATAAAAGACAACTTCTGTGCAAAACTTTCTCATCCCATAGTTGTCACATGTCATCAATACTTTTGCAGTTTCTTAATATGCTACCTACATTATGACAAGGCATTAAAATGATTTTTGTACAATTTTCGAGTTATACAAAACAGCTCAACGTGGGACAATATTTTATCAAGATCCCGTATTATCCATATTTTCTAAATTACAAATTAATATGAAATTTTTCTCATTTATTTAAATTCAATTATAGGAGGAGTAATTTTTTAGGTAAGCGGATAAACACCAATATCAGGCTGATTGTACTACTATATATTTATGCATTTGAATTACAAGGGAATGTAGCACTTATACTTCATATCAATCACATCAAAACATTTGAAACATCCATATTTTTACATCTCTTTTAAACTACACTTTATATTGACCTTAAGTAGTCAAAAATAATGCTTAGTGATTAAATTGCTTAGGAGTTTTACAAGTAGTCAAAAATAACGCTTGATGATTTTTTGATGCTAGGAGATTTACAAGCAGTCAAAAATAATGCGTAATGATTTTTTGATGCTAGGAGATTTACAAGTAGTCAAAAATAATGTGCAATGATTTTTTGATGCTAGGAGATTTACAAGTAGTTAAAAATAACGCTTAATGATTTTTTGATGCTAGGAGACTTACAAGTAGTCAAAAATAACATTTAATGATTTTTTGATGCTAGCAGATTTAGAAATCCGTTATTTATTTCCAAGTTCTTGGACGTAATAACTATATTTTAGTGTGATCGGTATTCAAACTCTGAATGATGGTAGATTAAAAACGCATTGTTTTGAAATTATTTACGACTGTTAAGTGTTTCTTACACATCACGTGGGATCATTACACATCACGTGGAATGTTAGGGATCCTGGAGGGGGGGGGGGGGTTCTGACCCTAAAACACTCCCCTTGGATGTGCGCCTGCTACACACCACTGTTTAATTCTAAACTTTCATGGGCCCAGTTGTAATTTTTTTGCCAAAATGACCGGCTCAACGACTTACAATACAATATGATACTATAGCTATACCGTCGTACTAGTGATCTTCCAACAAAGGGATTAAAAGAAGGGCTTCTAAAGAAGATTTGACAGCAGGCAGCAGGTGTCAATGAAAAGTTAAGTGGCATGATCTTATATGATTCCATTCCAAATATCTGATGATGACACACAAACAACACGACAGACTGCACTTGAATAAAGGTAAAAAATGTCAAAATATGATCAATATGTGAAATGCAGTTGTAATTATATTTGGGCAATAGAATCTCATAAATGGTCATAAACCTACGTTTCTCGTGGTGTAGTGTAAAATAAAAACGTGTGGAAACGCTATGTCTCGTCGTTACAAACGTATTATTTTCTGTGGGGGGGGGGAAGTGAAAATGACTACTTTAAATAGTTTTTTACTTACTTTAATAATTTCAAAACAACAAATGAGCAACCTCAAAAATTAAAAAAAAAAAAAAAAAATTGTGGTTTGTCTTATTCTTTTATTCAAATAATTTTTTAAAACTATTAAGTTATATGGATTTTTAAACAATTTGTTTGGCACAACCCATTTTAAAATATGGGTTTAACACTTGGTATGGGTTTAACACTTGGAATGGGTTTAACACTTTATAAATGGATTATAAGACATATTCAAACATATAATTGACACAAATTGTTAAACAGATTTTGTACAACAATTTTCCAAAATTTCAGCGATGCCTTACAGGCAATGGGTTTGGATAAATTCCTAGATTCTGTAGCTCCTCGAATTAAAAATTCTGTAATTAAAAATTATGTAGCTCTTGAATTAAAAAGATTACGATGTTGCAGATGTCGATTGAAGAGAAGTTTCTCTTGCTTGATAGATCCTTTTCTTTTCCGAATTTGCTCCATTAATAAAATAATTGGAAAATTAAAATCCATCAGTCGATTTAAAATTTCTTGATAATATATTAATTTCTGTGCCATTTCAATCATCTCTAATTTTAAGCGGGATATTTCAATGTGCCAATTTCAATACTTGCCAGACGTATAGATTTGTGTAGAACATTTCTGTTTTTTTAATCTTATACAGTTCGATTTTGTCATTTCGACAGTGGAGATGATTAGGTGACAATAATAGTCAAAAGTGGGTATGAATCAGAGGAGAAAGCAAACTGCAAAATGTATATGATATTGCCATCAAAATCACTAGATTTTAAAAAAGATCGGGGAAATTTTGTCCCCTTATCTCCGCCCCTGTAATTAGTGGGGTTTTTTTTGTTTTTTTTTAAACACGGGGTAAAAGATTTTTTTAAGAATTGCTGCTACACTTTTGGGATAAACTCTGAAAAAATTGTAAATATAAAAGCTTTCCCATTCTCAAACCAAAGCAATTTAATTTTGCATTTTAAAATACATCTGAATTGCTTTCCTACTTCTTTACAGCCCAATATTGATGTATTATACACATTTACAAAACCATTAGCAGTTTTATATTAAGGAAAATCAAATATACAAGACCGGCCTATTAAGAGTAAAATGCTATGTGTGCAAGAATGAGTTTTGGTACCCCTTACAATGAAAATGGGTGTAGAAAACCCTCCAAAAATGGTATGGGTTCTTTAATTGGTATGGGTTCTTCAAACGGCATGGGAGCAAATTATTAAAATCATAGCATTTTCTGCACTAAATAACATTATTTTAAGTCAGATTTTATTAAGGAACCCTTGGATACAATTTTTTTTATATAAAATCTAAAAATTGTACTAAAATTAATTTTATAAGAATTTAATAAATTGCATGTTATTAAAATTAATGATTTTTGCTACGCATTACTTTTTTTTTTTTTTTTAGTAGTCCTCACAGCTCTTAGAGCAAGCCTTGGTACCCCTTCAGAACCCTGGGTTGTGAAGGGCTGCAATTCGGCTAATGTAGCATTATCAGTACTGCCAAGTTAAAGTGAAATAAAGTTAACAACTGTTCAGTTCTGTTAAAACAATGTAGCAGAGGGCTTGAAGCCAGTCTCTTTACTGTACTTTCAAGCAACATTTTATCTGTTAAACTAAACATATTCAATATACAAAAAACGAACCAACATATTCAATACCAAATATACGAAAACGAAGTTAATATAAAAGATATAAAAATTAATGCTGTTTTAAGCATATTTTTTCATGTTCAAACAAGTTATCAGTTTGATTTTCCCAATATCTGGCAAAAAAATAAATATTTCCCTATATCTGACAAAATATAAATGCATAATTCCGTGATCTCAAAACACCTTAAAAGCTAATACAAAATATCAATATTCTGCTTTTACTTATCTGGATTTTTAGCACCAACCAGTTTATTCTGTCAGAATCGCAGCTTTGCTTCACTTTTTTTGGATTGTCAAAAAAAACCATCTTTTATTGTCCTCTGTTTTTTCCTCTTGAACGAATTCATTTCTTAGGTACGGTGAGAGGTCAACAAATAACTTATTAAATCGGTGATATAAAATTTGAAGAAAAAAAAAGAAACTTACATAACTTTTGTTGATTAATCGGTTAGAGTTCCCGTTAAAATTAGAGGAGGGGAAACATTCTTCAAGGAAAGGGCGCAAAGAACTGTATGTGTCAGACCACAGTTTTGTTCTTTAAAAATGTAGATAGTTGGCGTGAATTTGTGTATTGAAGTTTTAGTCCGTATACATGACGAACCTTACAAATTTGACGTCTGGAATTCATCCACAAATACAGATTATTCGTTGAAGAGGATAATTGCCATTGAATGAATCATAGCTAGATGTAAACATGTATGTCAGTTCATTTCTAATGAAGGAGAAATGGCCATGTGTGGGTTCCCGGCCTCTTTCAAGTGTTTTACAAAACTAGAACTTGTCTGCTCAGCTCTGAAGTTTGCTGATCGCAGACGAAAGTAAAGTTCTCACGAAATGACTTTTTCGTTTGCTTACTTGATTTGTGTTTAGTAACACGTACAGAGAAAAAAAAATACAAATTAAAAACAATTTAGATGAACCGTTCCGTCTTCTAAAAAAGGAAAGGATAGCCGTTCACACGCGTTCGCGCTCCACATGTATGTACCCCTGATTTTATTTAGACGGTAAGCAATTACAAATCAGTTAAAAATTAACATTTTTAAATACGTGATATAAAAATATGATGCATTTTTATGCCTATAAACCTTATCCTATTTCTATTACCAAAATTTTTGTTTCTATTTATGCTTCTTTAATTTTGACCGTATGTGTGTACGTGCATATACGAAGGCAGGGGCACAACCAGAAAATTTCTGTGTGAAGGGTTTTCCATCGAGCACCAAGTTTGCTTTTGTATTTCCCTGTAAAAAAAAAAAAAAATTAAAAAAAAAAAACATTTATGAAGAACTTTTTCATCTCATATTTATCGCACGTCATAACTATTTTTTCGGTTTCTCAATCTATCGCCTACATAAGCCAAAATATTAAAACGGTTTTTGTCCTGTATTCGAGATATACCAAACGCACCAAAAGGGAAATACATTTTATCAAGATTATGTATTATTGATAAATTACTTAGATTATAGATTAATCTGATACATATATATATATATATATAAAATGTAAAAAGTATGAATATTTTCGGTTTTGCTGTAGTAGTGCTTATGTCGTATTAGTGTGTCAGTGTTATATGGCCCTTGTAAATATCTAATAAAATCAGCCTGATATTAATATTGTCGTTTGCCCTTACGCTCAAAACTATCAGTCCCTTTGCAATCATATATATATATGATTGCAAAGGGACTGATATTTTTGAGCGTAAGGGCAAACGACAATATTAATATCAGGCTGATTTTATTAGATATTTACAAGGGCCATATAACACTGACACACTAATACGACATAAGCACTACTACAGCAAAACCGAAAATATTCATACTTTTTACATTTTTTTAAACGATAGTTTATATTATATATAAGTATACCAAAAGTAATATATAATGATTTTTTGAAGCTGAGTTTTACAAATCCGTTATTTAATTGCTAATAGCTTCTTGAGTGCGATTCAGTCAGTTCACTTTGTATAAATGATAATAATTAAAAAGCATTATTTTGAAATTATTTACGATTACTACGTGTTTCTTATTCATTCATAACAAAACATCAGGGTGTTGGGAGGTCTAGAAAAGACGGAAGGGGAGAAGGGAAAGGAGGGAGTGGGGGGGGGGGAGTGAGACACTAAAAACCATCCCCTTGGTGCGCGCCTTTTGGGAGGGGCAGTTGCATAAGGGCCCGAAAATCCTATTGGTGGATTTTCGGGCTTATGTATTATGTATTAGGGTACTTTTTTTTTTTACTATTCTATTCATTTTTTAGTGGAATTTATTTAATCTGACTTACATTTTAAACTGCGTCTTTAGCTTCATTAAAAGTAAAAGTTGAAAAGATATAGAATTTAATATCGTCGCACATCAGGGACTTCTATCACAATATCTATGAATAAAAAAAACATTTGTAGTTTAAAGTACTTCTTATTAAAAGAAAAAAAAAATTTAAAAAAAAAAATTATCAGCTGACGGGAGTTGCACTTTGCAATAAAAGACAGCTTCACAATAAAAGTGGATGAGATGTCGAAAGTAAATCAAATATGTGAAGAAAGCCTTTTCCTTTTCATAAATTAATATAAAAGTTTAAATTCAAAATCGATTCTTTATTTTACAAAGAAAATTTACCGAAATATCTATGCATTTATCAATTCTGCTTCAATCTGAAAATAAAACAAATAATAAATTGTTTCATAATAAGATCTTGTTTAAATCTGAAACTCTTCTTTCATCCTTTTTCCCTCCTTTTAAGTCACCGGCATTTGAAATTTTGAAATAATTCAACTGAAGGGGAATAATCTAACTCATGAAAACAAAGTTTAAAAAAAAATTCTTTATATGCATTGCCTATTTTTATATTCATTAACACAGCGCCGATATCAAAAACATTTCTATCATCAAAATGTGCGGCAAAGTAAGTTTCAAAATTTATTTATTAAAATAAACTTGAATTTATGCACTCACATCCAAATATCATTTATTTATTCGGATTAAAATAATTTTATTATTTATTTATTAAAAAAAATGGCAACAGGAAAAAGTTTTTTCAATGGTCGGTTGAATGCTATTTTAGCACGATTGAATGCCGGCAAGGTGGTTTATTAGTATTCCATAAAAGTGACCTTTTAGTGACAATTACAGCCCCAAAATTTGATAAAATGCAGTGTCATCGACATTGAATCTAACTGCCAAGTTTCAGCCCAATTGGATGACGGCAAGGGGGTTAATTAGGACTCTACAGATTCCGCTGCCATCGACACACAAAATCGAAGTTAATATAAAAGATTTAAAAAGTCGACTTTTCAAACAACATTGTGTCGATTTAATCGGTACAAATATGACTGATTGCTCTTTTTGCGTATACATTGTATTTCTTTTAATGGAAATTGTAAAAATGTTTTGGCTTATATAATTTTTTAAAAATACAACTTTTCTCAAGTGCACAAGTTTACTTAAGCAGTGACACTTAAAAACTATTCGTATTAGAAACCCCTATTGTAAAAGTAGAAACTAGAAAGTTAAGCAACTATGATTGAGGAGCTTGGGATGAGAAATGAAGAAGATGAAGAAATTTATGAAATTTAGATTCTTCAACAATGGTAGATTGTTCCATCACTCCGCCCAACAATGGAGGTACCCTCCACTTACAACTAAAACAGAGGTTGTAAAACAACTTAAAAAATAAAGAAAAACGACGATCTAGCAAGAGGATAAAATAAAAAAGATTTCTTAATTATGGAGTAACAAAATGTTAAAAAACATTGAAATTTTTGTTCGCATTGAAAATTTTTAACTTTTACAAGTTATGCATAACTAAATGCTAACAATATAAATAGAAATAACTTTGATTATTATTTTAAAGAAATATAACTTTGAGAAACTTGTAATTAGTTTTTAAATAAATCTAGAAAAATTAATAATGTTAAGTATCTTCTTGTAAAGCGATGAAAGTCCAAACTTAAAGCATAGAAAATTATTGAAATAAATAGTAATGCAATCTGCTAAGAAAGCAGAAACAAAGATGTCAAGAAGCATTTTTTTTTCTTCTCAGAAACAATGTTTATCCTACATGAAAAATTTTCAGTTTTCATTTATCCTTGACATACATTCCATACACACATGTGCTACTAACATTTCATGCATGCTATATACTTTTCATAGATGCCAGTGCATTAGGAAACGGTATAGTGGTTAGCGTGCTAGCTTCTAGACCGCGAGGTTGCGGGTTCGAATCCCGTGTAAGGCATGGGTGTTTGTAAATGTATGTTGGCTTGTCAAATGACGAATGTTTCGGCGCATTGTAGCCTTCGTGTTGCTGATGGAGCCAGATAATTTGAAAACAACCAACCAAGCAAATGCATTAGTTAAAATAGAAATAGCCGAGTTTTACGTCGTCAAGTGGCAATCGGCCTAATTCTCCGGATCAAATTATAATCGAATCAGCAGAAGTTCGCCGATTACACCTCGTCCATGGAGAACTGAATAGCTTGGTACTCTATCAAGTAAAACTTGACCATTTACATACAATGTGTACATTGTCCTTACATTGACATGTGTGTGGCATGGTACATGTATGTGGCAAGTATGACATATTTAAGAAATTATCTGGGATGGATGTAAGGAAATTCGAAAATGTTCATGTAGGGTATACATCTTCATTAGGTCGATTGTATATATTTCTCCTTAAATCGTCGTTTCTGTATAAGACTGATGAAGGCTATCAAATTCATGGAGGCAATGCATTAATCGTGAATCTAGTACAGACGCGGATTCAGGCACATTTGGCGTATAAGGGATATGTATACCACGTTGAATAGTGGCACTTGAGTGCGTATTAAAATAGTCTCCTTTGGTTTCATATTCCAGTGGTAGTACTTACGCTAATGAGAGAGTTTTACAGTAGTGAACACGTTCAGATATTAAGTAAAATAGACAGTATTCGAAATAAGGAAGTTAGAATATTTCATAGCATCATCAATAGCTTTATTCTGTTATGATACCTACCTCCTGCGTTCTTATTCAGATTTCTGAGAAAATATGTGCAACTTAACTTCCTGGCAGATTGCATTGATTTATATTTCAATAATTTTTGAAGCTGTGAATTTTGACTTTTTTTTATTCACAAGACACATTATATTTATTATTTTAAATTTTTTTCTAGATTTCTATAAAACTTTCTAGACTTCTGTAACTTTTATAAATAGAACGATAATGATTCTTCAGAATATAAATCAAAATTAATTCGAGTTTTCTTTTAAGCGCTTAGTCATGCTTCATTTTTAAGAGTTCAAAATTTCCAGATTTATAAAAATAAGCTTCAATATGCTTTAGCCTTTTGGTGCTCAATAATTTCATTATTTTTTTCTTTTTTCCTCTTGCCAGTTTATCTTTTTATTTTCCAATATCCCTTTAACCTCTGATGTTGCCTGTAAATGGGGGGAGGGACCACCCACATCGCCCCCTTCTAAATCCGCGTCTCTTCTATAACACATGAATACAGCGCTACTAAGCCAAGCCGTAAACTGACAGATTTTTGTGGTTATCTGGTGATAGGATTAGTGGTCTTGGCGATTAGCAAATTTTAATTTTTTCGGATGCTTTTCTAGTGATTCTTTTGAGTCATTTAACTAATTCCCTCCAGCTGCTAACAAAAAGAGAGATTAATTTCCTTGGGCGGCGTCGCGATAGACAATGTTAATTGATTGGCTATCCTAATTGAAGTGGTCTTTTTTCCACCAGAGGCTTCTGAATAAAATGTCAACATGTATAAATAGGTACCTATAGAAAGGGGAGAGGCAGGAAATACAAAAGAGCGATAAGGGTGAGTAACTCCCCAAGAGATCATTGATGTCCAAGGTTCCACACAAATGGAAGAACTAATCAATAACCGTTTTTCGTGTATTTTCACAGGCTGGCGGAAATCACAGGACCTATTCTGACTGGCAGTCGTGGTTCATTTGGGTATTCGTAAATTGAAATGAACAGTCATAAATCTAAAATGGGCAGTGGTATAAGGAGCAAAACAAAACAAAAAAGTAAACACTTTAAGAGGTATTAATCTCAAATATATATTTTTAATACATAACCCTTCTCCTTCATCCACTTAGACTGACTATTTTCTACCTGATAAAATGTTTTAGAGAAGAGGACTTAATGTATTTAGGTGCTTACTTGTTAATTGTAATTCATTTAATATGCATTTATGATATTTTTTAACAAGCGATTTTCCTGACAAGAGAGGGTTTTTGTTCTTGGTCAATGCTTGAATGGTTGACTTTGTTGAACAACATAATTACTAAATATAAAACATCCAAAATATCATCATCCCAAACATACCCTTTTTATGCCAATATTTGACTTCATTATACACTAGTTTTTATTAATGAGAGAAGAGGGAGAGGGAATTTGGGCAGTCGTAAATTTTGCTTAGAATAGGCCTTGGGAAATCACATGTGAACTCTTTCTTTCCTATACAATCTACATATTGTAGTAATATTGGGGGACAACACTAAAAATCTTTAATGATCATTAGTTTACGCTGTGAGAAACAAAATTATCTGTACATTTCGAGATAATCTTCGGGCAGTAATGGTGGTAAGTTAACAAGCACTGTTGGAATACTAAATTTCATAAATTTCTTCATAATATTCTAATTAGATGAACATTTACAAAAATATTCAAATCGCATCAAATTCATTTATGTGGAAAACTCGTCAAGTTTAACAGTTATTTGACAGTTGAAGCTTAAGCTTCAAATCTGTTCCATATTTCTAAAAATTATATAAAATATAAAAATAGGTTAAAATTGTCAAATATGAACAATTCTTAAACATATTAAATATAATACTTTGGTATTTTTTGACATGATGATTTCTTTTTTGAGTATTATTACTATCGTAAACATTTTAAGTAAAAAATTAGGAAATTATTAATATTACGCTTAATAATTTTTAACTGTATTACAAGTTTTTTATTTGTATATTTTTTGTACTTTTTCTAAGATAAACGGGGAATATTTGAAGAAGTTTTGTGCCAAGTTGAACTCGGTACAGTACGCAAAAAAAAAAAATCCGAATGATGGCTATATCTTGTATTCTAATTGATGAAATTTAAAACGACAAGTACCATTATAAATAGTGGATGGTCTTTATTAATTGTATAAAAAAAATTGTATCATGAGGGGTCATTTACATAACTATAAAACTAAACCAAACTTTTAAAAAGTTCAATGGCAACCCCATTATTATACCATATTTAGATTTATAATCCTAAAAAAGTCTAAATACCTAATTTCATATTTTTCCAATGAGTGGTTAGCAATTCAAATTATGTAAAAAAAATGGCAAATTAAATGTTAAAGAGAAAATTGTTTTTTTTTGGCCATAAATTCTTAAATAGTTAATATATTTCCGCAATTTTTGTTTTAAGCGATAGTTTATTAAATGCCAAACATAAATAACATGCAGCTTTTGCATTAAACAGTTTTTTAATAATTATTAATTAATAAAACAAGTTTTTAATTTTTTTTAAATAGAAACATGCATTTTTTTAATACTTTTTTTTTTGCTTCCATTAGAATTATCACAGTCGGAAACCCTTCCAGAAATTTTTTCATTCCATTTTGACTTTTGGTTTTCAATATTTTAGCAAAAATGTAAAAAAGATCACTTTAAGGGACCGTGTAATATATCGTTCGTCACTAACTTTTAGGGGCTGGCCGTATGACTTATGTTAAAGCTTTTCGCCGGCCGGATACACCAAAATATCTATCTTTAATTATTCTAGATTTAACACTATGTAGCATTTCTGAAAACTGGATATAAAATTTATCTTAATAAAACTATAATTGATTTTTGATTTTTTCTTCAAATAATTAAAAAAAAACATATCTTTCATTATTAGAAAATCAAAGTCTAAATAAGAATGGAATCTTGTTTCAATGTGACAATACGACTTGACCTAACTTATTAAAAGTATTTAAACTGTGCTTCAAAATTACTCCGTTTTAGTTGATATCAATTGCGAGACGATGGCGGTCGAAATTGATCGGTTTATTTTATGATAAAGTCGATATCTTTCGAAGTATTTGTTGCAGTCAATTTTAATAAATTTTCAAAATGAGATTCAGTTAAGTTATTCATGTATTTATTTTTGATGAAAATCACCTAGCTGAAAGCTTCTTCATATAGTTTCTTCGGGCACGTTGTGGAGTACTCTGTTTTACATAGTTAACACATATTTTTTCGGATAAATTATAATTATATAAAAAAGTGTTCATATCGTGAAATTTGATTATTTTTCTTCTTATCTTCTGGGGGTGACGGCGGGCCGCAGAAATATCCGTCGCGGGCCAAATCTATCCCACGGGCCGCGTAGTGACGGACACTGGTGTAATAGATTACGTCTTGAAGCACGCAACACGTTTGCTTCTTCCAATGCTTTAAAGAGATTTGCCCTCATGATCGGTCAAAACATTTTCGCTCATAAGTGACGTATTTCCCAACATAATAGACTGAAGTTTGATATCTAGGGTAAACGAAGTATTCTAAATCGAATGAAAGCACAAAAAAATAGGGGTTTGTATTGAAATTTTTAAAGATAGAGTAAAATTTGCTTAGTAAACAGCCCCTTAAAAAATGCTTGCACAACACATATAGAAAATACTATGCAAAACATTTTGGTGCAAATCGCAAGTTTCTACTATAATTAGAACCAAAGATATAGCCATCGTTCACATTTTTTTTTTTTTTTTTTTTTTTTGCGTACTGTGCCTTTGTAGATACCCCTAGCTTTTATAGATTAGACCGTGGGGTGAATCATAGGCAAAAATTCAAATTTTGTTAATTTAGTAATAAAAATATCATTAACACATTTTTAAATAATGATAAACCAAATTATATGACTTTTTTAGATACAATTCCAGTTGTAAATTATTCCAATAATAAATATCCTTCTTCACGTTTGGAACCTGATACAAGTTTCTTGATAGAATAGGATTTTTTTTAAAACAAATTTTCGCAATTAAACCTTGAAAAAAAATATGTATGCAAAATTGTAAGATTTTAAAAATTACTTCTCAATCAATTTCTATGATTAAGTGTCAGAATATCCGGAATATTATGCAAACTTCAAAAGGTAATAATGTAACATTTAAATATTTATTTGTCAACCAATTTCTGTGATTGAGGGTCAAAATATCCGAAATATTATGTAGACTTCAAAAGGTAATAATGTAACATTTAAATATTTATTTCTCAACCAATTTCTGTGATTGAGGGTCAAAATATCCGAAATATTATGCAGACTTCAAAAGGTAATAATGTAACATTTAAATATTTATTTCTCAACCAATTTCTGTGATTGAGGGTCAAAATATCCGAAATATTATGCAGACTTCAAAAGGTAATAATGTAACATTTAAACATTTATTTCTCAACCAATTTCTGTGATTGAGGGTCAAAATATCCGAAATATTATACAGACTTCAAAAGGTAATAATGTAACATTTAAATATTTATTTCTCAACCGATTTCTGTGATTGAGGGTCAAAATATCCGAAATATTAGGCAAACTTCGAAGGTTACTTACGAAACAATTTATTGTTTTACTGTTACTGATTCAGTTAAACATACGAAACAAACAGTTATTTATAAAACAAGCTTAAAGATGTCGAAGCTTGATTTCAGACACTTCAATATACTTCTTTTTACTTAAAGGCGCATTCGTAAATGAATCCCCCTCCCCCTTCTACGAAATAACTAGAAAAACTGAAGCAATTAAGATCGTGAAACTGGTTATAGGTTACTTTTTGAGAACGACCAATTAAAAAACTTGTCGTCTACTGTACTGTTTACATTTTCGTCATGAGAATCTGAACTGGATTTAAAAGCCGCAATTGTTATTACCTTAAGACTCTCGGAATTTATAATTGTTTGGCGGCATCATAAAAAACTTTAGTTTGTTTTAGATCAGAGGAGGATTATTATTAAATCTATGAATTTCCTATTGTTCGTGTGTATAGTCTAGGAAGGAAATATGTAATTACAAAATATCTTATATCAAAAACATTTCCTGAGATTGCTTGATTTGCTGTTTGAATATTGACAAGCCTGTTATATGTGTACAGCTTAATTTTTAAAATAAAAATTATGAATGAAAATCTAATACGAAATTTAAGAGTGTTCTTAAATTAAAATTCAAAGTAAATACAGTAAAATATCCGAAATCTGGACTTCCAAAATCCGGAAATATCTAAGATCCAGATTTTCTAACACTGCTATCTTAAAAATATTTTTTTTTTTTTTTTTTTTTTTTTTAACATAAGCTTGTCCGTATCCGAAAGTGATGACAGCTAAAATGAAGTGGTTAAGGATAAAATTACTTTGGAACAATTAGTTGGAAGTGTTAGGCACTGCAATTGAAGGATTAGAGCAAAGACACAATTTCAAAATCGGAAATAATGGGAATTCAAGGAGAAAAGTATAGTCAAAAGTCAAAACTATTAAAATAACCTTAAAACAAATGTTTTTCAAAGCAATATCAAGTTACATAAGGATTTTTCTTAGTTTATTCCATTTATAAGTTTTATTTCATTGATTTTGGGTATGAACAATAAAATCCGGAACTTTTTAAAATCCGGAATTTTCCAAAATCCGGAATCGCCGAAGTCCCGATGATTCCGGATTTGAGATACTTTACTGTATTATTCATTATTATTAGCTTTGATAACAAAAGGTGATATTAAATATACTTGGATTTTCCTAAGATTTCCAGATTCCACTTTATTCATATCTCTGTACGAGGCAATACATTTTTCTTTATCTATTTGAATTATGTAGAAAAGTTATTTGAGGACTAGAAATGGAAAACGACCTAAGTACCAAAAAAAAATAAATAATCGAAAATCTTTTTTTTAAAGGAAAAATGTTCTAAAGATCAAGCTAAACAAACTGGAGAACTCCCAAAGTGCGAACTCCAGTAGCAATAGTTCAAATTCAATCTGATGCTTATTCATAGCCTTAAGTACCAATGCGAATGTGTTTCATTTTTCGGCTCCCCTGAAAATTTTTCTTTTTTGGACTTAGGTCGTTTTCTATTTCTAGTCCTCATTTATTTAAAATTTGTTCAGAAACTCTTTATGGAAAAAGTTAGAGCACTAATTAGTTAATTCATCATTAGAAAAAAATTTATTTCATTATCAAGGCTTTATTTTAAAAAATTACTTTTATGATGTTGTATAAAAATAAAGAAAGCAAATTGAGGGCCTAAGAAGCAGCAGGGTCCAAGTGAATTTTTGTAATGAAGGGAGATAAGTAATGTATTTGAAACTAGAAATATACTTTTTATTAGAATTCATAATAGGCATATGTAAAAACAGCTAGTGATATCTTCATTCCAGAGGTTAATATTTTTACAGCAAATAATTTTCATAGAATTTAATACAATTAAGAAACTTGTATTTTCTTAAAAGTTAAGAAAAGTCACTTACACCCCTATGCTTCTCAGTCCCTCAATTTTAATAATTCTGGATAATATTTAACGGAAAAAGAACCTATACCAGTGATCTCATAATTAGGAAATAATTTATTTCAATATAAAACATTATTTTACAGGCTCGCTTTTATGATGTTGTTGTATTAAAATGAAGAAAGCATATTTTAATGATTCTGGATAATAATTAATGGAAAAAGAGCCTATACCAGTGATCTCATAATTAGGAAATAATTTATTTCAATATAAAACATTATTTTACAGTCTCGCTTTTATGATGTTGTTGTATTAAAATGAAGAAAGCATATTTTAATGATTCTGGATAATAATTAATGGAAAAAGAACCTATACCAGTGATCTCATAATTAGGAAATAATTTATTTCAATATAAAACATTATTTTATAGTCTCGCTTTTATGATGTTGTTGTATTAAAATGAAGAAAGCATATTTTAATGATTCTGGATAATAATTAATGGAAAAAGAACCTATACCAGTGATCTCATAATTAGGAAATAATTTATTTCAATATAAAACATTATTTTACAGGCTCGCTTTTATGATGTTGTTGTATTAAAATGAAGAAAGCATATTTTAAAGATTCTGGATAATAATTAATGGAAAAAGAGCCTATACCCAGTGGTAGAAGTTGTGAAAAAAAAGTGGAGGGACGCCCAAAATTTGGTGACAAGTGCACCCCCCCCCCCACTCCTACCCTTCTTCCATCTTTAACAATAAATTTTTATAAATTTGTAACTTATAATAAAAATATTAACTAGTAAAGAAATAATTTATACTTTCTAACAATATTAAACGAGGGTTCAAAATTTATGGTTATTTTAGTGAATATTCGGCGAATTAGTTTTTTTACTTGGAAGTAAGAGATAAAGTTAAGTAATAATTCAATGTTAAATACATAACTGTTTATTTAGATTTAAATAATACTTACAAAAATGTGCATACTTTCATGAAATTAAATTAATTGAGAATTCTAAAAAGTTTTTTTTTTAAAAAAACAATAGCTTGTCTTTATATGAAACAAGAATAAAAATTTAACTTAAAATAAAGTTCCTCCAAAGTTAAATGTTGACCAAGTGTAACTCTATTTGTTAGTAAGAGTACTAATATCTTTATCCCCCCAAAGTAGTACAATACATTTTTATAATAATATGATTTATATACCATTAGTAGTTTTAAAGTTTTCAAACGAAAAAATAAATCTCTTTTTCACAGTGTCACTACATTTAAAGATTAATGTTATTTTTCATTAGTTATTTTTAGGCGGATTGAAGGCTTTTAAAAGTGGGGGGATGGATTTCAGTGGTTTCAGAGTGGGGAGACGCATGAGTATTTTCTCGAGAAGTGGAGGGACACGTCACCCCGCGTCTACCCACACTTCTAGCACTCACTGCCTAAACCAATTATCTCATCATTACAAAACTAATTATTCCAATATCATACAATACTTTTAAATATATATTTTTATGAAACTGCACAAAAGAGCTGCTACACTTATTTGATTCTCATTTGAGATAAGGGGTGGATAGTGTTGGTGTGCTTTCAAATGTTGTGTTCACTTTTTATTTTTATGATATATTTTTTTTCAATAAAAAATATAAAATATCCTTTTTACGTAATATTTTATATTGTAGAAACGCATTTCAACAGATTTTTAGAGGGGGATGAAATGATACCTTTGCCCCGGCTGTTGGTGGAACATGGGGCGATTGTCACCGTGTAATTGGTGCCTATCGTACGAGAGCTCATGACATGTAGTTGATATTTGAGGCTTTAATTTCAAATATCCTTTAATTTCGTATACATTCAATATCGACTGATTAATAAATTAAGAACCTATTTGATGGTTAGCGGAAATTTTCCGGACAGGTAGAGGTTTGGATTAAAAGGCAGTGGCGGACCGTGATCGAAAATGCTAGTGGAGCCGGAAACATGCGTCCCCCCTCCCTCACCACTCACTTTTCACAATCATTCATGAACTCTAAGTCTTTAATCTTAATAATCTTTAATACTCAAACACAAATCAAAGTTTCCTTTCATTTTTTTATAAAATGAATAAGATGAGAAAGAAAACACTTATTTATTTTTTGAAAACAAAATCAATCCTCCTTTCTTTTAAACTTGCGAATCAGTCAATGATGTCGTCATAAAATGGCGTTGTTTTGATAACACACTCGCTCCATCCACGCAGATTTTCATATGCTGAGCCAATCAGCACATCGAATTCTCAAGGGCAGCCGAAGTTAGAAATAATACTTGATCGGCAGCACCGCTATTACATTGCGTAGAGGGAAGGCTTCTATTGCTTTCCATTGGTTACCATGGCAACATGGCTGCCCGAAACACGTTTTAGGAAACACGGCTGCTGTGTTCTGAGGAAGATCACTTTTATTGGAAGCAGGTTTTTTCTCGTGAATTATTTAGGTAAGAAGATTGCCATTCATCGGATTTTTTTTTCACTTACCGTAGAAATGGATCTTCATTTTAGAAAAATGTAAAATAAATAATTTTTGTTTTGAACTAATAAATTTAGATGTAGCCCGGCTGTACTGGATGTAGTGCATGAGCCGCCACTATTGAAATAAAGCCAAATATTTCATATCTTGCCATAGTATGGAAATGTATTAACATTCCCCATTGCGCTTTAACGTCATTGCGTAGAGTACCAAAAATTATTTATGTTTTATCAAGATACCACGTTGGCGAGAATAAGTCGTCAATGACATAAATTTATGAAACACTTAAGCAATTACTAACAAAGTTGCGCATCTGGCATGCAATTGGTTTCATGATTAAGTCCCCGTTGGTGTTCTGCAATCTCTGATTTAAAAAATACATAGGCACTGCAGACATTGGTACAAATGAATATTCTCGTGTTGATTGTCAATCTATCCGGTGGGAGTTGTTCGTATTTTCTCCCATACGAGACGCAAATGTAAAGCAGTTTAATCTGCAGACCAATCTGCAGACTCATACTATTAGCTAGTCATTTTCTTGTTAATGTCTTGTCGTGTACGTAGGAACATATTTTTAACTTTCCGTGTAAGCAATATGTGAGCAACAGGCATGTTTTCCCGACCCTAATATGCCTTCATGGATCCGTGCCTGGATGAAATATTTATATTGTCTCACCATACATCAGTGTGTCACATATAAGCAAGTATCATAATTCACTCATACAGAAACAGGTTCGATACTAGTAAGTGCTTTGTCATGTACGGTCGCACACTGTTTCTGAATACGCTTCTCATATACGCAAGTAACAATATTGTCATGTGTGTACCTAGAGCACGTCAATTATCCTAATATATAGTGCTCTAGATCTGTGCCTAGTTGTTGTTTCTTTACAATCCTACATCCAGCTTGCATGATATCAAACATACGTAGTATATGCCAGTTACGTATCAATACATTCCACACAAGCAGTTTAAGAAAAGTTAACTGTGACACATAATACAAAAAAAAACAAAAAACTCCGAAATATAACAAGCAAAATTTTTCTTGGCCTAGTTTTTCATCCGCCAAGTCATACTGTTTCAACTTATAATCTTCCTGCCAATATGTCCGGGAATAAATTCTCCAGAGTTGAATTGACTCGGCCAACTTCTCCGGAAGTGAGATCTCCGCCTGTCCATTTTTTCCACTAATTGGCCTACTTCTCAGAACCCCATCTCAAAAACACTATATCGCATTGAGCCCTTGCGTTATCTTTTGTGTGAATTCAACAAAACCCGACACCCAGAAGCTTCCCAACAAACTCTGAATTGGATGACGATTGGAAGTAGCTCCGTGTTGGAACTGACAAGCCAACCATAGTTTCATGTTGGAAACTATGGGTGGCTTGCTAGGAAAAAAAATACATGCTATAGGTTTATGGTTATTACTTATAGCTTGATTTTCAATTACATTAATACTGTAAATTATATCTGGCTATGAAATCAAATTTTTTTGGTTTACTTCAGGGTGTTAGAAGTAATTATGCCCATAACTATGTGAAATAAATTATGATGAAAAAAAGATAAAAAAACATAATTATAATTTTTGTTTGCACCTATTATGATGCCTAATTATATCTCATTCTCAATAAGATATATCTCTTTTACATTAATCAAGATAGGTACCTAATTATTGTAAACTCAAAAAATGTTTTCTTAAAAGTTATAATATAAAAAGTGTCCTAAAAAGGAATGATACATTTGAAAAATAAATAAATAAATAAATAAATAAATAAATAAATAAATAAATGAATAAATGAATGAATGAATGAATGAATAAATAAATAAATAAATAAATAAATAAATAAATAAATAAATAAATAAATAAATAAATAAATAAATAAATAAATAAATCAATCAATCAATCAATCAATCAATCAATCAATCAATCAATCAATCAATCAATCAATCAATCAATCAATCAATCAATCAATCAATCAATCAATCAATCAATCAATCAATCAATCAATCAATCAATCAATCAATCAATCAATCAATCAATCAATCAATCAATCAATCAATCAATGAATGAATGAATGAATGAATGAATGAATGAATGAATGAATGAATGAATGAATGAATGAATGAATGAATGAATGAATGAATGAATGAATGAATGAATGAATGAATGAACAAACGATAGCAATATAGCGTTTGCAGCATTTTATTTCGAAAACAAGAGAATTTTATCCCCTCAATTTTCAAAATAGGTACAAAGTTCACCAACCAATAGCAACTGTTGATTGGAAAACTAAAAAAGAAAAAAGGGGGAAAAAAAAAGTCTGAACATGTTGCGTAAACTACAGAACGATGTATTCAAAATAACCACCATTTCCAGCAACACGACGAAATTGAGACATCAATTTCTAGTTTTTGCAACATAATAGTTCAGACAGGTTTTTTTCTTTTTTTTTTCTTAATTTACCATTCAACAACGTCCTTTGCAGGTGAACATCGTAACTGTTCTTGAAAATTGACGGAAAATCGCCCAAATAGAATACAGCAAATGGAACATTTCTTAAGTCTTCCGTTTTTTTTTTGTTTTTTTTATAATTCTTTTTTCAAATGTTGTAACATTCAGGTTGTTCCTTAGGGGGATACCCTTTTTGGGACACATCCTTAAAAATATTCGACTTAATTTTCTTTAAATTTCACCTAAATTATTATAGGATATCAGTATATTATAAGATAGTCACAGTTTTGTCTCCATCTCCGCAACTCAAATAACGACAACTCTTTTTCAAGCTTTTCAATTTTCAGAGCAACTGATTTGAAAAACGACCGGCCACTCTGATCCCTTTCCCCAACTGATTAGAGGAACAGAAAATAAATAGACCGAGGAAATACTGATAGGGTAATTTTAAGGGTATTAGTAGACCACCGAGTGAGTTATCACTAAGAACTTGACCACACATAGAAGAAAAACGGCCGAACCTTTGGAATGGTGTAATCTTGGAACACCTCTGAAACTGACATGGAGATTCGGGATTGCATTTCTTCTAGTAAGACGATTGCAAAGTAATTGGTTGACACACATCCCCTTTCCCATAGCCCTGCTTTTGTTTATGCAACCTTTTACCATCCCAAGGTTAAAGCAATTTAAGTGAGAGAAACGACTTTTTCTCGCTGGACATATTTCATATAAAAACTCGCTGGACATATTTCATATAAAAACTCGCTGGACATATTTCGATCGCACAATATTGTAAGCTCAACAAAAAAGTTCTTAAAAGCTATAATATACAGTGTCCCGAAAACGACTGACACATTTGATAAATAAATAAGTAAACAAACAAAACAAACAAACAAATATAGCATGTCCTGCATTCTTCTTGGAAAATAAGAGAATTTTATCCCATCACTTTCAATTTCCCACCAAGAGAGTTTAATCCATCACTTTCAACTTTTCCATCAAGAGAATTTTATCCCATCACTTTCAATTTCCCATCAAGAGAGTTTTATCCATTGCTTTCAACTTTTCCATCAGGAGAATTTTATCCCATCACTTTTACTGTAGTTTCCTCGGATTTCAAAACAGTTGCATTTTATTTTGAATATATAGTGAAAAAAAAAAATCCTTTTTTTTTTTTAAGTAAATTCATTTTGTACTTTTAACAAGCAAGTAGTTTTATTCTATTTTAATTGGATATATTATTTAGGAATAAACTAAATGTCCTATTTGGGGACGTATATAAATTACGCCACGCAAAATTTTTACTTTTTTGACAACCCCCACTTCCCATGTCATATGTCCAAGATGTCAGATGTCAGATATTTTTGTTAGACCACGTTTGCTAAACTCCCTTCCCTAAAATTACGTCCCATTGATGCCCCCCCTCCTAAAATTAATTTAATTAATTTTACCATACCCCACGGTTTTTAAAATAAGAAAAATAATAAAATAATTCATATTTACTGAAGCTTGTAGTTTTGAAGTTAACTGAGAAACTTAATTTAAATAAAGTCTAACTTATTATTGATTAACTTTTATTAATTTGATATGATCAAATGATCAATTAAAATGACAGAAACTATTTTTTTAAACTTAAAATAAATCAACAACTTTATTAAATTTGTCCCGCAAGAGTGAGATTGGTTCGTCACGAAAACGATTACCCCCCCCCCTTCCCACCCCTTCCCCAACTCCCTATCTCTTTGTCCCAGTCTATCATGTTGGACAAACTCCCTTCTTACCTCCCTTGCGAGTGACGTGATTTATGTACGTCACTCTTATATAAATAAGAAAAGTTCAAAAAATTATATAAATGAGTTTATTTTATTTTTGTAGTTAGTATTATTTTTTAAAAATTGTAAATTGTGTGTATGTGTGTGCATGCAATTTATATCACATATTTAACAATTTTAAACCAAATAGACGGCAAACCAATTTACCATATTTTAGGCCGACAAATGTTCTCTAAGTTTGTTATACAAGCGATTAGAAAATTACTTTAGAAATTATAATATTTAAATGTAATCCCCCTCCCCGTTAATAAATTACACGTTGAAAACTTAAAATATGTATGCTGCATTTTTCTTACCGATCTTACCTATGTAATACCTAAGCGCAGTGTATCAAAATCTGTGGATCCATAGGTGGGTCATGAACCAATTTTCAGTGGGTCGTAAATAATTTTTAAATGGGTGAGGTTTTTATATGCAGATTGGAAGTCAAGAAATACCGAAATGAGAAAAAATAGAAAATGTTAATAAGTAGTTGTCTGGGTAGTCATTGCGTGAGGCACAGCAATTTCAAAACTAAATTGTTTTCTCACTGTTTTTTAACTTTTAAATAAAAAGCAATTAAAAAATTCCGTTGGAGTGTGCATGCTCTCAAATCTTATAATTACAGTAAATTACTTTTAAGAACCCGAGACACATTTAGTAATTTTTAAAATTACAATTTGAATTCAGTTGTTCTATGGTTAATCGAAATTTACGTTGGAATTAATTAAAAACACTTGTTTAATGAAGGGTGAGTTGTTGTAGTAGAAAAAGTAGGTCGCCGTTGATCAACTTTCTAAAAAAGTGGGTCCCGACCTTTGAAAGTTTAGGAACCTCTGTCCTAACGAATAGCTGAAACTATTCCATTTCACATGAAAATAACTCTTTAGATTTAAAGTTGTGGACGTTAGCAATTGGAAAAAGTTCAAATATAAGTTAAACCCCCTTTCTAATAAGAGGATGCATTAAATCTACAACTAATAAAAGTAATAAAAAACTTTCTTGAAATACTTATTTGTCTCACGAGCTCTTCTGTGTCATTGAAATAACTCTTAACTCCTGCTGTAAACCGGTCTGGTTGCGGTAAGATAGGTAAAAAATGAGTAGTTTTATAATTTTTTTTTTTTTTTTTTTTTAAAAAAGGTTCCATAAGAATTGCAATTGTTTTTAAAGAGCTCTTCAAACATTCGTGTCAACATCTTAAGATTTGAATGGATGTTTTTTAAAGAATATTTTTAATAAAATTTTTGGTAACGTATGATAAATGATTGGATAGATTACAAGTAGTTATTTGGAAAACAAAATTTGAAAAAAATATACAGTTTACTTTTCAAGTTAGTACGAAAAAGTATAACCTTTACCAATAGCAATGAAATTTGAATTGAATTTCAAATTAATTAAATAAAAATTGAATCTTTTGAATTATACAATTTTTTTTATTATAATCGTTTACATTATTTCTAGACAAAGATTTTTTTTTTATGACGATATCCGATTCGCCTTTTATGCAAAACCAAATTTGATAAACGATTAAAATACTATGACCTGCCCTTCTGAAAAAAAAAATATATATATATATATATATATATATATATATATATATATATATATATATATATATATATATATATATATATATATATATATATATATATATATATATATATATATATATATATATATATATATATATATATATATATATATATATATATATATAATTACACATGGTATTATTTGTTTGAAAATCAGAAATCTAATAAATTTGAGAAGTTGTGATAGTATAAAGTAGATGGCAGTGCCATAGAAAAGAGAAAATCGCAATCTAAGCACTTTGAGGACGTATAAGGAATCTTGCATTTCTTAGCATTCGAAAACAATATCTAACTCTGATAACTTCTAAAAAAGTAATTCTTCTAAGCAATCTTAAATACATCGTTTCTAGTCCCCTCCCCCTTTCAAATCGGGGTTAGCTTGCGCTTTAAAGAACGATTTCTATTGTCACCACAGTCAAGACCTACAATTTTATACACAGAACAAGTTAGTGTTTAGGCTATGCGACATACACTTTAAATTTCCTGTAAGTCTTCATTAGCCCAAAAAAGAAACATTTGTTTTTTCCAATTTTAACTCCATATTTAAAACTTTTTAAAAAGTTTATAGATGATATTTTAATACATTTATTAATTTAACTACCAGCACTCTTTTTTGTATTTTGTTAACTAGTATATTTTTGTTTCAAATACAAGATTTTGCAAATTTAAATGCCCTTTTCATCGCAATTAATAATGTGTAGCTTATTACACAACTTGTAGTGGTAATTAATAATTAGTAATTAATGACATAACTTGCAATCGCAATTAACGATTTGTAAATAATTCCGTAACTTTTATCTGTGAGTAATAATTTTTAACTAATTATGCAACTTATTTTAGTTATTAATAATTTGTAACTTATTATATAAGTACTATTTAACTACTAAAAACATGAATGATTATGAAATTTTAAACTTTTCTAATTTTTTTTTTTTCTTCTTTTTTTTAAAGTTTATTTCTGTTTATTAAAAAAATACTTTTTAAAAAAATTATAATAGTTCATAATTCAGCAGAAATACGGTTTTTTTCAAATCGCCCTCCCAAGAAAAGAAATCTGGATCCGCCACTGTTTCGAGTAATAGAAGCAGAAATATATAGAAAAATACATTGGCCTTGACATATTACTTTCCCCCTACTCGATTAAAAACACGCTTTTACAATGAATTACTTTGTCTCTTGGCGGCACTTTAATAAGCGCCAAACGAGTGCTGAGAATTTGTTATGGTAGCTGGTAAAAAGATTGACTATTTGGCAATGTGCGGAGGTTATGCAACCCTGGAATACAAGACAGATTGGATCAGAGGCCAAAAATTGTCCTAGTGTATAGATAGAATGGCGCTCGATGATCATGTTATTTCACTAGTGAAAGTTTACAATTTTTAGTAATGTTTTCAATTCGATTAGAATTCCTCAATATGAAGAGGAAATTTATCGTATATTTTCGTTGCCATCTGTTTGCTGTTCTGATGTGACCTGAACAACAGCTTAGCAACAATACCCATGCAATATTCACTTTCAAACATATTTATTTTGAACTCAAGATTTGAGATCTGCTTTCTTGAATAAAGGAGAAAGGATGTTCAATCTTCATAGAAAGTAAGTACACATATTGTTTGTTGATGTGTCATTGCTTTTTAAAATTTATTTTCAATGCATCCTTAAACATACTTGTTGACCTGTTTGTGAGAATCTTACGATGATGTGTTTATGACGTTGTTTGATATTATTTTTTTTGTGTTTACATAACAATAAGAAAAAAAAGCAATTTGAAATGTTCGTCCTTTTGGTTTATTTCATTTTGAACGTTAGCTTCCTTATATAAAAGCAAGTGCGCAAAACTAGCCAATATTACTAATGCCTGTATAAAGAATGTCTAAAAATTTTGTTCAAGTTAATTAAAACAATTTCTGTATCCTCAATTTTCCCAAATCATAAACTATTGTAAGAAATTTTAATTCGAAATGAAACGGAGTCGTTGTGCGTGAAGTTTTTTATTGATTAAGCATGTACACAATCCACGTTATGTATCACAGTGTCGGGAATCATCGTATTTCTCATAAAAATGAATTACGAAGTTATTTAAAATTAGAAAATATTTTACGTCTTTAAAAACGACGTAATTTATTTACATATCAATTAATCGGATGATTTGTGAATACAAATGTATAAAGGTAGTCACAATAATGATTGAAATGATAAACATTACAGGAAGATAGTCGACTTTCAAAGTGAACTTAAATAATCGGGGATTTCATCTATTATACATATATAATCCTGGTCTTTTTTTCTCTCGAAATTCTGCTAAAATTAGGTACCTGAAGTTTTAGTTTCGTTGCTTCTAGACATCGTATTTTTTATTGTAATTGCCATTACTGTTATCGTAATCTTTCCATATTAATATTTGATATAGTTATGGATAATGACGTAACCATTAAATCATTAAATGAAAGAAATCCTTATAAATTGCCAGGAAAATTAATACAAAAAATCGGGTAATTTTTTATACACTCAGGTTTTGTTGTCATTCTTTTTTTGTTTTGTTTTCTATGAAACATTTGAGAAGGGTTCTGAGAAATATTAGTTTTATGTGGTTAACAGGGAAGTGTCATTTCCATAGGAATCTCATTAGAAGTGGACACAGAAACTGACAAGTCCAATAATTCTGTCACCAAAATGTAGAATTTGCTCTCTTCTTATTTTGAAAAGCATGCAGCAGCAACTACAAATGTTTTTGACATATTTAACATAAAATTGTAGGTACAACTCAAATGAAAGTAGATACAGGGAGGAAGGGTTATGACATTTACAGATTTTATGAAATTTGGGGTACCTTGTCCGAATTACTTCTGGCCAAATTTATCCCATTATCTGGCCAAATTTACTTTTGTGGGCCTATTTTTATGAAGTAAAAAATATGTACCAAACACTTTATTATTATTTTTTAATAGATACGCTTTAATTAAAAAGAAAACTTCTGTTTGTTTTAGGATGTAAGTATAACAGAAAATATTTATGTGTTAATAATCAATAACTAAAGAGAATTAATAATAATATGAGAGATTCTCTTTGTTTTATGTACTCCATATTTTGAATTTTAGAAATGTCTTATAGAACATACATTTATTACAAAAAAGCATTATGTGGTAATAGTCAATAACTAAAGAGAATTAATAACAGTATGACAGATTCTTGTTTTCTGTATTTCATGTTTTGAAGCAAAAGTTTTTCTTTATTCCCTGGGACTAAATGTTAAGTTTATGGTACTTTTTCCTAAAAATGATGTGCTTTCAAGTGAGGGTTTCAGAAGAGAATTAATAACAATATGCACTTCATATTTATGTACTTCATGTTTTGAAGCAAAAGTTTTTCTTTATTCCTGGGACTAAATGTTAAGTTTATGGTACTTTATCCTAAAAATGAATTATTTTCAAGTGAGAGTTTCAGAAGAGAATTAATAACAATATGCACTTCATGTTAATGTACTTCATGTTTTGAAGCAAAAGTTTTTCTTTATTCCCTCTGACTAAATGTTAAGTTTATGGTACTTTATCCTAAAAATGAATTATTTTCAAGTGAGGGTTTCAGAAGAGAATTAATAACAATATGCACTTCATGTTAATGTACTTCATGTTTTGAAGCAAAAGTTTTTCTTTATTCCCTGGGACTAAATGTTAAGTTTATGGTACTTTTCCCTAAAAATGAAGTGTTTTCAAGTGAGGGTTCCAGAAGAGAATAACAATATGCACTTCATGTTTATGTACTCCATGTTTTGAAGCAAAAGTTTTTCTTTATTCCCAGGGACTAAATTTTAAGTTTATGGTACTTTTTCTTAAAAATGAAATGTTTTTTCAAGTGAGGGTTTCAGAGGAGAATTAATAACAATATGTACTTCATGTTTATGTAATCATGTTTTGAAGCAAAAGTTTTTCTTTATTCTCTGAGACTAAATGTTAAGTTAATGGTACTTTTTCCTAAAAATGAAGTGTTTTCAAGAGAGGCTTTCAGAATCTTCTAAAACCTTTGTATCTCATAAAAAATTTTACCTTTTAATTTGTGTACATATGTAACAAACCTAGAAGTCCTTAAGTTTCTGATTTGTGGGATTATTCTGACCTTTATGGTTATGTAAAAATAAAAATCCTCTTATTTCAGCTTTTCCCCAAAAAAAAATCATAATATTTTTTTGTTTAAATTGAAAAAAAAAAAAAAAAACTTCATAAAAATTGCAAATTTCTCCAATTTTATAGAAATATCCTAAATATTTCACCAATTCTCATTTTTATAAGGTGGAAAAAAAACCCAGATAATCCAAAACATTTCCCCCCCCCCCCCCCCAAATTAATCTTTCATTTGAACAGTGTAAATTTCGTTTGCCCTAGCATTTTGTCAGTTTCTCAAATCACAAACTGTGTTGGAAATAAGACCTCTTAGCAAAATGTGATTGTTCAAAAACAATCCTCCTGATTGATCCCATCCCCCTGAAAACTTTACTATAATTCAGTGTCATTCCATGTTTGTGCCGACCAAATGGTATAGTGGTTAGCGTGCTAGCTTCTAGACCGGGAGGTTGCGGGTTCCGGGTCCTGTGTTAGGCATGGGTGTTTGTAAATGTATGTTGGCTTGTAAATGACGAATGTTTCGGCGCATTATAGCCCTCATGTTGCTGTTGGCACCAGATAATCTGAAAACAACCAACCATTCCATGTTTGTTCAACCAAGCAATGACTATCTTCCTCTCGCACGGTTCCCACTGTCATTGAAAGTCTTTAAAAGTGCTTAATACTTTTTAAATATATTTGAGAGAATATATTTGAAAAATATTAGAGAGAAAAATTTGTAGAATAACTTCATTGTTTAGTGAAAGGTTTTCTTCAAGAGTTTCTAAAAAAAGTTTGTGTATGAATGAGAAGTTAACAGTTTAAATTTGTGTGATAAATGATTCATAAATTCATCTAAGATTAAATTGTTGTGATCAAATGTTTCATCTCTGTTGAAACCCATTGTTAAATTTTTAAGACTGAGAGAGTAAAAATTTTAAAACTCTGGTAAGAAATAAGACTGCTTATTCAGCTAGTATAACATTTTCAAACTTAAATTGGTTTCCAGAATTGTCTGCTAAGATTTTCAAATTCGCTAATTTCTGAATGATTTTATTAGAGTTGATCCAGCATTTGTCTTCTTTTTCATGAAATACAAAATCATTTGCTTGTCGCTTCTGCTTTCTCAAACATTAAATTTCTACAACTTAATTATCTTCTTGACACACTTGCCCAATACTTACCATTCAACTAACAAAACATCTACAAATGCTAATAAATCACTTTGTACATTTGTCTATTTTGCATCTTGGTCTGTAGTGTTAGTTATAAATGTTTGTTGGTCTTCTTTAAAGTCAAATCTCATTCATTTTGTAGAAAAAAGTACTTTTAAGACACAACAATGTATTTTGAAATAAGTTTCTAATAATGAGTATTGTGTGTGTGTCAAGAGGAGACATATTGCTTCATTTTTTGGATAGAACTTGAGTGAATTTATTGATTTCTTATACTGAAGTGGACACAACTCTTGCATCTCTCTCGCATAGAACTCAACTATGTGTTCTTCCATTCTGTTGAAATGTAATATTTTGGTAAGGGAAGAAGGTTTTTAGTTTCACTTAATGATATGCCTAATAAATAAAAAATATTTTTTTTTACAAAATATTTAAAAAAAAAATATCATTATACAATAGTATAAAGTTTTGTACCTATTTTATATGTTTTGATAAGTGAATTTACTCTTTATATTATTTTAAAAAAATCATGATTTTCAGCCTTGTGAATTTATATAGTGCAAAACTTATTTTGACTTGGATTTTTTAAGGTTAATGTGTTAATTTAAAAAACTACACTATGATTCATAAGGACTAAATATGAATTTTTGGAATTTAAGATTCATGTTCTCCCAGTATTGATTTTCAATCAAATTCTTCAAACTTGGAGTTTAAGTTGTTAAGAAGATTTGTCTTGTAGTAGTATAATGTTGATGCAAACATTTATTAATTCCTTTTTTTGCTTCTTCAAGTGTGCAGTCTGCACAACTAAAATTACATCCTGATGAATAGTGCAACACAGTTTAACCCTAGTATAGCCAGAAATGCCAACTTTTTAATGGATTTTCAGTAGTTTTTACAGTTTACCCATGGCTAATATTCTTAAATTACGATGAATGAATATGAGATTCGCACCAATCGCACCTGGCGCAAATCTCGACAATAGCAACTGTTACATTTGCATACCACTTAGTGAAAACAATATAATCTTGGCAATGTAGTGAAAGTGTTGGTGACTTTCGAGAGTATTGGTGAAAGATAGAGAAAAAATATTCTGCATAGATTTCTTCTATATCTATGCTTTCAAAGAACATCCTAAAGTCTGTAAAAACTACAGGAAATCTGTAAAAAAAATTGGCACCTCTGTACCTCTTGCACAAGATAATGTCTGTATCTAAATATTGTAAACACCCTGTGGGTGTCACTGGAACTGGCTAAAACGCACCAATTGGGCCTCCAAGTACGCAATTTTGATAAACCTATCTTTTTGTCAGGAAAGAATGGTTGTATGAATTCCTCTGTAGTTACCTTCAAAATCTATTTTCTATTTAATTCTTCCTTTACAAATTTGATTATGTTCTTCTCGCCAGACATACTAAAAAAAATTAAAATGAGAAACCAGGATAATTGCTCAGTGTTTAGAAGTGAACTGTTGGCTATAAAGGCCGGACCTGAGGCCATTTTGTACTTTGACATATAAGCCTGGATCATGAAGTGCACCTCCAATGGATACCCTCCCATGTGGAAATTAATGGAAATGAGGTTGCTGACAATTTGGCGAAGCAGGGTTCGGCTGAACTTTTGAGTTCAGTTCCCTCCTTAACATTTGACGAGCTTTATTCCATCAGGGCAAACAAAGATTTAAAGTTGTGGGGAGTCCCTCCATCCCATGGTTGCTATAGGCGGAGCAGTCCTGGTGACTCCATTGGCCTTGCCTGTGATAGAGCCAGCCAGACGGCGCTGTCTAGATTTGCTAGCAGTCACCTGAGGAGTTGTTCCTATAGCCACTGTATCAAGGTTTTTCTGGTCTGTGCAAAGTATGGAGTAAAGAGTGCATCCCTTGAGCACATCCTCACTTGTCTACGCCTATCTAGGGAGACTTTTGAGACGGATCCTTTGCTTGCACTGGATTTTTTAAGGGTGTGTGGGCTCATGGACGGTGTCTAGCTACCGCTAGACTGAGAAGGATTAGTAACAACAACAACAACTCCAGACATTATCCTAGAAAGATTGTCAATCCTGTAAATGATTTTTGTCTTTTCGGTACTTTAAGCTTTTTGCCTTGTCTTTGATCTGGTAAAGCTGAGAATCCCTTTTCACTAACAAATCTCTGAGCTTGTCAAGCTAAATAGTTGGACACACCAAAAGTTCCTTGCATTTTTTTTATAGAACCAGTGATAGTAAAGCTGTTATAGGTAGCATCTGAATTTTCTTCAGTCTAAGTGCACATTTCATACTATTCCACTAGCTAAAAAATATCAGCTGATTTTTCTTGAAATATTTTCTCTATTTCATTACAATTGAAATTTGTAAAACCAGTATCTTTTTAAATTTTCCATGAATGTTCTTTTGGTCTTTTTCAAATTTCTGTTTTCTATAAGGTGTCTTGTAGTGCTTGATTAAACCTTGCTATCGTAAAGATAAATTGCCCACTTCTCTAAAAGACGTGTAGAGTTTTTTTTTGCTTCTTTTTAAATTATTGGGTTCTCATGTAAATGCAACTAAGTCTTTCTTCAATATAACTAAGATTTCTTTTGTCTTCAAACATTTTTTTTCTGAGATTTATAAACGTAGTTTAGAATATGGTTTTCACTTTTCTTCTTGTAAGGATTCTTTTATTTGCACTAAAGTATGAGTTCTAAATTTCTTTTTAAATCCTTTATATTAACTTTGATTTTTTGTGTTGATGGCAGCTGAATCTGGGGAGGCCTAATTAATCCCCTTGCCGTCATCCAATCAGGCTGAAACTTTGCAGATAGATTCGATGACTAAAAGGTTGTGTTTATGGAATACTACTAAACCAACTTGCCATCATCCAATCACTCTAAAATAGCATTCAACCGGTCATTAAAGAAACTCTTTCCTGTTGCCAAATTTTTTTTTAATAAGTAAATAAAATTGTTTTAATCAGAATAAATAAATGATATTTGGATGCGAGTGCATAAATTCATGTTCATTTTTAATAAATAAATTTTGAAACGTAGTTTGTTGCACATTTTGCTGATAAATGTTTTTTTATATTTAAAATTAGATGCAAACACCAAGCATAAAAATTGCCAATGCATATAAAAGATTTATATTAAAACTTTATTTTTATGGGTTATATTATTTACTTGTTTTCAAAGGATCACTGTGCATTCTTTCTGAATAAATTCATATGTCTTGAAGTATTAACTTTTACATTGGAAATAAATAGTTCACAGAGTTTCAGCTTTAATATCAGTTCTTATGGCCATTGGCTTTCCTTCACTTAAGTTGTCAAATGTCTTTATCTCTTTCTTACAATTGAAATTTAAAAATTCAATCAAAAAACCGAATGAAATTAATTTTATTTGTAGTTAATTCTCCTACACTGCATTTTAGTTATTTCATTTTGAGATTGAAATATACAGAACCCTTTGCTCCAAACCCTTTGAAAATTTACTCGGTATTTATCAGATAATTCGGTGGTTCGAATTTCATTGGTTGAATTTATCATACTCAACCGATGAAACTAGTAACATAATGTGCTCTTAGTTTTGGTGTTACTTTCTATCCAATTCTCACCCCCTTTTAAGCAATAAGTACCTTACTTAACCGCATACATGAAACTATGGCTTGCATATTGTTAAGGATGATCGCCGACAAATGTTTGTCAGCGAGAAACAGACAGTGTTAAAATGGTAGAAAAATAAAACTTAGAATATCATTCCAAAGCCAGGGCTGCCACAGGCGACTATTTTTGAGGCGAGGCTACTATGGCGACTTTTTTCACCAAAATTGCCTTAAAAGTGACCTATCAAAATTCTCTGACATATTTGTGTTACGACCAACTTGTAACTTTTTTGGTAGAATTTACTTTATTTAAAATTGAAATATAGACATGATGCCTGAAAACAAATTTTCAAAGGTCCTTAAAACATTAATTACGTCCTTATTGGTCATTGAAAAGTCATTGATTTTCATTCTGGGATTTGAGTGGGAACCCTGATAGAGCTCTGAAATTTTCAACATAAGTAGTTTTGGCCTTTGAATTGGACTTTTGACAAACCGAAAGTTAAAATGTAAATTAATTTTTTTACGAAGCAATTTCTAATTAGCGTACAGCTATGAAATTTTCAACATAAGTAGTTTTGGCCTTCTAATTAAACTTTTGACAAACACAGAATTAAAATAGTCTTAGAAGTTTGAGGAGGAGAGGGTTCTAATATTAAGGGTTTCTGTACAATTAATCTTTTAAAGAATGAAACGAACTTATGCTTTGGCAGCAATGAACCTTTCAGTGAGCGAAGCAAGCATGTTATTGTATATTTAATTTTTTTTACAAAGCAACTTCTAACAGGCGTAGAGCTCTGAAATTTTCAACATAAGTATCTTTAGCCTTCTAATTAGACTTTTGATAAACAGAATGTAAAAATTCGGTTTATTATTTTTATTTATTAATTATTAAAAAAGCGACTTCTTATAGGCGTACCACTCTGAAATGTTCACATGAACTGTCAAAAGCTAGGACCTATACACAATGACTGGTTTCCGCTACGCTGGGCCAAGCAGCTAGTTCAAATTATAGTTCTTCAGAATTGTTGAGATATTAATTTTATATCTAAGGATACTATTTTGGCTACTATTTTTTACATCTGAGGCTACTAAAGCAACTATTTTGAATGCTATTAAGCTGTGGCTGCTCTGAAAGGGAATTTAAAATTATCCGTTGTTAGCAATATGAAATCGTGTAACCAAATTAATTATGCATCAAAATAAACAAGCTAGATACTTGAACATAGTTTGGGTAACAATAATTTTTTTTTTTTGGTCTGTTCGCAAAGTTTATAGGACGCAAAATCAGTTATTTATCAAAAAGTGAGCAACTTAAAGTTCAGCTCATATTTCAGATCAAGTTCAAATAAATCTTTTTAGGTATATTAAATTATGGTGTTGTATAATGGATAAGAACCTCATTTTGATTTGAAAGTTCTCATGAAAATGCAGAAAATTTTGATTTCAGGAAACAAATATTTTTCTTAAATATTGACAAAAGTACAAAATTTTAATATGAGAAAGATTACTTCATTACATTTACAAAAAGTGCATTTTCTCACAAGATTTTATTTTTAAATCCTTTATTTTGATTTTGTGTATTTGTCAATAGGGCAAATCTGCGGAAGCTTAATTAACCCCCTTGCCGGCTTCCAATCGATCTGAAACTTAGCAGATAGATTATCTGTCGATGACAATGCATTCTATCAAATTTTGGTGCTGCAACTCTCACTAAAAGTTCGTTTTTTCATATGCCTCTATGATCACTTCAGAATTCTAATAAATCTCATTTAACCGATCATTTGTTGAAACTCTTTTCTGTTGCCAAAATTGTTTTAATCAAAATAAATTAAAGATAATTGAACATGAATGCATAAATTCATTATGGAGTTGAAGTCAATTCAAGTTTGTGTTGCATAGCAATGCTATTTAAGTGAAATAATTTTAACCGATAATTGTTGAAACACTTTCCTGCTGTCAAAATTTTTTTAATCAAAATAAATAAAAGATGTGTGTTTTTATTACCTTGCATCAGACTTATCAGCTTTTGTAGATCGTTGACTTGTTTTAGATGACAATGTATTCAATAACGTTTTTTGGGGAAAAAAGAAGTTAATTAAAAGTTCGGAATAGATCTTTTGTTCTTAGTGGTCAAACATGATGAAAACTCAATCTGAGCTCAAGAAGTTGCAATTGCTCTTAAAAATTGGCAATGCATATAAAGGATTTATGTTAAAAACTTTGTTTTTATGGGTTATATTATTTATTTCTTCAGACACCCACACACTGAAAATTGCAATTTATAAGCTCAACATTTATTAAAAAATATTTGAAAATTTTAAATTTAAGAAAATGAGTTTTGCTTTCTTTTATCCTTTTGGAAGATAGGTATATATATATATATATATATATATTAACAGTTATTTTCATATGCTATATCTTTAGAATTAATAACACCCACACACTCTTTAAATTTAATCAAACAAGTTATTTTTTCAGAAAAATTTATGAAATTAAAACTTTTTCATAAAGTAAGTCCAAAGCATATTAATTTATCTGGGAGATTTTGCTCTTACAATCATTTTCATGTTTTAAAACAATAAATTCAAGGTGCTCTTTATTTGACTTTTTATTACCCCACCCCCTTTTTTCTATTAAAGGTGTGCAGGACATAATTCTAAAATCTTTATTTTAGAATAATTTTTCTGAAATTTTTTATGCAGTACAGTATTATGCTTTAAACTCAAAATATTATTTTGAATTTTAAAAAATATATATATTTTTTTAAATTAAAAAACTTAAAAATTTTTACATTTCCTAAATTTGATATATTTTAAATTTCTTTAAAAAAGATAACTTTTTTTGCATTAAATTACTTCTAATAATTCATATCATAATTTGTCTTCATGATTTTTCAATAAAATATTTAAAAAGAAAATTTGAAAAAATATTTTGTGCAAAAACTATAAAATCCATAGTATGCTAAGTTCCAAAAGCTATTTAAAAAAAAGTTAAAGCAAAATACGCAATTCCTGAAAACAATTTAAAGAAATATATATGGAAAATAATTGTGGAAAGTTTCATACATTTATAAAAAGTAGTTTTTAAGTTATATCCATTTAAACTAAAAAAAAAAAGAAAAGAAAGCCATCACCAAGAAATACAGTTTCAAAGTTTTAAGATAGCACATCCCAAGATAAATTTGTCTGTAACAAAAAGTTAAATGTTTCAAGAAACAAAATTTTTGTCATTTTGTTTAGAAATATTTTTATTATTCTTTACTATAATAAAAAAAAAAATTTAAGAATTTTTTAAATTTTGGGTCCCAAACCCTCTTAGTACAAAGAATTTAATAATCTTTTGTGAATATATGAATTTTGAGCACTTGTGATAGTATGTTTATTCTGAGTTTTACATAATTTTATTGAGTTGCAAAAAATATTCCTTTGACATAAGCATCTTTTTTTTTTTTTTTTGAATTCCAGAAATACCAAAAATAATTTACTTTTAATAAAAAAAATTGATATTGTTTATTACAAATTAAAGGAGAAAGGAGAGAATATATCACAGTAATTTTCATACAAATGAAAAAGGTGTATGTGTCAAAATTCTTCTTTTGTGGCGGAATTGATGTGGGAAGACCCCGAGGGTTTCCAGGTGTTCTAGATAGAAACATGCTTCAGTAAACTGATCATGCAGATAATGGGATTATTTCTGCTTATTGATATCTGCAGTCTTTCATAAGTAAGCAATATTTTTACATTATCCTCAACTGTCTCTTTCTGCGGGGTTTCCCATAAATGTAACTGTTGAACGTTGAACTCCCACTTTGATCTTTAATACAGCATTGGCTGGGTATGGGAGAGGGGGAAGGGGGGGGGGGTCAAACATCCAAATTAAAATTTTGTATCTTACCTGTTCTAGCTGTGGGTATTTAAGGATAAGACTTTAAAAGTACACCCATGTTTTCTTCATCTCCAAGTTGTGACAGGCAAAGTTATGTTCTGTCATGTTATTTTTATGATGGCTGATGATTTTTCTTTTTATATCCTTTACATTAACTTCGATTTTGTCAGGAATGTGTGTGTGTGGTTGGCTGTGTATGTCAATGGCAGGTAAATCTGCGGAGGTCTAATTAATCCCCTTGCTGTCATCGAATCGGTCTGAAACTTGGCAGATAGATTCAATGTTGATGACAATGCATTCTATCAAATTTCGGGGGCTTCAAGTCACTAAAAGATCGTTTTTATAGAATACTAATAAACCAACTTGCCGTCATCCAATTGCGTTGAAATAGCCTGTAACCGAAGTAATAAAATTGTTAAAAAATTAAATAATAAAATTGTTTTAACCAGAATAAATAATAGATGTTTAGATGTGAGTGCATAAATTCACATTAATTTGTTATGAATAAATTTTGAAAAGTAGTTTGCCACTTATTTTGCTGATAGAGATGTTTTTAATATTTAAATATAAATGCCATCTCCAAGCATATGCTGGTAACAGAAACAACACTTTGTTAATGAATATAAAAATTAGCAATGCATATAAAGGATTTGTATTTAAAAAAATTGTATGAGTTATACCCGCAAAAATAAACATACCCAAGTATTTTATATCACTGTTCACGCATCTGATCAATTTAAATCTAGCATTAATACTCATATTCCCTGAAAATATTTAGCAAAAAAAAAAATTCCAACCTACCTACCCCAATTTCAAAAACAAGAAAGTCAAAACTATTGTACAAAATAGATAAATATTAAAAAGTTAGAAAGCCGTTGTTTATATTCTTTCAGCGCATTGCTGCATGAAAGCAGAATGTCTAATACAATCCTAAAATGTTAGAATTGAAAATTATTATAAGCCAGAACCAGATATTTAACGACAAAATATGAAATCCCAAATCCCAACTAAGTTTCTTCGTTGGGGGCTTGAACCTAGTTGGAACTTCAGTGAATGCGTTTCTGAAGTGATATTGATAGATTTTATCAATTGCACTCAAGCTCCTACTCAATCAGCTAAATAGACAGGAACCTTGAAAACTATTACCCTATATAAACGCTATCGTAAAAAGTTTAATAGCCACATTGTATTCTCTATTTAAAAGATGTTAGCCTTGCGCCTGATAATATATAGAGATAATCCATAGTTATTCCATGGAATGATTTCCATGGACATGACAATTTCCTTGTCACTGTCTAGTTCCAATTAGAACTTTAGGTTTATGGACATGAAATTGCTAAATTGATATGTGTACAACTAATACTATCAAATGAGTAATAAGTATTTTATTATTCTCAACTGGTTTTATCTTGATCACAGATATTTGATGGTATGATCTTTACAGTTGCACCTATTTCACATGTAAATAATAAAATATTATTGTTGCTTTGGAAAGTGGAATACACAATGTGTATTGGAACCAAAATGGTTACATTAGACTTTTTTCCAATATCACATTTGACTTGTTGCGTCGCCTGGTGAGCTGTTAAACAACTATTAACTGCTGTCCACGGACATGATACATCAGCCTTGCAACAAGAGATATTACTTTAATTGTAATGAAATTACTACTCATAAAAGTTTTATACTCAGGCATAACATTGCTTAACATACTTGACGACTAAAAAAAAAATCAAAATCAAGACATCAAGGAAATATGAAGCGAAATTAAAATACTGATAAAACAAGCAATTTGAGGTTGCGACAGTCCACGGACGTGAAAAATCATGTTCGTGGACATATTTTTTCAGTATAAAAAATATTTTTAAATTTATATTGGACTTGTTTTGAGGAGTTGAATTGTATTATAATATATTTAACAGTTAACAGAAGTATCAGACTTATCTAGCAGTGGAAAAAATTGCTGCAACAAGCTTTTGTGCGTTTTACGGAGAATGATCCATCTCTCTTCAAGGACTTGATATATTTACCCTTGTAGCAAAACATTTCATCCCATCTTAAACTCTGCATGGCACAATGGCACAGGCCTTCTTTCACTGAACTTTTCTCTTCTCTCATCTTTAAAAAAATGGTGCAGAACATCTGGTTGTTCTTCGGCCCTAGCAGAGGTTGCTTTTAAGAGGTTATCTAGAGAGGAAAGAAAAGGGATTGCTGTACTCTTCGAAGATGGCAACCCTGACAGAAAAGGCATTTATAGTATCTGCTATGAATATCGAAATCTACAATCACTCCGACTCATTCCTTTGGTTCCCAATATGTGATTTTACAATTGTGTTAGGTGTTTCAAAGGCGATAAATAACAGCAGGATAAAATTCAACCACATAGTCTCTCATTTTCCTCCGGAAACATCATGTTTATATTCCGATAAAAAGGATCTGTATATTCACCTGAAGAATGAACTGGTCAAGAGACGTGGCGAATCATCTCATCAGGATCCAGAAATTACTAGAGGGAGAACAGTTTGTTGACTGGAAACCTACAGAAATTTTTTGCGTGATGTTACGTCGGGCAGAAAATCACAGTATGCAAGATGATATATGATCCTTAAATTTGACCTATAACATTTTCCAGCTTGCATCCAGATTGTGCACTGTGCAGGCAGCTATAATACTCCTAACAGTGGAGAGGGCAGCGGATGTTACTGATAGTCGTTGATCGTTTGATAATTCAGGATTTAATCCACTCCAGTTAGTCTTAGCCCACCTGATGACTGTGGGGTTAGCGCTCTGGCCTCGCATAACAAACTTCCCTTGTTCAAGTTCTTTGTTAGGCATAGATGTTCATTGTGGTTTGTTTGGAATCCACGTTAAGCTGTAGGTTCCAGCCTGATTAACCGTCATTGTGAATAAAAATAAGTTGTTGAGCGTACAAACCAACCAGATTGTCTTAAGTTTTGACAAATGATTGGCTATCATCACTTGATTTCTTTTTAAAATTGAAAACTTGCATGTCATGATTGAATGCTTTAGCTTCAGATATGCTATCATATAGCCTATATTGATCCCATACTTTCTTTGAATTATGGAAGTGATCAAGATTCTTAAGTACTACTTCATCTTTCATATTAGTACTTGTCAATTCAAGGAGTGCATAATGGGGAAGTTGCATGATTTTCAAACTCTTTTGAAAACAATAGTTCCTTTTAAAATTAGCATAATGGTACCATTTACAGTTTGAAAAAATTTAATTTATAATATTTAAATTAACTTTTGAATGACCCTGATGTTTACAAGCAAAAAAAAGATTTTTTTTTCATTAATATGCACTTTAACTTAATCTTTAACTTAATCCTTTTTCACACTTTCTTCTCCAACGTGAGCTAGAAGACTTCTTTAAAATTGAATAAATCAAGGTGCGTACGAGGCTAACTAGCAATCGGAAATTTTGAAATGGTCCCCTACTGTCCGTCTACTAATAAGTTATTTCAGTTAGTCACTGTGCTTTGCCAAGTACGTGGTTCGTGTGAACAGGAATGCTAATGCGTGACAATCGATTTTAATTGGAGCTATCCACATATTGCTGACGAACACTGAATGTTTAAAAGTAAGGTCAATGTTTCTATATTCTGATATTGTAAATATTAAAGATGTGGAAAGTAAACTCTATATAGTTTTCAAAGAACATCCTTAAAGTCGTTAAAACTACTGAAAATCTGTAACAGCTACAGAAAATGAGCAAAAGTTACGGAAAGTCCTTAGAAAAGCTGGCATACCTGTGTGTTTGGTTAAAAGATTTTATGCAATGTTTGTAAGCCTACTTGACAAAAAAAAAAAGCTGTGAAAAAAACATAAATAGTTTATTTTGACAGTTTAGGATATTTTTTTTTCTTCATAAACATCACTTAGCAATTTTTCTGAGGGCTTGGTACACCAGATGGCATCAATTGTTTCTGATTTAATTTTGTGTCTGAGCAAGTGATCCTAAAATACAATTTTCTCAATTATCTACCGATTGGAATTTTGAAAAAAGATTTTTTCCCTCCCATCTTAATGTACCTCAATAGTTTTTAAAGGGTTTATTTCTTTTCTAATTCATCAATATATTGGGTTGTTTGGAAAGTAATTTCGTTTTTTCCTGTCAGAGGACTTAATTACATTTTTTCGAAACCAACTTCACACTTAAGCCGCATAACCAATATATGTCTTGAGAGCTGATATTGCAAGGCTTGTGTGTGAAAAAGTTCTATTAATTCTACGCAGTAGTTTTTGGTTGGTGCCCTTTTAAATATGGAGAGTAATAAGCAGCATTTTCGTCATATTTTACTTTTTTACTATAGAAAAGGTAAAAATGCTGTCCAAGCGAGAAAAAAATTGACGGATATGTATGGAGAAGGCGTGAACAGTATGCCTGTGCCAGAACTGGTTTGCAAAGTTTCGATCCGGCAATTTTGATGTCGAAGATGCACCACGTTCGGGAAGGCCAGTTGAAGCTGTTAAAGACAAGATAAAGGCATTAGTTGATGCAAATCGGCGAATAACCACACAAGAGATAGGTGAGATGTTAAATTTGTCGAATTTGACTGTTTATGGCCACTTGAAAGGCCTGGGTTTAACCTCGAAGCTCGATGTGTGGGTGCCCCATGTTCTTACGGAGCGAAATTTGTGTCGTCGCGTTGACGTGTGTGATTCGCTCCTCAAACGTCAGGAAAATGATCCATTTTTGAAGCGGATTATTACTGGGGACGAAAAATGGGTCGTATACAACAATGTGAAACGCAAGATGTCATGGAGCAGAAAAGATGAACCGGCTTAAAGCGTTTCAAAAGCCAACATTCACCAAAAAAAGGTGATGCTGTCCGTTTGGTGGGATTTCAAAGGAATCGTTTTTTTTTTTAGCTTTTACCGGACAATACAACTATTAATTCGGAAGTCTATTGTCATCAGCTGGACAAATTGAATGATGCGCTTAAACAGAAGAGGCCAGAATTAACCAACATGAAGGGTGTAGTGTTCCACCAAGACAACGCGAGGCCTCATGCAAGTTTGGTCACTCGCCAAAAGCTTTTACAGCTTGGATGGGACATACTGCAACACCCACCATATTCTTCAGATCTGGCGCCTTACGATTATTATTTGTTTCGGTCCCTGCAAAAATTTTTGGATGGTAAAACCTTTACCTCAAATGAAGATGTCAAAAACCACCTGAATCAGTTTTTTGCCAGCAAGGACCAAAACTTTTATGAGCGGGGAATCATGTTACTCCCAGAAAGATGGCAAAAGGTGTTGGACCAGAATGGCCAATATATAATTTAATAAAATATTTATTCATTATACGAAAATTGTCTTTCATGTTCCCCAAAAAAAACGAAATTACTTTCCGAACAACCCAATAGATAAACAACTGGATGGACTGCTCTGATGGCAACGCTAGGCGAAAAACACTCTGGCAGAAATATTTGCTTTCCTGCCAATGGTGTGATGATTTCTTGAATCATGGTCAATTACCGTGTTGCATATAATACAACAGCACAAATCGGAAAAATATAAATATTAGTTTCACCGCCAAGTAAAAAATAGTCATTCAAATATGTTAATGTATTATTTTTTATTATTTATTTTTGAAAAATATCTAAAATGACCCTTCTAACATTGATTGCTCGTGGTTCATGATTGATCTCTTATGTGGCAATTCGTATCATAAATAATATATTTTAAATTCAGAACAAATAGTATTATGATCTAGAATAAAACACTTGATTTATATTTATTTAATCCTTGTTTTTATTCGTTTTCAAGGGCATTTGGTAAAGAAATGGGAAAAGAAAGCAAATTTAAAACTCTACTTGTTCATTCATTTAATAATTACTCTGTTTATTTGTAACTGGATAATTTGTTTTAGGTATGTCTTATTTAATCGATGTTTTGATACGTCTTCATGAACATTTAGTAATCGAATTTAGTAATGTAGTGTTAAAAAAAAGTTTACCGGTACGCATGCTTGCCGATTGTGGCAGTAACCCCTATCTGTAGCTGGAATTTTTTAATTATAAAATGCAAATTTACAATATTTTACATATTTTGCCATACAAAAAGAAGCTAAATACTCTTACTTTATGTAATTATTTTTTCACTAACTTATATCACAATACATGCATAAAGATTTATGAGTTATTATTAATTAGTTAAAAAAAAGTGGTGGTAGGCCGTACCCGCTTTCAAAAAAGTGCCAGTACACTGTACTGGCGTCACTACACTCGAGATCACTCTACACCCCTGCTCTTTTCCAAAAAATGGACAACTCCTGTTTCCGAGGACACTTTTATTTCAAATTGCAAGATTTTGCAATCGTTTTTCTGCCATAATTTCTATATTGTTTTATTTTTTCACTGCAATTATTATTAAAAGTTAACAATGCTCAAAATTGCACAAATCAAAAACTTTAAACTAAATGATATTAACCCTAGAATAACTAAACTTTAATCAACGTTACATGGTTACTAATAATTCGACTTGTAGACTGCGAATTAAAAACATGTATATTTTTACATTTCCTTTATTTCAAACAAATTAGTGTATCTTATATTAATTAGTGTATATATTATCGTATTATAATATTTCAATTAAAAAATAGAAAGTTGATAAAAATTGGTGTCTGCACTCTTGGTAAATGTTAAAAGTGCAACGGTATCATCTCGAAGTCGCAAAACTGGCACAGATGGATAGTCTATAAGACTAAATGTTTAGCTATCTAGAATTTGAAGTACTGGAGCATCAATATAAAATGCTTCAGTCCTACTTCTACTGGAATGTGATCAAGAAAATTATTTAAAAAAACCATCTGCACTTGGTACAATTTTCATCAAATATTCATTTGTATAAAAATAACAATTTATAACTGTAAAATTAAGATAAGAATGTTTCTAAATTTTGTGCAACCTACTCCCATGAAAATTTTTCTGAAATTTGAATTAATAAACCATTAATCACTTTCTAGGCTTTACTATTGTCAGACAGGGATAGAGTTTTTCCAAATTTAACAGTACTCATTGTTGACTATTAAAGTATATTAGATTCAAGACGTCACAAAGAATATTCCCACTTAAGAACTTGGCCTATGCCCTAAAATCTGTTAATTTTTGTTTATTTCCCTTATCATATCAAATTTTTTGCTATACATGCAGCTACTGTAGGCTTTAAAAAAAGTATGTAAATATATATATGTATTTTTAAATCAAAAGTAATCCAGGATTTTGATTGCATTCCTGTGGTATTTAATTTTCAATCTAAAAAGGACGATTAGAAATTAATTAGCGACAGGTTAATTACGGAAAACTTTCCCCTAAATTTAATAACAGAGCATCGCCATTACACGTGTCGTTGCGGAAATATGCTTTTTAAATGCTTAGTAAACAAACACTTGATTGTTATATTCCTTTAACTTACTTTTAATGTACCCTTTCCATTACCTTTCTTTTCTATTTTGAGTTAGAAGCCATGAAAAAAACCCAGCAAAATACATTTCATCTAAGTACAAAATGGCCTTCCATGCTAAACACTCGGAAATTTTGGGATGGCCCCCTATAATCAACCTACTAATGGTGTACGTAGTATCAGCAGCCATTCAAGGACTTCAGTCAGTCACTGGTCTGTCTGTGTGCAGCAAGCGATTTCGATAGGGGTGTTCCGCATATTGTATTCCGTTGGGGAAAAAACCCAAAAAGTTGCTTTTTTTCAGGAAAAAGGCACTATTTTCAAAGGGAAAAGGCAGAAAGGGCGGATTTCTAAAGAAAAAGGTCAGGGATGTCGCGTCTTTCTTTGAAAAACGCATACTAGGATCTCTGGTATGCATATATACAGGGTCGTTATATTTAAAATTCAACTTTAAAGAAGCTGTAAAAAATGATCCACCTGTCAGAATGAATATATGTGAAAAAGGGAGAAAAGATGTGGACACAAGTAAAAATTTGTTCGAACCATTTTTTTTCCCTTATGGTATTTTATTTCCCCCTTCTTTTGCTTATATTCAAATTTAGGTCCATTTTTTTTTTGTGCTGCTTTATGTAAGTTGACCTTTAATTATAATCAACCTCCACTTGAAACATCTCGGATCTCATCCCATTTTAGGAGGAAAATTTATCTTGTATATGTATATTGAAAAACAGTTGAACTTTAATTTAAATCGCCCTGTACTTGATCTGTGAGAACATTTAATTTTCTGGGGCTCAAAACTTAGAATTAGCAAGCAAAACTGCTAGATTTAATTTTTCACAACTGTAAAAATTATCCATACTTGAAGAAATTAACATAAAATCTTCAAATTCTGTGGAGCAAAAAACTTGTGTGAAAGAGGGTAAAACGTTTAATGTTCTTCCTCAAATTACAAGCCAAACAACTGCACCAATTATCTTAAGGAGGCTTATTTTGTTTGCATTTGTTGGTACTATGATTATTTGTAGAGTTTCAAAAAATGTTTTGTCATTTGTTGTAAAAATTTTTAAAATATGCCCAAAAGTGAAATTTATCTTCTCGCAAAACAAATGTTCCTTATTTAGGAAGTTTCTCTTGGTGCCAGATTGTTAAGAAATTAAGAGAATGTAGATTAAACTGTTAAGGTCAGGGATTAAGCTGGGTGCTTTTTTAGCAAAATGCTAAAGAACTTGAATGCTAAATTCAGAAATGTGTTGGTCAACCTGATGGCTGTGTGGTTAGCGATCTGGCCTCGCATGCCAAAGCTGCCGGATTAAAATCCTGGGTTAGCTATAGATGCTTATGCATAGATTATATAATTATACATATTTTGAATAAAATATATTCAATGTTTTTGATATTTGTGTTACAATATATGCTTCGATACAATCTATTTTGAATGTTTAATTAAAACTCTATGTTGAATATAAAACTTAGTTTCCAAGCATCTTTTCTTAAATTGGACTATCTTGGGTATGGGCTTTAAAATAATCAATTTGGTTTGCATTCCTCATCCATCATAAAACTCTTCCAAAGTTATGCTAGTCGTGTTTTTTTAATACTATATTGTATTTTGCTTAATTTCACATTGGATAATTTTTTTTCAATTCTTAATAAGCTTTACATTTTGTAAAGGGGTTTGAAAAATTGATTCTTGCATGATATTAGATTTTGTTTCTGTCATTGTTCACTACAGAAGAGGATATAAACAGCTGAATTTGGTATTGTTTTTGATTACATAAATTGTAATGTTATTTAATATAGACTTTAAAGTAATGATATTTATTACAGATAATTTTTTGCATCCAGTAGTTGCTCCTTATTTCAACCATTTTGTTTTTCAGAGAGACAGAAAAATATTTTGTTAACAGGGTTCCCACGGTCATTGAAAGTCATTAAAAGTGCTTAATATTTTTGAACTTGTTTTCTAGGCCTTGAAAGTGCTTAAAAGTCCTTGAAAATGCTTAAAAGTCCTTGAAAATGCTTAGAGGTCCTTTAAAGTCCTTAATTTTTACGGATGTTGTCCAACTTCAAAATTCATAAAAATACAACTCGGACTTGCTGTTCCCTCATGACCGCTACTTATCTGCACCTTATAGGAATTTTCCGTCATATTTGTATTACGCATTCACCAACTTGTAACTTTTTTGATAGAATATACTTTATTAAAAATTTAAATACAGACATGATGCCTGAAAACAAATTTTCATATGTCCTTAAAAACATTAATTAGGTCCTTAAAAGTCATTGATTTTCATTCTGTGGTTTGAGTGGGAACCCTGGTTAACCTGTTTTTTGTATAAAAATGTATTTAATTTAATTTACCGATTTTTTATTTTATTTTTTTATTAATGCATTTTATCTTTAAATTTAAAATGTTTTAAAATTTAGTATTAGTTTTATTTTCTACATCTCAAGTTAAAAAAGAATTTTAGAACTAGTATTTAGACTATTTGAGTAAAACAATTTCTAAAATTTTAAAATTATAAATTAATAAATACTAATAGTTTCTCTTCTTTTCTAGCTTCAACATTAGCGTAGGACATGTGCAAAGGTAAGTCTTCTTTCTATGTTTCATACATTAAATTTCTTATTTTTCCTTTTTGTTGAGAATTAAGTGGACTGGATATATAAACCTTAAAACTTGCATATGACGCATTCGCCCTAAAATTCCTTAAATTTTTGTTTCTCTCTAAAAATCCTAAAATTGTACTTCTTACATTTTTCGGTAATTCCTTAAAAAAAATTAAAACCCTAACAAATTTCTCGATTTCCCTCCAAAACCCTAATATTCTTCCAGATTAGAAAAGTGGATTTAATTAAATTCACGTGTTTGTCAAAATAGTATAATTGTTTAATTATATCACTGTTATTTTGCTAAAAAGTTGTTTGGCTTTCAATTTTTTTTATATTGGCAGTTTTTTGCTGGTATTGAAACAAGTGTTGGAAAGAATATGTCTGTGTTAGGAGCCTATGTTATCTTCAAAAGAAATATCACTATATGTTTTTAAATTATCCCTAATATTTTAAGAATCATTCCTAAAATGTTTTGAAATTTTTGGAATTATCCTTAAAATTCCTACCTAAACTTTTTAGAAAACTAACTGCACCCCCTGAACTCGTCTTCAACATGATATAAATAAACACATAAATTACATCGATTAGCCTTTTCCAGACAAGTAAATTTTTAGTGACTGCCCTAAAATTTATTCATTATAGAAATACAATTTTAGCAGTAGCCGAGTTTAAAAATGTCTTCTTAGGTGGTTAACATCTGGTTTAGACCATATACCTTTGCTTGTGAGAAAGGTGTGATTTCTTTTGTAAGGTTGACAAGAAACCCAGTAGAGTGTTTTGTACATTATGTTAGTATTTTCCATCATACATATATTCTGTTTGCTGGTACTGACATTTCCAAACAAGCATTTGCTGCATGCACACACCTAGAAAACCTGTAAAGTAAACCTTGAATTTTTAATCTGCCAAATTTCTTCAATCTCATGTTATGTGATACATAACATGTTATTAAATTTAAACTTCTTGAAGTTATAATGAGCACATTAAAAAATTGTGTTTCTTATAATGGTTCTGTGCACATAGTCCATAGGAGATGCATGTAAAAAAAAAGATACAGAGCTTGAATCGTAACGTTATTAATCATTAAAAAATAAGTTATTGTTTATGTGTGTTGCACAATTTACTTTTTTATATTAAAACAATCCATAAGTTTTTTTAAATGAAAAGTTTTTTTTAGGATAGAAATAACATCCTACTTGTTGGGGTTGTAAGCCACCCCACGCGAGTTCTAACATAGGGTGAGTACTAAAAGCATTGTTGACATTTACATCAGTACACAGCATTGTTTATTTTTGATATTTTGGCTGCGTTATTCTAGTGATAAAAGTTATTATTTGTATAAAATTTTTGAAAGTGTGGTGGTGCACCAAAATGATTTTTTTTTAAAAACATTTTCAGGGGTCGCATTCCCCCAAAAATTCCTAATATTCCGTAAATTTTTGTTCCTTTCTAAAATTGTACTTAAATTTTTCAATGATTTCGAAAATAATTGGAGACCCCGAAATTCTCTGATTTTCCTTCAAACCCCTACTAAAAAAAAAAAAAAAAAAAAAAAAAAAAAAAAAACGACACTATTCCAGATAAAAAAAGTGGATTTAATGAAATTTGCATGCTTGGTAAAATAGTATAATTGTTTAATTATATAACTGTTATTTTGCTAAAAAGTTGTTTGACGTTCAATTTTTTGAAAATTGGCATTTTTTTGCCTATACTGAAACAAGTTTTAGAAAGAATATCTGTGTTAGGGGCCTATGTCAGCTTCAAAAGAAATATCCCTCATTATTTTGGAATTATCCCTAACATTTTAAGAGTTATCCCTTCAATTTTTGGGAATTTGTCTAAAACGTTCCTGAAATTAAAAAAATTATCCCTAAAATTCATACCTAAATTTTTCTGAATACTCACTGCGCCCCTTCATGTTCCAATCCATTGGTATTTCGCTATTAAAGCATTTAAATTAAAATAAAAATTAATCTCACCTAACTCTAACCCATTTCATATTTGACTTCATATTAATACATTTTAGATATCCTTTTCTTCCACGAAACCTCTCCTGAAAAAAAGTCTGGTCGTACTTAAACACTTTACAAAAGGCATCAGTAACTCTAAAGTGCCAAAATTTGTTTTCTCAACAGTTTGTGTTGTTGAAATACAGATTTATTCTAAAATAGTACCTCTCTCATAAATTATTCTGGATGCAATGCAAACATGATATTTAGTTAAAATCTAGAATATCCGATATAGTGATACATTTCCTATGTTTTCCGTAAATTATAAGTATATCAAGACAAACGAATTTTCAGCATTTTCAAGATAAATCTCAAACTATATTTTCTTTCTTTCAAAACTGGATAATTTTGTTAACTTAAAAAAAAGTATAAATTTTATAAAAATTGGCGACTCTTCCTTAAAACATTATTTACATTTATTCATTTTTGGCATTTTTTGAAGAGTGGTCTGCCTGTCTTACTCTTTCCTTTATAAATCTGTACTTTCAGTCTTTTCTTCCCCCTTGTAAATAAATCCGTCCTTTCCAGCCCTTCTCCCTTGTAAATTCCTTTCCAACCCTTTTCTTTTGAAAACAGCTCATTCCCTGCCTTTTGTTTGAAAAAATTGCCACCCTGCATCCCTTTGTTCTCTTTAATATTTCCTCAACATAAAGCAGTATGCAAAGTCTAGTGAGGAGTTGTTCTATTTTTTATTTTTTTATGTTAAATTGAATGGAATTGACTTTCAGGTAGATTGAAACACTCATTTCTAATTGGTTTTATGGCAAAAAATGCTAAGAAATTGTATATTTGAAATCAAAAATCAGTATGTTATGAAAATAACAATTCGTAAATAAGTATTTAAATGATATATAATTTTTGAATGCTTTGTCATTAGCTTGTTATGGGAAAAAATATAAAATGAATCATTAAAGAACTTCTAACAAAAGTCTCTTCCAGGAATTGCCTCTATTTTTCAATTGCTCGTGCATCCATATTAGTTCAAGATTTTTTTATTTATTTTTTACCTGGTACCACATGAAAGTTTGAAGTTAAGCTGACCCTTTAATTTTCTGTGCAGCACCTTGCTTCATGACACATTAAAAATATGCTTTCTGTCCTCCTGACTTATGTCTTATTTGTGAAGAAGCAGTTTTGCATGAAAAAGTTATTCCTGGAGAGCAGGCATTAAAAACAATCACTACTGTATAGAAAAGTGGCAATGGTAAACAAGCTATGATAACTACAGGTTGTAAAGTAGTAGTCCACTGTGCTTGCAGGAATGCCTGTCCAAAGCCTTTGTTAGTTAAGAAAGAGAAGTTCTATTCTTGAGGAAAGTTTGTTTCCTCTTAAAAAAATTAAGATCATCATGGATATTTGATTTTGAGAGCAACTGCTTTTTTTTTTTTGTCAAGGAAAAGTAGCCTTTGGAAAGGAAAGACCCAGAGAAAGTATGTCAAGTGGTTGATAATGATAACAAAGATAAAATTCAGGTGGTTAAAAAATCAAGGTGGTTATTTATTGCGAGCAATTAAATAAAAAATAAAAAAAAAACATTAATTATGCTTAGAATAAAAATTCTGCATTGAAAAACGTTTTAGCAAGAAAAACAACACATTCCACAATTAAAAAAAATTAACTTTAAAAAATGTAGGGTTTTATTCCCCAAGTGATCATTTTCTCTGCATTAATTAAAAAAAAATTATTTTAATGAAACACCTACATTTTTACTTCAAAATATCTGCCAAAAATTTGTTTAACAAAACTATAGGAAAATGCTTTTTTTTTTCTGTATAAGCAAATTCAATTAAAAAAATCAAAAAAAAATTTAGGGTTAATGAAAGACAAATGTAAATAAAGACTTTCAAATTTCTGCTCTGATTTGTCCTATGTCCATAACTTCTATTGAATTTTTACTTATTGGCCTATTAAGTGTTATTTTACTAGTCTCCTTCCCTTCCCACCCCCATTGTCACTTCGATCTCCTTTCCTTATTCTGTATAAGAAACTCCTATGATGATTGCTTGGTACAGTACACAAGAAAAAATCGGAACAATGGCTCTATCTTTTGTTCTAATTATCATAGAATTTTGCAATTTGCACCAAAATGTTTACGATTTTCTATATGTCTGGTGCAAAAAAATTTTTCTTAGAAGGCTGTTTACTTAGTAAATTTAACTCTATCTTTGAAAATTTCAATACGAACCCCTATTTTTATCTTTTTATTCCATTTGCCCTAATTACAAAAAAATCCTACTTTAAAGTGGAGGAAATCAAAGGCAGTGTGTTTCATGATATTATAAAAATACAGGTATTAGTTTAAAATTACATAGAAACTACTTGGATTTATAGCTTCATGTTAAACAACAGATTAATACAAAATCAGCAAAGTAATGCAAAAGTAACATAATTTATTTACAAGGTTAAAGATGTGCCAACTTCATACAAAATAAATAAAATATCGGAAACTGTAATTATAGAAATATGTATACTACTGATGGATTAGAAAACTGATAAATACAAAATGTAGGCATTAGTAAACAGTATTTTCAGCAAAGTGTGTTTTTTACAGAAACATTACATTGTGAATACAAATGTGACATGAATGTTGAAATTATTTATTTAATGAAAAAATCACATAATGCATTAAAATTTTTAAAGAATTACCTATTGAAATTTAGATTAAAAAATTTTGTTTTGAAATAAATGGGATTTAATGAAAATATTAAGATTTGGAAAAAAAAAATCAGGCAGTATAGTGCCCGTCATTGTCGATTATTTGTTGCGTCCTGCACCAAGAAATCTGCCAAGTTGCACTAACATTGCTAAATCGATTCCGAAAAAATAAAGACAGGGAAATAATTTTTATTAGTCATAACATTTCATATCTCCATAGTTCACTCGAAGGTCACACACAAATAAATGTTTTGATGAATTCATGTACGAGCTACGATGTTGGAAATACTAGTGTTGCGCTCGCGCATCGTCAGCGGAAAAGAGAGTCAACATTTTCTGAACTTTTTTTCTCACCCGCGTGTGATTACAACTGCTTCATTTTGATTTGAAATATCTTGAAAGCACTATCTTACACTTAGTGAAACTCTGTATACTTTTTACACCATTGATTCAGATGACAATGAAATGGACATTGTAATTATTTCACCAGAAGTTGGCAAAGTTACTGACAGTGAAGAAGGGGACGATACAGTAATAAGTGACTCGAACGTTTTACCAAATGACGTTTCTGGTGAGATTGAATTACATTCAAATAGGAAAGATAAGGACCAAAATGATGTGGATAATACAAAGACAAAGAAAAGAAATTGAGCCTTTGAAATGGAAGAAAATGGATCCTTTTTATACATCGATACCAAAAAATGAAGAAACATCGCCAAGTTGAAAAAATGAAAAGAGAATTAGAAAATTTAAGCTGGGAGGAAATTTTCGTCAAGTTTTTTGACTCTGAAATGCTCACTGCTCATTAATCAAACTAATATATATGCTCAGCAAAGTAATGGGGACTGATATTTTTGCTTCTGAGAGTTACCTAAAAAGGTTTATTGGTTTGCTTCTTCTTACTGGATACCATACATTGCCACAAGAAGAAATGTATTGGTAATTATATAAAGACGTATCTGTCCTGCTTGTTAGGGAATCAATGTCACGTATTCAGTTCAGGAATATAAAACAAAATTTGTATATGGCAGATTACATCAATATTGACAAAAAGGACAAATTATACAAAGTGAGAGTACAATCGTGAAATTTGTTGAATAAGAAATTTAAATAGTTTCAAATATTTGCACACGACCTAAGTATAGACGAACAAATGATTCCTTATAGAGTAAAACATTCGGCAAAAATGTTCCAAAAAGGAAAACCTGTGAGTAATTTTCTCTAATGGTAATTAAAATATTAGAACTTTTCTTTAAATATGTTATATATGACCCTAAAATCACAAATGTTATAAATACTGACCATGATTTTTAAGGATTTAGAGTTTTGGCAGTGTGGCGACCTCAAATAACAGATAAAACTTCTGTGCAGTGGAGTACTCTTTTGCACAGAGGTAAAGTATCTGGCTCGAGATCTAATGGTCCTCTGATAAAATCACGACGTCGCTCGCACATCGAAAGCTTACCTTACGCTTTACTGGTGACTACTGGACTAAAAATCATGCTGCCATCTATCGGCCCTTCTGAAAAGGAGAAACTACATCGCAACAAGCGATCACATACGCAACAAGCGATCACATACGCAACTCGCGTGCAACACCGCAACAATCGGCAACGATGCCAACTAGCATCACAAACTTCCAACTCCGATCAGACGTTGATCAGAACAACAGTATCGCTCCTTCGTCGCTGGGAGGAAGCTGTGTGGCGACCTCAAATAACAGATAAAACTTCTGTGCAGTGGAGTACTCTTTTGCACAGAGGTAAAGTATCTGGCTCGAGATCTAATGGTCCTCGGATCAAATCACGACGTCGCTCGCACATCGAAAGCTTACCTTACGCTTTAGCAGTTAATGGGTTAAGGAATTCCATGAGTTTTCAGCAACTCTCCATATTTATGTTATTTGGATCACTCTTATTTTTATACATTTCACTAGTCTAATGAAGATTAGCTGAATAATTTTTCAACATTTTTTAACTAATTAATAAAACTTATTTTTAAAACCTTGCATATATTCTTCAACTTAATGGAACGTTGTATGGCCATTCGCTGTACTTTTTACGTGTATAAGGCAGTAATCTATGTAATAATTACCTAATGCTTTTACACCTTTCTGATGTGTCGATATATTTCCTAATGACCCATGAGGTTGAATTTTTGTAAATTCATTATGGTTTCAAACTCATGTTGAGTTGCATTGCTCTTTTTCATGTCCCAAATATATCTAAACGAAGAGCACACTACATAGTTGCCAACTTGTACGGATTTTTACTATTTCGTACAGTTGTACGAACAGCTAAAAAAATCATACGGATTTCACAGTATTTTTCGTATTTTCCAACAAACAGTTTATTATATATGGTATTTTTTTAATTTGGTATTAGTTAATTAATAAGGTGACATTTAAGTATAAGTTTTTTGACATTTTTTAGACTTTTAAGTATTAAGCCACATTTTTTTAACTTGGAAGTTTTAGTTGTTTTTAGAAAAAACTTTATGCAGGTTAAAGTATTTTACAGTATATTTCAAGTTTTACTATTGTAGAAATTGCTCATCAAACACAAAAGCATGCATAATTAATATTTGTGCTTGTGATTAAACTCTTTTTGAATGCTTTCTCCTTGTATGTCTCACTACAGTTCTTGCTTCATAAAGCATTTTATATGGGTGTAATGTAGACTAAATCATAAACTTCTAAACCGTGAGGTTGCGGGTTTGAGTCCCGTGTTAGGCATGGGTGTTTGTATATGTATGTTGGCTTGTCAAATGACGATCGGCGCATTATAGCCCTCGTGTTGCTGACGGCGCCAGATAATTTGAAAACAACCAACTAAATCATAAGCATCATCAAGGATTTCATCGTAAAATTTAAATTTTATTGATTTTTAAATCCAGGTTAATATTTTATTGTATAATTTCTATTCTGCTAAAGTGTAACAGTTTATTATATTTTGAGAGCAATTTCATATTATACAATTTTTTTTGCATTTCCACTCATAAGTATTGACACTATTTGACTTTCCATAAGTCATAGGAATGCAAATTATTTGTTCCGCAAAAATTATACTAATTTGAAAATGCCAATGTTTGCAGATATGATACTGCATTAAAGTATTGTAACACTTCGAATGTTGATATCAGTCTAAACTTAAAGGAATAATGGCTTATAGAAAGCTCTTTTAAAGGATATTTTTGCATTTGAATATTGAATGGGAGAAGCTTCCAATTGATCTAATGTACTGTTGCTCTAATGTAGAAGCGTACATTTGGTTTCACAATCGCCGTTATGTCTATTAATCTTTCTTAACAAGAGGGCCAAAACTGAGTTTCCAAACGGAGTTGTTTCACTTGCTAAGCGTGTGTGTTGCCTCTGATCCAGGAGTTTGGCTTTGATCACTGGATAGAATCTAATAAAGAATTAATTCTATGCACTATTCTCAAAACTTACCTCTTGCAACATGTAAAACACATCTTAATATACAGGATGTTCTCAATTAAAGTTCAACTTTGGAAAATCTAAAAAAAAAATGTTTAAAATAACTTGAAATTTTATCTGTATATACCCAGGAAAGGAGGGAACAGTATGGCATAAAAATATTTTGAACTATTCTTTTCTTATGCCATACCTCTGCTTTTTGGAAGCTATGATCTGATATAAGAAAAATGTAATGCGTTTGAAATCATACTTTATGAACATTGATTTTTAATTTCAATCATCCTGGTATGATTATAATTAAAATTTGACTTTCAAAATACTTAAAAAAACGCATGAAAATGACCTAACATTTTACTTGAATAAATGCAAAAAGGGAAAAATCGGTATATTACTAAAAAAAATTGTTTAAATTAATTTTTTAGGCCATAAAGTTTCCCCTTTCCTCAAGTTTATACAGATCAAATTTCCAATATTTCTGACCAGTTTTTTTTATTTTTTTCTTTAGCTTTTTAAATGCTGCATGGACAAAGTTTGGGACCATTTGATTTATTACTGAAATATAAATTTTTAAGTTTACCACATATGCTTCTAACACTTAGTAAAGATACAATAAATACTTACATATTTTTACTTTGAAATATTTTTTACTTGAATTAATATTTAATTATTTTCAAATGTTATACGGTCCCTTAAAATGAGCCTTTCTTACATTTTTACTGAAATATTGAGAACTAAAAGTCAAAATGAAAAGAAAAAAATTCTGAAGGGGTTTTTGACCATGATAAATCTAATGAAAACAAAAAAAAATTATGTTTCTATTAACATTTTTTTTAAATTCTTTTCCTAGTTATTAAAAAACTGTTAGGTGCAAAAGTTTATTGCTATTTATGTTTGGCCTTTAACAAACTATCGTTTTAAACAAAAATTACTAAAATATATTAATTATTTAAAAATTTATGGAAAAAAAACAACAATTTTTCTTAACATTAATTTTACATTTCCTTGTCATCATTTAAATTACTAACTATTCATTGGAAAATTATGAAATTTTGTATTTTGACTTTTTTTTATACTAAATTTAAACATGGCATAATATTATGGGGTTGCCATTGAACTTTTTAAAGTTTGGTCCTGTTTCAATATATGTAGAATGTACTTCATGACAAAAAATTAACAAACTGTATGCAATTATTTAAATATTTAAATCCTTCCACGTTTTACAACAGTACTTTTATTTATTTTTTCAATTAGACTACAAGATATAGCCATCATTCAGATTTTTTGTTTTTGTGTACTGTACATCAACAAGAAATGAACTCACAGTTTCAACTCTTCTTTTTAACATAGTTTCCATGAGAGTTAAAAGCTAGTGATCCCAACTTATGGGATTTTTCTTTTTGACTACTTTTGTCTTCTAACTGAAACTAAAAGAAATCTGTTGAGGCAAGTTCTTGTTTGCCTTATCACATCTCTGAACTCTTCTTTCTATCCTTGCCTACCTTTCCTATCATCATCCTTTTTCTCTTCCATAGATGAAATATAATGGTTTCTTAAACTTGAGATCAGACAAAATATTATTTCAAAACTTATACAGTTTTAGTCCATTGTAGCAACAGCAATGCACAATATAATTTCAATATTAATTCAATGAAACAATTGAAAATTATAGAGATGGATTTTATTTTCCAATTTTAAGTTGACATAAGGAACTGTAACTCTTTAAACTGTAATACATATTTGAGAAGAAAAACAATTTTTGCGCATTAACCCAGGGTCCACATAAATCTAAATGAGGCCCTGAGTATATTTGCTAGCATGTTGCCAAATTGTACAATTACCTATTTAATTATTTAATTTATTTTTCAGCTCTTTTTAACGAATCTGATGTATAAATTAAAATAATTTTTTACTAAGTGACCTATCTGCCTATTTTTCATCTGCATTTCTTTCCTAGATGAATACTTCTTTGTTTTGGACCCTGTTAACAGAAGCTGTGGTCAATGATGCAACCTTTGCAAACAGTTTATGATATACGGGTTAACAATCCTTTTCGAAGAATGCAAAAGAAATGATTATCTAAAAATACAATGGACGAAAGGTACAGTTTTATATATTGTTATGATTGAATTTTGTAAATGCCTTTAATTAACTATTGCAATAAGGGCTCAACTCTAAAAAGCGAATATTTGGATGACCACAATAAAACAAAATGTGATTTCTTGTTTTGACTTTCTAACAAATATGACTCCAAACAAAGTACTTTGCTTCAGCAATATAACTAGAAGTATTTAAGGGAATTAAAAAAAATGACATAGAAATTTGGTTTCGCAATTTTCCGAATCGAGAAATTTTTGGAATAGTTGATCTAATTTTCTTATAAATCTTATCCTAGGAGTTTATGGGAAAATGCAGTATTACAAACACTGAAGTGGTGGTCCCATCATTTTAAAATGAAGTTTCACAATCATTCACAATTTGGATGATTTATTGGAGGTATTTCTCTTTGATTAAAAAATACGAAACACAGGGATATATCAGTGAACTGAGGAACTCTGTAGGTGTTAATTATTTTCAAGGAATTTTGAAAAAATTTCAATATATCATGGGATTGAATTTTTTTTGTATTTGAAAACTTAAAGAGTAAGAAATCGCATTTTCTTTGTCGTTTTCTTGTACCTTTTTTTGTCATATTATTTACTACACTAAAATTCTTTTGATACTGTTAAGAATTTGATATTTAATAACTTTAATATTTTTAAGTTATAAACAAGTTCAGAATATTAATTTTTTTTCACCTCTGCTCTATTGTGAAAGTATGGATATCAGAGAGTTGTCTGGGAAATACCAGAAAAATTCTTATTTCCTTTTAGGCTCATTCTTGCTCAATTACAGGTATTAAAAATCTTCATGCGATTCATAGAAATATGTGTGGGTTTTTAGCAGTTTTACGTGTTTGTGTTTCAGGAGAAGTTTTTGAATTCTATATAACTTTAGCATTGATTGATTTGAGCTAATAGAGTTTTCCATAACAACATTTGTATTTTAGATGCTTGATTGTTTATTTACTTTTTCCCTTGAATCAATCTATGGTTAAATTATTTTCACCACGATATCTGTTTATGAATGTTATGAAAATCGGTAAAACGTTTGGAGTAAATATTGTTTTTATTCTGTCATGTTTATGTATCTATTTTTTCTCCTTTTCAAAAAAATTAAGCTAACTATTTTTAATTCCATTTCATAAAAAATGCTGTACATAATTTTAAAATCCAAATTAGACTACTTGTACTCTATAAGAAAGCATGTGCAAAAATAAGTATATTTAACTAACTTCAAAAGGTAAAATAAATAATTAAACATATATGTATGTGTATAGGTTGTAAGTAGATGTTTTTCAGTGATTTGAATCAAAAGTAACAATCTCTATTTTTGGCAAAAAGGAATTCAACATCTCTGGCACTTCTTCAACATAGCTGTAAAATCATAAAAGAATAGCTAAAATTCACTATAATCGGTTATTCAGTGGTTGAAATCAGAAATTATTCAAGAAAACTGCATTTCTACTCCATAGTGAAAAATGGGCATAGAATTTCTATTTGGTTCTAATATATTTATGTTTTACAGTGTGGACGTCCTTCGTGAACGGGAGCAAGAACGAAGGGCTCGTTTACAACTACTTGATGATATTCGTGAACCGTCTCCTCAACCAATCTTTGGCGAGCCAGTCAAGGTATTACTCTTTCAGCTTTCTGTAGTTTAAAAAATTCTTCATAAATTATGTTAATTCGTCAATAAGGACTTTATGGAAATCTTTGAATTATCATGTTAATTAGTAATTATCTATGTCAGGTAAAAGGACATTTGAAAAAATTTCATTATATCAGAGAATTTTAAAATTTAAAAGGCAAGAAAAATTTTATAGAGAAAATAACAAATTGATGTACTTTAAATATTTCCTTCAAATAACCAATTTGAATAATATTGAAATCAGTACGAATCATATATTGTTGGATTAGAGTTTTTTTAGTGCTAAACCAGATTATAACACTTGTTCTATAATTGCTTCCCTTCACATTTGTAGATATGCTACAATGTAATAAAAAGAAAAATTTACACTTTCTTTGGATGAATTTTGGTCATTTCTGAGCAGATCCGGAATAAAATTTTGGGTAGACTAGTGTTTGCATAAACCATAAGAGGTGTTTAGAAAGGAATTATATCCGCCTGGGGGGGGGGGGGGGGCGATATGTTTGAGGGAATATAAATACTGAGGATAAAGTGGTAGTTCATCATAGCAATCGCATCAACAGCAGATGTATTGTGTTATTTATGTTAGCAGAAATGCTTGGGAATAATATATTTCAAATTATTACTTAGAAATATGAATTTAGTTTTTGAATTTAGTTTTTGAATTTGATTTGTATTGAATTATATTCTAAAACAAATCATACTTCAAACCTAAAAATATTATTATATTGTTGGAAATAAATGTAGCATTTTGTTTTTAATTTTAGAAAAAGTGGAATTTTTTAATTAGAAAAATATTCTTCTTAAACAAGAAATTGAAATCTGATCTAGACGGATTTTAAACAGATGTTATAACCATTATGCATTATCACTGTTAATGTGCTTTGAAATGGCAGTTATAAATATCTTTGGCTGATTCTAATGTTTAAAATTTAAAGGCTACTCTAGTATAGTTGGTATTAAATACTAAACAAAAATGTATTGTTAAAATATTTTTGATACAAATTTCCAATAAATGGACAGCAAATATAAACTTTAGTATGCCAAATTGACTTTTGCATGAAGAAGATTTTGTGTTTTACTAAAAGTTAGGCTTTCCTTTTTAGATTTCAAATAAAAAGTTACATCTCTACCTCTGTTATCTAAGGGTAACAAATTATAACTAAATGTTGCTTTGAGTATTCTATTTAATCAAATTGTTAAAAATTTTTTGTGATGTATCTATCTTTCCACAGGGCTGCCACAGGCAACTAAAAAGGCTACTAAAGCAACTATTTTAATGGTCAGGCGACTATGGCTACTATTTCAAGGAAAAAAGGGCCAAAAACAATTATTTTAAGCAAAACCTTCAACTATTTTTGGGCTAAGACGACTATTTTTTAAGAAATTACAGTCTGATTGTAGGAAGAACAAAAAAAATCGGCTATTGAGTACTAATGCAGTTTTGTCAAAACGGTGATATTTTTAAGGATGTGGGAAGAGCGAACTTTGTCAAAATAGGGGTTAATTTTAGTTTATATTTGTGGATCGAGTGATAATTTTTTTAGTCCAATGATAGTATCTCCCTGGTAACCGCACACAGGCGATTGTTATTTTCAATGTCATACGCGGTTGTTTTCGCCTACCTGTTTGGTTCCTATGTTTTATCTTTTGTCGTGCAAGGCTCAACAACTTACTATATATTCTCAAATATCAAATTGTTTTGCCTTTATTTACTTAAGTTGACAAAAATGAATTTGTGGAATTTGCCATGAATGCCGGTAAAAAATGCCATCAGTATCGACAGTTTTCTTAACCTGTTCTTAAGTATAAGAAATTTTTGTTATTTTCCCAAGTTAATCACCAGGTACTGAAAATCACGAAATAAGAGGAGCTTATTGTAAGACATTTTGCATCCACACATCACTTATCCCTAAAATGTAAGCAAAGCTCCGACTTAGCATATATGGAATGAAATCACACGTGATATAAATCTGCAGATATGCCCATTTCAGCGTATTGACCAAAATTTTCTGAGATCGATGCAAATCCTTATTAAACTTTCTAGGGGGTGCATGTGTATCATGCGCTTGCTTACAAGTCTGCTCGCCATGGATCCTTTCTTGCATTCAGAGTTTCCAAAACCTTCAGTAAAATGACCACTTTTGTCGCTGCTTTCTTTAATGTTTGTCTCTATCATCAATATTAATGTTAGTGTGTGATTGTTAATTTCATTGATTGTTACGCCGATATAATGGCCGCTATTGCCAAGATTTAGACTTATATGCCGGGTGAACGCCAAGATTTAAGTAGTTATGACGGTTATTTTTGTTGCGTATTATGCTGATATAATAGACCCATTGCGAGATTTGCATCGGTAGGGAAGACACTTGTTTATATATACATTGAAGTGATAGTCGTTTTCACCAAAGGTTACGCTGATTTAAGGATTAACAGCTGCTTATTTAATTATTTAGAATGTCGCTTAAAAAATAAAAAATCCACCTGTTAATTGTCAATACAGTATAATTGTTTAAACATGAAACTTTTTTTTTGTCAAAAAGTTGTTTGATTTGGGAAAATTTTAAAATATATATGTGTTTTGCCAGTCGATTTTTATCGTCGCTTTTGGATGAAGTTCAACTTTTTTTGCTTTGAAGGTTTAAAAATATATATATATATATTTTGCTTTTAATAAAAAAAGGCATGAAAAAGAGTGGATATTTGATTCTTTTGAATGTTTTACTGCATGAAGTATCGTTAAGAATGTTACAGCACATTGTCTTTATCATATGGGATGTCGTGTTTACTTGGTATTAAGACACTATTTTGAATCGAAAGACCATATATTTAACGGGGAGTGTCTCTGGGTTTTCGTGTTTAATGTTAATCAATAGTTTTATTCCAATCTTGTTGAACACTTAAACCTTCAAAGTAACAGCAAGACAATTGAGGACTAGAAATAGAAAACGACCCAAGTCCAAAAAAAAAAGGAGGAAAAAATATCAGGAGAGCCGAAAAATGAAAAACATTTGCATCTGGTACTTAAGGCCACGACTAAGTACCAGATTGAATTTGAACTATTGCTACTAGAGTTCACCCTTTGTGTGTTCTTCATTTTGTTTAGCTTAGTCTTTAAGATATTTTTCCGTAAAAAAAGATTTTCGATTTTTTTTTTTTTTTTTGGTACTTACGTCGTTTTTCATTTCTAATCCTCAGTTGTCAACTTGAAAAAAGAGACTACTATTTTCAACTTCTGAAACTACTATTTTGGCTACTATTTTCAACATCTGAGACTACTATTTTTAACATCTGGGGCTACTAAAGCAACTATTTTCAAAGCTTATAGTCAGTGGCATCCCTGACCAGAGTCCATATGGGTCCCACATAGCTGTCCTTATTTGTGGAAGGTTCATGATAGGTAACCAAAAAAAATTCTATATTGGTTCGAAAATTGAGAAATTTCTTTTCACTTAAAAAAAGCAGATGATTTCAGTATTTCTTTTATTGATTGTTTTATTTTACATGTGAACTGAATAATCAAATTTTGCTGGACAATTAACTAATTTTATCTAGTTTCTAGCAGTCTAGTCAAATGTACTGTATGGGTTGGTGGGCAGATGGGCTCATCTAATGAATATGGGTCGTATGTGAATCCATGTTACTATTCTAGATGGGTTCTAATTTTGACATTTTGTTTTATTTTCAGGTTGACTTGGAAGATGAGACTTCCCGTCGCATCAAGAATACATTAGGTGACTTTACTCAGGTGCTCGTCAATGATCCCAAGAATCTGATTGGCATTTCAAGGTCAACTCCAGTTAATCCATTGAATGGTGCAACTGGGTTTGCAGCTGGATCCTTGGCTCATGGCGCACCACGTACTCAGGCAGTTTTGAAAAAACTGCCTTTTGTCCCGATGGCTAAACCCTCCATACCAAACCACATCAGTCCCAAAGGTCCAGACAAACGGCCAAAATTTCAACAAAGCCCTGCAAAACCGTCGGCTGGCATGCAGCCCTGCCAAGTACCGATTCGAGACTCAATAGGCAAAAATCAAAGGAATTCCATTCCAGTTGTTGAGGAATCGCCAAAGACAAGCGTTAACAATAACAACCTTCCTACTTCTGTGCCCATTTGGAATTCTGGTCCTTCAACACTCACTCCAATTTACCTTCCAGCTTCAGCTACTCCATCTGTTCCTTGTAAAGATGCTGTAAAACATGTTAAAGCCAATGATCCAGCAAAGAACGAATCTGCTACTCCGGCCAAGAGGAACAATGGCCGTCCATCTAATCTAAAAATTCAGCCAGAAAAGGTAAGATCTTTTTTTAAGAAGCCATTTCATGTGGATATTTCATTGCTGATGAATACAAATGATGCTTTTATATTGGTTGTATTGATAAGTGTTGAATAATATTGGTGCTTTCATTATCGATATTGGAGGTGAAATATGGAAATTGAAGTAATTAGTAGGTTTTTCAGTGGCTTGGAAAACCCCTAGTTAAGCCACAAAAAACCCCGTATCACATGATTAAAGATGCACTACTGCAACAGCTTATGTCTTTTGCTTTATATATTATGTTTCTAACTGCTGTTGAGTGCAAGTCTGAAGTAATATTCAAGGGCAATTCTAACATGACATAGTATTTGCCTTTCGTCCACAGCCCATTCGAGTTGTATTCCAGAAGAAGTGATAGCAAGTACTGCCAACCCTTCTAACCACACTTTTGCTAGCAATAAATTAATGGGGATTGTTTTTCCTGTACCCCTGATTGAATGTTAAAAAAACACGACACATTCCCGGCCTGTGACAGAACACTGGCAACTATATTTTCATAGATGTATTTTTGACCAGCATTTAGAGCTTTGTCCCTTGCTGCAGTAACCTGTAACCCAAGTCGATCAAAAGTGGTTTCTTGAATGTAAGTGCTAAACCCATAATTTTGCAAGTCGTGGCACTTTTATTAAGGTTTCTGCGAAAACTGTATCGTATTCTACCAATGGTTTATTTCACTCTAGTCTGATTCAATACAAAATGTCTTTGAACATTAAAGCATTCCAGAGTACCACAGCATCTGATCAAAACCATTAAAAAAAATTCTTATCACAGAAGGGCTTTGGTTCAATGCAGCTTCAGTAAAACTTCTTACTCTGGTATGGATTCTTCTCCAAGAGTTTTTTATATTGAATCAGCACCAAATTAGGATAGTCTTGGGCAATGCACTTGCTATCGTTCATAGTAACACTCGGAATCGGTACGGTGAATAATGTGGATCTGCTCAAGAGTGTTTCTTCTGTTTACCATTGTAATGGGGCACCTTCTCATCTTTGAAACGATGTTTGTCCAAATACAGTAAACTCCCGATTATCCACGGAGTTGGATGGCGCGGCAACCGCAGATAATTGAATTCCGCGGATAATCCGCAAAATGGTCAAAAAATTGCATCAATTAATACAAAAATGCCTCAGAACAATTTAATTTACAATATTTGTCCTGTATGTACAATTATATGACTTAATAAATATTTGGGTACTTACGTTTTATCCCGTCAACTGTTGGCGAGACAAAGAGTCCTCCAAACTCATTCTTTTTCTCCTTCGAAGCAGTCGGTCAGGATAAATGAGCAGCCCGTAGCGAAGCCGAGTCGTTCATCGTTAGGCCCAACGCTGGTTAAGTTAAACTGAACTTCCGAGGAGGCCAGACGATTCCATCTTTTTGCGCCCTCAAAAAGTTCGCCAACGGTCGACGGGATAATACATATGTAGCAACATGTGCTTACAATTTCACAAAAAAGTCTGTCAGTTGTTTTTGTTTTTTTGTATTGAAACTTCTCTTTTTTTATTTGTGATTGAAGTTTTTTCAACAACATTTTATCACAAAGAGATATTGTCATCTTGTTCCTCCAGATATTGGATCTGTCCGTCAACATGTAAAAGAGCTGTGTCATGACTAACTTGCTTGAGTGTCTTTTCCTCTTCTTCCTCGCTCTCCTCCAAAACTGTACCCATTGCTCCTCCTACGATTTGTTCATCTGTCAGGTGTTCGAACCCTGGATCATTGGCATCACAATTGATCCATTCAGCAATGTTTTCCTCATCAACATCAATTCCTCCAGCAACAGATTTCGCTAATTTAGCTAAATCATAAGCTGTAACTTCTTCTTCAGCTGAATCTAACAAAATTTCTTCCACATTAGATAAAGTCTTCCTCCAGGACTTTACTAAAGTTGATTGCTTGACCGACTCCCAAGCTGTATTTATATCATTAATGCTGTCAAGAATCGAGTAATCTTTCCAGAAACTCTTCAGATTATTCCCTTCTTCAATCCTTTTTTTCAGTAGGCTGGTGCAGTACTTTTTCTTCATTGACGCAATTACGCCTTGGTCCATGGGCTGAATAAGTGCTGTGACATTGGGTGGCAAAACCTTGGCAAAAAAATGTCCATTTTCCGATTTTAGAACGCTTTCCCCTGGATGGGATGGGGCATTGTCAATCAGCAGTACTGCTTTCTGGGGTATGTTTTGCGATTTTAGATGTTCTCTAACTTGAGGAACGAACTTCTTTTCAAACCACTCCTTAAATATGGATTGGTCCATCCAGGCTTTCTTTTGGTTGAAATAGTGTACAGGGAGGTTTTCAGCCCTTGTTCCTTTAAAAGATCTAGGTTTTTTTGATTTTCCGAGCACTACCAGTTTAAGTTTATGAGAGCCTGTTGCATTACTACACGTCATTATTGTTATGCGTTCTTTGCTGGACTTATGTCCTGGAGTTTGCTTCTCGCTTTCAAATGCCAGTGTTCGTGTCGGCAAACATTTCCAATAGAGCCCCGACTCATCAGCGTTATAAATTTGTTCGTGGGATATTTTCTCTTGACTGAAGAAACAATTCGAAATCAGTTTTGAAATCTTCCGCTGCCTGTTTATCGCCACTTAGTTTCTCGCCGTAGAGACCGATTTCTCTTATTCTGTGTCGTAGTTTAAACCTTGTTAACCAGCCTGTAGATGCATCAAATGCTCCTTCTAACCCAAGCATTTCAAAAAACTGCTTTGCTTTTGCTGCTATAATTGGTCCTGAAATAGGAGTTCCCTCACTTCTCACTTGACTCACCCACTGTAAAAGTGCTGCATCTAATTCTTTGTAGGTGCTGGTTTTCATTGTCTTTCTCTTTTTCATCGATGACGAGTTATCTGATGAGGATGCAAACTGCATTAATTTTTCCTTTTGTTTAAAAATGTCTCTAACAGTGGTTTCTCCAATTCCATACTGCAAGCACATTTGTTTTTTCGACGCACCGTTTTCAATTTTTTTAATCAATTCTAATTTCTCTTGAATAGATAAAACCACTTTTTTCCTCTTTTCAGACATTTTTCAGTAACATTGAAACAACAAAATAAAATGACGCACAACAGTTTAAACTCCCACAAATACGCAATTATCCACAAGTACACACAGTTTTACAAAAAAGCACAAACTGATGAGTTCTAAATTGTTGGGAAGTGGGGATCTTAGGAGAGATAAGGGGATGACCTTGGCTGATTGACTCCCACTGTGACCTTCGACTTCCCCTTCATGGTCCCTCCCCCGCAATCTAAAAATAGATTTCGCACCGTGGTTCTCTTCTAAAATGTGTGCTTCCATTTCAATATGTTTCCTAATTTTTGGGGGGGAAAAAAAGAGAGAGAGACTGCGGATAATCCACCCGTGAATAATCAGGAGTTTACTGTATAATAGAAAGAGGCCTCAATATATAATAGAATCTGTACAAAATGATCCTCGTTACAAAGTTTAGCATTGTGTTCCATGTATTAGTAGCATTTGAAATCAAGTAGTTGTCTTGGATTATTAGCAGTAATATCTCAGAAGATGATTCATTGGCTCGCTGAGCTATAGTTTTAGAAAAATGTGATTGCCCTTCAGAAGACGTCGCAGTCTGACCCACGTGAAGCACCAAAATTCCAACCAGCCTTTCAAATGAACTTTCATTGTTTCGTATTGCTCGAAGTCTTTTAGAATCAACTGTGTTTTGCCCTAATGAAGTTTTTTTTCCGAGGCATTGTTAATGCGTTAAAATTTGAATAAGGCATGACAAACATGTTTGAATTTCAAAACACTCATCTGTTCATATTGAAACTGTTACCAACAGTGCTTCGTTTACATTAAAACTGTCAATCTAGGCATAAATAAAGCATAGACTGCAACAGGACAAAAATGTTTTTGCATGTAATTACTGTTTTTTACGTATTTAAAGTGTAGTAAAAGCTTGTTTTAAATCATCTGCATATGATAAACTAGCAATAGACACAAACTTTATCCAAATTGGTTCTGCAGATCTAGAGTTATAGCCATTCAACAGATGTTGGATTTTATATCTATGTAGAGATGGGGGCAACATAAAAAAAATCATGTTTCCTTTTGTAATCATTAATTATTTTCTTCCTCAGAATTCTTCTACTGATGCCCCTATTGCTGTTGAGACTATTCTCAAGGTAAGTGTGCAACGTTACTATATTCTTAGCATGTGCGTAATAAATGTGGAATGGCATTGTGTGCTTTTGATGGTTAAATTGATTATTTTGTAGCAAACATTTTTATTCTATTTTCAGTAAAAGTGTTTTATGAGAAATTTTATTTTTCTAAAATGCTAACTGATCTCTTGTAATTAATTCACTCGGTGAAAAGTTAAGATACTTTTCAATGCAATTTGAAGCAATGGTGTATGTACTGCATGAAGATCAGTTAAAATATTTAAAACTCAGTGAGTTTTTCTCCAAAATGTGGTAAAAAACTAGTCCACTTTAATAGTTATCATTAAAAGTCCAAAAAGTAGCGATTGAATTGAACCTCATATTTATTCCTACCTCTAGTTTTTTTTTTTTTCGTTTTGTTTTTTCCAAAATGAAACACTGTATTAAAAAAAAAATTAAAAATTGGGGATTTGTTACTAGTAGGCTACTTACATTGTTATATGATAATAATAAAATCTTCCCCCTTTTTTTTTTTTTTAGGCTGACCAAACGGTATAGTGGTTAGCGTGCTAGCTTTTAGACCGTGAGGTTGCGGGTTCGAGTCCCGTGTTAGGCATGGGTGTTTGTAAATGTAAGTTGGCTTGTCTAATGATAAATGTTTCGGCGCATTATAGCCCTTGTGTTGCTGACGGCGCCAGATAATCTGAAAACAACCAACCAACTCTTTTTTTTTAATTGAAATTTACAAAGAATCCCAAGTTATCTTACTACCTATTTGATTATCAAAATCCCATTTAAATCTGTTAAATATTCAACCCTTTAAATCAATTATAATCACAAATTAAGTAAGTTAATCTACCAAACAGTCAATTGATTAATCTGCCAAAAAGTCTGTTAGTCACTCTTCCAATTAAAGAAGAACCATTAATATTAACATTAAGAGCTTTAAAAATTGAGCACCAATGTGTAAATCTAAAAAAAAGTTAAACTGACACTTCTAAAAAAAAAAGAGGTTGTGTTCAAAATAGGTAATATCCATGGGGAAAATATAGATATTGGCAGTTGCTAGTTCTAAATCGGGTTGGATATGTTTTACGGTTTCAATGTTGTCAAAATACACAGGATCCCCACTGCTATTGAGATTCGAAACAATGTCTTGCGATAAAAAAATCCCATATCTACTGGTATATCCAATCAAAATGTGCTTCTTCTCACCAGCCTATGATAAAGTGTTATAAATCCTGCAACAACATCAAGCAACATTGATTGAGCCCTTTATTCTTTAGTATTAATCTTATTCCTTATTTTGGCTTATTGTTTAGCATGTAACTTCTGCAAAGAAGATAAACTTTCTGCCTTTCATGAGTTTTTGCTACTTTTTATGAAAGTTTCTACAAAATCTAAAATTACTTCATGTGAATTTCATCATTATTATTATTATTATTTTTTTTTTTTTTTTTTTTTTTTTTTGCTAGGGAGCTACAGCATGTCTGCTTGAAGTGTAACTAAATTAATTTAATAATAATTTATATTTAAAGATTGAAACATTTTTTTTTTTTATGTAGCTGTAAAAAGTTAGGAAACTGGATTTTATTAAATTTGTGTGTGTATCAATAAATTTTTTAAATATTCAACTATGCTTTTTGTTGGTTAAAAGTTGTTTGTGAAATTATTATTTAATTAGAATTTTTTTTGTTTTTTGTTTGGTCTGCACGAATTTCAGCTTTTTTACATGATTGCTTTTGAGTTTTGCTTGTGTTGTTGAACAGTTAAGTTTTGCATGTATTGAAGTTCTACTGCATTTATGATGTTCTCCAGGTAAAATCTAAGCAATTATTTTGGTGATCACTTTTTGTTTCATTTTCATAAAAAAAAATCCACAGCCATTCAACTGCTTTTTCCAGCTTATTGACTTGTGGTTTTTGTTGAATGTCATTCTACAAATTTCGACACTATCATTCAACAGAAAAATCATTAATATATTTTCTTCATATTGTTATGCATCCACCCTTACAAATGTTGTACCTCCACTATCACTTAACAAATGACAAAATCACTCAACTGTAAGCTACAGTCTTATTCTTTTCAATTTGTAGTATTTTTTACTGTCATGTGACTGAAAATGTGTTATATTCAAATATCAGTGTTTGTTTATTGTTGTTTTTGCCTCCTACATCTATTGGTCCCATCGGGAATATTTTTTTTTTTATCATGAAAGATTATTTTTCACATCTAAAAATTTACATAATTTCTTTAGTTGCTATATTTTTAGTTATTACAGATTAAACACAAAAGAGTAGGGAAATTATACAAGGAAATATTATGAGTGCTCTACACTTTTATTTTGGTTGTTATTTAGTGGTTATTTAGACAAAATGCATTCAACTTATATTTTAAAGGTAGTTTTTTATTGCTTTTGTTTAATGTTTTCATTTATATTTTGAAATGAATAATAAGAATATTTCGATGATCTCATTGTTACTGGTTATTTTATGTCTTTCTAGCAAATGACAGACGTCGTGGCCCCTCTTACTGGCATCCAAACACCCAGGAAAGAAGAGACTGGCTTTGTTTTTTCTGCCAAACAGGTGCATCAATTCACTCCTAAATTAAAAAGTTTCATAAACAATTAAAAGCAGATTTCAGTTATGACTGTTATAATCACTAGTAGAACAACACACACCATTATAATCGATTAATATATTTAAAAGAACATGCATGTATCAAGTGACAACATATGTTATTGAAGAAGTTCCTTTTGATCAATTATTTTAGTGTAATTTATATAAATTGTTTGTCAAATACAGCATTTAAAATAAATTATCTATATTTTAATTGTAAATTTATACTAGGATTATTTTGTATGGGTATCATTCTAAAAAGTGTCCAAGAGTGAAATAATTTTTAAACTAAATATCAGTTTATTGAATTTCAATTGCTGTAAGGAAATTGTTTCGATATTTTGCATCCATTTATTTGTGCGCTACTAATTTTCTGGACACTTAACGTATGAATTCTTCTGCTCTTGCATTCTTAAACCATTGCCTAAACTTTGTTTCTATAAATTACCATTTTTTTTTTAACTGTAACTATTTTTTTTTCATTGAGTCTGTTTTTTTGCAAGATTGCTATTTAATCGAAGAAGTCCTTTTTCCGAGTATCCTTTTTTACTGAGAATTCTATGCAACTTGTAAAGTTTATTCATAGCTCAAACTCAGACCAGACAAAACCTACCAGGCTTAGTCTCTAATAAAAACAATATGTAATTGATTGCCTTTGTAGCAAAGTATTTTTGGCTTATTTTTTCAAAAATTTTGATCCCACTGAAAATTACCCTAATTTATAAAAATTAGAAAGTATATCACAATGAGGTAATTAGATTTAGTAATAGACTTTCATTAACTTTCATTAACTTTCATTTTCTTTTCGAATCTAAGCAGAAAGGTTGCAAAAAAGGCTGCTACAATTTTTTTTTTGCCAGTAGTTGTGTAGCATATTAGAGTATCTATGAATTTGTTCTGGAAATTTAATTTCCTATTTTATAAATACTGGAAATTTAATTTCCTATTTTATAAATAGACTTTTTCTCAAGTTACGCTCTCGTTTCTTCCTGTAGAAAGTTTGCATTTGCTTTGGAAGTATTGCAAGATTTCTGTTATGTCTGGTCTCAATACCCTTATAGTATGCTCATTGGCATAATTTGCATTTATCATTGATCTACCTAGTTTCTTCATTAGAAATTTGATGCAACATCAATAGCTTTATTTAGTTAATTTACATAATTACTTCTTATATAAAAAAATAGTTTTTGCTGTAAGTATAGTTCTAAAAAAGCTAATTTTATTGCTTCATTTTACAGGACAACTCTTCCATAAATGAAGATAAAGGTTAGAACAATTTCCTTTCAATTTGTTTTTTTAAATGAGATTCATTACCTAAGTTACCCTTAAAATGAAACACTTTTTGAGAGCTTTGGATAATTTGACCACTTATTAATAAAAAAACATTCATGAAATGTAAATGTGCAGTAGAGCATTGATTATCGGAAACAATTGGGAACTGGCATGTTTGGGTAACGGAATGTTTATATTTACGAAAAAAATTAAAGAATCACATCAATGCAATGTGAAATAAAGAAACTGTGATATGAAAATATAACTGTATATATTTTGCATCACATTCATTGCAAATAACTTTATGTAACGTAATACTGCATTGATTTAGGCCTAAAGTTTAGGAAAAAAAAGTTAAATATTTTTTATTTCCTGGCGAGAATAGTTTTAGTTAATCAATATTTGGATTGATTGGTATTCAGATAATCCATGCTTTACTGAAGACAAACTTTTGTGGAACATATCTGTATGGTGAAGTGGCATTTATAGGGTTGAGTAAGAAAATAGTTGTATGATTTCTTGGATTTTATGTTGAGAATTGCATGAAAAGCAGATGTTTTCAAGTAAAAATACAAGTAAAATACTTTAGAGATTACTCTGACAACTTTTTAAATATATAAAAAGTTTAGCAGAATTTTTAAAATACGCAGATAAAAGCAAGTGGTTGCGATGGTCTAAAATTACTTGTAAATCGTAAGTAACATTGGGATAAAACATTGGGTACATGCAAATCATTTAAGTTGACGTCGACATGCGCATACACATTGGAGTGAGTTTAAAACGACCTTAGAGGGGAAAATGCTATGGGAAAATTTGATAGATATTTCCCGACTGTTTGCTTCCAATCGCTGTTCAACGAAAAAGACAAAAAACACCTAAAAAATGCAAAATGGACATGCTTATGAAAAGTAGAATAATCAGCATGTTGGAATTTGATCGATCATAAATGGAAGTTTCACAAGCACTGTTTGTGTCTTAATATGCCAATTCAAAATTGTGGAAAAGATTCCAAACAACTGGAAATGTTGCACAACAGCCAGTACAACGGAAGATAACAATAGCTCAACTTGACGGTTATTTGACTATTTTTATACGACGTCAAAGAAATATATCTGCCTGCCAACTTAGTTCAACCCTTGCAACCATCATTGATTGGTTGTTTTCAGATTATCTGGTGCCTTCAGCAATACGGGCTATGATGCACCGAAACATTCATCATTTGAACAGCCAACATATATTTACAAACACCCATGCCTTACACGGGACTCGAACCCGCAACCTCGCGATCTAGAAGCTGGTACGCTAACCACTATACCGTTTGGTCGGCACCACCATAGAAGTCACAGTTTCGAAGCAAACTGTTTACAGGAGGCTTGGGCAAGTTGGTCTCTGCTGGGCAACCGTAGGTTTGCCTCACCCTGGCACCTGCTCATAAGCATGCATGCTTACAATGAAGCTTAGAACATCAGCAATGGAGAAATGTCATGCTCAGTGGCAAGTCCAGATGCAGTTTTGATACTTATTCTCGTCATATGACAATCTTGAGAGAGCGTGGTACCTATTTTTACGACCCATTATCACAGAAAAGCCTCTTTCCGCAAGGCAGTGTGTTATGGCCTGGACTGGCATTATGTTTGGCAGTTGCATGGACCTCCACATTTTTGACAAGGGGTTTGTTACTGGTAAGAGGTTCAGAAATGAAGTGCTTAAACCTACTGTTTGCCTTTTTGCGAGGTGATGTTGCTCCTGATTTAATTTAATGGATGATAATGTAATTCCTATCCATGTAGCTCTGGTCAATGCCAAAAAGTGAAAGCATTAAGTGCATGCAATTGTTTGCCAACTCTTCTGACCTCAATCTGATGGAACATGTGGAATATGCTCAGGGGACGTATTGCAGCCCTCTGTCCCCAGCTCAAAAAACCTCTCTCAAAGATTTGTTAATCTCTGAGCACAAAACTAATCAAAACCCTTATCGAAAACAAGAAAATCATTGGGAAAGCCAGAGGATTCTCTCCTTGAAATGTTGAATTGTAATATGGCTCAGCTACGTTGTACCTTGATTAGGAGACCATGTTATAGTTGTTCACTACCCAGCTTAATAGTAGTCAATAACAGGACTATACAATACTAGCTTTACCTAATAGATATCAGCTTAATTGGCATAACATGAAGAGTTGGTTCACGCATTATACAAGCTCTATATAGAATGGAATTGTAAGTTAAGTTATAAATCCTTTAATTCAACATATCAAGTATTTTACATTGTAAATTGTAATTGTTCTACAAAAGAAAAATTAAAATTAAATAAGCAGAAATTGTATCCCAGTCTGGCAAGATTTAAGTATTAGCAAGGTCAATACGCAATCTGGCAAGTGGATGTGCAAAATCAGTATTGCTTTATCAATCAATAAATTGAAATGCCATCCTTTTATGTTCTTTAAATGTTATTTCTTCTGAAATCATCTCTTTTAGAAAAGCTTTCATGTAGCTTGCATGATTTTCTTTTAAATTATTTTCGATGAAACTTGAGAGTCAATTTATCATCTGCTGCTTGTTTTCCAATTGACTTAAATTAAATCCTTATTTTTTCATTAATTATCTCTACAATATATTGCTTAAATTTTGTTATTGAATTACACATTTGCTAAAAAAGTTCTTAAGGCAAAACGCCGTTTTGAATTAATGTATAGATTCCTAAAATTATTATGTTTTGTTACAGTTACTGTGCACCATTCTCGTTACCATATTTTGTTCTTTTTCAAAGTTTTGTATTAGGTTGAAAATTAAATTTTGAAATGTACAAAAATAATACATAGCACAAATTAGCCCACTCAAATTCAATTTGTCATTTATGATTTTGAAATTTTTGTAAGAAAATGATTATAGTTTCACTTAATTTTTTCAGATATTGCCGTGCCTCCTTACACCAAGTTGCCTTTACAAAAACCATCTTCGCCAAAACCGTAAGTACCAATATTATTGACTGATCTCAATTGAATTTAGTAATGAGAAACTCCACAGGGTCACAAATTTGTAAACTTGTTATTCTGTTGCTATAATTGAAGAAAAAGCCTGCCAGTAGACAGTAAATTTAAAAAAGAAAGCAAATTTAGAAAAAGTTACTCTGCAGCATGATTGGGTTTTAAAAAAAAAGTTCTACAATTTCTTTTCATATCAGTTGTTTCTAAGAGTTAAATGTGTGAGAGAAAGTTTTTCAAAGCTAACTGAAAGGTGGTTTTCTTCATTGTGGCACTATAAAAACTCCATTTGAACTAAAAATCTCTTAAATAAGTTGCAATTTGAATTTATAGTAAAAACTTTCTTTTTATGAGTCATTTTTCGTGCAATGTAAAATGCATAAAATATGCACTTTTATTGTATCATATCTCACAATAAGTTTCCTTAAGGATTTAACAACTTATGAAATACTTTTCACAATACTGGCATATGCTCCACATTAAGTTATGCTCGTATAAGATGTGTTTTCAATATAATGTCCTGGAATTTTTAAGGTAAATGCAATATGATGGGATTGAATAGTAGGGTAAAATAATTTGGTGTTTGCAATGAAGTTGTCCAGTTTTATTTTAAAATGAACTTGTCGACACCTTCTTTAGGAAATTAGTTCAAATATAATAATGATAGAAGATCTTTAACAAAATACATACCTTTTACCATCTGAAATTTAGCCAGTTTTCAGATTTTTTTTTCTGTATCATTTTTATTGTCCTTCAATCTTAATGGTAAGAAAATGCTGTTGTTTTTGTATAAGGGTATGCCTTGAACTTTTGAAAAAAGATCTGAAAAGGTATGGACATGTCCATTATTTTGATTTGCAACTCTCTCGTGCACATACTGAGGGAGTTAATATTTTGAAAATTCCTAACACAGATGCCAGTCTTAAACATTTAATTAAATACATTTCTCTTTATTAATGAGTTTTGTACAAAACCAATTCAATTTAAAAGCTGGTCAGTTCCTTCCTGAAATTGTGTGCAAAATCTTGTTATGCTATCCACTTTGACCCTAAATATGATTAGTTGATGCTTTATCTGCCAAAAAAAGTGTCCATGAAAAATTAATAAGTCTTTTAATTATTAAACTTTATGTAAGGAAATTGCAGAAATAGAGTAAAAAATAAGATTACTAATATAGTTTTTTTTCCTTTTAACAGGACTTGTTATCAGTGACATGAAATTTTACACTTTTATTTCATAAAAAATCTAAATTGTGTCTTTGGCTTTGCCAAATTATGGATATTTAAAGGCAATCTGTAATTAATAAATTCAAATTCCCAGCTTGGTGCTTGTATATATTTTAATATTTACAAGCTGGTTTACTTTACTTTGATAACTTGACACATTTTTGAAAATAGATATTTAACTCTTAATGTTGCATTGTAAAATGACCACTGCAGTACTGTGTAGAGCTAGGGTAATTCATTGTGACATTGGTAAGACACAGATGAAATGTATCTTTTGATGATAGATAATTAGGGCTACAGTTATTTCCTGTAGCAGAAATAGCCATAGCGATGGTCACTAGAATCCCACTCTCGGCTGAGGTAATTGATATCACTTGCTTGATCTAGGAACACTGCAGTGTTCCGCCGCCAAGTCTGATGTTAAAACGGCAGACATGCAAGTGTATATTATGTTGACAGAGCTTAGGCCCATCTTCAACCCCTCAGTGCTCATCTTCTATTATAGCTAGAACCATGATTTTTTTCCATCATGTTGCCCTGGGTAAGTAGACAAAAAATAACAACATAATTGTTAATACTCAAAAGATGGCGAGAACATTTCAAAATTTCTCTTAACGGAAAAAATGGGGGCGTATACCAAGGGGCATATACCAGAACCAAAGTGAAATCTTGGAACCACCATCTTTGGATGAAGTAGAGAGAGCAATAAATAAATTAAAAAATAACAGTGCGGCAGGACCGGACGGTATCAAGGTCGAGCTCCTGAACATAAAAGAGCCTAAACTTATCAAAAATATACATGTCATTATCTCCAATGTATGGAATTTGGAACAAATGCCTATTGAATGGGAAGATGGATCCATATGTCCGATATACAAAAAAGGAGATAAGTTAGAATGCAACACGTATAGAGGGATTACTCTGTTGAACACATCCTTTAAGATTCTACCAAATATTCTAGCAGAAGGGCTAGTTACTTATACAAGTAAAATCATTGGAGAATATCAATGCGGATTCCAAAAGGGTAGATCAACTACTGATCAAATCCACAGCATTAGACAAATTCTGGAAAAGACAAGGGAATATGATATTGACACATACCATCTATTTGTTGATTTTAAGATAGCATTGATAGGGAAAAATTATTTCTGTTACTGGAAAAGGATTGAAGCAAGGGGATTCTCTTTCATACCATTTATTTAATATTGCCTTAGAAAAAGCAATAAGAGACTCTGGAATACAGACAAGAAAGACAATTTTTACAAAATCAGTACAATTTTTATCCTTTGCATCATTGGAAGAACTATGTTTTTTTTCTGAGACTGCCAGAAAAATAAAAAAAGCAATAGTTTGAATTATTACCAATGATGCATTGCTTAGTATTGTACTTATGATACCCTACCCCCTCGACTCGTGAATGGCACAATTCGATTTCTGCTTTTTTGAATGTGATGGACAGGAGTTGGGTGTTTTAATGCATTCTGGCCTCGCAAAGTAGATAGTGAAAAGTGGACTGGCCGTCATCGTCTCACAATTAACATCGACTAAAATGAAGGATTTAGGAGTTTTGGTTTAAATATCTTTATTGATTATGAGTTTATGCCAAGTCACATTGTAATATTGTCACTAAAGATTAACTTCTTTTATGACTTTGATGTACAATGTAAGGAACATTATTTTTTAATTATTTGAAACAAGAATCAAATATCAATAATTTTTTATTAATATAAAAAAGTTAAATTATTGTTTCAGTTTTCAAAATTGTTTTATATTGTTAAATCTTTAGTAATTATCGCATTTCTAACATTGAACATATGTAGTAAAGCAATATATTTATTGGCGTATTCGGTATAAATCTGTGGCCCGCGGAAAGCTTCAACATAAGTCATGTGGCGAACGCTGGCCTATGGGGATTCCTTCGAATAATCCCAATGTAGTTCATTATGTACAAGTAAAGGCACCTTATGCTCTCCTTGTACAAAAACTTTAATGACAGGTCCCATGATCAGCAGTGACCAGTATACAAAAGTTAAACATTATTCAGGAAAAATGCTTTTCACACATAGATATTTTTTATAGACCACTTTTTTGCACTTAGAATGTTTCAAAACGTGTAGAAATGCAAAAAAAAAAAAAACCTTAATGCCAATTTTAACTTCTTTTTTTTTTAATCAAATTCCTATTTTCATATACCCCTTACTACAATCAGGGTATTTGAAAGTAAAAATTATAAGAAAATCATAATAAACTTTTATTTAAAAAATGTGAGGGGACGCACCTACTTCCTTGATGCACAGAGCAGACCCATTACCAAAACTCTGACCCTAGTTATGGTAAATGGCGATAGTGAAATTTTTAAGGGGAAGATTTTTGCCCCAAACTTTAGTTGCTTTTGAAAATGGGGATCATAGAATTTTATGTTTCCAACCAAAATACACTGGCACTTATTTACTTCTTCCTGAAAATCTGGATTAAAATGAGGCAATTAATTCTCCCTCTTACATTGTAATTACAACTCTTGCTTCTGAAAAAAAATAAAAGCACAATTACTTTCATAGTTTTCTGCATCTTTCCACTTTTATGAATAATTTATGTATTCTTTTAATTTTTGTGTGATTTTTTTTACACAAGAATTAAAAATATATGTATACTTTTTCCCCTGATCATCTTGCAGTTGCCTATCATTTACTCTTAGTAGTGACCTTCAGTTGTAGGTTGTTAGGTTGACATTCAATTGAAATCTTGCATCAAGTTTGCACCCTTTCTGCAATGCCATTTACTACTTAAAGATATTTTTGGCAAGTGGGTGATACATTGAAAAAATACGAAATTAGGTTAACCTTTTTTCAAGCTCTTGACTAATACACTTGCCAAACTTTTTTTTATTTACCTAAAATGATAGATGCGTAAAAATTAATCAGATGGTGTAGATTTTAATAGTTTATAATAAATCATTTTCAATATTGCCTAAATCAACAAATCAGTTTATAGACCCATCAGTAAGCCCATAGTACTTCTCAAACAGTTCTAAATATGTGTAGCCAGCCTATGGCGTATCAAACAGTTCAGTGGTATTACAAAAAGCCAAAGAGTCTGATAAGAAGACATTGCAGATCTCAGTCTATGATATCACAAGTTTTAACCTAGGGCCCTTGACTGAGAATCATTTGCCAAAGACATTCTCCACTGTTTCATTTGAGGTCCTTTATCCTCTTCACAGGTCAACAACTTTCATTGTTTCTAAAAGATTCCTGAGACAGTGACTGGACATCAAACCAATCATAATCTTACAGAATTTCCCGTCCAGTCCTAGTATAATAAACTTCTGTGTTTGTTTTGAGATTCCCTTTATGAAGTGTTTAGATTGTCTCATGACCTGAGACTTCTTCCATTTTAGTTCAGTTTCTTTGATAAAACCAGTCCTAAGAGAACACCTGACATCAGATTGTGGAATGGCCAAACGATGGAAGGGCGAATAGATTGTTGGAAGAGCCAGTCCATCAGCATGTTCATTACCCAGTTTCCCACGATGGCCAGGAACCCAGACCAACCTGAATTTGTTGCTTCTACCTAGAGCATATCATATAATGCACAAGTTTAGAATCTACAAGCCCTTTCCAAAATACTTTCAACATTGCTTGACTGTCTCAACAAGCTGCATTTTGTTCTTATAGTAACGTTCTTGGGCACAGACTTAAGATTGCCATAATTTCTGCCTGGAAAATAGTACAAAATTCTCCTAGTTGCTTGAAGATATTGATGTAAGGTTTAGTGTTTATACATCAGCTCTAGATAATTCTATGATTTTTGAGCTATTAGTGTGTGATAAAGCAAATACATCTAATACATTATCCTGTCCCAGTCATTTCTGGTTGGGAAGACAATATGTATTTTGAGAAAAATTAGACATTTAGCCATTGTGCCCTGATTTATCATATTAGTAGACAGGAATCTTTTATTTCTGACCATATTAGTGTATTGCTGCATCTGTACTGTTTGGAAGTTGACTATTAGCTTTTTATATCAAAGCTTCCAACATAGCCTCATGTTTAGTTAACATATATTGAGATAGGAGACCAAGCACTATTTCAAGTGTTAAACCAGGTGCAATTTTGATAGCACCTGTAATAGCCAGACAAGCCATCTGTTTTAGTTTATTGATACTAAAATTCATCCTTACTAGACATCAGTGGGAGGCATAAGCCAATTTCAGTACACTTTGATCAGCTGTGTATGATTCCATTCCCATGTGACGTCATTGAGCAGCTCCGATATAAGATGAATCGTGTTGGCAGATTTAGTGCGATTATCGCCAAAATTTCCTGCATAATTAAACGTATGAAAATAGAAGCTATTTTTAGTGGGGACGGGAGGGATGGGATGCATTTTCCTTGTATTGTACTTATGTATTTTGAAAAATCGCTTATTGGAAAAGGGTTACTTTTTTGAAAGAAAATTAATAAATGGATAAAGGTATTTTTTTTAAAGTTTTTTTTTTATCATAATATTTTAGTTAAAACTTAAATATTCGGAGTCTAGTTTCCAGCAAAAATCTTAAGCTCGATTTTTTTTCCTCTAAAATCAGCAAATTGTAACATTGAAATTATTAACTAAAGTTCTTCGTGCATGTTACATTTTTTTTCCGCAAACAGCACAAATTATCCGTTTTATTTAAAAAAAGTATTAAAAATTATCATTATTTAGAAATTTAGTTTTGTATTCTGCTATTATTTTATATAAAGTAATTTTAATGTAGAATTTTAAAAAATGCATTTTTTACACTTTTTATCTTCAAAAATATCGCTTTAATGTAATAAAATATTGCAAATGCTTGTTTTTAAAAAATATTTTATAACAGCTTTTAGAAATTTCATATATTGCTATAAGGACTGATTAAAACTCTTAGGCACTCTGGTTGAATCGTGAATATAAATTTGTAAACTTTGAGCAAACTAAATGTAATCTATATATGTTGCAATTTTACAATTTATACTCAACCAGAATGATGCATCACATGATTATTACAATTAAATTAATAGTAAAACAATAAAATATTCCAAATTAAAAAAAAAGTTCCCAGAATCAAATCAGGAAACTTTCATATTCTCAACTTATGCTCTATACACCATGACTAAGTTGTTGGCAAATAAATATGCTATAACATTCTTTTTCACTTGATTTAATTTAAATAAAATTAAGTTTCACATTAGCAGTAAACATTAAATTTCATTATACCTGGTCAAAACTTTTGCATTTCACATTTTCTGAAGTTGGACACAGAAAATTGTGCGTGATACTGCAGCAAGAAAATTGTTTCGTGACATAAGAAGGATTAATCATACTGTGTTTTTTAAACTATATTTAACCTTAAATTTTATACCAACATAAAACGAGTCATTCAGATTTTCAAAAACTGAAAATCAAGTGACATGCGTTTTCATTAATAATCTTGGTAATTTTTTAAAAGCTCGTCTTTAATCATACAATAATGAAAAGCACTGTACAGTACTAATAATTAAAAATTTTTATTTAAACAAAATCAGCACCAGCTATTAATTTGACTGTGTCGAGAAGTTTGCAATATATTCCAAACAACTATGCGGGAAGGGGTTATATTCACGTGCCAATTGTGATTCATCAATTGAGTGACATCGGGGAAAGAGCTCGGCCAAATGATTCGTTAATACTATTAAAATATCCGCAGTCAAAAAAGTAAAATAAGAATTGCATTTAAACGCAAAAGCATTCATTTTAAATTTAATACAAAACTATTTGCTCAGTTTATTATTATTGCTAGAAAATGTATGAGTTTTCCGAAACTGTATTCTATCTCCAGAAGGATTCATCCTACGACTTATTCACTGATGTCTTGTAAGGGTGAATTTTAGTATAGTCTGGTTTTGGCATTCTCTAGTTGAGTTGAGCAGACAAATGCTACATATGTAACAATTGGTTTCACCATCATGTTATAGAGCTTATAGACCACTTTTACTTTTTACCCCATGATGTACCTGTACCTCTTCTGCATGCAAAGAAAACAGATGTACCTTTCTGTATTATTTTGTAAGTGGATTTTCCAATTAAGCTTGAAGTCCAGTACCAAGACCAAGATATTTCATATTGTCAATCAGTGGAATTTCTTTACCATCTAATTTCAAGCTTGGTAAGTTTGTTATCCTTTAATTGATAAATAATATGACAGTGATTTTCTCCAGATATTAATTAGGAGTTCTTTATTATTCCACCAACTAATCGCCATGTTTTATCCGTCTGGCATATCTTCATAGACAGTTTTCTGCAAAATAATGTCATCAGCATAGGCTTGCATGCAAAACTCTTGCTGTGATGTTTATCTTGGAAGCATGGGTGAAAGTTTTAATTATTTTTACGAATTTCCGTGATTTTGTTTTATTTTCAATTCTGGATGATTACAGAAGTATTTTAGTGGGAAAAATTTCTACTTCAGTTCTTGTTTTTCAACAGCTAATAAAGATTTCATTACGGAATCTGCATACATTTAGACCTCCCCAAACCATGGATGGATTGAGTATTTTACCCCTGCATTTTTCTCTAATGTTATAGCCTCCATCAACATTGTTTATGCTGGTAAGTGATAGCCATATTGCCAAACCTTACGGTGATGACTATTCCTGTGATTATACCAGTGCTATCTCCGAGAATCGCGCTGTGATGATCATTTCGTCTCGTGCTATGCCAATATAATAGTCATTGAAACAATTGCAGCGATTTACACCTGTCAAACATGATACAGTTCAGCTGAAACACGAATTTCAGTTTTTTTTACTGAAACTTCTATCATTCCTGAGATTGATACTAAGCTGCATTACAATTTTATTAGACTTGCTTGCAAGTCTAACAACCAAAAAACATGTGTACTTAAGACTTTCCCAAACCTCTGATGTAATGACCACTTTTTCTCCAACTTGCCAACCTCTATCACTATTACTTTGGTTGGTGTTTGGTGATTAGTTTTGCTGATCGTTACGCTGACATAAGGGCTGCTATTGCCCGGGTTTGAGCTGCTAAGGCGGGCGCTTTTGCAGAAATTTACATTGTTGTGATGTTTATTGTCGGTGAGTGTTGTGTCGATATAATAGCTACTATTCCGAAGATATGTACGTCTGTCGTTATTGCTGAAATTTACACGGTAGTGATAGACAATTTCGTAAAGTGTTACATCTATATAATCACCTCTATTACAGCGATTTCCAATATATTAGTGACTATTATATCAATGCAAATTGCCAACCTTTATCGCCAGGTATTTATGTTGGTGTAATGTCCGTTTTTGCTGATTGTTGCTTTAGTATAATTTCCAAAATTTGCCCCTGTATGATGGCTGCTATCGTCGATATTTATGTTGGAGTAATCGTAATTTTCAAATAGATTTAATCCGTTATAATAGTAAGATATTTCCGAGCTTTGCGACACCGTTTTGGTGTCGTTCACCTAGACTTCTGCTTATGTCCATGATTAATGTCTATATGAAGATCTGTTTCGCCTTTTGGTTTGAATCAATGCAGAATAACTAGAATTTTAATTTAATTTTGTACAAGAAATTAGTCCCAATGCTCCAATTTTATTATTTATCCTTATTTAAACTGCTATTGTATGTAAAATTGTTTATTTTGGCATGAAAAATCACTTGGTTAACAATTTTATCCTTTTTTTTTTCCCTCTCATCCTCAAGAAAGAGCCCTAAAAAAATCCTCTCTTCTTAATTTAAAAATAATCATGTAATTCTTATATGATGATTATTTTTGTTTTTTTAAGTTGGTAATTAATTGGTTGCGGGAAGGGTCCTTGAAATTCTTGAAACATGCTTGAATTTTTATCAGAAATTTTTTGGACACATTGGTTTTACAAATCAAATTTTTTCAGCAAAAATTTAATTGATTTGATTATTTTAAGTTTAATTGATGTATTGAATTGGTTGATCTCTGAAATGGTTATTGTGTAACTTTTGTGCATAGTTAACACATCATTACATCAAGTCTTTAATTTTTTTTCACTATGATATACCTTTTATTACCAACTCCCTAAAAAAAATTTCAGTCAATTTTTTTTTCTAACTTTCTCCCATGCTTAGAAGATTATCAACAGCCAGAAGCCACATGAGAGCCAATAGAACGCCTTCTTGTGAATAACCTTCGGCTGTTATGGTTTTGATCCAAGTATTGTTTAGACTGCTTGTTACATACCGGTTTTTCAACGTGTACCTAATGAATTTGCAAAGGTTCACATTAATTCTATGCTCTTGACACGCTTCATCGATTGGTGTGTTGTCAAAGGCTCCTTCAATATCTAAGAAAGCTCCTAAAGCAAGTTGTTTATGCTCTAGGATTCCTTCATTTGTTCCTGCTAAATAGTGCAGCTTCAATAGATATCCTATTTTGATATGCATACTGACCAGCATGTAGGGAGAAATTCCATAAAGTACATGTCAATAAGTCTTCAAATGTTTTTAAAAAGGAAACAAGTTAGGCTTATTGGCCTAAACGACTTGACTTTACAGTAATCAGTCTTACCAGGCTTAGGAATAAATGTGATTCTAACAATCCTCTCCAGAGTAAGTATATATCTATAAACAATACATAGTTTGAAGATCCTAATCAAAGGTGGGTCAATGAATTCTGTACCCTGTTGTTACGTAGCAGGGAAGACCTTATGAAAATGTGCTAATTTGAATGGGCAAAGCTCTTGATGGTCCAGTTTATCCTTTCCCTGGTAACAATAGTACTGGCAGCTTTCCGATTCTCCTGCACCGAGTGATAGTGTAATGTCCTCATACATTCCTCATCCAAAATATTGTAAAACAAGAAACATTAAATAGGAAATATCACTAAAAATATAAATTTTATTTGAATGTTGGGTGTTATATATTTGTTGAATTAATATACAAATATTTTGTAACTTGTTTTTTTATTTAAGAGAATAAAAAAATTTATGAATATTTTCGTTGATTTTTGCCATTCCGTATCCATTTTTACCACCTTCACAATCTATGTGATATGGGTCAATATTTATTATAATAAAATATGGTACATTATCTTAATAGGTTAAAAAAATGTACAATCGGATCTGATGAAATCAAATCTTCAGGCTCAATCCTCCACAGGTTAATATAAATTTTTCTGAATGAAATTTGATATCCTATCAAAATAGGTGAAAAGGGAAAAATGAGGATGTCAGAGTTAAAAAGAGGATATTTTTTATTTTTGTCCTGTACAAGGACCACCTTAATGTAGGAGGAGTAGGGGAAAAAAGCTTAATGTTGGCTATATTTATATTTTTTAAATTTGTTAGCAATAAAGCTGTTTACATCAATACAATTTGTGATTTTGTACATTTTTGGTGCGAAATTCCTTTGTTATTCTTTAGCGTGGGGAAGCTATTTACTATGTATATTTTAGTACAAATTTTAAAGCTTCAATTATCATATATGTTATTTAGTGGCTCTTCATTCTATCAAGAACACTTCTGAGCTCCAAGTATCAAATTTCCATACACTCCAACTGCTACGGAATTTCCGTAGTTGCTACGGAAATTAGTAGTAAATTACGGCGTTACGGACGTACCGCAAAAACTACGGATCGGAATGAAATTGCTGTAAATATCATTTTGCCCGATTTCCCGCACTTTAAAGACGATAAAAAAAGTAATTTCCCTCCCCTCCTTGAACGGAGAAGGAGGACGATCGTGTTGTCGAAGTGACGTCACGTCACATTTCGTATATTTTTCTTGTGCGAAGCGAAGTGAGTTAAATAAAAGTTGTTTGAAGAATAAAAACTTGAGCCGTGGTCGTGAACGTGATCACAAATTTTCATCGCACGACCGCACCACACCATCGATGACGATGGACCGCATTTCAGATTTCGAATTGTTTTTAATACGTGAACGTGATTACAATGGATCTTTACTTAAAATGACCTAATCCGGCTCCCGATGAGGAAAAGCCATGCAAGAAGAGACAAATAATCAAAGATTTCGAGATTTTTAAGCATTTAAAAAGGATATTTCCGTCGGACACGCGAAATCGCGATGCCTTCTTATTAAATTGAGGGGAATGTTTTTTGTAATTTACCTGTTTCCAATATGTTTTTAAAAGACAGTTTTATATTTAAAATTAAATATCACAGGAATTAATTAAAAATCCCGGATTATTTCCGATTTAAAAAAAAAAAATTAGGTAGGTTATGAAAAGTTCTTAACATTCATTATATCAATTTTACAGTATTATAAATTGATATTTTAATAAAAATGAATATTTGAAGAACATTTTCCAGTGTAGATATATATATTTTTTTAATAATTTTCTCAGTCTTATTCCAGCAGAAGTAGGACTAGCATTTTATCTATTTTGATATCGTTTGAGTTTCTGAGCAAGTTTTTGATTAACTGCCTTTTAAGCATTATTTTTTTTAAAAAATCAATTTAAAAATTTTATCGTGTTTGGGAGTCTGAAAGGTAAAACAATGAAGAAATTCTGGAGGAAACTGGATATAAATTTCTGTAATTTGCCACGAAAGTGCCCTCGGAAACAGGAAGAGCCCTTTTTTTTTTCTTTTTTTTTTTGGAAAACAGCACCCTGCCATTTTTCATTTCTAGGATAAACTCTGCGTTTGCGAATACGTTAAGGGGTCTGATATGGCAATAGTACCATAAGTGCTACTGGATTGCCAATGTTGGAGTGTATGAATTTCCATACGTTCAGACAACTCTTGTGAGCTAAATTATTAATATTGTTCCACTATTTAGTTTTTTTTCCCCCGTCAAAGTGATGTATATGCAGTAGGAAATTTTTTTTAAAACATTTACTTTATAAAGAAAATTAATGCATGTATATTTGAAGACACAAACTTAACAGCTTTTTAGTTATAATTAGTACATTATTACTGTTTTAAAATAACTGTACACATATCATTTAAAAATGTTGTTTTAAGATAACATAATACTAAAACTTATAGATGAAATATATCTTTATAAAATAAGTTACAGAGAAGAATTGACTGTGTATTTGTATCTGTGAGACAAGGGGCTCATTGTTTACCAAAATGTACCAAAACCATACTAATTTTACTCCTGTTGTAAAGTTTTTAAAAAAATAAATGCGTTTTTAATACAAAAAAATAAAGTATAATTTTTTTTATTGAACCAGGTAGGAATGTTTTCTTTCCAGATTCCAGGGTTCACATTAGCCCTAAAATTCTTAATATTCCTTACATTTTTTGTTTCTTCCTAAAATTGTACTTAAAATTTTCGATAATTCCTTAAAAAAATTTAAAACCTCAAAAAATCTTCCAATTCCAATCTTCCAAAAAATCTTCCTAAACCCGTTAAAAGGTCCAGATAATCGTGCAGAGGAGAAAATCTTTTCTGGAATTTTAATTATTTAATATTTTGAAAATTAGCAGTTTTTTGCCTGTATTGAAACATGATTGAAAAGAATGTCTGTGCTAGGAGCCTATATCAGCTTTAAAAGAAATATCCCTAAATTTTTTTAAATTACCCCTAAAATTTTTGGAATTATTCTTACAAATTTTAGAATTGCCCTTGAAATTTTTATAAATCATCTCTAAAATGTTCCTAAATTTTTTGGAATTGTCCCTAAAATTCCTACCTAATTTTCTTAGAAAACTGGCTGCGCCCTCTGAAATTCTCTATCCACATAATGAATGGGAGAATGCTATTAGTTCGATATTTGAATCCTGGATATTTTACTATGGTTTAAAATTGGTGTTAAATTTGAGATCCTGGCCTCTGTTCAGCCATTCGTCTCGCTGAGAAATGTGATGAGTATAGATACACTGGCCTGCTCTAAACAGTGGAAGATGGTCATTGATTACTCATACAAAATCATCAAAATTTATTTATTTAAAAATAGCTTTTTTTTATAGTACATGGCTTTAAACAGTTTATGTTTCTGTCTATGGCATATGAGGATGAAAGAAAGGTTAGTCTTAATAGCAACAATAAGATGACTTGACATTTTTACTTTGGATGCCAGACAATGTACTATCTATGTAGTATATAAAATTGAGTGTTGTCTCTCTGCTCTCTGTACAAATCCACAGTTTAGCACTTAGAAGGACAAAATATGGTATATAGCAGCGTTAGCACATCGAGATAGTTAGGAACAACTTTTTAATTCTATCAAAAGTTGCTTTTATTAAAATTTAATTACGTTAAATAAAAAAATCCTTGGAATGCACTATTTTTATAATACATCATAATAGAAACAAAAAAATTTACTTATGTGTCCTCTTAATTTCTTTGATTATTTTTATGTATTATTATAATCTTCTGTCCGGTAAACAGTTCAAATCTTATTGTAATACTAGCTGAAATGCCTGGCGTTGCCCAGACTCAAATGGTTGCGGTCCGGCTCAACCCGGTTCATATTGGCTCAGTAGATTGCAAGTTATAGGCATGCCCCTTCCCTCCCTTCCTCCCATCCACGATTTTTCACCTTAACAACAAAACATCTTAATTAAATTGTGTTTCTTATAATTTGGATCGGTCAAGAAACTTACAGGAAAAAATTCTGATTCAAATTAGTTCAGTTTATCTCATCAAGTTATCATACCTCTTAAGGGGTAAGGATAAGTTTTTCGAAATTTCAAATGTCGTGGGGTTTTCTTCATGTTACAAATATTAAGTATGCATAATATCATCAAGATTGGAATAAAACTGTATATTTCATGATCATACTCCTTAAAGGGTGAAAAAGGGAGGGAGGGAGGGAAATCCAGGTTATCAGAACCGATGTTTTGTTATTAAGGTGGTAAAATTAAGGATAGAGGGTTAAGTGAAGAATACTCATAATTTGTTATCGATTGAGCCGGCCACACCTCTGTTGTGTGATCCCGGACAACCACTTTAGCTATACTCTGTGACCTTGAAGCGCCTATTCAAAAGTAACACTTTCCTTTGCAGCCTTGTTGGTTTCTATGACAGCGTATGGAAACTATAGGACGGCGATATATCGATACGACGATATTTTATCGATATTTAAAAATATATATCGATACTAAAAATATCGATACAAGTCACCGATATATCGATATTTTCAAACATTATTAGTTTTTTGATGATCGTTTTGTAGTTCCATGTTTGTTTGTTTTTTCGATTTTCTTTATTCCCTTTTCAAAAACTTCAAAACTAAAGTTTGGACTTGGATGAGAGACAGTTAAAATAGCACTCTAACCAAAAAGAAAACATAATGTAATGGAAAGATAAGATAATTTATTAGTCTTCCTTAAGGGGACTGTTAAGTCAAAAATAAAAATTCTTCAATTTTTGTCTAAAATTCATGAAATTTTTTGTGCAGTTCAATAGCAATTAGATGAAACACAACCTAAAATTTCAAAAATTTATATTGATTTTTTTTCAAGAAATTAAATTTTTATTGAAAAATTTAGCGTTTTTTCCGTAATTTTAAAAACGCTCCTTGCGATTCAAATTTTTTGCAATCTGTCTCAATTTTTTTGCATAAGCTAATTGAATATATATTGAGATAATTGTACATGGATTTTGAATTTGACTCATTGGTTAATTATTTAAAAGTAAAACTTTGGTACTACGGCAAAAAATGTAAACTTTTTAAATAGTAGCATTACGAAAATTACTGTAAAACAATAAAAAAATACCAGATTCCAAAATCCATGCACAATTGTGTTCAAAATAGTATAGTAAACAATATATCCAAATTAAAAAAAAATACATCAACTTTTGAATCGCAAGGAACAAATCGAATACCTAAAAATCTTAAAATACACATGAAGAGAAAAATGCAATTTAAGAAATTGAAATACATACGATTTCTGATATGCGCGCTTACAAAAACTCAAATAATTTTCTTAATTCTTCTCGGATCAGCAAAAGTAAGGTATGTACTGAAAGCTAGAATTGCAGGCTATATATTTCCACTAAAATATAAAAATAAAAAATTTTGAAATTTTTGCCTTAACAGTCCCCAGCGCCGTTTCTGTTGCCAACGTGTGCCCGGAATTTGCATATAATTTTAAATATTAAAAACATCGCTTCAGCAAAATATGATGTAAACTACTTTTCAAAATTTCTTCTTTAAAAATAAATGTGAATTTATGCATTGACATCCAAATGTATTTTATTTATTCTGATCGATAGTATAATTTATTTATTAAAACACTTTTAGTATGAATTCATGAAAAGTAGAAATTTGCCCCGAAAAACTTCGTTTCTGGCAAAATTGAAAATCAAATAAAAAAAATCATATATCGATATTTTTTTCTATGCAAAGATATAGTATAGATATTTATTTTGATCGATATTTCCGACCTCTAATGGAAACCAACAAGGGTAGAAAGGAAAGTTGGTGACCTTGAAGCGCCTATACAAAAATAACAGTATAGTCAATATATACAGTGTTATTCTCACTGACTTTGAAATGGTAAGAAAAAACCGTATAAATTTAAAATGTTTTATAAATTCATTCAAAAGTCAACAGAAAAAATTATTAATCTATCAGATGTGTCGGATCGTGCGTCACTCTGAATACATTCCAGTAAGTCTAAAATTTCTAAATAGATTTTAATGCGACTCGAAAAATGTATTTAGTTGGGGTTTTAATGGGTCCTGCAAATACATAATAATTACGTGGATTAGATGCAAAAAAAAATTGGCAGTTCTTTATCGTTATGTTGCAAACAATGAAAAATAGTTATCGAATTTATATGAACAGAAGTGCTGAATTCCAGTTTAAATTTTATTAACCACTAGCTGAAGTGTCCGACGTTGCCCGGTTCAAAATGATTCGTCGATTGGAAGTTAAGAGCACACCCCCTTTTAACTCTTATCCTTGATTTTACCAACCATCGAATATCGGAACAAAATTGTTTTCCCGATAATCTGGATTAGTCTAAATACTTATAAAAAAAAACAATTAAAATTGTTTCAGTAAATATCAAGTTATATTCTTACCCCTTTAGGATTAGGAAAGAAAGGATGCTTTTTCGAAATCTCCGGGGACGAAGACTGAAATCGATAAATGTCCGCGATAAACGGGGAAGAGTAAGCTATTTTAATTTACACACAAATGGAAAACTTACCCCTATTAAGCTTTCTATGTCCACGATAAACAGGAAAAATAAGCGATTTCAATTTACACACAAAAGAAAAACTTACCCCTATTAAGCTTTCTGTTTGGTCGTATAAAAATAAATTTATTTTCTGTTTTCAATTCCGTAAGTTACTATTTTTTTAAACAAAAATTCCTTTAGTACTCCTTAATCTTTTATTATATGGTAAATGTTTGTAATATTTACTCTTTTCGTTTATTTATGTATTCAACGTTTAATATGAATTATATTTAAATAAAACTACGACAGGTTGTTTACTCTTTTAAATATTCATTGTTTCAAATTGGTACTGACTTTACAATCATCCTGTATATTTCTTTTCGTTGTGAAATACAAAGCTTAGATAATTAAGCTTAAGAAGTAAAAACACGAAAAAGTGTGTTCCTTCATGACGATTAGTTAATTCGTAACGTTCCATTCTCCAAGCGCAAACTAATTTCTAGAAAAACTTAATGAATACGATTTGATTTCGTAGAATTTTGAATCACCTTCATGGAATCCGTTCATGAGATTTGACAACGCCATCTGTATTTCTGAACTCGAACTTGATCGTTATAAATTGACAATTTATTCTTGAGTTGCTTCATTTGTTAGCTGCTAAACCGTCGAATTTTGGTAAGTTTGAACCACAAGTTTTTATTTAACCCTTCCGTGATTCCGTTGTTAGTTAAATATTATTTATGCGTATTTTGAATAACAGATGATTTCAACTCCTTCGTTTTATGTATTCAATTAGACAGGTAAAAAAAAAATTAATGTTTTCGAAAATGAGAAATTAACTTTTACTTTTCATCGTACAACACGATCACATGGTTCGTTATTATTCAGTGTATTAGTTTCCGATCGTTTTTTCATCTGCTAAACGATATTTCTAAATTTTATTGACGGTATTATATTAGTGTTCCGTAACCCAATCTCAAAATCAGAACACTTTCAAAATCCCTTGGATATATTATTAATCCGTAACGATAAAAGTTAAATACCGCGTGAACTAGCTACAAGATTTAAATAAAATTTGTTACCCAGCTAAGAAAAATTTTCATACAGCTCATTCATAATCAATCATAGACAAATCGAAAAAATTCAAAATATCTTTCAATTTTTCAGCTGATTTTTAAATTTGAAAGAAAAATTATACAAAATGATAGCCATAGATAAGATGATTTAAAAGAAATAACATGTGGCTTGTTAATTTTTTTTTTTTTAACAAAGCACACAACTCTTGAAAAATACCCCCCCCCCCCCCCATCACCTTAATTGGGAAACATAGACAGTATCACTTGTGGAAAAATCAGGAAGCTCTTCCATTTTTGCCTATTCAATTTTTTAAAGAATACGTTTCATTGATTGGAAATTTTCTACAAGATTCAAGTTTTTAGTCAAGAAACCATTTGATTTCGTATCGATAAACCTATCTTGTTTATAATTTCTCGGAGTTTTTTTGTTTTTTTTTTGCGTGTCTGGTGATCCCTTTTTCTCCCTTAATACAAAACCAAAATTGATAATGATGTTCTAAACGAATTCTAATATAACAAATTTGCTAAAATTATGTTTAATATATAATAAAAAGGTATAAAAATTGTTTCATTTCAGTTGAGGTGTATGAATAAAGGTGTGTCGTCTAAAATTTAAATAAATTTTTTTTAAACACCACTTTTTTTTTCGAAATTGATGATGATTTAAGTAACTTTTTTACTACCTTTTCACGTGACTAATAATGTGGAAAACTTCTAAAACCCACCTTTAGTAGAAAAACTTTTAGTAATGAATAGACTTTATTTAAAAAAAAAATCACTTTTGAGCTTTTAATTCTTGCTTTGTTACCAAAGCAAAAATTTCGAAAATTCAAAATTAATTGACCAAATAAAATATTAACAGCTTTAAGTTAATAATTCTTTATTTACTTTTCCTGAATTAGCTGTTCTTTTCAAAACATTGTATAAACATCACAGTTTTCACTACTTCCAGTTCGTGAAATAATATCAGTGGGTAAGTATCAGGGATATAAACTTAGAAGTTCTATATACTAAAACAATTCGCTCAAAGTATATAATAGATGCAGTTGAAATAGTTTAAAACCGGGTTGGCATGGTTTAAACCAGTACCAATTGCTTTTTTTCTCAAAAAAACGATTGTTTTTTTTAAAGAATAATTTAAAATTGTATTTTTATTCTAAAAAACAATTAGGTTTGTTTTTTTAAAGAATAATTTAAAATTGTATTTTTATTTGTTTATTTATAATTAGACACTTTAAATTATTTGGTGTTGTAAATAACTTCTAGTTTTAACCAAAAGTTTTCCATTTCAAAGATATTTTTTTCAAAAGGTTTTCAATAGTTATAAAATGATGGCGAATGCAAGAAAATCAACTTAAAAGTTTATTGCCGATGTGTTGAAGGAAGTTTAAGTAATTCTTACTGCAGAAGCAAATGTTGAGATAATTTTTTCTTCGTTTGGAGTTGTATAATTGTTTCGTAACAGACTGGGTTTAGAAAAGGCCGCGAAACTTGTTTTTTTATTCAAAATGTTAAATCTTATTTTTTTTTAAACGGGAATAAAGAAATAAGAATCTAGTTTTTTGTTATTATTTTTTAAGAAAATAATTGACTAAATGAATCATACATTTTTGGTATAACATGACTGAGTGATGTTTTTGTAAATGAAAAATTATACGAATAGAATAAGTTATAATCTATTTTAAAATAAATCTTATAATTAAAGGCTATTAAACAATAAGTTTTTATATTAATCGAATAGATATATTAATGTTTTATAATTATTCAAAATTATCAATTGAACAAATTATAGGCTGCATTTTAAATTTGTTTCTGAAAAACTTATATCTAAACCTTAAAAATATCATTTTAAAATAAATATCACCATTACTGATGAATCTAAGAGCAATATTCCATGCATTATGTAGTAAACAATTATCATTGTATCATACTGTATACATTGAATTTAAAGAATCACATCTCCAAATAAAATATTAAAATTTTATATGATTTGAATGTCCACATAAGTAGCAACAATTGTTTATTTACTTATTTTAAATTATTTTTCTCAAAAATACTAATTGTTATTTGAACATTAATTATTCCAGTTAATGTCAAATTTTATTTATAAATATGTAGGTATACATGTAATTAGAAAAGGATTTTTGAAAAAAATACAATTATCTAATCACTTTTTCCTCCGCTTGTTTACACTATTTCTAGTTAGTGAACAGTAAAGTTATAAGTAAGTTATTATACCTTTTTGTACATGTTCTTGGTTTCCCAGTAAGTAAATAAGAATATCTGTTTCTTTATCGTCTATATTTTCAATTATTTCTTTAGGGATTTCTAATTCTTCACTTATGGATTGTTTATTTTCTATGTGCATAGTTAGTTTGTAGATTTTTGCGCTTTCTAAGAACTTAAGCGTTTCTATTTTCTGAAATGAAAGAAATTGTTTTTTAGTGTTTTTTAATCATGTATAAAATATTTTAATGGTTAATTTTTATTATACTTACGTATGTAGTTTTTTCTTCGTTTTGTTTATCGTTAAATAATTGTTTTGGTTCCGTTGACGTTGGTTGAAGTATTATTTTCAATAAATTAAAATATTTTTTAAATTTTGAAAGAAACTATTATTTACTTGATGTTCTTTGCAAAGTTTCCTTTTAATTCTTGTCTAGCAGTTGTTTATGTCGTTGCATCTGTCTACTCTTATGGTTCTCGTACAACTTACTACAGTACGCATTATTTACTTGGATATTTATCAGTCTTCTGAAAAACATACCGTTGCGTTAAGTGTTTATATCATATAGTATTTTTATGAGAAGAATATCATAAGTTAATGCTTACCTGTTGGTCTGCGTTTTTTTTAAAAAACTGATGAATGAAAATTATTTCTACGGCTTATGTACCTTTTTTCCATCTTGTGATTGGTCCGTTATGTCACGTGATCGCCTTACTGCACTATAATGTCTTGGAAGCTACTAGGTTGACTTGTGCACCCTCCTCCTCCTTCACACACACACACACACACACACATATATATATATATACAAGGTCCGGCTATTAATTTCCAGGACTAAAGTAACTGTAGGAGAACGAAAAGCCGGAAGATGGCGCTAATGATTGCATATTGAAGAGCGTTTTCTTGCTCATGTGCAATGCAATCGGCGCCATTCTGAAATAAGTGGTTCTCGTGGAAAGGCGCACTAAAACGTAGCTCTTAAATTCCTGTTGTCGAAGTGAAAATGGAGCAAAGAATTAACATTAAATTTTGCTTCAAATTGGGTATCCTATCCAGGTACGCAGGATCAGTATCAGCGTTGTCGATAAGTTCGCCACATGCGTCCAGTCTCAATTGCTTTTGTTCGTCCCTTAAATGGTGAGGAACAAATCTTGCGTTTGCCTAGGTCTTGCGTCAAAATTCGCCGAACCGTCTCTTTGTCCATGTTCAATTCATTGGCGAATAGTCCATCGACGATCACATTTCACCATATCACGAACTTTTTCAATTGCTTCCGGCGTGCGTACGGACTGCGGCCGACCTGTGTGTGGATCATCTTCGACGCTTTCGCGCCCGTCCCGAAAGCGTTTAAACCATTCAAAAGTTCTTGAGCGGGATAATGCTTCCTCGCCGTAAACTTGTTTTAACATTTCGTAGGTTTCCGCAGCTGTCTTGCCCAATTTGAAGCAAAATTTAATGTTAATTCTTTGTTCCATTTTCACTTCGACAACAGGAATTTAAGAGCTACGTTTTAATGCGCCTTTCCACGAGAACCACTTAGTTCAGAATAACGCCGATTGCACTGCACATGCACAAGAAAACACTCTTCAATATGCAATCATTAGCGCCATCTTCCGGCTTTTCGTTCTCCTACAGTTACGTCAGTCCTGGAAATTAATAGCCGGACCTTGTATATATATGATGGAGGAGTGGTGGAGGGTCTCCGACTGAGAAAATATATAATGTAGAGATATTATTGTTATTGTTTATATACTATGGACTAACTATTTATTCTAACTAGTCTAACTTTAAACATCCTACTTCATTGCCCTCAACATCTCCTCAAATCATGGACGTCCATGATGGGAGGAGATGTTGGGGCCAATGAGGCAGGATGTTTAAAGTTAGACTAGTTAGAATAAATAGTTAGTCCATTATTATTTTTATTTATTTATTATTATTATTATATTTTTGGGGGAAAAAAATGTTTTTTTTTTTTTTTTTCAACCCTGGTTTGAAAGCTAAAACGAAAAATTGTTAATACGTAAGAGTATGTGTTCATCTGTACCACAAAATATTTGGTGCAAAGTGCTTAATATTGGCGAAAACCGACGTAAGTGCAAATCTTTGATATTTTGTAACTGACTTTGGCTTATGAATAAAAACTTATTTTATATCTAATATTTCTTGAGCTTTAGTGTCCTTTTCTTTCCAAGCTTTATTTTTCTCGCTTCAAATTTGCTGTTTACAAATCAGCCTAAAAAATTAGTACGTAAATGAGCATATGTAGGTGAGAGCACTATAGAAAAAAGAAAACCGCAATTTGAGCACGTTGAGGAATTCTAAAGAATCTTGTGCCTCTAAGCAATCTTAAATGCGGCCGCTGAGCATAGGTCCGCTGTTTATACTTAATAACCCTTGAAAAGGTCCTGATAAATTTTTACATTTTTAATTTCAATGTGTTCCAGTGACAGCGATTGGGGCGCGGGGACAATTACTCCCACTCGTTATTAGTGTTTGATAGCAACAAAGTATTAATTTTACAGTTTGTTTCCACCCCTACAATCGCATTTACATTTTACGATGTTTTGCATCGAATTTCTATTTGTGTTTGACGGCTGCAAAGTCTTAATTTTACAGTTTGTTTCCGCCCCACTATCGCATTCGTTGTTTTGCATCAAATTCACCCCGTTGATGTAATGTGTATTGAGAAAATTAGTCGGTAATAAGTGGCTACACTAGGTACCAATGGTAGCACATATCTGGAATAAACGAATGGGCTTTGAGTTTTTGAATTCAATAAAAATCCTCTTTCTATGGTACTCATAGTATCAATATTAGAAATTCTCCACATTAACTTATTATTCCTGTTTATTTGCACTCTTTCATCTCGTCTTCGATTTTTAAATTATTCATAAATCATTTGCTATTGATTTTCAAAGTCTATAGCGGGTCCGATTTACACTGTTAAAAATTCGGATCCACCTTGCACCAAAAATTGTTTCCCCATTTAGCTGCAGCCAACATTTGGTGCTTAGTTTCACGATTTAATGGTGCTACCTCTGACTGTAAGCACCATTAAATCGTGAAACTAAGCACCAAATGTTGGTTTCAGCTAAATGGAAGCCATTTTTTAGTGCAAGGTGGAACAAAATTTTTAACTGTGTAGTAAACTGATTACTAAAGGCACAACATAACAGATGGGACCTCCCATTGACGATAGTTGCTGTTATTTAAATGCTAATGACAATTTTGATTACCATCTTCATTAAATTAGAGTCAAGATATTCATATTTTTAATAACTAATGAGTTACATAAACATATTACCATATTTTATGGCATTGAATAAGAGCACTGAACAGAATATTGATAGTTGCACAAAAATTAAGAATTTTTCAGGCATTTTGAGGGCCCTTAAAATTCGGGGCTTGTAGGAAATAAGGCCCTGGTCTATAGGGTTTCACAAATCACGGCTTCCTTCGATTGCGTTTCTTTGTGTAGAGAACGTAAACGAGGGTAGCTGTGCACAAACGCACGGAATTCAAAAAAGAAAAATGGTCAATTTCGTGTAAGGCAAAAACACAAACTAATTAGGAGAAAAAAAATCGTTAATTTTTATGCATTACAGTACAAAAAAGAAACAGAAAAAAAAGTTGAAATATTTAAATCATCTCAAATTTTAAAATATCTGCTAAAATTTGTTTAACTAAAAGAAAAATACTAAAGTTAAAATCCTTCCCTTCAATCTTCATTCCTGTACATCGAAATTTTCTATATCTCGGCCCTTAGTAAATCAGTGCTGCAAAATTTGCTCATAGAATTGAGGACTAGAAATGGAAAACGACCCAAGTCCAAAAAAGAACAATTTTAAGGAGAGCCGAAAAATGAAAAATACTCGCATCTGGTACTTAAGACACTTAAGCTATGACTAAGTACCAGATTGAATTTGAACTATTGCTACTGGAGTTCGCACTTTGTTTAGCTTGGTCTATGAGACATTTTTTCTTAAAAGTAAAAAAAAAAAAGGGGGGGGGGTACTTAGGTCGTTTTCTATTTCTAGTCCTCAATTGTTGCCTGGTTGATTTAAACATTATCTTGCGCAAGAGCTTCACTAGAATTGTACATCGTTGAAACTGGTTAAAAAATACACCCTTTTGAAAAGTAATGTTCGATAGAATTAAAACATGGGCGCTGGCAGAATTGTTTTCATAAGAATGCAGATGCCACACAAAGAGGTGCTAGACGGTTATTGTTTTAATCTTGATTTTCAATTGAATATCTTAATAACATTTTAATTAATTGTTATGTATTAAATTTCTTATCAATTGAATATTTAAAAACCTGTATCACCCCCATACAGCAATCCGGGAAAAGGGAAGTGCTCTTAACTCGTTTAAGAATAGGCCACACTCGTTTACACATGTACATCTTCTGCTGGCAGAGGATGCCTCCACATGTAATGCCTGTGGAGTTATTTTTTCTGTTCATCACATTTTAGATGAATGCCCATCTTTTAATTCAATCAGAATGCGATATTTTAACACACATAATCCTGCTTTATCATTGATTTTAAATTCACCGCCTCATAAAAAATCTTTTTAACTTCTTATTGGATATTTGATTTTATTACTTGATTCAAATACTTGTTTTTACTTTTAAGAAATATTTAGTTAATGTTTAATAAATTTTTTCTATAATAAATAATCATTGGTTTGGCGCAATATGGCCCATGAGCCCTTGCGCTATTATAATCTAACCAATCAACAACCAACTAAAACCTATATCATACTTCTATTTCCAGTTTATCATACCACTTTTCTCCATTATTTTTAATTTTAAATATCCTAGGGGTTGCCCCTTGTACCTCCCTGGCCGCGCTCATGAATTAAAATTTTCAATTGAAACCGAGAAGGGGCACCTTTCCAATTATTTATCACACCTTGCATACTAGTGATGTGGAGGAAATCAAAGACCTTCATCAAAGTCTGTTTGTACGGCAAAATAGAATTTGTGCATGAAAGATTTTAATATTAACGATCTGGGCAAAGCACCTGGAAAATCACCTTGGAGAATTAAAACAAATTTTTGAAGGTCCTTAAAAGTCATTGATTTTCACTCAATGATTTCAGTGGAAGCCCCCCCCCCCCCCCCCTGTATTATTTTTTTCTTCAAAGCTATGCACCTACCTCTAAAGAGTCGAATTGTAGCAAAAACTCAGTTTCGTAAAAATGTGACTTGTGGAGTTTCTCAACTAACTGATTGGAATGTAACTTTGAAGACGAGCAAATGATCTATCGCAAAAAGTAAAATGTATTCATGTGTTTAATGGTAATTCTTATTTTCAGGCAAAATAAGCAGCCAGATCCCCCTCCTGTTGTTGCTGTTACTGTTACCAAGGATTCTGAAAAGTAAGTTTCTTAACACCATTTCTAGAATCAATATATACATATACAGGGTTCCTACGGTCATTAAAAGTGCTTAATATTTTTCCAGGCCTTAAAAGTACTTAAAAATGCTTATAGGTCCTTTAAAGTCCTTAATTTTTTTCACTTATCCGCACCACACCAAATTTTTTTGGTATATTTGTGTTAAGCATGCATCAACTTATACATCGTTTGATTCGTATTTGCTGATTGGTGGAGTAAAAATCGAATGGTTTTAGTTACACACTCTATTCTACGCGAAAAATCATCAACGTTATCATCAAAATCACCATCACCAAAGTCTGTTTGTAAGGCAAAATGCAAATTATGCATGAAAGACTTCGATATTAACGCTCTGGGCAAAGCAGCTGTAAAGTCATACATTCAGTTCCTGATGAATGAAAAAAAATTGGAAGGTCCTTAAAAATATTATTTAGGTCCTTAAAAGTCATTGATTTTCATTCTATGATTTCTGTGGGAACCCTGGTACGGTCTTTAAAATTCCTTAAGAATTACTTATTTAGGTAGATCTTTATATAAGGACCATTGAAGTCCTTATTTTTCATCTTGGGTCCTTGATTTTCGATTGGGGATTTTTTTTCTTAAAATTTTTTCTTTCTATCCCAAATTTGATTTTCTTATTTCTTCGATTCGGATCCACTTCACTTCTTTTTGCTTGTAGTGTGGATGGTCTTCCGTTAGACATAGAATTTTTTTTTCCAAGTTATAAATCAAATTCCGTGTAACTGTTATATAAATTGCTTATTTTTCAATTTTGATTCTTATAGTAAATTTTTAAATTTATGTGTAAGAAAACAATGAGTTTTTGTAGCTACGAATATGAACGAAGTCCTTAAAAAATTTAAAGGGTTATTAAAAAGTCCTTAAAAACTATTTATATTTTACTTTTTGCCGACCAAACGGTATAGTGGTTAGCGTGCTAGTTTCTAGACCGCGAGATTGCGAGTTCGAGTCCCGTGTTAGGCATGGGTGTATGTAAATGTATGCTGGCTTGTCTAATGACGAATGTTTCGGCGCATTATAGCCCTAGTGTTGTTGACGGCGCCAGATAATCTGAAAACAACCAACTATTTTACTTTTCAAAAGCTGTATGTGCCTTGATGTACAGTACAATATTCGCCTGGGTAGACTAATCCACGAAGACTTATTAAACCGATTTTGACCGTGTTTTTCCGGTTGTTTAGCATGTTTATTCCTGCAGGCTTGAAGTTACTAATTATTTAAATTGAATTTTTGTGTCCAAATTTGTAGCAAAAGTTCTATATTCCATTATGAAAGCCTTGACCTTTAAAACAAAATCATCACGCATTATCCAATTTGGTTTCTCAACCAGAATCGAAATAAAATTAAAACTTCTCACTTTTCTGTTGCATGCTGTTAATTGAATTATTTATTGCGACTGGTGATTTTTAATTTTGTTTTATCTTTCTGTGTTATTTCATTTACTTGTATTGAAAAACACAAACCTGAATGAATGCCTACGACGTGATGACCCTGTGGCGGCTTTAACGAATCCGCAAAATGACAAAACCACTTCGCCACCATTGTTGCCGGGTTCAAAATGAATTGAAAAAAACGAAAATCCCTAAACTAAAAATATGTATAATATAATGTTCTAAATTAAAAACGTATGTTAATAGTATTAATATTAAATATATATTATAATTAATAATGTTTATTACATTAAAAATATGTTATTATACAAAAATGCATATTTTAATGCTTAAATTATTTCCTTAACCTCCATACTAAAGTAAATATAACCTAACATAAGCTTCGTTTTTCCCATGATTCAATGAACTCTTTGTGAGAGAGCTTAGACAACCGGCAGACACCCACAAGAAAAGTCTCACAAAGAAAAGCAGACGTCTGATCGAAAATAAATTAAATGTCTGATTATGAAAAAGTATATGCTCTTGTTGAGACCTTTTTAAACTCATGAAGAAATAAATGCTGCACAGCTTTTATTCTTATAGCTGCCAGGAATAAATGAGGCATTGCGGATACGAAAGGCGAACTCAATATCAGTTCAATTTTTTTAGCCATCCGAATCAAGACCCTTCACATATTCTACAGGTGTATTTTCCAAGTTAAGGGCTCTGTCTACTTCGGATGCATGAAAAAACCCGCTATTTTTAATATTTTTTTTTTTTTTCAGAATACAGTTATGTTTATTGATATCAAACTTGTTAGGCTTAACAAAAACATTCGTAAATTACAAAGAAAAAAAAGAAGAAAAAATTATTGATTTTAACCACTTTTTTAGTGTGAAAATGCCAGGTAAACAGGAGTCCTCAAAAAGTAGGTTGGTGTGTGCTGTTGAAAAAATCTGAACAACGGCCCATCTGAAACAAACAAATTTAATGGTTTTAGGTTTAGTGTGACAGTGGCTATATCCCTTACCTCTAATATTAATTTATATGCAAAAATAACAAAATGGTGGACAAAAAAATAATTAAAAAACGTTTTTTTTTTTTTTTTGCATGTTTTTTGCCGAAAAAAAATAGTAAAAATTAAAATTTTGCGATAATTCTGGTACGGGATATAGCGATAAGTGTACAGAATGTGTGGTTAAAATTTCAGAAGGATCAGTTCAGTAGTTTCTGAGATTTTTTCAACAGCGCGCACCTATCTACTTTTTGAGGACTCCTGTTTTTTTTTGTTTTTTTTTGTTTTGTTATTTACGAATGTTTTTTAAGCCTAACAAGTTTTATATCAATAAACATAACAGTATTCTTAAAAAAATAAATAAAAATAGCGTTTTTTTGTTTTTTTTTCATGCATCCAAAGTAGACAGAGCCCTTAAAATACTCAAAAAATTATACCAATCATGAGAAAATTAATACATCGAAAACTTTTCAAGCGCGTTCTTCTGAAAACCACTATTTGTTGAGTTCGCTCTTCGCGTCCGCAACGTCTCAAATTCCCTCTAATGTTTGCATTTAAATATGAAATTAGGTTAGTACAGGTTAGTTCATTGGGTTAGTCAGTTTTAATAACTCACTTCCGTAACAAAAGTAATCACACACACACATATTTATTTAGTTCTATGCCAAATGCGGGCTAGCTGGAGAGGTGAGGGGGGGGGGGGTCTTTGCAGGAAAGGGATGGCCTAAGGATGTGGCATTAATTGTGTGTGGAGACATGGAAGTTGAACCTTTTCTTTGACCGGGTTTTGAACCTTTAACCTTATCGTAAATGGATTGATTGCATATCCAATCAAAAGTAATTACCTTGCCCAAAACTGGGAAACTGCCAACAGCGTTGGATGCTGAGCTGATGGAGGCATTCGTCATCGAAAAGTTTAAATATATATATATATGTACATGGTCCTGTAGTTCATAGCTGGGTCTTCAGCAAAGGCCAGCATTTGACCATCATAGAGGATCTCTTTGCTTTTGTACAAATATGTTTATGTTTATTTCTCTTGTATGTACAATTTTACATGTATATATCAAGAAAAAGGCATCCGATATGGAAATAAATGATGTTGGAAAGAAATGATGTCTTATGAAGTTGGTAAAAATGCTTCTTATCTATCAGTGAGTTCTTTTACAGATCTTATACAAAAATGATTTCACAGATTTTAAAGTTATTTGAGGTGTTAAATGCTGCTTGTGAATTACTTTTCCCAATACCCTTTTCGAAAATGCAATCTGAAATAGTCCAAAGTTTTTGACGATTTTCGTTTTTAAAAATTACCTAATTAGTTTAAAGTTTATTGAGCAACCAATGAATTTTTATATTTTCCTTGATATTCAGGAAGTGATTCCAGGAAATGAGACCTTGAAAATATTGAACTTCTCAATTTAATATCACCTTAGTGTTTGTACAGCATTAGGATGGTCGTTATATGGTGTCAAAAACGAAATTTCATTCGATTTTAACTTTCACCTTAATCGGGTTTCCCCCCCCCCCCCCCCCTTCTTTTTTTTCCCTTTTCCTTTTGGAGTATTTTGATAGTTTACTAAATTTCCTTCCTTTCATATACATTAATAATAACCCGTACCGAAATGATCCTAACGTTGTCAAAAATAATATAACCCATAAAAATAAAGTTTTTAATATAAATCCTTTATATGCATTGCCAATTTTTATATTCATTAACACAGCGCCGATTCTGTAAACAGCGTGTGCTTGGTGTTCGTATCTAATTTTAAATATCAAAAACATTTCTATCAGCAAAATTAGCGGCAAACTACGTTTCAAAATTTGTTTATTAAAAATGAACGTGAATTTACAAAGTGGCCACAGAACCTGAAAATGTCAGGAAGCCTTCTAATTCTGGAAAAAATCAGGGTTTTTTTTTTCCTGAATTTTGTAGCCACCCTGACTTATGCTTTCGCATCCAAGTATCTTTTATTATTTTTTTCTGATTAAAACAATGGTCGGTTAAATGCTATTTTAACGCGATTGGATGACGAGAGGTTGGTTTATTAGTATTCCTTAAAAGCGACCTTTTAGTGACAGTTGCAGCTCTAAAATTTGATGGAATGCATTGTCATCGACATCAAATCTATCTGCCAAGTTTCAGCCCAATTGGATGACAGCAAAGTGGTTGATTTGACCTCTGCAGATTTCCCCGCCATCGACAAACACACCCACAATACCGAAGTTAATATATAAAGGATTTAAAAAAGTAAATTTCAAAATTTTGAAAAAATTTCATTTTTTCGAATTTGATTTCCCATCCCCGATTTTTCTTTTTCTTTTGACCTATTGTGATAAATATGCCAAAAGTTATTTTAATAAATTAATATTGACCCGTGCCATATTGATATTAAAGATGATAAAAAGGGATGCAGAATTGACAAAAATGAACGAATATTATCATATTTATTCTCTTAATGAGAATGGTGAAATATTTCGTCATACCCATTAAACTAGTTAAATTGCGGCCTCCTCCATCCCGCGGTAGTGTGCTCAAATATACATATACAAAATAATATTTTTATAAATATTTTTAATTTGACTGCTGTATGTTAGCTTTCACATATGAAGCCAAGAAAATTCCGGGAGTTTCGAAATCTTTATTGATGTAAAAGTAAAAAATTTTTAGTTTGTTTGTCTACGTCTCACTCCTATGTGTACTGACCGAATCGGACCAAATTTTGCGCAAATATTCTTTAGCAGAGTGGCCACAGAACCGGGAAAACCTGGAAATCAGGGAGATTTCAGGTTCTAGAAAAAATCAGGGAAATGTCAGGGAACTTTTTAAAATTTCATGAAAATCAGGGAAATTTTGTATTATTTAAGGCACGTCTATCCATATTTTGGCGCTATTTACCCGGAGATTTGTGGTGGTAAACGTTAGAAGTTTAATGTTACGGAATAATTTAAACTTTTCATTAGGGGTCGTTCAAATATTACGTAAGCATGTTTTTGGTAATTTTTGACCCCCTCTCCCCCCTTGTCAGCATAAATAAGCAAATCGCATACCCCCCCCCCTCTATAATTACGTAAGCATACGGTAACCCCCCCCCCCCCCACCCCCGCTCCTGATTTTTTTTTTGTAACGTTAATAATCTAAAAAAAAGTTAGGATTCAATGCAAATAATGAACTTTAACTCGCCTTAAAAGGGGAAAAAATATATATTTTTAATTTTTATTAAATCTTAAGTTTATCACAATTTTAATGGCACATAAATGTAATTTTCATAATCAATTAAGTCTATCGAGTCAGATGTTATCCAGGGTTGCTCTAGCCAGTTTTTAATGTCTGAAATTATAGGGTTTCTGACATCTGATGTATTTGCTTCATCACTTGTTTCGCACAAGGAATCTGAGCAAACTTCCTCTTGGCTTATCCACTCGGTATCTTCCATGCCTTCTATATAATTGATGACGCACATCAGTTCATTTGCTCGACGAGCAGTAATTCTCATAGACCGAACTAGGCAGGCTCTCTGGCTATTTTCGCCATGAACAATTTTCTTATGACGAATTGTCGATTTTAATGAAGCGTGGTACAAACCACATTTCCCACAAGTCCTTGCAGACAATTGTGATTTGATGGACGGACAAAAATAGTCATATGGCATTTTTAAAAATCTCCCCAGGGGGATATGCAGGTTCAAGCTTAGCCGGAGACTTAATTCTAGGAATTCCCCTTCCTCACTTGTTATTAAATCGTGTGGTGTTTGGGCCATTTTGATAGGTGGAGGTATAAAGCGTTCTTTTAAAATGCGAAATAATCCACTACGAGCAGGAGAACAACACTGCTTTTCTTCGCATTTTACAATTTGTAGAAAGTATTGACTCTCTTGCACGTGCTTCGAATACCAGTTCATATCACAGGTTTTTTTTTAGAAATAAAGGGATTATTAAATGCTTACTTAAGCATCACTCATACCCCCTCCCCCCCCCCTAGGTGCTTACGTAATACTTGAACGGCCCCTTACCAGCAAAACTATTAATTTAATTTTTTTTGCATATTATCTCTTTAGCATGCATGTTCTATTTGAAGAAGGTGTCTAGACATCTGGAAAACCTAAGAAAATTGGGGAAATTTGATAAAAAGTTTGCCCTAAAATCAGGGAATTTTTTAGAAATCTGTCAGGGAATTATCAGGGAACTTTTTTTCCTGAATTTTGTGGCCACCCTGTTTAGGATCCAGAAAAGTTAGAGGCTCAAAAATAACGTTTAAGTAAGTTTATAAAATTATTTATTTAAATAAGACTTCATGACCAGATGAATATATTTGCATAGCTGCCAACTTGTGCGGATTATCCGTACAATGCACGGATTTACTATTTTGTACGGTTGTACGAATAGTTCAAGAAATCATACGGGTATCACAGTTTTCGTTTTTTCCCGAAAACCATTTATTTTATATTTTTTCAAGTCACCAATGAAACCAAAAATAGGCCGGACCGATACGAAGTTTTATTTTTGAAATCTTTTTTCAATATAAATAGTTGCTTTCCTTAACGTTTTTTTTTAAAGCCCAAATCATTCAAATTCCAATCATCTCCTCCCTCCCCAGGTGAAGCCTTTTATTTTTTGCTTATTTTATAGATTACTTATTTCTTATTTTAAATATTATCAGTGAGTCTTTTTCTAATAAGCTTACTAGTTAAATTTCTGCACATTCTTTATTTTACATTATATATTTCTTTGTTTTTATTTTTGCAACAAAATATTAATGGCTTATGGAAACTAAGTTCAATCAAAGGAGTTATAAATACTAGAGGCCGAGAAAATTTTATTTAATTGAACTAATTATTATAACAATTCAATTTTTAAAAGTTATAATAAAATAATGAATTGTCGAAATCAATCATTAATTACCAGGGATGATAGTTTTCCTCCTTTTGGAGGATTTCCTCCTTTTTGGTTTTTTATGTAACATTTTCCTTCTCTTTGTCCCTGTTTTGAGGATCTGCATTTTTCTGATCTGAATCAGTTTTTCCTGCAAAAAGTATACTTTTCTTATGTCTAAACAAAAGATTTTTTTTCTTAGCTCCCCTTCCTCACAGATTACTTCACTGACTCCTAATATTTGAAATGTAATTATTATATAGTACGAGAAATTTCATTGTATCTTAAAAATTATTGAACTTTTTTTGTTGAATTTTTGTGTATTCCTTCCGCAAGCTTTTTTAACGAATTTTTGGATTTCCTCCTTTTTGCTCTCTGATCACTCTCATCCCTGAATTACGAATGTTTAATTAATAAAATTTGTTAATTATTAAAGCTATTTAATTATTGAAATTATTTTATTAAAATTTTATTATTGATGATATTAAAAATTTGGAGCCGGCACAAATCTAAAATCACCGGGCCGATTTTATGACCCAGTTCGCCCCTGGAAGTGAGGATTGCGATATCGAAAGAACTTTATGCATGTTAAAATATTTTACACTATATTGCAAATTTTACTGATGTAGAAATTACCCATTAAACGCAAAATCATGCGATATATGTGCGTGTTATTAAGCACCTTTTGAATATCACCTCCTTGTTTGTCTCACTACAGTTCTGGTGCCATAAAGCATGTTATATGTGCGAAGTGTATACTAAATCATAAACTTCGTCAGGGTTAGTTCGTAAATCGTCATCGTAAAGTTTAAATTTTATTAACTTTTAAATCCATGTTAGTATTTATAATTTCTATTCTGGTAAAATGTGACAATTTATTATATTTGAAAGCAATTTAATATTATGCATTTTTGTGTGCATTTGTCAGTGAATTAGCATTAATTCTATATTGCATTCATAAGTATTGACGCTATTCGACTTTTCATGAGTCATAGGAATGCAATATTTGTTCCGTAAAAATTGTACTAATTTGAAAATGCTAGTGTTGGTAGTTATGTAATTTGAAATTGTTAAGGAATATACGCGTGTGACGTCGAACCTGGAAAGTTTCATAATATAATGAACATGTTACTTCCATTCCACTTATTTCAGCTACTGATAAAACCAGAGTTAATAAATTTGTCATTGATTGCTTTTCTGCCATTGTTCTTTACCCTTTATGCATAACCTTCATTTGTTTTTATACAAGTATTGAAAATGTGCTTCAGAAAACGACAGCAGACTGTGCTCGAAACTTAAATTAAATTTTAAAATTGCATTTTATTTATACAATCTCCTTTAATTACGTTTTTTTCGTCAAAATGAAATAAACGTTTTTTAGGGGACTCTAACTTTAAAATAGAAAAAAAAATCGATTTTTTTTTCCTTTGAGTCCCATACTAGAATGAGGAATTTTCACGTTTTTTGGTTTTACTTTTAAATAAAAGTAGAGAAAAAAATCATGAAAAACAATACCATTCTTTCAAAAATTTGAGCTCGGATAGATAGTTAAAAACAAAATATTTAGTTTTTCACTTTGCGATTTGGCGGGAAAATGCCACATATGCGTGTGACGCAGATGATGAACCAGTCTAATAACCTGTTAGACGAGGTTAGGGTGAGGTTCCTTTTACGGATTTTCGACGGTATCTATGCGTAACTACGTCACGGTTTTTTATGCGTTTTTTTTTTTGGTCACTTGACTTTTGCTTTGATTTCAGTTAATTTAAAACTCGATTTTTAATTAATTGAATGCATAAAGATAAAAAAATAATTGCACTGCTCAAATGTATTCGTCGGATAACACTAGAAAATACAAAAATTATTCATTTTCCTCACTTTTGCAAGTTCCTCATTAACGCAAAAAATTTCGCCAAACTTACCATTTTACTAAATGAATGATAAAAATATAAATACGGTAGATCACACAAATCCACGTCTGTATTATAGTGTAATTGAAAGTTGTGCGATCTTCCACACCCCTAGTTTTTTTTTTATCAATTTTCCAATTTGTTTTGAGGAAAACCTCTATTTTTACAAAGATTTGGCATTTAAAAAAATAATAAAGAAAATAACAGATTTTTTTTAAAATTTCAGATAAATCTGCAGCCTATGTACTACAATTTAATAAAAACATTGATAGAATAATAGCTCTATTAGTTAATTAGAAAAAGTACATTGAAGTTTAAAATAACACGTTTAGAGAAAATCAAAGTTAGAAGTAAAAGTCTTACATGGTCAATAATGAAAGTTAGTGTTATTAAAACAAAATCTAACATGCTTCTAACTTGAGTAAAAACTAAATATACATCAATGGAAAGGTGAAAAATCCTAGAACAAAATGAAATAAAAATCTCAAAATCGATTTTTTTTTATTATTATTATTTTGAACTTACTGAGTCCCCTTAAGACTTTCTCGAAGTTTTGAAAAGATTAAATGCTCCTCGTGAAAATCTATCTGTATTTACTCATTCGAATAAATGAATTACGCCATCCAAAAAACGTCTATCTTTCGGGAAACTTCTGAACAGACATCGCAATTGAATAGCTCATTTCAGGAACTCTTCTATTATAAATAATTCAATTACAGACTTTACATACAAGTGGAAACACTACGAAAAAAATGCCGAGCTATCTAGGTAAACGACAGTGTACACGACCGCTTGAAGCGACATTTTACGGGGGCAAAAATTGCGCAAAATCTTTGGCCATCTTTACGAAAAGGATACCTTTGGTCGAGATAAAGACTCGATTCTAAGTATTGAATGTTAAAAGTTGTAATCTTGGTGGATTGAAAAATTTAGCTCCACATTCAATTCCAAAGTGTCAATACTTTTTAAAACAATTCTTAAGTTTACTAAGTATACTTTTTGAAAAATCCAATGCAATAGATGTGGATGTTAGAATTTTAAAAGAATTTAGAAAAATACTGACATTTTATTTGAGAATCGAGATATTTTTGGTAGTGTTGTTACGCCCAGCTGTCCCTTTGTTTTGTCCCCACACGTGGCTTCCACCCTTCACTTGTTATGGAGCCGTCCTGATCTGGTTGCTAGGCAACGAGTCGTTGCCATTTTCCCCGTTCTCTTTGCGGGAGGGGGGCGGTCGCAATACCTTCGAAGTAATGTCCCCTTAGTTTACGCCATAATCGTCCTCTCTTCAAAATCGCTTGCGGTAGATTTCGCATGTGATTTCTTGCTCATTAAAAGTGAACGGACTGGATTCTGCTAAGTGTTGTTCTCAGTTTTCGAAACCGGTGACATTTGCCATCTTTCAAAACAAAACTGAATCTATGTATTGATCATCTGATTTTTGTGTTGCCAAGTGACTCTTACTAAATATAGAAAGGTGGAATAATGAAATCGAGTTTTCAATGTTGATCTCTTGATCCTTTTCAATCAGCTCGTATGATCGAACCTCATTGGTATGTTCCTGTATGTTGTTGGAATACATCTGAGTGCCCATTAGATGTCTTTAATTCAGAGTAAGTACAGTTCACAATAGAACGTATTAGTTGAAGTGCGACATTTTTATGCAAGTATGGTGCTCTGTTATTGATATGTCACAGGTTGTCTCGTTTTTTAAAAGTCTCTATATGTTTCGTTGTATCACAGGATGTCTCGTTTCTTTTAGGTAGCCATAAATAAAGACATGGGGGAGGGGGATTATGCCTCACTATTGGTGAAATAAACCAAGAGTGATATCAGTTTTCATTATAGTGATACTAACTGATGTTAGGTCGTCGTGGGGGAGGGGGGGGGGGGGCAAGAATGATATAGTTGGTGAGAAAATTCTCAGAAAAGGCTTAACGTGCTTCTAAACGTTTTCAAATCTTTGAATTGTTTTTCTTCGAAACCTCATCCAAGTGACTTACACCGTTCTTCCCCCTTGTTTTTCGTAGCTTTCTTTCTTTAAATCGTGCGTTTGGCTCATGCTTAATTACTTGTGATCAGAAATGGATCACACGTTCTTTTAAAGGGATTAAATTGCGAATGATGTCACACTTTATTGTTTGCAACTTCATATTTTTTCGACGATTGAAATTAAACAATTGCTGGCATATAAATTTACCAACTCTTTTTATGTTGATATAATCGCACGTTTTCTTTTATTATCTGTGTAGAACGAGTAGACCTGTAATATTTGTCACATTGCTTGTTAATCGTTCTACCAGCCTGCGATGTATCATAACATGTGTTTCTTTGTTTACAAAATAAACGAAACGTCGCAGTGCTACTGAAGGCTTTTACTATATATGTTTAGTTATCCTTTTTCAATTTAAACATTTTAAGTTAATGTATTTTATCGCAAAGAACCAAACTATAACTGTTCAGCAGCATGCAGAGTTGACATACAGGTTATTTTTAAATCCTAACCATCAGGGGCTTATCCCGGGCGAGGCAATATGGTGGGGATTGGGGTCAGCTTGTGGCAGAATGTTGTACTAATTGCGATTTTTACAAATTTGTCTGTTAGAGATGTTTTTAATATTTAAAATTAGATGCAAACACCAAGCACACGCTGGCAACAAAATCGGCGCTATGTTAATGAATATAAAAATTAGCAATGCATATAAAGAATTTATATTGAAAACTTTGTTTTTGTGGGTTATATTATTATCATATTAACTTTTTCGGGATCAGTGGGATCATTCAAATTTTCATTCCAATCTAAATACTTTAAGACTTCAAAAATAATTTCAAAATTATTTTGAGAATAAATTCAAGTGTCGGTTTCTATCACTAGAGACTTTATTCAATGATTTCTTTGTCAAATAATTGAAACACCTGCATCCAAATACTAAATTGCCTTGCTCGCCTGATGGTTGAGTGGTTAGGGCTCTCTTCGCATGCCAAAGGTGCCGGATTTGAATCCCAGTTTTGGTGTGGATGTTCGTTGTGGTTCGGAATTCACGTTGAGCATTAGGTCCCTGCCTGATTTAGCCGTCATTGTTAATAAAAATAGATCTTTGAGCGTACAAACCAAATCAACCAAACCTAAATCGTCTTAGTAACGCGTGAGTGCTCACATTAGCTGAGATCGGGTATGGAACACTCGACCCGGTTTTTTTTATGATTCAAAGATTTTCAAGTATCAGAAATTTAAGATGTGCATATGTTGTTTAGTTCTTTGGTGATCCATTACTGAATTGCCTGATTTCTTCATTTCTTAAAATCTTTTATATTAACTTCGATTTTGTTTATGGCGGGTAAAATCTTCCTAGGGCTAATTAACCCACTTGCTGTCATGCAACCAATCTGGAACTTGGTAGATAGACTCGTTGTAGATGACCATGCATTCTATCATGTTGTGGGGGTGCAGAAATAAAAAGTCAATGGCACGTAAGCGATGTTTTTCTGTTGCCTTTGCTACAGAAACTTTTATTTGAAAGCAGTCTTTTACAGAAACCTTATTTGATTGATTGTTTTGGTTTTCTGTCACAAGGGCCATTTTACCCTTCTGTTGAAGCGCACCTAATTACCATTTATGATAAGCTCGAAATTCAATTATTATTAAATTAGTTTCTCTTCACCTGTTCTCATCCATGCCACACTAACAAAATTGAAATGATCATTCAAACTTCAACTGATTTACCTGTAGCAGCCACCGTTATTTACACGCCAGGGCCCTATTTTGAAAACCAATTACTAAAGGCACATGATAGTAGACGGGGCCCCCCTCGACGATTATAGATGCTATTTAAATATTAACGACAATTTCGATGACCACCTATTACCATTTTGATTAAATAATTGAGGACTAGAAATGGAAAACGACCTAAGTCCAAAAAAGAAAAAAATTTCAGGAGAGTCGAAAAATGATCGCATCTGGTACTCAGGGTTCCCACGATCATTGAAAGTCATTAAAAGTGCTTAATATTTTTTAATTTGTTTTCAAGGCCTTGAAAATGCTTAGAGGTGCTTAAAAGTCATTGAAAATGCTTAGAGGTCTTTAAAAGTCTTTAATTTTTACAGATGTTGTCCAACTACAAAATTTATAAAAATACAACTCGGACTTGCTATCCCCGCGTGACCGCCACTTATCTGCACCGTATCAGAATTTTCCGACACATTTGTATTACGCATCCACCAACTTGTAACTTTTTTGGTAGAATATACTTCATTAAAAATTTAAATACAGGCATGATGCCTGAAAACGAATTTTCATAGGTCCTTAAAAGCATTAATTAGGTCCTTAAAAGTCATTGAAAAGTCATTATTTTTCATTCTGTGATTTGAGTGGGAACCCTGGTACTTAAGGCAATGGTTAAGTACATACTTCAGATTGAATTTGAAATATTGCTTCTGTAGTTCTCACTTAGGGCGTTCTCCACTTTGTTTAGCTTGGTGTTTAGGACATTTTTCCGTAAAAAATTATTTGAATTTTTTTTTTTTTTTTTTTTTTTTTTTTTTTTGTACTTGGGTCGTTTTCCATTTTTAGTCCTCAGTTATTGAGATATTAATATTTTAATAACTAAAAAGAGTAATTAAAATATATCTTCATATTTTATGACATTAATCAAGTGCGATGAACAGAATATTGATATATACATCATAACTCAGAATTTTTCAGGCAATTTGGGGGCTCCTATATTCAGGAGTCCTAGGCACGGTTCTTACAGACCCTATGGGAAGTCAGGCCCTGCTACATGCACTGAGCTCGGTATTCTAGCTCAGTGGCTACATGCCAGTTTTGCGGCAGCACGTTTGCTCGATACAACAACCGACTGGTCATAAGACCGACGCATTAGCTAACTGATCCTTTTGGATATTCTATAGACTCATTTAAAGGGAGAAAACATGAAACGAAGTCTTGTTAGTTTGTTTTATTGAGGGTTCAAAGACCGGAACATATTTAGATCGATATATTTGGGTCTCGAATGGGAGAAAACCAGAAATCTCCTATCAGCAATCCGACAATCAACTCAAGATTATTTGTTACGATCGCCAATCTCCTCCTTAAAAATTTAATTCATTATTTCCCTCTCCAACATTAATCTAACTATCGCATGATTAAATTCTTTTTTGAGGAACAAACTGACCCCTTCTTTTTTGGAACTAGAATTTGAAATTGAAGGACATAAACCAGCGTTCGCCACTAACTTTTAGAGCGGGCCGTATAACTTACGTTGGAGCTTTTCGCGGGCCGGATGCACCTGTATGTTTAATTATTATTGATTTGAAAATGTTTAGCATTTCTGAAAACTAGAAAGAAAATTATTGAAATTTTTCTATCTTCATAAAATTACAATCGAAATTTGCCGTCCAACCGTCCCCTTTCAATATCACACCATAATGTCTGTAGTTTGCAAAACAAGTGTTTTAACCTAAAGTCAATCCTTGAACTCCTGTATATATGCATGTGTGTTAGTGTGATGTGAGCAAACCATTTCACTTATATTTGACACTATGAACGATAAAAAAGACAAGTTTTAAAAAAATTGTTTCGATGACAACTACAAACGAAGGCATGAATTTAACGTACATGCAGGAAAGGTAGTTTCTGTAAAACATGTTGGATTTGAACATTCATTTGAAGCTACAAGCAAAATAAAATTTGCGTTCAGTTAATCTGTATATTCCCCCTTTACCTTTTTAATCATAGTACGTCATAGGGCAGCATTACTAGACTGCTAGTTTTTACTTTCAATTACCCCTATGTTAACATAGGGTAATGAAAGTATTGCATTGTATTTGGTCTAAAAAAATCGATTTTCCCCCCATTTCTACACGTTTCGGAACGTGCTGAGTTCAAAAAAGTAGTATACAAAAAATGTCTGTCTGTGGTCAGCATAACTCCCGAACGGATTGACCTATGATGTTCAACTTTTGTATACGGGTTATTGGTGCCCATGGGACCTGTTATTTCGCCAAAATTGCTCTTGTGCATAATATAGCTGCCATTTTTTTTTTTTTTTTTTTTTTTAAATAATGAAAATATGAAAACTCCTCTAATTATTTAATTCTTGATTTTTCAGAAATGGGAATCCTAATGAAATGTGAATTGATAGCTATGTATTAAATTTTTGTTTAAAAAAAAAAAATTAAGTAAAATATTGCTTCCTTTTTCTGTGAATGTTATTGTTTTCTCATCCTAATTTTTCATTTTAAAAACTAGGGAATGGGAAAATACCCAGGCGACATTTCGCAAATTTGTTTGGTATTGCGTCTTCTTTAGTCCTCATCGTACACTATTTATTTTTCAAACCAAGTCAAACTTTAAAACATGGCTTAAGTCATGGTGAAAATTTAGAAATTTCATTTCATTTCGAATCCCCATAACTTTATACTTTTACAAAAACACTCCTGATTTAATCTATCACAAAATTTTAATCAGACCAATTTTAATGAGGATCTAAGATTTTTTTTTTTCCAAAAGTTTGAAGTCATGAAAAAGAATCGAACTCGCAACCGCTGCATAAAAGATGATTGACACATTTAAAAAACATTTTGTATATAAAATTTGTTTACATTTCAGACAAAAGTCCACTCCATTTTTATTAACTGGTTGTTGACTCATGTAATTATATTTATTTGTTCACCAAATATTTAAGAATAGGCAGAGAAGGCACCTTTAAGAATAGGCAGAAGAGGCACCGGTTAAAACTTCTTATGTTTAAAATTTCAGAGCAGTGCCCCTATTGGAAATCACTTTGTAAAAAGACAAATTTTTCTTTTGAAAACTTTAATAAAAAAACTAATCAATATTTTAACATTCTGTCTTTCAAAGATACAATTAGAAAGCCAAAATTACTTGTGTTGAAAATTTCAAAGCCCTGCGTCTATTGAAAGTCACTTTTTATAAACCCATTGACAGACACTCATACTTTGTTTTATTATTATAGATATTAGTCAAATAAGTCGGCAAAAATTGTATTAGATCGCCACTGGCTGTAGATAGCAATTTTCACTTACCATAAGTTCAACTTTTAAATCTTTTAGATTTAGATGTTAATTTCGTTTATCCTACAAGTTTACCGAAACTGGAATTCTTGAAGAGATTAAATAAATGAAAACAAAATTTTCTTAATCGATCGTGGCTTGTTCTTGATGTTATTTTTTGTAACTAACCTTGACTTTACAGCAAGATTTTGATGCGGATTTCAGCGGAATTCATTTTCTTTGTTTTTATGATTAATCTTTCAACTCCGAAGCGGATTTTCTATGCCAAAATTGGAACATATTTATGGTAACAACAGACATTGCCAAACCTTAAATTAGTAAAACAGAATAAGCGATGACGGCTGAAATCAATTTTATGGAGCGAGGTTAAGTGGAACATATGACGTCATGAATCAAACCTCTATGCATAATCCTTTTTACGAAAAGAAGTGAAAAGAAAAGCCATTCTTCGCTAGCTAGTAAACAAATGCTGCTGACATTTGTTGCCGGGTTCTCATGTTGGCCTTTTTAGGCCAATTTTGAGAAATTAATTTTATTTTTAAATTAATTGGCCTTGATCGCTTTTAGAAGTGGTTGATCCTAAGAATTTTCATTTGGCCTTTTCTTTAAATTTCTCTTATTTTGTTTATCCTTTTTTACAACTGCCGAAGTTAGAAAAAAATTGGTTTTGAATGCAATTTTTGTTATTTTTTTAAACTATTTGAGTGAACACATTTCGTATAGTAAAGCACAAGACAGGATACCTTCTTTACTCCCTTTTTAGGCCTTATTGGCTGACCAGTGACCATACCTCCGGACAAGGGAAGGGTGGCCTTAGGCTGAATAATAGAATGTATCACACGATTTTGGAAATATTAATGATAATATGGCGAATAAATTTCAAAGAATCCATTACTCCCTGCAGAAATGGTGAAACTACTGTGTCATTTTTTTTGTATAAGAACTCTTAGACTGTCTTAAGCATTATCATTGTGAGTACCTCTTAGCTAAAGCATAGCATGGGGGTTTTTAAAGTGAAAAAATTCTTATTGGATGACAAATGAATAGAAATCGTGTGGGAGATTTGATGAAATTTCTTTCAACCTTCAATGTGGCTTTTGTGACTGATGGTGGCTGGAGAGAAGAAGAATTTTATGCATCTGAAATGAAATTCATCAATAAAGAAATTTAGTTTCTCTAAAGGGCTATTGAAAAAGTAAGGGAGAACTTTACTATTAAAAAGTTAAAACCTAATAACCAACATTCATAATCTGTAACTAGGAAAATAGTGAACTTTCCTGTTTATATAATTTTTATTTTTTTATGTTATAAAATATAGCATTTCTTTTCCTATAATAAAAATATTTGGTCTATTCCTAATTAGCGTGGAAATCTTGCAATGCGAATTCGGCGCTATTTGTTAGGCAATAAAGTTTCAGATTTAACCACCTAGTTCTTGTGGTGTTTTTTTTGTTTTGGTTTTTTTACCATTTCTTAATTGATTATTTACATATTGCTTATGTTTTCAATCGTCGTTTAGCATTAAAGGCCACTTTGAATTAGTTGCCATCTTGTACATTTCGTATTAACAGCCATGTTGAATTGGCGTTATTTTAGATTTGACGCCAACTTTTCAAAATCACGCCAACCCATTTATGTAAACTGAGAATTTACAATTTATTTTATTACATAGAAACTAGTTGTGTAGTAAAAATAGAAATTCTTGCTACAGATTTTAAACTTAATTTGTAAATTATATATTTTATTAGATTGCGTAAGACTATTTCTAAGGTATTTCCCTTCCTAAAATAAATAAATTTTTTTGGTCTATTTCTACGTGGAAATTGCTGTTTTTTATCCCTGATGTAAAATCATACCTAGATGCCGCGCATGTGTGCAATATTTGATATAAAAAGCAAGTTGCTCTTGTCTTGTTTTATATATTTTTGTCTTTGTTTCCTGGTTGATATACTTTTAATCGCAAATAAACTTGTGCTATATTTTTAAACAGAGTTCCCACGGTCATTAAAAGTGCTTAATATTTTTGAACTTGTTTTCAAGGCCTTGAAAATGCTTAGAGGTCCTTAATTTTTGCAGATGTTGCGTGGCCAACTGCAAAATTTATGAAAACACAACTCGGACTTGCTATCCCCGCGCGACCGCCACTTATCTGCACCACATTGGAATTTGCCGACATATTTGTATTACGCAACTACCAACTTGTAACTTTTATCGTAGAATTTACTTTATTAAAAGTTTATATACAGACATAATGCCGGAAAACAAAATTTCAAAGGTCCTTAAAAATATTAATTAGGTCCTTAAAAATCATTGATTTTCATTCTGTGATTTGAGTGGGAACCTTGTTAAACTGCCCTGTATCATGCCTGCCCCCTACATTGACTTATCTTATTTCCAAACGCATTTGACACCAATTGGTAAGTGGTCAAGTTTCATAATTAGCAACCCTATTTCTTGTGTGTTTTTTTGCCGCTTCGTAATTGCTAAATTGATTATTTGCATATTCCTTATGTTTTCAGTCGTCATTTAGCATTAACAACCACTTTGAATTAGCCATCAGCATGTAAATTTGGAATCAGACATGTTGAACTGGCAATGTTTTAGCCTTGACACAAGCTTTTCAAAACCTGGCCTACTTGTCCACGTAAACTAGGCATTTACCTTTTTTTTTATTGTTTAGAAACTAGTTGGGCAGTAAAAGGAAAAATTCTTGCAACAAACTTGTTGCGAAGAATTATATTTTTTTTAGAGTGTGTAAAGCTATTCCTAAAGAAAGTAACAAATCTAGCTGTTTAGCCACCTGTACTACCTGTTATATAGGTCAGCATTTGCCACTAACTTTAAGAGACGGGCCGCATGACTTATGTTAGAACTTTCCGCGTGCCGCAGATTTATACTGAATACGCCAATAAATATATTGCTTTCAGTACATATGTTCAATGCTATAAATGTGATAATTATTATAGATTCAACAATATAAACCAATTTTGAAAACCGAAACAATAATTTAACTTTTTTTATATTAATAAAATAACAATTGATACTCGATTCTTGTTTCAAACAATTAAAAGAAATATTTGTCTTTATATCGTAAGTCAAAGTCTAAAAAAGAAGTTAATCTTTTGTGACAATATTTCAAAGGGACTTGACATAAACATTCATTAAAGCTATTTAAACCATACCTCTTAATTCTTCTATTGCAGTTGATGTTAATGGCGAGACAATGACGGTCAAAATCACTCCGTTTCTTTTATTATAGAATCAATGTCTGTCGCAGCTAATCTTAATAGATCGTCCAAATGAGTGTCTGTTAAGTTACTTCTGTATATATTTTTAATGAACACCATCTTGCTGAAAGTTTCTTCACATACGTATGTCAACCCAAAAAGAGTTAGAATGGCAATTACGTTTGGTAAAAGTGTGGGATACTGACTTTCATTAAGTTGTAACCAAAAATCTGAAGAGGATTTTCTTGTTTTCACCAAATCTTGAAATGTGTCCTTCAATATTATGTCTTGTTGAATATCGATCAATTCACTTTTCAGTTGGCCTATGTTGGAATTCAAAATATTTGCCTCATAAATTTCTGTTGTTTTTATCGACCATGGATTTTGTCGTTTCGGCAGTTTTCTTTGCAGCTGCTAAGAGATTACTTTCTACTGCATATTCTTCAAACAGCGGAAATCCAGAGAAGTCGTTCATTTTTATTTCTTCCATAAACATATCCAGTTTGGCTTCAAAAGAGTTAACTTTGCTCAACATGTTTGAAACCCTTTTTTTCTTTGCCATGGAGGTCAAACTGCAATTTGTTACATCGCCAAGAAATGCAACTTTACACGAAAAGTCCGCAAAGAAAAAAAAAAGGCTTTGGGAAATTTTTTAACTTGTTTTTCATCAAGAATTAATTGAATTTCATTTCGAAGCAAGAAAAATTGTTGAAGAACTTTTCCTTTGCTTAGCCATCTAACTTCTGTGTGATACCTGACATCACCAAATTGAGACAACAGTTCAGATAGAAGTTCTTTAAATTGCCTATGATTTAACTTGTAGGCTCTAATAAAGTTCACGATTTGAGCAACTTGTTTCATAGTTAAAGAAAATTCATTTATAAATACAATGTTAAATTTTCCTGATGAAGTATACAGTGAAAACCTATCAATTGCGGTCGATTTAGTTTCTTTTTCAGAAGCGCAACGAAACCTTGATTAATTCCCAACATTGACGGGCATCCATCTGTACAAACAGAAATTAATTTTTCACAGCTAATGTTTTGCTCTTCAAAATACTGAATAACAATATCCAAATAATCCTGACCTCTTGTTTGGCCTTTCATTGGCAAAACTTTTAGGAAATCCTCTTATGACATTTTGACGTGAGCAATATTTCACGCAGAGAATTAACTGAGCTGTAGAAGTTATGTCCATTAAAATATCCAAAGCTAGAGCAAAATATCGACAATAGACTAGTTCTTGTCTAACTGTGCGAAATACGTTTCTACTTTAGTTTTCTACTCTTCTTTTGCAGGTATTGGCAGAAAGTTATCAACTTGAAATTTGCTCTTTTATAAATGTGGCATTTGGGAAGTGTGAAAATAGTGTTTTTGTAACACTTGAAATATAATCTTTAACTATCTCAGCGTCAGAATATGACTTAATTTTTTGAGCCAATATTAAAGCTACTTCATATAAAGCTTTTGTAGCCAATTCTGATTTATTGGTAAGCTGCAAGAATGACTTCTGTTGAGCGGAAATGCTGTTTTTATGAAAAGATAATTTTTCTTCCCTCGCTTTCGAATTAAAAGGATATTTAAAGAAAATTCTGGATGATTCTTGCTATGTCTGTTGAGATTATAACGTTTAGGGACACAGAGAATTGTTGCAAATCAAGCATATAGCATCTTGCTTTTTTCCAGACTAAAAAAAAAAATTCAATTTCCCATTTTTCTTGAAATATCCTCTTTTCAATATCCACTTTGCATTTAAAACTAGTCTTCGACGCCATTATTGCACTGGAATGGTAGAGATCGGGACTTCTTATCAGACCAAAACAAAAGAAGCTAGTATGCATTAAAACACCCAACTCCGGCTCATCACATTCAGAAAAGCAGAAATTGAACTATGCCATTCACGAATCGAGGAGTAGGGTATCACGCGTATAATACTAAGGAATGTGTCATGGGTAATAATTCATACTATTGTTTTTTTATTTCTTCTCTTTTCTTGTTGACAGTCGCAGAAAAAAAAATTTCAGACTTACTGACGCGGGCCACTGAATGGAAAATGCTGTTCTAGGTAGTAAACACATACTACTGTAGACAAATTAAAATTATATATAAGTTCACACCACAAAATTTGTTTTTTTGCTCTTCTATACTGCTGGCGGGCATGAAAAAAAGCTGTCACGGGCCGGATCCGGGCCGCCTAGTGGCTGACGCTGATATAGGTACAGTAAAATATTTGAAATCTGGACTTCCAAAATCAGGACCTTTTCCTTCCTGAATCTTTAAAAAGAATTCTTTTTATGGAAGTAATGACAGTGAAACCGAATTGGTTGATGTTAAAATTTCCAAGGACAAGTTAGTTGAAGTATTAAGCACTACAATGATAGGACTAGAGCAAAGAGACAATTTCAAAATAAGAAAAAAATGGGGATTCGCCCAAGTCCATGCAATTCCGGATTTAAAATTCTCTACTGTATTCATGTATTTCTTTAGTGTGTGTTTTAATGAAGTTACAAATCTTTTAGGCAAAAACAATAACTTAATCATTTATAGGATATGTATTTGTAAAATTTTCTGTTCTCTCATTATATTGAAAAAGTAATAAAAAATATCCATGTTATTTACAAATGTAAATAAAAAAATGCATGTTCTTTTGCAATCTTAAATGACAAAATTCGATGTGGGCTATGAATGAAACAGATTAAAGTTGATAGGGATTAGCAATTTTACAAAGCATATCAATCTCTTTATAAATAATTCTGTCGGATTGACATGTCCTTTGTAAAAGAATCAACTTTTATGTCAAAAAAATATGAAGTTTTTCAAAATGTAGAATCATGCATGAAAATTTATTTTAGATCAGAAAAACATAACCCTACCTTATAAAATTACTCTTCAAACAAATTGTTCAAGTACATATTAATCATTTGCACCTGTAATAAAGAAATTTGCTGTGTTAACAGTTGTCAGGTCCAAAAGGTAATGCATTTTTTCATGATTTTCTCTCATTGTTAGGTGATGTAAATAAATTCTGATATTGCATTGCGGTCAGCATTCAGTATCCGATGAGCTCAACTGAGTTTCGATCATTGGCCATTGAATCGTTTTCCTGCGATTACTTCTAGGGTTATGTATTTTATGGATTCAGCACTTAGAGCTAAATTTATTTAGACTTTTTAGAAAAATCCACAGAGTTAAGATCTTAATATTGAAATTCAAAATTTCTTTTGACAACAAAAACTTATCTTGGTAATTTTTTTTATACTTTTCGGTTAGCCAGGCACAAGTTTAAAGTTGCCAAATAATTAAGACCTAAAACTTTGGCAAAAAAAAAATAGTTGCAGGTATGTATTTGCGTCCTGCTAACCGAAAAGTACCAAAATTTCATAGTACTAACAATTTTTTTTAATTATAAATAATATTCTATCATATGTCTTGCTAATTATTGAATGTAGTTTGAAAAAATAAAGACATTGTTTTTAGTTTTGCATACCTTTTATGGTCAAAAATAAAACATTTATAGAATCACTCTAATATCTATCTGTCCATTGTAAAATTTGAATACACAAGAATATGTTGAACAATTTAAATGAAATTTAGCACTCCGCTCAAAATAATGTAATAAATGCTCAAAGTTAAACAAATAAGAATTTTAAATAAAAAAAAATTCAATTTTGATAAAAGCTATGTTTGCCATGCATTGTGTTTTATACTAGATGTAAGCTGTAAGCCAGAGGATTGCAAAAGTTCATGGTATGTGAATTGCATATAGTATGTGAAGGAGAAACATGCACCCACATTTATCAGAACGCAGCAGGAGTTATATTACCACTGCATTAACCTGTTAACTGTGTTGCTCCGTTTTGAAAGTGCAAATTTCTGTGTGTCATAAAAATCGATCGATGACGAGTATAGTCGTCAAGCACCGAGTAAGTGTCGCTGTTAAAATATTGCATCAAAAAGATAGGTTTATTTTATAAAATTGCTAATTTTATTACTAATATTTATTTATTTAACATATATTACATAATTAACGAAAAACACAGGAATAATATATCTGAAGTTAAAAATTTAAATTCCTGTTGTGGAGTGGTATTCACCAAAACAGGGTACGCTGTTCAGCTGGGGCGCAGTATAACCTAGATGTTGCTCTTACCCACAACCAGCCGGTGCATGCAGAGACGCATGCCCGTATCTCAAATTTTTTATAATTTTTTGTTTTATTCTGGCCTGGCCTCAAAATATTCTAAACATCTTGAAATTTAACAATATGTTTTGTTTTTCATAATAATTACAATTTAAATATCTAATGGGTCACTACTTTTTACGCATGACGAGTATACTCTTTGTGACAAAAAATCCTGGCACTTCTTCATGACGAGTATACTCGTCAAACTTAGTTAACCATTTAAAAAGTTTTTTATTTTGTACAATGCATATAAGTGATATCGATTTCTTTACAGGCCAGTGTCACTCCAAGATGATCTGGCTGTGAGCGACAGTGATGAAGAAGTGGTAAGTTCATTTTTATACTTTTTGGGATTGCATATTTTCCTGAGCATAAATTGATGTTTACATACTTTGAATGAGTGTTACTTAAGAATATCAACTATTTTTATTTATGAATTTCTCAAGATGCCCAATTAAAAAGTGTGCACTAAAAGTTTACCCATATTAAAGGATTTTGGGTATCCTCTAGACATGAGTAGAGACAGACTTATTTACTGGGGATGATGAGCACACACAGATTGATTTAGGTTTTTTTTTTTTTTTTTTTTCAGTCTTAATTTTGCAAAAATTTAAGTTCAATAGCTAATTTTCTATGCAGATGAATATTTTAAAGTCTCAGCACACTGCTTCTTAATTGTACATTTCATCACTTTTCTTCTCTTTTTCTCAATACGAAAAGTTCGGAATCGTCGTACCCCCATATACGCCAACTAGCCAAAGCCCTCCATTACCTTTCTGAATGGCACTAATGCCTCTATTTGGAGTGGTTAATAAACTTTTTTAAAGCGCAGCTTAAGAACCTAACGGATCAGTACCATAAGTTCCAAAAGTACTTCTACCAGGTATTATATGAAACCTATTGAAGATATAACTCAGATTATCTGATCTTTTCCTTAAAGTAAGCTGGTTTGTAAACACAAAATGGTTTTGCTTCTCACTGCCAAATATGCAATGCTTGTATTAATCTCTTAAACTATAGGCACTACATATTTTGTCAAAGAATAAAATTTCTTGTGACAAGCTGTCAAGCATTCTATTATTTTTTTATTTGTTGTCTTATTTTTTTTTACTTAATTTTTGAATTTCATTAGAAAAACCTTTTTGGAACCAACTACAAGTTTACATCTTGATAAGCGAATCATATTTTGAAGGGGAAAAATCTGCTCAAGATTGTGAAAAGTTCTGCTGTGTTCAATGAATTTGTACCAAATATAAAATGATAACTAAAGTAGTTTTATTGTATGCAAAATCTTTATTATGATTAAGTAATGTTCATTGCACTTATAAGAATTCTGTAATGCTTGCCCACTTCTCAAACTTATGTACTGAATGCTTTTTCTTTAATTTAGTGTGATATGAGAATTTATTTTACATTAACTGTGTGTTAATCCAGGGTGATGACAGAACTGGGAAATCAGGGAAATGTCAGAGAATTTCATTCTTTTTAAAGAACCAGGGGAATTTTGTAAAATGACTCTGTAATCAAGGAATTTGAAATTTTTGAGTTTCCCTTCTTACATTCCCTGTGTGTGTGCATGTCTATTTAGGCTTGTGTCACTTGAAGTGGATGCCCCACTTCAAGCCGTAAAAGCCCCTCAATATCTGGCTAGTTGGCTGATTTGGGAGTATGTCTATATCGACCTTTTCTACTCTCAGCAACTGAGCCAAACTGGTAAATGCCCTCCCACCTGTTGATGTTCCACTTTTTTTTTACCATCTGGAATCGTTGTTATTCATAGAACAATTGTTTTCATATTTCTGTTAGGTTTTTGGTTATCCTATAACTTGGAAGCACGGCCGTCGTTGCATTATTGTTTAAAAAAGTCTTCAATCTGACTGCATCCTTTACAGTCATGATTATTTTTCTTCTTGCCTTGCGTTTTTAGTCAACAGAATATATTAGAACCCTTAATTCCTTAAAATATCAAATTGTTTTCATTTGAAATTTTTTTATTTTTATTACAGATGCATCCATAAGTGAAAAAGCTTAGATTCTGTACTTTCTTTTTTGGCATTTTATTAAACAAAATTAACAGAAAGTTATGTGTGTTTTTGATTTATATATTTACTATAAATCAAATAAAATATTGAAACATCCTCCTCCAAAAAAACCCCCATCTGATTGTACTTCATGCATTCAGATAAAGGTTCGTGGGATTTTTAACGTTTTCCATTCTTTTTCATACTCTAACGATGCTTGTTTTAATATCCAACATAAATTTATATTTTGATGCAATTATATTATGACTATTTAAAATTACATTTACGTATTAAATTTGTATATTTTTCAATTGTCCGTTTTCTTTTTCGTTTTTTGAATGATGACGTCAATAGAGATGCACATCAGGGAATTTTCTGGAAATCGGGGAAATGTTGTGGATTTTGTTTCTCAAATTCTGTAGCCACCCTGTAATCTCAATTTTTAATTACAGGTGCCAGAAGTGAAAATCACTCCTGAACAATGTTTGAAGTAAGTTATTTTAAAGTATTTAATAAGTTTTTAATACAATTTTATTTTAGAAAATTTTCAATACAATTATTATTTGCAATTTAGCCAATTAGAGCCTCATGCTTAATTTCCCTATGTGACAAAATACAAAATATCTTTCCACAAAGTTAGTGATTTGCTTTTATCTACAGAGGTTGCTTCGTGGAAAACTATTTTGATTTATCAAAATATTCTGGATCCAAATAAATAAGTTAAAATATATTTAATAATCAAGCTGATTTTAAATAGATCCATACAGTGAAAATCTCTGAATGTAGAATGAACTCTACATTAAAAAACTAATAGTTTTTACATGGCGTAATGGTTAGAGCACTGGGCGACAAGTCAATTACGCTACTTGTTAGTGCAAAATGTGTATGCTCAGTATCAATATTTATTTTTGCTAAATGATTGTAAATAAATAGTGAAAAATAAGCTTGCAATCATTTTATATCTGTAGCTCAAATCCAAACCATTTAATTCTGAATGACAGTTCGTAATATATTTCTGAAAACAGAATATGCTCTAATATAATTTTTTAATGTGCTCCTGAGATAAAAGAATTTGGTGTTTTTATAATTAGTCTTGACTGATACAATAAGATAATATTTTAAAAATAAAATATATGATTGAAACGATTCAAAGTTCATAATAACAAGACATCTTAGTTAAAACAACTATTTTTTTCCAATTATATCCTTTGATTCTTTAGACTTATTTTCAATGATACTTAAAAAATTCACCAATTTGCTACTCATTATTGCATCCATATGTTTATTGACTCGCAGATTTTGTTGAAAGAGCCAAGCCTGGCCAATCCATCAGCTTGTTCATTACTCAGACCAACGTGACTGTTGTTTCTACATAGCTCATTCAAAACATACTTATATTCAAGGCAATTATTATACACAAGTTTAGACTCTTCCCAATTGCTTTCAATATCACTCGCCTATCTCTACATGTTTGCATCTTGTTCTTAAAGTAGCAAGTTCCTGAGCACAGACTTAAGATTGTCATAATTCCTGAAAAATAGTAAAAAATTCTCCTAAATGTTTAAAAATATTAATGTCTGGTTTATAATTACATTCCCCAGCTCCACAGAAATCTCCGATTTTCAAAAGTTGTATGAGAAGGATAGGACTTTTAGCCATAGTGCACTGATTCATAATAATTAGTGTACAGGACTCTTGTATTTCTGACCATATAAGTGTTTAGCTGTATCTGTACGATTTGATAGGTCATTGACTGTTAGCTTTTAATATTCTAGCTCCCATTAAAATTTCATGTTTAATGCAGAGGCAAGATCAAGCAACATTTCAAGTGTATCACCATTTCCAGGTGTATTAATAGCACCTGTAATAACCAGGCAAGCCATCCTTTGCAGTTTGTCTAGTCTGGTTTTGACATCCTAGTCACAAGACAACTGCTGTGTATGGGACCTAAAATCAAAAATGATTTTAGACTCTGATACACAGTAGTTATATGGTCTTAAAATTATAAGTGATATTAAACCCTATGATGTACCCTCAAAGCTAAATATTCTGCTGGTCTCTGGCTCTATCTATAAATATATCCATCTCTCTCTATATATCTATATTAACCTCTCTCTGTGTGCCTTTATCTGTCTCTTTAATGTCTATCTTTAAATGCAGCTTTTGACAGGAAAACATTAAAACCAAAATAATATGTAGTAACGTAGTGCAAGGGAAGTATTAGATATATTTGATGACATAGTGCATATCAAAGAGAATTTAATCGCTAGTTAGTTAAACAACTGTTTAAACAGATTGCCTGTTGTTCATATTGTTTTTTTTTTATTACTTTAGTATAACACATGCAAAATACAGTTTATTTCAAATTAACTGTGCTTCTAAACAGGACCTTTAACAAAAAGTTTAAATACTCATCTTAGTCTTATTTCCCTATCAAGAGTTAATATTCATAAGAAATGTAAGATAACTAATACTGTTTCACTAATATGGTTAAAACTAAAAAGTAGAATCTACATTGAGATATTCACCCATCTAATCTTGATAGCATTTAACTTATTTTTTTTTTATTAAATGTTTTTTATAAAAAAAAAATTGTCTTTACAATTAATCTGTAAAAAGTACCAGCCATTCCAATCTTCATTTTAAATATGGCTTTTCAACCTTGTTCATGATATTTTGTTTTCCAAATCCAACACTGATTTGACCTTCATATTATGAATATATGGGTGTTAGGCTTATTAAAAATCGCAGCAGTTTTTATTAGTATTGGGGTTATCCTATCTCTTGGACTATCAATTCTGTATTAACAATTACTACTTTAATACAAACTGCTTTCTGTGACAACCATTTATTTCAGTGTTGCTTAAGTTCTTATTTTACTTTTTAGGTCCCCTGTAAATGATAGTAATCTAATTGTTAACATCCCACTTCCCACAAGCATCAATACTATGGATGACAATTCTGCTGAATCTTCAAATTCATCAAGTTCAGAGGACAGTGATTCTGATGATAGTAGCTCTGAATCAAATGATTCTGATTCATCAAGCGGAGTTTCCGATGAAGAGATATCTTCAAAGGTACATTCAAGATTTTTAATGAAGGAAGTAGTAAAATTTCTGCTGAGTTGAGATTAATGTAAAATAATTTTGAAATTGCGTAAGTTATTAGAAACTGCCAACGGTGTAATTTGTAAAAGTCTCGATAAAATTGAAAGGTTACAGGAAAAAGTTTTGTTGTAAAAAAATTGTTTAAAGAAACTTTTTTGTGAGTAAATCCAGTCTTGATCAACCTGATACAGATGAAAATAAGGAAACTAGCAGGGATATTTTGAAAGTAGTATTTCATTGTTGTTAAAAAAAAATTAAAGTTGACACACTTTTAAACATACTAACAAAATGTTATGAATTCTTCACACCAATACAGAGATTATTCTATTAGATAAATGATTCACCATACAGGTTCTTATACCCAATCTGAAGTGTCCAAGACAGTAAAATTATTTCTTTTTGTGATAAAAGTAATTTAAAATCCCAAAATCCAATGTTACTGGTCTATAATTTGTTCTTTAACGTTATTAAAAATTGCAGCATTTTTATGATATGCATAAGATCCATTTTCAAAATTTGTTTAATATTTGTGTCAGTGAAATTTATCTAACTACTTGCATTATTAATTTTCTTCCACAATGAGTATTTTTTAACGTTGGTTAATTAGAATGCATTGAGGGAAGATAATTAAATTAAGTTTGGCGATAGAGCTTCACAGTAGTCAATAATTTGGTGTGTTTAATACACATGCATTTTAGTTTTGATATTTTGGCAAGACTTCTAGAATTTGAATATTAATAATTGAATAACACTTGCAAATTAATCTAAAAAAATCGTAAGTTTTAAAAATTCTTTGGGACTCAGCTACAACTCTGGCCCCAGGTACAGGCATGATATCACCCTAAATTCATGTCCAGTATGGTATTTGTAAAGTCTTCTTCCAACTATCTAAAACCTTATTTTATTTTCTCTGCTTGATTATTCAACTTTGGCGATGTGTTAATCATTGACATAATTCCCAAACTCTTTGCACCCTGTGCATAACATATTTTTCAGCATTAAGCTGCAAGTTCTTGTTTGAAAAATTGAATGAGAAGGGGACATATTAGTTCTCTTTTTGATGTTTTAAAGTTGAGACGAACATTGCCTGTTGTAAATAGTGACTGTAGGAAAGAACACTTAGTCAGAATGATAGAAATTGTTGACCAGACATATTAGCACAAATAGTTTTATTTTGTGACTTGTAGAACAAAAGCATAACCTACATTTGGCATACTGTGCTTCTTTTTCCATGTAATATTTCATATCCTTTTTTTCTTTCTTCTTTTTTTCTATTGTAATGTTTAAAAAATTAATAGTTCTCATATCCTTTTATTTGGGATTGATGTAATGTTTCAATATATTTTTTGTGTTTGGCATGTCAGTTATGCAAGTAATTTTCTTTTAAAGTAAATATATACATGCATGTAACCATTAAACACTAGAAAGACTGAAACTTAGTATATACCTATATTGCCCAAAAGCAATCAAAATGACTGCATTGTGAAAGAATAACTAATATGTAAAGAAATTTGTATAACACACATATATATATATACTGGAAATGAAGGAGGGGGAGGTAACTACAATTATTAATAAACACATTTATATGTTGTTCAAAAAGTCACAAAATTCTAAGAAATTGTGTCATTATATACATAATTGGTTTTCTAATTGAAATTAAAAAGCAGTCAAAATGACTTCCTTGGGCAATCTAGTGTTAATTTAGTTGTAAATTATACATTTTTACCTAATTTCTCATTTAGAAATGGGGCCTATCAAATTTTGTGGATGAGTCACAGAGGATCCATTCCCCAGCTTTTTTTCCTGTTGATACACCAAAAGAATCAATTCAACAAGGTGCTGAAAAGGTTAAAAGTGTTGGTATAAATAATGTTAATCCTGTGAATGGTGCATCTCTTGTTCAAGATTCCTTTCACCAGTAAGAAAAAGATTTGCTAAACATTTTTTCTAATGCCATTTATATTTTCAAACTTATTAATTCTTACTGCTATTTCAATTATTACTTTTATCCAGACCTGCTACTGAGGTGACACCCTTTTTAGTTCCTGATGTACCAGTGACTTCCAAGAGTGAAATTTTAAGCCCTATTCCGTCTCCTGTTCATACACTGGTTGGACCGAGAACTCCCCCTTCCCCATCTTGTTCAGTAAAGCAGGATGTTCTTGAAACAAATAAAAATGACTCTGAAACATTAATTTCTCAATCAGACAGTAAGTCTCATGATGAAATTTCAACTCTTCCTATTAAAAGTAGTCCACATTCTGATGATAATCGTGATATTAGTGCAAATAAGGGCAATGTGCAAAATGAAAAGTGCAAAAAACAGCTTCGGTCCAGTAAATTGAGAGAACAAAGTTCTGAAGCCGAACTTTCTAAAGCAGTTTCAGTGGAAGAATCGAGTAATTCAAAAGAAACTCCTAGTTTGATGCTAGAAAAATCTAAAACTGTAACTGGAGTTGAAAGTTTAACATCTAACATTGAGGTATCTGCAACTTCAGAACCTTCTTCTGAGAACTATCCTATCAAAACTAGACAAAGGGTATCTGCAAGAAGAAAATCTACTCTTGATAATTCTAATGAAAGTATTTCAAAGCTGGAAGAAGAAAATTCCGCTATTGCTAAATTGAAACACCCTAGAGCATGTAGAAAATTTGCTGAGAAGCAAAACAAGAAATCTGCATCTATAAAAGTGAAACCTATTGAAGAACCTAAAAAGCATACCAAACAAGAAACCAAGGATTCCTCAAGTATTACAGAAAAGATCAAAACTCCAATATCTGCAGCTAATACCACAAATACTCCCAAAACAAAATCTATCAAAACTTTTACAAAGGGAAAAACTGGGTTAAAGGGAAAAATCTGTAAAGCACCACCCAAGAAATCATTAGAAGTTGAGAAACCAGACATTAAAAAGAAAAAGTTTGCTATTAAAAATTTTGTTCAAAACCCTGAAAATGAAAGCACTAAAACACCTAGTGCATTGTCACCCTTTACTCCTAGTCCAGAAAGATCACCTGTTCCGGAGATTCAAAAGAATTCTGAAATTGTAACCGAACAAACATCAGTGTCTTCTGTTTCATCTAAACCACATGGTAAGTCTAATACAAATACCCCAGTGAAAGTTAAGAAAGTCGAAAAACTCAGGCGTTCTGTAAGATGTAGTGAGCGAGCTTCAAACAATGCTCAGACTGATTCTTCTGCTATTCAACAAACTTCTGATAGCAAGTGGAAAAAGAGGAACTCAAAAGCTTTAGGAAAAGGAAAACGTTCGCCCGAAAATGTATTGATAACAATTGAACCACCAGTGGAGTTGCTCTCTCCCATTCCACATGATCCTTCTTCTTCTTCACAAGGTTCCGATTGTGTCATTCCAAATAAAATCATGGTTTGCATTCCATTAAACATGCTTTCAAGGTTTCCAAGCGGTAAAACAAAGCAGACCCAAGAATCTACATCTCGAGTGGCCTGCAAAAATAGTTCCAGTGATGAGGCAAAGACTCAGAAAATAGAGAACACTGAAAAAGACTTAAAAAAGAGCTCTACTCTTAAAGGTGCCCAATCAAAAGATAAGATTAAGACAACTGTTTCATTGAAAAGTGAAAAAAACAATTCAAAAAAATTAAAAACTAAAAATAAAGAAGTTAAATCAATAAATTCAAACTCGACTAAAACTAAGTCTATGTCCAATGTAAATAAAACCATGAAAGTCAATGATAAGACAGCTGGTGCTGATATTGAAAATAAAGTTCCAAAGAAAAGAAAGAATGAAACTAAAGAAAAGCAAAATGTGAAGAAGCCAAAATTATCCTTGCAACAAACAGAGGATAGGAAACCAAAAGAGTAAGTTTATTTATTTACTTATATTTATTCCATCATTATACTTTTATAAATATTTTAAACTAGCTGCATGGCTCCGCGTTGGGGAGACCCATAATTGTGCATAGACCACAGCTTTTTTCATTTAAATTCCAGCATATCTATCCTTATAATTTGATGAATAGAACAAACATGTAGTATTTACCCTCTGAGCGGCTGTTCCAGATTATGTCGTCCTTTGATCCCCAGTTTTTCCTGCAATACACAACATTTTTAAATTTATAAATAAAATTTAAAGCAAAATGTTTTTATTAAAATGATAGTTTAAAACCCATTTAAAACAAAATAAATAAATAAAAATTTGAATTAATTGAATATTTTAATCAGAAATATAATTTTAAAATTATTGCAGGGAAAACAACTGTACAATTTTGCCCATTCCCTGGACGCTCAGTGGGTTAATAGTTTTTAAATGTGACCCTTTACATCAAGGTGGTAATATTTAAAGAAATGCATTTTTAAGTCATACTTTAAAGAAGTCTAAAACTTTGCCCGTAAGTCGATTTTTAATTTTAGTACATCTAAAAACATCACCAAAATTCCCTTTTTGTTTGTAGAAAATGTTTCATACATGTAGTTTTTTTGGGGTAGCTTATAGACACCTATTCAAAATGCAAATGACTTCCAGTTAAACTTTTTTAACCATTTCTTAATCTTCAATTCAAGCCTAATAATTTTACATATTATACATGTCTACAGAGTTGATGATTTTGGCTTTGACCCCATATGTAACGATTTTTATTTACAAAAACTCGCATTTTATGCCTAACTTTGAAGTAGTATAAAACCTTGACTGAAAGTGAAATCCGAGTGGCTCTCCATCTTAAAATGATCAGAATGACATTTTCTATCAATGTACCAAATTACAGAATTGTTTCACGAAATGCAGTTTTCCCCTCTAGCCGCACTGCTATAAGAAGTAGCACTACTTTAAGAAAAGTTATAATCCTAATCGCTGACCTTGTATGGATAGCAGTCATTAAATAACTAAGCATAAGTCTGGGAAAAAAATTAAGTTGGTCCAAAAATCTATTAAAGTGCAATTAAAATCACTTGGAGTCATTAGAAATGTCAATTACATTAAAAAATTGTCTACATAAAGACTATAAATCCCAATTTTAAAGGTAAAAATATTATTCTCCATGACCATCCATTAAAAAATGTTGTAGAATTGACTGATGAAAATCAATATTAGCTGATATACTCCCATGTTTGGAGTACTTTTTTTATTGAGTTTTAACGTCAAAAATATTTTTTTTAATTTGTTTTTTATTTATTGCATTATAAAATGTAATATCACATTATAAAATATTTTTTTAAAATATATGAATGCTGCAAAGTGGGCAAAAAGTGAGAAACGTCCTAAATTCTAAAAAAGATCTGTGAAACATTTATCTAAAAAGCTCATTTTTTTTTTTTTTAATAAGCTAATATTCTTCTCTAGATATTGTAATTACCATCAATGCTGTTTTCACTAGTTTAAATCAACTAATTGATGACTAATTAGTAATTTATAAGTTTTAATTTTTTTATTACATAAATTTCATTTTCAGTCTTTGTTTTCACTACAATGGTAGGATGTAAAATATTGAAGATTTCTTTTATGACACTTCAGCCATGTAACAATATAAAAAAGGGGAACTTCATATAGGGTTTCATTTTAAAAGCTATTGATTGTCGATGTAGTGAGTGATTATGTAAATCACATTTCAGAGCTTTTTTGAATTTCAAGGAAAGAGGTGGGGGGGGGGGGATGATAACCCAAATCACATTTGTAGAAAATTCTGAATTTTATATCTTTCTTAAGAATAAAAGGATCACCAACTGTTGAAGAATTTTTTATATGTACCAAGTTTCCAAATATTGAAAGACTTGTAATCTTTCGCCCAGTTCTTTTCTATATTTGAACCAATTTTAGCCCAAGCTCATAGGACCTCATAAGCCCTATAAGAGCTTAAAATGAAAGACGTTATGGATCCCTGCATTGCTCTAATGCAACATCTTATTTCGTAGTTGAAGTGACAGCGATTGTGATTCTTGTTTTGTTTTTTTGTCAGGTTACAAACTGAAAGTATACCAGATTTTCTTCCTCTTGTAAAACAATTGTAGTGCAGTTTATCCGTGAAAAACTCAGAAAAAGCCTTAAAATATGTTTAATATTTCTTTGCAGTATACCATTAGTGTAGCTCTTGTGCAAAAAAAAAAATCCAATTCATTTAACTCAATACTGATACTCTATATTGATGGTTTAAAGTTAAATATCTGAGAAAATATACTATATTTATTACAAATTATAAATTTTGCCCAAGATAAAAAAAATTTTATCCATCTTAAAAAAAAAAAAAAAAAAATCTGAAAAATGGAATAGAAAAGATTTGCTGATTACAACTTTCATTTCGTTTTTACAGATGCAAAGACTGTGCTAATTGCACTTATTATAGGTTTAATGACTTAAGGCTCAATATAGGCTATATCTAGTTTAGAGAAGGATGCTTCTCTATGCTAGCAAACCTCTTATGTGTGTGTAATTGTTAGCCACAAATTGGTTTCAATGGAATTAATCATTATAAGGTCAGGAAAGTTACTGGTTATTGATAATGATATGTCAAGGTTAGTAAAATCAAAAAGTTCAGAAGGTATATCTTGAAAAATCCTGATTGCTACTTGATGAAACATGAAATTTAAGGTTGGTAGTTCCGCAAAATTATATTCCTTATGCTAATTAGAATGGTGTTAAGTTTTACAAGTCATAATTTTTTTGACATCTGAAACTACTAAACTGAGAATTCGCTCACTGAATTAATATCTGATCACAGATCCAAAAACTGAAATAATCATCTGATAACCATTCTGTTTTATTTTGTTTCGATTAAAGTTAATAAAAATACTTTGATTAGTTTTCCAGTTGTTTAGTATGAAAAATAACTAAAACAGCAAAACCTCAAGTGGATGAAAGTTCATAAATTAGCTACTTGCCTTCGATATATGTACCTGCTCAATCAGATATTATACTTCAACTGGTTCAAGCATAAAAATCCCATCTGACTACTCAGCTTGCATTAAACTGTAAAATGAAATGTCCCTAAATTTAAAAAGCCTTTATCTATCTGGAACTTAGAAACATTGTTTGCTCTTAGTTTTAAATGTTTTTCCAAGTAGTTGGTAACTGGTTCACTCTATATTCATCTATGCATGGAAAGATAACAATGGTCATAACAGAAATATAATGCACAGTTTCATTTTTCTTTTTCTACAACACTTCAGTGACACATTACACTTAAGGAAAAAGAAACAAATAAGATTTAGTTTCCCTACCACTTGTAAAATGGTTGAACCTAAATAGAATACAAACCAATGCAGTCTATATATCATTTTACATCATTCTATATGTCCCCTTGCACTTTCTTTTAAATTGTTCATCCATTCTTTACAACTCTCAGTGTTATTTATGTAATTTTGTTTTTTAGGGACAATCGGGTTAAATAATTTATTGATTTTCTTTTTATAGGCTACCCTCCATTGTAAAAACTGAATCTGCTACTAATTATACTAATGATGGGAACAAGTCTAAAACGCTAGAAAGATGTGATAGTACTGGCAGCCTAAGCTCATTATGTAGTCAACAGAGCCAAAAGAGTTCAAAAGTAAGTTTATTTTCAAACTTTTATTCGTGTTCTTGTAGATGGCAATGTTATGAAAAAGAAATGTCTTCCTCGATGTATAAAGGACCAATTCCTTACATTTTAGAAATCCACACTCATTTAGCAAAGTATTCAACATGAAATTTAAGACATCAATGTGGAATTTTATTTGCTACTTTGCTAAAATTTAGGCAATGTTGCAAATATTGACTGAATAGGGAGGTCGCTTAAGGTCTAATTTCGCCTAAATGTGGACATGCCGGATAATAGCACCAAGTTTTTTCCAAGTGCTAGTTAGGTACTTAGCTTTCAATTTCTGATAAGAACCACCTTCTCCATCTGCCATTTTGGATTTTATAGCAGCCATTTTGAAATATCAGTTTATTATCAATATCTCTGCTTCTAAGCCACTTACGATCACAAACTTGCTGTCTAAATATACTTGTTTGGGGTCAGGTAATACAACTAAACAATTTTTAAATGTATCAGACTATATTTATTCACTTTTATATGCAGGGCCATTACTATCGATGGGGGGAGTGGCCTAAAGGGGTTTTGTCTAGATAAAAAATTAACCCAAAACAGCAAAGTTTTTAATGTAAGTCCTTTATATGCATTATTGACTAATATATGTACTACAGGGGCGCACTGGCCATTGGGTTGTCCAGTGCAATCTTCGGGCCGGTCAGTGTCTCTAAGAAGTGGGATGTTTCTCATTTCTCTCAATTATACATAGTGTTGCAGCATAGGGAGAGTGATACGACTATGTTCTTTAGCCATGAGAATCATCATTTCCCCCATCACTATCTGATAATGGAAATCTGCGGTTCGGAAAAAAGTCTGATCTTATGAACATTCTGGACAAAGATTCACCAAATGATCCTTTTGTTTATGCTGATGTAAAGCGTCTCAACAGAGCCGCTGTTGTGCATATGCTTCCTCTAACAACCAGTATCGTCACATTTGATAATTATACTGATCACATATTCATTCCGCACATCAATAAACAATTAGAAAACTGCAAACGAGTTGATGTAGTGTGGGACAAATTCAATCCAACAAGCCTCAAAGAAGCCACTAGAGAAAAGCGAGGTAATGGTGTTAGGAGAATGTGTGAGGGAAGGAATAAGCTCCCACTTCAATGGGCAGATTTCTTAAAAGACCCCACAAACACACAGGAACTTTTTGCTTTCCTTTCAAAAAAATTATGAAGTGTTGAATGTGTCGAAAATAAGGTAATTGTCATCACATGTGATGTCAAAACTTTTCTTCGAGGAACTGATAGGTCGATGCCATCATGTGACCATAAAGAAGTGGACACCAGGCTGATTATCCACTTACAGGATGCACTTTTGAATGGATGCAGTAACTGTATGGTGTGTACTGTTGACACGGACGTAGTGGTGATCCTCATTGACAAGTTCCATCACCTGATGACCTAGTGTGCAGATCTGAAGATTTGTGTTGCCTTTCGTACAGGCAAAATGTTTACTTACATTAACGTTAATGCTATTTACGAGAAGCTGGGTGTATAAAAAAATTCCAACCCCTCCTAGTATTCCACAGTTTCACAGGATGCGATACCACATCATCATTTTTTGGACGAGGCAAGAAATCTGCTTGGGAAGCATGGAATTGTTATCCTCAAATGCTACATGGTTTGGTTTATTTGTGTGCTCAACGACCTATTTTTGTGCACAATAACGGCTTATAATGCCGAGATCTACAGCTTAACATGGATTCCGAACCACAACGAACATCCATGCCTAACCCAGGATAACAACACGGCATGCGAGGCCAGAGCGCTAGCCCCACAACCGTCAGGTTGGCTCAAGTGATACATGCCTTTACCTACATGGCACTCCACCCTCATACAGAACTTGATATTGACAATGAAAATTTTAAACTACTTGAACTCTTCATCGTGATCTTCTATGATAAGAACTGTGAATTAAACAATGTGAATGAAGCCAGGAAGGAGCTGTTTCATCAGAAGAATAACTCAATGGAGAAACTTTCCCCAACAAAGGATGCACTACTCCAATACTCAAAGTGAGCTGCGTATCAGACAGGAGTATGGTGTACCAGTGAGCACGGTCAACAGCTCCTAAACCAGAAGGCTGGAGCTGGACTCAGAAAGTTTACAGTATATCATAGGTTCCTGTATGGAGCACTTTACCAATTGCCTCAAAGACTTGCACTGAATTGATTAAATGCAGTTGCAAGAGCAAAAGAGAGTGCACTGGTAGGTGTGCGTTTGCATAACTGCTCGGTGGAATTGCACTATCAAGTTTTATTTGATTTACCGTCATATTTTGGTAAATGTCCCATTCAACTTTAATTAACACACTCTCTCATCCAATCGAGCTAAAAATTGGCTGATAGACTTGTCAATGACAATTTATTCTATCAAGTTTTTGTGAGAAAAAAAAGAGATAATCCTTGGTATGAAATCGATGGTTTTCTTCATAGATGTCGATCTGAGCTCAAAATCACTTAAATAAGTTGCAATTGCACTTTAAAGTCAACAATGCCTATAAAGGAATTACATTAAAAACTTTGTTTTAATGGGTTAATTTTTTATCAAAATGTATTTGTAGAACTTTATAAAGCTGAATTTTTAGACAACGTTTTCGAGACAAATATCACTTAAAGTTAATTAAAATTCTAAAACCGATTAAGTAAACTATGTTCAAGGACTTCACTTGAATATGCTTTCATTATTTTTATTTTTCATAATGCAGTGAATGGAGATTGTACTGTGATACAGAAAAAAAAAATAATAAGGTCCAAATAAGTGAGTTTTAATTAAGAATCATATAAATGTTGATAAAAATTTTTTTCAATGCATTGGAAATTTCTGATGACCATTTCTATGTATAGAAAATTACCTATAAAAGCACTATGATTTTTATTATAGGGGTAACGGATTTAATGGCATTTCTAAAGACAAAGCTATTTGGCAATATACTACTGATTCCAGCAGGAGCAAACATTGATTTCAATAAATATAAATTATTCCTTCTGATTTCCTTGAAACAAAAAATAAGCTATAAATGTAAAAATTTAGTTTAATTTTAATTTAATGGTCCTATTGAAAGAGATTGATAGATTAAAGGAAGAGTATTTTCACCCCAATTCAAAAGTTCCGACTTACTTAGATTATTTAGTTTGTATTGCGTTCGGGATTTTTTAACATTGACGATTTAACTTATTTTTACTTTTTCCATTCAATGTTTTCTCTTTTGTACGTAATTTTGTTATAAAAAAAAAGACATTTCAAAAGTTTGCCGATTGGACGCCTTTAAAAAATTTCGCGGGTTGATTCTCCCCCCTCCCCCCCATAAAGCACGATGGTGACGCGCCCTTCTTATATTAGTATGAATAAATATAGTCTGATATAGTTAGTTATGTTCCTTGACCCCATATACGTATATTTAGACAATAAGACCTACCAAGTTTGTGATTCTTAGTGACTTAGAAGCAGAGATATTGATAATATACTGATATTTCAAAATGGCCAATATAAAATCCAAGATGGCTGACGAAGAAGGTGGTTCCTATTAGAAATTGAAAGCTAAGTACCTAACTAGCACCTGCAAGAAATTTAGGGCTTTTATTCGGCGCATCAACATTTTCATGTTAAGCGACCCCACTAAAATGTTTGAAAGAGCTGAGTCAGTGAATATAGATTTACGGATGTGATATCTCATTCATAGATACTGTCCACTCGTACACGACTTGAGTTATATATCACGAGTACTGAGGAGTGTCAAAAATTAAAGAAGAATTAAAGAATTTGTCTATAGCTAAGATTTTATTTGTTGCAAATATGTAAATGAAGGTGCAGTGTTTATCATATTTTAAACAATTTTATTCTTTTAAGGTACACTAGACTAAAATCTACAATAAAAGTATTTGTTACGGAATGAACTCTTATTTAGATACATTTCTTTTCAGTCATCAAAAGACAGATTGAAAGATTCTTCCACGGGAGCTCCAGAAAGTAAAAGAATCAAGACATCTGGAACAATATTACTTTCTGTTAAAGATATTAAACAAGAAAAAGCTGAAAGAGCCAAAGGGCATAGCACAATTGATAAAAATATTCCAAATGATAAGAAAAATAAATCTAAGGATAAGTTGGGCTTAACAGATGTAGAACAAATTGTGGATGAAAGTTTTTCCTCTAGTCAGGTAATTGCTATAAATAAATCTTGTAAACTTTTAAAAGATGTTAAATAATTATGCTTTAAATTATAATCATGTTACTGTTTTTGATATGACTATATTTTACTTAAAAACTTTACAAAATTCATTAATAGATAAATCTATGTACGGTTGTTGATTTCCGATCCTAAACTACGAACAGGGTTTTTGAGCATGTGAAAAGTCGGGAATTTTGACAAAGGGTAAATTTTGTCATGGAAAGTCATGAATTTGAGCGGAAAAAATTTCATAACTGTGACTTATTAACACTGTATGTTTTTATTTACGTTTTGATGGAAACAATGATCAGTTAAAATCCGCAGCCAATGAAAACATTTCTGAACATCACACGAGTGAACATCACATTTGCGACATCACACGAGTAAGGTCTCGTAGGTGAAAAAATTTCATATTATTTAAACTGAAATTAGCAGTTTTGATAAGCTTGTGTTTATATATATTTTTTCCTGTCTTCTTTCTTCTGTTTTGCATTGTTGATATCAAAACATTTGATGATATTATTTATTATTATTGACTTATTCTTTCTTCAAATATTTTTTTATTATTAAAGATTGATTAGCTTGTTTGTAACACTGAAATATCAAAGAATGAAAAATTATTTTTGCCTTTTTCTTCTGATTTGGAAGTTACTGAAACAAGGATTTTTTACTTAATTTAAAATAAAACTTTATAAAAATCATTTTATGATACATTGATTTACTTACTATGTTCGTGTTAGTAAAATTCATATAGGTTTTTTTTTTTTTTTTGGTTTTTTTTTGTGATTTGATTTCTTGAGTCATGGAAAATTATTTGCTGCAGTCTTAAAAAGTCATGGATTTGTGACATTTTATTTTGGCAGAAACCCTGTACAGGGCTGCCACAGGCGACTAAAAAGGCTACTAAAGCGACTATTTTAGTGGCCAGGCGACTATGGCAACTATTTCAATGAAAAAAGGGCCTAAAACGACTATTTTGAACAATACCTTCAACTATTTTTGGGCTCAGGCGACTTTTTTTTAGAAATTGGATACCGTCCGTTGGTAGGACGAAAAAAAAATCGGCACTAAGGTACGAACTCAAAATGGTGATTTCTTTTAAGGGTTGCGGGAGAGCGAACACTACCGAAAAGGTTGCTCATATTCGCTCGTAGAGTGGTCACTTTGTTAGTCCGATGATAGTAACCTCACGCAAGATTGTTGTGTTTGACGGCAACCGCGGTCATTTTCGGAACCCTAAATTCCTTAATATTTCAAGTTGATTCCATCATATTTTTTAGTTTTTATTAACCCTTTACAGCACTGTGTTATTATAGATGTGCAACAAATCTATAGGCATTCATAAGCAAAATGGGTTAGATAGTGTACTTCTTTTTTTTTTTTTTTTCTTGTACTTTAATTTTGACATCATATCTAACGTAATTAACTGAAATTGATATGTGTTTTTGGTTTATATGTTTAATATAAATCAAACAAAGAATTGAAGTATCCTCCTCCCCCTCCAAATAGTAATAATAATAAAAAAATTGAATGCTCTACTGCATACGTTCAGGCAAAGGGTTATGGAATTTTTTAAAAAAAATCCTCGCATTCCCCCCCCCCCCCCCCCCCTGCCAAATGCTGTGCATGTCATGTTTTATGAAAACGATTTTTTGCCTAATTTAATATGTACTTTTGTAGTTTTAGATAGAAATAAAGTTTTATACAAAAAAATACTATGTATCTATGAGTAATTTTTAATAGAAGCTGTTAATTTCAAGACTTTCTTTCATGCATTATGTGTTACTTATCTTTTCTCACCTTCAAAATCCAAAACACATAATTTTTCATGAAATATATGTACCTATTGAAATTTGTAACTGAATAGCAAAATGCTGATTATTTAAGTTTCATGCTCATGTATGCCTAAGTTTAGTAAATATTTATATAGCCTATGACATATATTAAAGAAAATAACATTTTATTTATTTTAATTAAAAAGAAAAATATTATACTAGTTTTGCTTTTCCTTGAAGTTAGCAAGCATGGGTGTAGTTTGTAAATTGGTTTATGTGAATTTTGTATTTTTTTTATTAATGTTTTCCATTCTTTTTCATGCTCTAAAGACGTTTATTTTGATTTTTAGCCTAAATTTATATTTTGTTGCAATTATACTTTGATAAGTAAATGTAATTCAAAATAGTGAAATGTATATATTTTTAAATTGGCCATTATTTTCTTTGTTTTTTTTAAAAGGATAACATCGACAGAGATGAACATCAGGGAATTTTCTGGAAATCAGGGAAATGTCAGGGAATTTTGTTTTGCAAATTCTGTAACCATTCTGTTAAAAATTTAAAAACTACCCTTAATGAAATTTGATTGCCATTGTCAATATTTAGTATAATTGTTTAAACACGATACTTGTTTTTCTAAAAAAAAATTGTTTGACTTTGGAAGTTAAAAAAAAAAAATGATTTTTACCGTCGCATTTGGGTACAGTTTTTTTTTTTTTTTGCTTGCTGTCTGGGAGTAAGGTTGAGTTGCCGACTTCCATAGCAGTATATAAATATGATAGCGCCTCCCCTAAAACACATGCCTTTTACCGTATGGGATGTAATGTTTTAGACACTATTTTGAATCGAAAGAGTATTTCTAGGTTTTCGTGTTTTATGTAAATCTACTGTTTTATTCCGATCTTATTAAAAGTTATGAAAAGTGAGGCTACTATTTTCAATGTGTGAGACTACTATTTTAGCTACTATTTTTAACATCTGAGGCTACTAAAGCAACTATTTTCAAAGCTTATAGTCAGTGGCAGCCCTGCCTGTATGAATTTTCATTGAAATTACAATTTTTACTATCAGGATAATTATTAGTCAGAAGTGAGTGTGTAGTGAATTGGCATATATGTTTATCTTTAAATAAAAATAGCTTTCTTGATGTTTCTTGGGCAGACTTCCATTTAAAGTAAATGAAGTGGGATTGTGACTGTAAATCCATAGTTTCAAGTCTCAATGTTGTGACAGTGTTTTGTCAAAGAGGATAAACAATCCCTAAAATGGTATATATCTTTGCTCTCGACACAAAGAAGTGTTTGTGAATTTAGCATAGTTGTCGCCTACGCCTTCTGTGTTTCGAGTGACAATATGAATATTCCTGCTGAAACGTCTATCAACTGTATTTTATTCATCAAACTTTCTGTTTTATTTGCACCAATATTAATGAACAGTTTTCTTGACTTGTTCTTTTCTTTCTCTACTAATGTTCTTTCTAATCACCAATTTGTTAAAGTATATTTAACAAGTGCAACTGTTTTTTTCTGTGCTAATACATAACAATGATATATTTTTGATTTGTTCTTCCAGTATCGCCTCTTCGAAGATCCATGTAAAGAAGAATCCAAAGGGAAAATGTTAGGATCCAATACGAATGTAACTGAACCTGAAAATAGAGAACTTGTTGATTGGGATAATTTTGCTCCTGAAATGCATAAAGAAATGAAGGAGGCTTCCACTCTAACTAAGTAGGCTATTATACAATTATTTCAAAATATATGTTTAAAGAGATACATGATAAGGCAATCTTCTTCTCACCCAAAAAGATCAAAAAATTATTTTACTAATTTTTTCATTAATGTATTATTTGAAAGCCCAAATATATCTTAAGCCATAGTTATAAAATTCTTAAAATTCATTTAAATGGATGTATGGAAATTCCATGAAAACGAAAATTGCCTTAAATATGTTATTCAGCTTCATTTAAATCATAATTGTTTTCATAAATTTTTTATTTCTAATTTTTTTTTAACTTAGATGAAAGATTCACTTAGATTTTTTTTTTAATTTAAGTAGTATATTAAATGAAATGTACAATTTACATATTTATATTGTTATGATGATCTAAATTGTTATTTTGTAAAAGTTCTGGTGACAAGGAAGCATCTAACAAATTAAAATTGTTTAAACTCTGGGCACCCTGTTGTTATTTTAAATTACACTTTATATTTTCACATCAATTCATTATTTGTTTCTTATACATAGTTTATTTCTTTTAGACATAATAACCAAGCTCCTGTTATGCCTATGGATTATTATTTTACCGAAGGTAAAAAACAAAAACAATTGGCTGAAAAGGAAGTAAGTAGTTTGTTTAAATAGCAAGTACTAAACCCTTTGTTCTGTACACGAAACTAAGTGTACAAATACTGCAGTTTTTTAAGCTTGAACCATCATTCTGCCTAGCAGTTAGTAAAGCACTTAATTTTGACATAATACTAACTATAACTCATTACAATTAAACAATTTGGGTTGTGTTAGCCGTTGTCACTAAAAGGTTGTTTCTACACCTGTCGTGAGCAAAATAAAATTCAAACAATGGCTATATTTTCAAGTCTAAAGGTCTTGAGATAAAGCTGTTTGCACCCATGCAACCTGTTTATGATAGTCTGATAGTGATAGTTTAAGATGTACTCTCTCTTTTGATCAAACTTTAAAGCACTTCTCTTTGAAACTTCAGATTGAATCTTATGCAAACCTAATAATTGATACTCTAAAATTATAAATAACGGGACATCTACATTAGGGCGTATGGGAAAAAAACTTGTTTGGGAAATTCAAAATTTCAAGTTGATGAAAAGTTGCCACTATGCTCCTATGCTCACTTATTTATGAAAAAATGTTTTGGTTCAATTGAAAAATATTTAGGTCTCCTGGAATGGACCTGAAAATAGATATTTTTTTTACAAAAATAAAGATTTTTAATTTTTTTAAAAAACATAAATATAAAGTAAATTTTTATTTTTAAGTATAAAAATGTAAAGTTTAGAATATTAATTAACAGTAATAAAAAATTGTATTTGCCATTTAACATTTAGGTCCCGGGTAATGACTGATTAGAACAGGTCAATGGATTTCTGATATTCACCTTTCGATCACTTTCAAGGAGGGACTTTAATACTTTAAGTTGAACTATCAAAACGGTGTAATTAGAAAAAAATAAAAATTACTTATTTTTCAATTAAATTGCATGCTTATCAAAGCTCTGAAAACAGGTGTTTCAACTTTTTACGTAGAAAACCACTTTCAGTTTAAAATAAAGTTACCTAGGTGTCTGGTTGGATTTGAAGCTCGCACCTTCTGATCACTAGCCTGATATATTAACGACTCCACCATTAAAGCATGCAGAATTTCTCTTAAAATAATAACAAGTCTTATACAGTAAGTTCCCGTTACAACGAACCTCACGGGACCATAATTTTGTTTCGGCATCTGTTTTAAAAGAAGACTACATATAGTACTAATATAGTACATATAATAAAATTGTATTAACTACTGCGATTAGAAAGTGGATTGCAAATCATTGAAATCGGCTAGATAATTTTTTTTTTTTTTTTTTCAAACTATGTGAATTCATTGTTATAGCATTTTGGAAAACCTGAAAGAAAATTGACTTACCTAATTTGGAAATCATTAATCATAAATTAACAAAATTCGGGCAAACAAAACTGTACAAATAGTTCGTTGTATCGGGATTTTAAAAAATCGATTATTTCGTTATATTGAGATTCACGTAACATTGTTTTAATTGCTTTTCGGATGGGGACTCCTATAACTTTCGTAATAACGGGATTTTTCGTTGTAACGGGAACTTACTGTATTTCAAACTTAAAGTCGAAGTTGCTTTGGACGCATTTTTTTCATATATTTATTCGCATGTAGAAGCTGGTAATCCTCAATTTTGGATAAAAGCAAGTAATTTGTTTGTATGTTTTACTTTGTCCAATTACTAATTTTTTAGTATATAATTGCATGTTTTTTTACCCAAGTTATAATCGATACATATTTTTGATTATGAAATTGTTTTTCTTATTGTGGTAAGGAAGATTCCTTGTTAAATGAAAAGGATTTGGATTCGAAACCTAAATCTTTCTACAATATTCAATCATGATATCAATTGTCACTGTCAATTCAAAGAGTAGTATGTGAATCTAATAATGGTGTTTGTCATAATCTAATAATTTTGTATGTGAATATAATAATGGTGAATCGATAATGATGTCGCTTGCACCATTTTTTTTCTTAGAGTGACGATATGATTATTCACGCTAAAATATCCATTGTTCATATCTTACTCATTTAGAACATAACAAATGCAACAAAAAGAATTTATATCTTCCAAAAAAACAAATAGACGTTGTAAAAAAAACCTGCAAGTAAAACAATCAGTCAGGAAAAGTTGTAAAATCTAATGTTTGCCTCCAAGTGGCAGCGTTTAGTTTCTTTGGGGTACTTGTACACGATGAACTAAAATGGGAATATTTGGGGGAATCCCCACAGGCAATCAGTACTTGCAGGCTAGAGTTTTTATAAAATTAATATTAATTCAGTGCAATGGGTGCAAAGTAGTTGGAAGCAAATGAAATTAAATTAATCCGAAATAACTCTAGCCTGCCAAGTATCTTATTGCCTATGGGGATTCCTCCAAATAATCCCATTTTAGTTCATTTTGTACAAGTACCCCAAAGAAACAAAACGCGACCGCTTGTGGGCAAACATTAGATTTCACAACTTTTTCTGACTGATTGTTTTACTTGGCGAGCTATTTTTACAACGTCTAGATTTACTTTATTACAGTTCCAATGTACTTGTAGTCGAGGAAATTAAGTAGAACAGTCCATTCAATACAATGCAGAATTCTTACTTTTGATATCATTTTGAATGTTAGGACCCTAATCAAATTCTTTGCCTGAGTGCACATTAATAAATTTAAAACTTCATCTTAAGCTAATGTAAAAGTTAGCTTCCAATATAACAAAAGTTTGTAGTTTTTTTTTTTTTTTTTTTTTTTTGTATAAAAGTTAGAACTACAACAAACATCTAACTGTACCCAAGAATCAATACCAATACTCTTAATGAATCTTGATTTATTTTAATTCATACTATTACAAGCAAAGGATTCATTTAAAAATTTCATTCTCAACTACTTCCGAAAAACTTGCAACCCAACACTGGTTGAATTGCAATCAAATTTGAGAATCAACATAATTCTTAAATTTTATTGTGATTCAAAGACTAGTTTATCCAGAAGTAATCAATCCACTCTTCTTTTGAACAATTTATCTCTCTTATTAATATTCTGTTGTTTTTAAATGAATTTTAGTTATAAAAATGTAATTTTATTTTTTGCTTCAACAAGATTCCATATTTTTGCCAATTAAAATGGTAATCAACAACTCATATGAACTGAAAAATACCATGTGTCCTTTAAAATGTTCTAGTTGTGATAGTTTTAGTGTTAAGAACCACAACTATCATTACTTGCAATTTTACATACTGCTAAAATAAAAATGTGGTTTAAAAAAATTTCAACTTTTAGTTATCCTGAATTCAGTTTTCCTGAAAACATAATTTTTTAGCATTTCTAGATGATCAAGCTTTTACTATATAAAAATTGTTGCATGGTTCCAAGTACTCCAATGCCCAATCACTTGTTATTTTTAGTACAGTATAACTTAAATTACTTGCATTTGTTTTTCAGAAAGATCCATTCCAACAAGCAATTAAATATTTTGAGGCAGCTGTACTTTTTATTCTTACTAGTCAACAAAGAGAAGAATATAGTAAAGATCCAATTTCGGTTTATCAGTTTTACTATGAGACATTAAAGTTTTCTGGGTATGTATACTTGCATTTTTAAAAAATGTGGATTTTGTAGAATACACTTTTTATAAAAATAGTATCTTTTAAATCATTATTCCCATCAGTTTAAAGAAAATTGAATGCTTTCTTTTAATAAAAAATTCTATTAATATTTTTAGACATCTATATCCATGCATGGTTTGACAGAATTCATATAGCCAATCTTTTAATTTTTTAGCCTGTATTTTATGCCCATATATAAGTATTAATAAAATTTAACTCGGAATAGATCTTGGAAAAAGTTATATAAACTATACAATACAGTGCTGAAAGGTAACCAAGACCTCTATCTTAAAAATTTGTATATTGTTATTCTCTCTACAAGAGGTGGCATTAAAAACTTTTAACCAAAATATGTAAAGAAAAATTGAAATCTTAAAAAACAAAATGTATTAAAGAAAACACAGTTTTTGTATAAAAAATAAGTTAGACTTTTCCTACTTTTGCAACATGGTTAACAAGACTTGAATGGTGATGTGCCTTGCCACGAAATATTCAAAACCAATTGGAGATATATTTCACTGTTTGTCTTTTGGCATTCTATAAAATGCCTAGTAAACTTGAGAAATAATAAACATTTAATTCTTTGCCTATTAAACGACCAGTATTTTTTGAAATGCCTAGTTATTCTACTGAATGCTGAATTTCAAACACTGCTGGTAACATATGAACTAAATTGCATTCCGGTACCTTCAAAGAATCTGAAAAGAGCAAAAATTACAGTTTACAAATGTCTTGGAAAGCATTAGAAATTTGTTGAAAACCTTCACTATATCTTTGTAGGAGAAAAAAAATTCTATGCACAATTTACTCATGAATTGAGCTGTACTAAGATTAGGAAATTTGTCTTTTTGTTTGAACTTTAAGAGAACCTTAGTTTCCAACAGAGTGGAAGTCATTACTATTTTTTGGGGGAGACTATGTGCAAGGATATAGTATAATTACTGCAAGAATGGTATGAGGCCTAAATCGAACATATATCGGAATATGCGAATGCGCCCAATCTCTTAACCTATCTGGGATGGTTGAAGTGGTTTTGCAAAAACTGGAGTGCTAAAAATCTCAATGTACTGTATCACACTATGTTTAACTATTTGATTTGCCCTAGTAGTTTTTGTAATATCAGAACATTGTTGCAACAACTTTGAAAGAACCTCACCCCCATACAGTTTTCCCACAACAATCTCAGCCTTATTTACAATATCATAGCAATTGGTTTTCTAATTAAAATAATGCAAAAAAAAGCCCCAAGAATAACGGTTGATATGTTACCAATATGAAATGGAAAAGCCGAATTTCATCCAAGACCTAAATGAGATGTTACTAATTTCCTGCCATGCACTTAAATGGAAGTTTGATTAACAGTGTGAATTGTTTTATTGACTTTTTTTCCTTATCTATTTTGTTCATTAGGGAACAATTACTACCTGCATTCATAAAAAAGAATATCCTTAGACTTTCTGTCTTGAATGAAAAGGTTTTACGACAATGAAAAGAAAACTTATGTCGCCAAATAGCTGTTGCCATCATATTTTAATGTATGATTCCAGATTTTTGTTTGTAAAAGGTTTATATTTCCCTTGGATCTGTGAAAATACCTATTACTTTTTACACTTATTATTATGATATAAATTGTAATGTAAACTCTTAAAACCTAAGCAATTCAAAATTTTCTGCTTAAAATCTTCAGGTCCCTAGTAAATTTTTTTTACTATTTACTTTGTTAAAAACTAGTGAATACATAAGTAAAACTTTTAAAAATTGATAATCCTAACTTATAAAATTACTAATGAAATTGAATATTTTTTAGAGTAACTCTTTGATTTAAGAATTTGATATTCTTATTCCTAGTTAGTATTTTCAGAATATAAATTCAGTGCAATTTTTAGCGCATTTTTAACTTTCATAATCCAATTATAAGATTTGTGAAATATTGTTTTTAATTCTTAAAGTTCATTTTTAAATTGGATGTGTGAAGTGATACTGTCATCCATTATGAGATACTTCCTTCTTTAATCATATGTTCTCTTTAGCTTGATACTGTCAAAAGTTAAAAAACTGCAATCATGCCCCGGAAGTACAGAATTTAAACTGCTAATCCTATGGTAAGTTATCGTATAAATTATAAGTTGATACTTTTGTTTTTATTTATCAAGCCTAACAACAGCTTTTATTTTCTCCTAAAAGTTTCTTTTTAGTATGCTGTACTCCAAAAGCAGTGAATCATATTTCCTTATCCTGTGATGTGTTTTCTTTCCTTATTTTCTTAAACAGTTTTAGTTTGAAAATTTACCTTGTAGATATCCCAGTAAGGATATCTTTAAACACTATAGAAAGTAATTGCAAACAAAACACATGGGCACTACAAACAGCTCTATTCCAAAACTACAACCAATTGAATTTTGGGTTCTTGAAAAGATATTATAATGTACGCAGAATGTGAAAGGGTTAAATTTAAAATGTTCTTTTGCTTTGCTATGTTAAAAGTATAAAGTCTAATAAGTGGAACAGGTTGTAGATTTGAATAAGTTTAGTATACAGCTGGCTTCGGTTTCTTTCTTTAATTATATGTTCGGTCTATAAGGTTGATACTGCTAAAGATGAGACGATTTCACAAATTGGCGTGGCTGGATCTAAAAGCAGAACATCTAGCTTTCAGATAATACTTGCAGGGATGATAGTTTTCCTCCTTTTGGAGGATTTCCTCCTTTTGGAGGATTTCCTCCTTTTTGGTTTTTTATGTAACATTTTCCTTCTCTTTGTCCCTGTTTTGAGGATCTGCATTTTTCTGATCTGAATCAGTTTTTCCTGCAAAAAGTATACTTTTCCTCATGTTTAGACAAAAGATTTCCCCTCTTAGCTCCCCTTTCCTCACAGATTACTTTACTACTTCCTAATATTTGAAATGTAATTATTATATAGTATGAGAAATCTAATTGTATCTTTAAAATTATTGAATCATCCTTCCTGCTTACTTATTTTGTTGAATTTTTGTGTATTCCATCCGCGAGCTTTTTTAACAAATTTTTGGATTTCCTCCTTTTTGCTCTCTGATCACTCTCATCCCTGTACTTGACACCCACTCCCACTTTTGCACTTAATTCTGAAACTTACAAGTTAAAAAAAAATTGGAGTAAAATGCAAGATAGTAGAAAATAATGAATACTTTTCAAAGAAAATAATTTGATCTGTCAACCTTAGATTTATAGAAATAAATTTAAATGTGTTTAATTTTCGAGATGATCCTACAAGGCCATAGTCTGAAAAATAAGATGGATATTCACTTCTTCTTGGTGGGCAGCACAGCTTAGCTGGTTAGGTTACCATTCAAGCAGTCCAAGTTTGCATCCCACCTTAACTTTTTAGTGCTAAATATAAGTTGTTCTTTGACTGTCTGCTGAGATTAAGTAAAAAAAAGCAGTTGAATATGTATACTCAACTCTCAATGTTTGAGTTCAGAATACTGTGAATTTTTTTTATTTATTTATTTTAATTTTACCTAGAAAAAGTGAAAATCTGTTGTGAACCCTGTATTTTTTAGCCTTTGACACTCAAAAGAAATTAAGCTTTCTAGTTTCTATAGCAATAATACATGTCTACAACGAATCCTTTTAACTCTTAAGGGATAATATATGGCTTGAAAAGTCTTTTTTATAATATGTTTGTACAATTTTTTTAGCTTAAAGTGTCAGTCTTTGCTGAGTGTGAAACTATACAATTTGAAAATTAAGGATGTAAAAGAACAACTTGATGGTGTTGCTGAATTTTTGCAACTTGTAAGTTTGCTGGACCTTTTAGTTAAAATTCTGATTCTAAACAATGATTCCTTAAGTCTATTTATAGTATAAATTGACAAACTCCTTTTCTATTTTAGCAATGCCCAGCTGTCAACCCTCTGAAACTCCAATCTCATCAATCTAGATTTCCAAGCTTTTTTAGTATTCCATCTCCACATTCTACCATCCCTTCCCCAGCAAGTAATTCACAAAGTAATAATAGTGATCGAAGTCAGACTGTCAGTGTGCCTCAATCTGTACTGGATACAATTTGCCGCCAGCAAACACACTTAATTAACCTTCATAGAGGGCATGATCTCTGGGAACAAGCAGATATGTATATGACACGAAGCAATTTGAGAGGTAAATTATTATTTTTTAGTATTGCTAATGTAGTAAGGATATTGCTAGACAATTCCTTGAGTTCTGATTTTGCAAGTATGCTGGCAGAAAAGTAGAATTTTGCTTTTTCCATCTTTTTAGTGTTCCATATCTCAAAAGAGAGGTAAAAAAACCAAACACGTATCAAATCACTTCAATATCTGATCAAAACATTGAAAATTGAAAAACTTGATGATTGTTTGGACAATTTAAATTAAATTTGGGTATATAGAAGATACGTGTAAAGAAGTGCAATATAATATAGACACAATAAGAGTATAAATTATATAAGTACAGTTGGGAAAGGTTTAAAGTAACTTTTTTTTTTATTTCACTATTTTTTTACAGCTTTTAAAAAACTTATTTTTCTTTGATAAGATTGTTTCATACCAAACTAAAGCTATATATGAGAGGATGTCAAAAATATGCCACCAGTTTGAATTGCTATAAATAATTATATTGAAATAAGGTATTTACTATTTATCTCAGAGATGCCAGAATTTAGAATATTTGTGTGACTGTAGATTGGAATACTGTCCAATAAACACTTATATATTAGTTGCCAAATGCTGACAATAATTTCTGTAAAGAACCATACTAGTAACATTCCAAAAGATGCTGCAAAGGTTCTCAGTGTACTCACCTACAAATTATTTTGCTCTTTATCAAAGACAAAAAAATATATTTTTATTGCTCACAATACTATTTTGCCATGTCAACATTCTGGTAGTTGCACATTTTATAATTCATTGTTATTGAGTAAAATAAAATGTGAATTGTATCTTTATGTAGGTATTAAGAACTGTGACATGAATCATTATAGTAATTTTGATCAATAAAGTATTTAACTATTAATTAATATTTAGTAATATTTGACAAAAGGAATTATTGCTAACACTCAATTACTCTCACTACACATCAAAATTTACCAAATTACCAGTTTATCATCGCACCTTGAAATACTTTCTTTAAAAATTGTCGAAATAAGCCTGCGCACAGTGTGACAGAATAGCCAAAAGTCACAACATTGACTTAAATTCCATTTTTTTTTTTTTTTTTTTTTTTTTTTTTTATTATATGCAAAAAAATTAGGTACACTGGTTTCATACGTACTGGAGTGTGTAAGGAGAAAAAAATAAAATTTTCCTTCAATAGATCAACTTGAACACATAATTAACTTATAAAAATTATTCTGATTTTAAAGTTTTATCATTGTTTGGTTGAAACTAGTGGTTAAGAATTTGTGTTTACTATCAACTAACCCAACTAAAACAATGGCTGGATTACTATCATTCAATAAACAAATAAAATTCTTTATAAGATATGTTTTTTCTTGCTGGTTTTTTCCTATTTGTTTACTAGAACGTGTTTTTTAAATCTAATTTTTACAAAGACAACAATTTCTAAAAAGTTCTAGGTTATCCCGGAAAACAATCTTCGTCATATTTTTCCTTAGATATTAGCTGTGGGAAATTTGTAAAAATCACATCTGCAGCAATCCGCCTGCGGTTGGTATAAAGTTATGTTTGAACAGTGGATCTAATCCCCAAATAATAAATGAACTTCAAATTCAGCCAAAGTGCAAATAAGTACTACAAATGACTCATTATTCTGGATCTGATCTTCAGTTTGTTCTGTTTCTTTGTGTGACTTGTAAAGCTTAGTAGAATGCAAGAGTATAAAAAAAAACTTTTGAATTTGTTGGAAGAATCATGTGACCTCTATATTACTTTGGTTTTCAAGTATCTAATTGTGATCAAGACCTCTATTTAAATGGGACAAATCTTTTAATTGCCCAATTTACCCTGTCCCTGGGTAGAATTAGTACTGACTGTTTTCCCGTCCCCTTGTACCAGGTGGAATAGAGGTATTCGACAATTAGTTGGCTGACAGACATGCCAGGCTTTGTTCTTATAATAGGCCGTGCAGCCCTCTATTTTCCATCCCTGTTCTATGATCTGAACTCAAGGGATCTCTCAAGTCAGCATTTGTCAAAGAACTTTGACTATAGGGGAAGATATCTCTGAGTATGAGCAATCTGCACACTTCATATAGGGAACTTCAAAATCAGTACATAATCAGTGTTTCAGTTGGGGTTTAAAATTTCTTTAGCAAAAAATCTAAAGTCACAATTTGCATTTTACTATAATGATTACGAGTCCCCTCACTCAAGATGTTTGATTTAACACAATTATAACACTTTTTTTTTATAAAATCATTATTAACCTTAAATATAAAAGCTATTTTATACCATTATCAACCAGAAAAATACTGTTTGCCATTTAGATTACTTGTTCTTTTCGGTCGATGACTAACCTTGGGATAACAATTGGCAATTTTGTACATTCTGTGTCAAAATGTTTTAGCATAAGAGCTAAATCACACTTTCTGATTTTAGCATTTCAGAAAGTTCTTAAGCATTTTGCTAAAAAAGCACCCACAGCTTAATCCCTGATCATAATTAGTTGATGCCCAATTACTATCTTAGGAACCATCTTAAAAATGATTGAACTCAGTTGAAATTGTTAACCATGTACTTGGTATATGCCACCCCTTCACAAACCTAAGTTATATCAACTGTGCTGTAATAGACATTAAGTCTGACTTTTGCAATGTATCTCAATCGAACTGTTTGGTATACTGCAAGGCTACAGAAGTATTTTATATATAATTTAGAATTTGTGATGAGAAGTACAATGAGCCAACATGGCCTATGCACACATGGCTTTGCCACTCTTTCTAATCTTAAAGATATATTTCACCATTTCAGTTTAACATTAACTTTTTAGAAGAAAAAATCGAAAGGTTTTGCTATCTCAAAGAAATAATTATTGAAAGTAGTTATTCAAAAATAAATCTTTTAAATAAAGATTGGTTATCGAGTGATTTCCTATTTATGTCTGATGAATTTTTAAGTTCCTGCATATACAACAGTACCCAACCAAAACCATTCACTGTATGATCAGATAGACTTAAAATATATAGAACGGAGGTGTGGCGTTTCGGTTACCCTGGCAACAGCTCGAGTTAGGAACCCTATAGTCAAATTAACTGCACTATATAAAACAGTCGTGATTGACTTGTATCTGTGAGCGTTTGTGTTACTGTTGATCTTCAACCATTTCTATGTTCAGTATTTATTGGAGTTTGTTAAATTGTAATAAACCAGGGATGACAGTTTTCCTCCTTTTGGAGGATTTCCTCCTTTTTGGTTTTTTATATAACATTGCAAAAGTATTCTTTTGCTTATATACTTGCTGCAACTTGCAAAAAGTATACTTTTCCTCATGTCTGAACAGAAGATTTTACCTCTTAGCTCCCCTTTCCTCACAGATTACTTCACTAACTCCTAATATTTGAAATGTAATTATTATATAGTATGAAAAATTTCATTGTAACTTTAAAATTATTGAATCATCCTTCCTGCATACTCATTTTGTAGATTTTTTTGGTATTTCTTCCGCGAGCTTTTTTAACGAATTTTTGGATTTCCTCCTTTTGCTCTCTGATCACTCTCATCCCTGAATAAACGCATTCGTATTAACTACAAGGCGAGACCGAAAAGTAAGGTGGCTGATGTCATAATAATCACTGTATTATATATTTGCAGATAAATACATCACTGTCCTTCAAAGTAGTTCCCGCCGTCTACAATACACTTCTGACAACATTCATACAAGCTCTTGAAACTTCTGAAAAAGTCCTCCTTTGAGACTGTCTTAAGTTCCTTGGTAACAGCAGCTTGAATGTCTGAGATACTTAAAAATCGGTTTCCCTTCAGTGCCAATTTCAATCGTGGAAAGAGGAAAAAATCTGCTGGCGCTAGAAATACTAGTATTAACACCCTCCTTATTCCCTTGATCTAGCGCCAGCAGATTTTTTCCTCTTTGCACGACTGAAATTGGCACTAAAGTAAACCGATTTTCAAGCATCTCAGACATTCAAGCTGCTGTTACCAAGGAACTTAAGACAGTCTCAAAGGAGGACTTTTTCAGAAGTTTCAAGAGCTTGTATGAATGTTGTCAGAAGTGTTTTGTAGACGGCGGGAACTACTTTGAAGGATAGTGATGTATTTATCTGTAAATGTATGATACAGTAATTATTATGTTATCAGTCACCTTACTTTTTGGTTTCACCTTGTATCTCCTCTCTGAAGTTATTTGGGGTTAGGAATAAATTAAATGTGTTCCAGAATAATATTTTTTATTCGCATACACCAAAGCTGGTGTATGCAAATAAAAGATCCACTTAGTTAATGCGAATTTCTAAGATTAATTATGGTATGTTTTTTAATTGATTACTGGACTTAAGGTGACAGTTTTTACAATAAGCATTTCCGTCACATGATAGAAAGTAGACAATTTATTACTTTTACCTACAACCGACCTTTAACTTACGCATATACCCTCAGAAACGAAAATTCTTCGCTGTTACAGCAATGTCATCTCGAATTTGTAGCACAATTTTCAATTGATCTTCGTTATATTTTTAACGATGAAAATGTTGTGGCAGATACGTTGTCTCGAGTTTCAGAAATCGAATTGTTAGGTGATATTAATTAGGCTGCTATGGTACATGTTCAGTCTGAGAATCCAGAGTTACGTTCTTTCCTGAAATCAGGGGAAATACTCAATCTTAAACTCTTTAACTTTTTAAAAAATAGCAAGAAATGTGATCTCATGTGTGACGCTTTCGCAGGATCAGTGCAACCTTATGTTCCACCAAGTTTTAGACAAGATGTGTTTTGTGTAATGCATAACTTAACGCATCCTGGAGTTAAGGCAATGGTTAAATTGATTATAGGATGTTTGGTGTGGAAAAATCTTTGCAAGGATGTTTCTTTCTGGGTGAAAACTTGTGTCCAATGTCAACGTTTTAAAGTTCAACGTCATACAAAATCGCCTCTTTAATCGTATCCATTACAGCAGTGTCGTTTCTGACCTGTAAATGTGGACATCATTGGTCCTTTACCCTCTTCCAAAGGTATGCGATATTGTCTTACCTGTACGGACTGTTTTACAAGCTGGCCAGAAGCCTTCCCATTGCCTGATCAAACTACTGACACGGTTGCGTTCACATTCTACAGTGGTTGGATCTCACGTTTTGGAGTACCTGAGCTAATCTCAACTGACCAGGGACGCATATTTGAAAGTGAACTGTTCTGTTCTCTGGCCAAGTTTTGGGTATACAGAAAAGCAGAACCGTAGCATATAATTGAAAGTCTAACAGATTGATTGAACGCAGTCACTGCCATCTCAAGAGTGCCATCAAGTGCAGGGCAATGGAGAATTGAACGGAGGTTTTACCGTCAATTTGACTTGGTATGCAGGCTTCTTTCAAAGAAGACATCGGTGCTACTGCAGCAGAACTTGTATATGGATCAACTCTAAGGTTACCTGGAGAATTCTTCATAAGTTCGATTTTAAACAACCAACTTATCCATCCAGAGTTCCTGCGTCAACTTCGTGAACAAGTTCAAGACTTGCGTCCTGTTCCGGCATCCAGCCACACAAAGCAAGATGTTTTCGTGCATAAGGATTTACCCAATGCTACCCATGTGTTAGTTTGCCAGGATCGTGCCTGAAAACCTCTGGGGCAACCATATAATGGACCCTTCATGGTTCTGGATATGACTGATAAATTCTTCAAACTTCATATCAGTAATAAAGAAGTTAATGTTGAAATTGACAGATTGAAACCAGCTTTTCTGATGCCTGACAACATTCAGCCACCAGAGACTCCACAAATCATTACCTGATCCGGAAATTGAGTTTGATTCACTGAACTGTTTTCTGCTTAACGACTTGGCAGACTAGTGGGGTCCTGTGGCTGTTCGGTTACCATGGCAACAGCTCAAGCTGGGATTCCTGTAGTCAAATGTAACTGCATGGGGTAGAACAGTCGGGATTCTGCAAGTGTTTGTTTTACTGTCAATCTTAAACCATTTTTATGTTCAGTATTTATTGGAGTTTTTTAAATTGTAATCTACGTATTTGTATGAGCTAAATCCTCTCTGAATTATTTGGAGTTGGAAATAAATTAAGTGTATTCCAGAATAATGTCTTTTATTCGCGTACATCCAAAGAGGAATTGAGGAAATGTTTTGCTGAAGAGAAACTATTTTTGGTCACAAAAGGGAACTTGAAATAGGAGGATTATGTGATCAAAGCAAAAATCATTGAACAATTTCTGAAGTTCCTAGAAGGTGGAGATCAAAAAATGTTAGATCATGATGGCAAAAAACTTAAAAGCCTAACGCTTTTTAAAAAAAGAAGCATTTGCTCCCATCATGGCCCTGAATCTTACTAGGTCAAAATATAGATTTTTGAGGAAGTTGGTACAAGAATGAATATATGTTTTCCCACTTTATTTTCAAATTGCACAAAATAGTCACAGGACTTCAAGAAATTACAAGGTGTAAGCAGGTGTTTGATTTTCCTTAATTTTTCATTAAAATTTTTTTATGCTGAAATCATATTTGTTTTCTACAAACCTGAAATTATAAGAGTATCAAATTATTTGGATGAATATTGCATTTATCGGATTGCATAATTCTCCTAGCTTCTAAAACCTATTGACTGTACTGTAGTTTCAATTTATGAAATCTATAGAGTATATATAAATTCAACTCTATCTGGAGTATCTATTTTTTATAGAAATACTTTTGAAAAATGTTATAGATTTTTTAATTGCAACTCCTTTATTTCACCTTATTTTTATGACATATTTTTTTTTTTAATAAATCATAATGTTATTTTTCAGAATTTTTTAAAGAAGTGGCAGATCAGTTAGAACCTCTGACTTTGCATAGCAGCATAACCGAACTTGTGAAGTACATACAGAAAGGAATATCACTGGTTAAAAAAAGCTTGCGTTAGCACCTTAAAAGGTTTCCTGGTCAAATGCAATGGGACACTTCCAATGCAATGAAAACACTTCCAGGAATGTTTCTTTGTTATGAAATTTACAGATTGCTCTCAAATTGGTTAAAAGTTTCGATTGTATTTTCTTTGCTGTTATCAATGTTACTTGGTAAGAATGAAATAATTGTACATGGAAATTGTAAAAATATATTTAGTTGCAATCTATTTAGAAATTTATTGCATATGTATTTATATATATGCATGTTTATGTATTATATAGCACCATGTGTATATTTTTGTACATAGTTTTCAGATACTTATTAAAATACTTTGTGATTACTGTTCCCACAAACAAACGAAAGAATTTCTTGCTGAATTGGCTATATTGCCTTAGTTTTTTTATTGGCTGATGGCATTAAATACAAATGTATGTGATTACATTGTCAGATCGTGTGCTTAATTGAAATGTATTTAATGTCATTAGGTATAGTGTTAAATTCATGAAGAATGTATTTGCCAAGAAATGTTGTAGTCAACTTGTTCCGTTTTTGGTTATATAATTAAATATGTGTCTGTAATATAGTCTTGTTTAGACTGCTTATTAACTTTAATGCATTGTTAATTTTCAATAACTGTTTAGCGAAGTGAACATTAATAAAATATCCTAAACAATACCCATTCATTACACAATTTGATTCTAAAATAATTCAAAATCTGGACATGTAAATTATTTGTTTCCATCTTGAGTCTAAATTTAGTAATGAAATTCTAAATGTTGTCAATTTATTGCTTATCAAGAGTTCTAAATTTATTGTAAAATTTTACTTTTTTCATGAATGTGGAAAGCATTTTCTACATTGTACATTTTGCTACTTAGTCAGCTAGGTGATAATTCTCTACAAATAAAGTGTTGATTAATAGTTGTTATTGTAAAGTCTTTCTTTTTTTTCCCCCCTTCTTTTTTGGATCCAAGATCTGTTGCACATGTAGGTTGGATAGAAGTGCTTCTATCTTGATTGATAAATATTTATTGTTTCTGTTAAAAGTTTTAAATTCCAAACTCAAATGCTGTAGTTTCTTGTTTATTACATTGAAGTGAAAACTTGTAAATGGAAAAGTGATACTCATTTATAATCAAAATATATATGATGAAATAAATATATCTATATGAAATGCAAATTAAGATATTTTTAGCTATTAATTTAATTTACTCAATTTGTATATGTTTCATTTTTGTTCTGAATGCCAAACCGATTTATGATAAACTTCGTGGAATCTGGCTTGTTTTACTTGAAAGTTTATTCAATTTTCTTTTTAAAAAAGAACTTTGTTTTTAAATGCTCAACTGTTAGTATAACTATTTACCTAAATTCCATTTAAAATTTCAATTACTATGTAATTCTTTTGAATGCAAAGAATGCATAAATTCTGTTGTGTGCATGTAGCTACTCAGTTTTTTATTATTATTATTATTATTATTATACTAAGAGTATAAATGTTAGATTTTACATTGTGTTTGATTTTTTTAAGATTATATTCTGATTCTTTAAAATTTCTTTTTAATTTACTCAGTTCCAATCATATTTTAACTAAATGAAATTTATATGGTTGTAATTTAGGCAGCTTTGTTGGATAAAGTACTCAGTGTCTTTTATTTGTGCTTATATTTTGATAAATTTGTTGCTTAAAAATATCTTATAAACTATGAGTTTTATTAAAATGAATTGTTGATTAAAATGGCTGATGTGTGTGCATAAAAGATTTGGATTATGAATCTTTTGTATTGCATTTAAATTGCATTTCATTTGTTTTTGCAACATTAAGATGCTAAATCTGTTATATATATATATTAATATATCTTTAAAACATTGGTGTAAATGTATAAATACAACATTTACCTAATGTTCTTTTATTTTTTTCCCCTACAAAAGCAATAATTTTAATGCATTTAAATCAATCTACTAAAAAGAAATTGATCAATATAGAGGTATTACAAGACATTTTAATTTATCTTGAAATCACAAGCACAGTGTATGATTATGAATTTTTGTAAAATAAATGGATAGTCCAAATCTGTAAATTCAATAGATAATTTAATTCTGTATTTTGAGCCCTGTTTAAAAATGCCAAACTTCAGAAACAGCATATTATCATCTCCCAAATACGTAATTAGAAATATTTCAGATTTTGCATACAGGATTCTTAGACCCTAGAATCAATACTAATCTTTTTAGAATTTTGAATTTGAAAGGGAAATGAGTTTTCAGAAATATTTTTCATTAGAATAAAAGTTTATTTTACACATTTTTATGAAAATATATGTCTTGATGGAATATTGTACGTAAGGATAGTTGTGTTTAGAAGGATATTTTAAATCAATTGCAACCAAAAGTTAGACAAATTATTTTCTGAAAGTTATGAATATAAAACATGCCTCTTCCTCCCACCATTCAATTTTTTTCAAGCATGAATCATGAAATTACTTCTATCTTAATTATAATTTGTTTAGTATTCCTTGCCATTGACTAATATGCCTATCCATATTAAGACTTAACTTTATTTACTCATGCTGTACTATTTCAAAAGTGTTTAAAAGTTATTTTTTTATAAAGGATTATTTCTGAACAATGACTTTTCTTGCCAGATTATTCAATTGCATTAGAATATAAATGCTTTTGTGGAAACTACTTATGTGATAAAAAAAATACTCTTGAAAAAATAATTAAAAACTCAAATCTCCAACTTTGTTACTTTCAAGATTTTAATCCAATTTGTATTAAGTTTTTGAATAGGGATTGTCCATCCTTTAACTGAATTTTTCTTCTTGAAGTATTCAATTCCGGGAATCTACATTAGAATTTATTTAAATGCTTTTGTTTGAAAAGTTATATATATACTCGTACACCCTCTAGTATACAGAACAAAATCGAAATTCCTATTAAACTGTTTGATTTATGTGCATTGCATAAAAGTGTTTAGTTACAACTAGAAGAAAATATTTGATATTTCTCTACAAGCTCTCCTCAAATATTAATACTCAACAATATTATAGAGAATGTAGAGTGATTTTTTTTACTAGAAGTTATTTAAGTGCCAAATTCGGCAATGTGTACTTAATTGTTTTGCAAATAAAATTTAATATAATTTATTGGTTTCTGCAAATTAAACAGTATTACCAGTTGCATGCAACTTCTCTTAATTTCATCATTTGCAGTTTCATAATAGCAATTACTTTATTCTAAATTCAGCTGATACTTCAAAATGGATTAGACAATCCAAATACAAAAAAAAATGAAAATGCTGGATTAAAGCCAGCAGCTATGCTTGACACAAATTAATTTTTGTCATCAAATAAAGTTATTCAAAAAGCTAGAGTGGCACATTTACTACTGTTAACTATGAAATCATGTTGAAGCAGAAAAATACTCAATTGAAAACAATTTTGTTCTGTTAACTATTTCATTGCTGAATACTCTAAAAAGTTCACAAACATAATTGCAATGTAAAGCTTAAGGAAAGTTAGAACAAGCAGCTCACGAACATTCCTTTCTAAACTTATTTTAAATACTATCTAGTTATACTATATTTTAGTTTGTAACAATAAATACTTTACGAGTGGGATCACGGAGGAATTCGACTCCATTTTTACAGTTTCATTATTCTGCATTATGTTTGCCAATTTTAATAACTAGTCACATACACGGATTGTTATAAATTAACTGTTAGAAAATACCTGCTCTTCCTCCTAATTTTAAAACTAAGCGGTAGAATTTTTCTTAAAAAAGTCGGAAAACTATTGGTCTTTTAAAAAACCTTAGATTCAATGAAATAAATTAATATGTTTAGTATTCCAGCTGATTGCGAATATCTATTGTACATTATGATACTGGTGATGAAAATAAGCTGATAAACTACCCTCATAATGGAGTAATATTTGAAAACGTAGTATTTAATGAATACTTACTCATTTAGAGTATAGGTGCCGAACTCTTTCTTGTGAATATGTGTACTGGCTTATTTATTACATTTTTTTCACATAAATTGAATGCTGAAAGAACGAATATAGACATCTGGGTTGAATTGTTCTTAATGTTTCCATTACAAAAATTTAAAGGTTATCATTTTTGTTGCAATAATATTCACAATACATCTTTGAAAACTATTTGCCAAAAATAAAATAATTTCAGGAATTTATCCATTTTATTTGAGAATTAATAAGTTTTTATTAAAATGTATCATTTGCAGTTTTCATAGTTAAAACAACACTATTTTGAAAACTGTATCTATTATAACAGAAGATCAGACAAATACTCTGCTTGTTTATTATTGATATAAATTAAATGACTTTTTTGACTAAGAAATGTAAATCTATTTATTTCCTGTGCTTGTGAATTTTATATATGAAATTATTATTTTTTGTGAAGATAAAACTTTCACTCATATTGGATTGTTATGTGCAAAAATAGGCGTGCTTGCTACAGAATATGTACAGTGTTATATGTATATATATGTTCATTACATCAAATGATATATGAATGTAAACTATGTATTTTCTATCAGAAAATGTGCCAAAATAAATTTACATGTGAAATAATTGAAATATTTCTCAAGCCAATATTACTTGCTTCAGCAGTAGATGTTTTTTAGTGAACAAACTAAAACACTACTTTCTTTTTTTACATTAAAGAAGTACAAATATGATTTTTCTTTTCCTCAGAGTTTAACATTATTATTTAGTAAAGTATGCATGCTATTAAATGCTTATATATGTGATACTGGAGTCATCAATAGCTTAAGTGTTTTAAAATAAAAGGTTGCTGGAATTGTTTTTTTCTGGTTCAAAAATGAAATAGTTCGACTTGGAAGATAAATTTTCCACAATTACAAGTTTATTAAGATGGGGTTTTTTTAGTCCTATTATGGTTTTAAGAAAAAGTTTGAGGCAAGATGATGTTAAGATCATTTCATTTGACAAAAAAAAAAGCTATGCAATAAAAGTTCGACTTATTAAATTTTAAGATAAATTGTGCTTTATTATAGCTTGGTATTTTCATGTCTCATACAATCAGTTTTGTTGAAATGTACTGTATTTGTACTATTTGATCTACTGTGAAATGAACTTTTAACTATGATTTTGTGTACATAAAATATACATATTAGAATACTGAAAACAAAGCCTTTTTCTGACTGGTGATAATCGTTTTTGCTGTAAATTATAACTTATTTTATAGGAAATTTACAAAGTTTGAAAACATATCTTGTATTTACAAAGCTTCTTGAAACTGTTTGTATTATTTTAATTATTTATGACATGTTATGTTACAATTGTAATGGAATTTAATCATTGCTACTTTGTGAATGGTAATGTGCTTCCATAAGACATAAACAGTAAGAATTTTTTTTTTTTTTTTATAGTGTCAGTATTTTTCAATCCATATTTCATTAGATACTGCTAATATTAACAATTGGAAATTACTCTTTTTACTGAATAAGTGATATGTGCCAATATATGCAAAAGATATCGGAACTTAGCTTAAACAAAATAAAATTTTATGTAATCTGACTAACGAAGCATGAGAAATTTAGAATTTTTGTAAAGAAAGTTTTAAAAAAATCTTCACATTTTCCCTACTCCAAGCATTGGGTTTTGATTTAAAATGTTCACTCAGTGTTTCATAATGTATCAAATTAAGGCTGTGATGAATACATTCCTGTTACCTTAAACTTTAAAAAATCATTTGAAAAACATTGAGATTAATTTGAACAGATCATTATTTGAGATTAATTTTCCAAACTTACTTATACAGTGTAAGAGGCACCGTTTAAAATCTGCTATTAATGAATTCCCTATGGAACAAAGCACTGAGTTGATTCTGAGGCATTAACTCCCATGCTACTCAGAAATTCAAATCCTATTACAAAAGCAATTGCTCATGCTGAAAGAGAGTTTTGTGTATTTTAGAAATCCATATTATGCTCCCCTCACAGTAAATCAGACAAAAGGATGACAAACAAACCCCGAATGGGTTACCATTTTAGCAGACACCCCATAAGCCCAATTAGATGCCGAAACTTTTCCTCCGGTACCGAAACTTTCACTCTCAGGCAAGGCAATTGCTCATGATTAGGAAGCTTCAGAGTTTTGAGATGTCGTCATTTTAAGTGTTATAACTTTGTCATTTTAATTAATTTTTATATAGAAAATTTGGTTATTTTTTAAACAAATTAAGATGTTTAATCTTCATTTGTTTAAAAAATAACCAAATTTTCTATATAAAAATAAATTAAACTAACGAAGTTCCATATTATGCTAAAAATGAATGAATTTCTTTGACCACAAACCTAAATAATATTTTCGCGTGTTCATATTTTTAAAAATAATTAACTTTCCTAAGAGTTTGAGATATATGCGTGGACCACACACACTGAAAAGTGAACTAACTTTTTGTAAAAATTAAAAATATTTTTTATAAAAACAAAACGACAGCAGAAAAATTACTTTGTACCATTTAATAAATTGGTATACTACTTTGAATTTTTAAATGAAATCCAAATTGAATGTTCAATTAGAGTAATTATTGACAGCAGTTCTTGAATATTTCATGTGACTGAATGATATCGTAAGTGTTTTTAGACGTAAAATAGAATGTATAAACAAAATATATAATTTATTGCAATTAATACATCCATTAATATGATACTCAATGTATTTCTCTAATCTGTTTGGAATATTTTGTTTTATTTTGGTTGATATTTCAAGAAATAACTTTTATTACACTTTATTTTTTTAATTTCCTTCATCTGTTTTTATTGTATCATTACATCTTGTAACTAATTTTTAGCCCACTTCTTAATGCTGTATTGATTTGAAACTAAACATATATATGTAATTATATGACATTAATATTCAATCATAATAATGAATCATTCATAAGTAGTAACACTCATAATCTGTTGGTCTTGTCCAAAAAATAGAATTCTTTTCTTGACTAGTGATAAGAATAATAGGCTATCATGCAGGTAGTTAAAGTTGAAATCATAATTGCTGCTTTTTTCTTCAGAATGCTTATGTTTTGCCCAACATAATGTACCAAATACTATTGCTGGTACTCCTTGCACTTGAACAATAGAGGAAAAATTAGAATGCCAGTGCCTCTTTTCCCTGGTATCAACATTGATGTCACATGACTGCGGTGAAACACAATATAAGGTACTGGTCTTACCCACTTTCCCTTTGGTTTTAGAGAAAAGATACATTTCAATCGAATTCCTTGTACATTAGAAATTTGTTACAGACTACTTTTCTTTGAAAATGTTTATAAAGCGTGTCCTGAAATAGTTTCCTCGTGAATGCCTATCTAAAAATGAGTTATTTTTTTATAAATGATGTGTTTTAAATTATTCAGTTACAACAAATAATACAACTTGGGAAATTTATGTTTTAACTAAGTAACTATAAACGAAACATAGTTGGCAAGATCTTGGCGACTTTCTCAGAACTAAACACAATTAAAGGAAATGCAACATTTTTAAAAACATTTCAATATAATTATTTCAATTTTTTGCAGTCTAGATGATTTTTTGTGAAATTTTTTGTTTCTTTTGAGAATGTAGTTACCTGTTTCTAAAAATTTAACCCGAGTTCCATTGTTGACACAATTAACTTTCTATAAAATAGTATGTTTGCCATAACAGTTAAAATATTAGTTTATATTTATAAAATTTTGCTAATTGGGATTGATATTTTTTTTGTAAACCAAATTTTTCATAGTTTTGATTTTTGTTTGACAATGGTAAAATATAGACAACTAAGTTTCATGGTTCGTCACACCCTTTAAATTAATTTTGGTTTATTTTTAACGACTTCAACACTTAAAATGACATGATTTTTTGAAATTTAAAAAAAAATCAAACAGAATTTTAGAGCATTATTTTTTTTTACATATATCCTAAGGAACTTACAATCCCAAATAAGGCTTTGGCAATTATGTACATGTAATATAAATTTTTTGTATTCTTAACTTGCCATCAATTTAGTCATCAGTGTATTATATTAAGAAACACATTATTTATTTGATTCATTTTAAACTTACTACACAAATTAAATTTAGGTTCAAAAGGTTGAAAAACTTTTTTAATATCTTGATAGTTTTGAAAAACTGATAATAAATGCTTGAAATAGTAGAGGAAGTTGGTATTAAATTATAGTAGACTTTTAGTTATTGGAAGGATTGCACCTTTGCAAAGCTGCTCTACATAAAATTATCTGTCGGAATGAAACAAAATTGCACTGATATTCGTTTGGGACTTTTCAAATTACATACTATTCAACAGGGTAAAATGTTAGGCATTAAAAATCCAGAAGTATACCTCTATCCATTCTATTGGCAAATAAGGACAAAATTATATCAGAGTGCTAATTGAATAGAGTTTTTGTTAAATCAATCTCCACTATTTGTTTTTAATTTTTATATTTAGAAAATATGGTAAACTATAATAGGGCATTTCCTTTTATTTCCACTTTTTGGGAAATTTGTCCTGAATTAACTTTAATCAATCAGATGAAATCAAAGTATAACAATTTTAAATGATAAAAAATATCTTTGTTCATAAAATGAAGAACTACAGTTAGATTTCAATATGAAACTGTGTACATATAAGAATGACCCATAGGTAAAATACTTAAACTAATATTTAACCTTTATGATTAAAAGTACTTTAACTATTTATTTCCTTAAACTTTTTTTCTCTTTTTTTTTACTTACAATTAAAAGTATAATTCCAAAGTTGGTAGATTTAGCCGACTTCTAACTTTATATGTATTAAAATCAACAAGGTAGAGTTCTGTTCAGTTTGAAGTCAAATACACTAATCATAATTCAATCGTGTGACTTCGTCAATGTTGATCCCACATTTCCTCTGATAATTTAATGAAATAAACTCTAGTTCTTTGTCATATTTTAATGAATTGCTCACAGCTCTGCATCATGTGAATTGACTACCTCTCAGCCACTTTTATGAAATTCTGTTTTCCTCAGGCTTAAAAATACTTAAATGTGCCCATAACTGATAAGAGATGCAATATATTTGAATACATTTCCCTTCCATTTTATTTTGTTTGGTGTATACTTGTGTAAGATATTTTGTATAAGATTATTTTAAGGTAAAGTGTTTTATACTTTTTAATTTTTAAAAGATTTCTCGATTTCTAACATCTTGCTGCATTGAGGCCAGTATCACTATTTCTGAAGTGAATAAAAACATCTTTGAGTACTGATTAGATTACATTTGATAAAAAAAAAACTTATGGACAAATCAATTGTTTAACTGCTGTAATCATGCTAATGATCAAACTATATCAATTTAAATATCAAAGTAGTTATTAATAAATGTTGCAAAATCAGTGTCTTCTAATCTTTCTTGATTTCAATTTTAGTAAATGTGTATACACCTTTTTACATTATTAATATGTATTTCGCATATAAAAAATTGTTTAGTCAAATAGTCATTTCTCCTGTATTTGTGTAAAAATTATTTGTACATATAAAGTTTATCAAACTCATTTCATATTTTTTCTTGATTAAAAATTAGCAAACAAATAAGAATACAAATGTTTACCAAGCACAGTTCTGACATTGACTTTTTGCCAAACAGAAGTTCAATTCCCTCTTGACAAAAATTACTTTTTCACTTGTTTCTTTTTTCAAGCGATTCCATCATCACAGCGTCCAAATAAGTTTTTCTAAATTTTAATTGTGTAATAAAATCCAATAAATTGTATCCTTTTCTGATAATAGCTGACCTACATGGCTACTGCTATTAAGACAGAGTGGCCACAGAACCTGGAAATCAGAAATGTCTGGGAGCTTTCTGATTCTGGGAAATGTCAGGGAACTTTAAGATTTCACAAAAATCAGGGAGGTTTTCTTTCTTCTGAAGATACGTTTCCCCGTTCATCCATATTTTGGTGCCATTTACCCGGAGAATCGTGGCTATAATCGTTAGAAGTTTAATGTTACAGAATAATTTAAACTTTATTTACTGCCAAAACTATTTTTTAAAAATTAGCATATCTTTAGCATACGTGTTCTATCATCTGGAAAAGTTGGGAAAAATTCAAACAAAAATTTGCCGTAAAATCAGGCAATTTTTTAGAAATCTCATGGGGAACCTTTTTTCCTGGATTTTGTGCCTATCCTGCAAGAGATAATTTGGTAAATGCAATGAATTAAAAAACCTTGAATATTTATGTAAATTCTGGTCATGGGCGTGATTATGTTAATTCTAGTAATATAACGTGCAGGGATGGTCAAAGGTACCTTTGCCAAGGCCTAGCAAACCTTTGCTAAGGCGCCAAATTAACCAAGTTCTGGGGACGCCAAAATGGAACCAATTTAGACCAATTTTTTTTTTAAACTCGAGGGTAATTTTTTTCAAACGAAATGTAAACATTTACTGGAATCAACAGCAGTACCCCTTACATACTCCCTCTCCTTTTGATTTACAACTTAAGCTCAAAGAGAAAGGTTGTGATTTGCAGTTTCAGTCTCATAATTCCAAAGTTAACAAAAATTCTCATTTTTTTTTCTTCCCCAAAGTACACAGGATCTGATTACAAACCAAAAATTTAATAACATAGTGAAATCATTAATGTGAAATTTAAATTTGAATATAAATTTCTTCCAAATATTTATTCCATTGTCAACAACTGAAGTGGCCAGGGATTGCAATAGATACGACAGACTACTGAACTTTACTTGATGTGAGGTTACCAAATGAAAGGAGTCAAAACGTCTCCTTTCTTAACTGTAGAATGTTCCATCTAGGAGGGAGAGAGCAAATGAATAAAATAGTTGAAAAAATTCTAGCATTGCTCTCTCGTTTGATTTTTCCCAATAAATATTTTCTTTTTCAAGTTTCTCATAGTGCTACCTGTTAATTTTTTTTTTAACATTTGGGACTACTAAGGCAATTACTTAGCATTCAATATTAATTATTTGGAACAGCCAATCAAGCAGGAGAGAAAAACTCTTATTAAATTTATGAAGTACATAAATTGTGTTATACAAACAAAGAAACACCATACCATACAAAGTCTTAAAGATATTTCCAATTCCCATTTATCACAAGTACATTAGAATAAACAAACTGATGCCACATCTTTTAATTTTGTGTCACACTCTTCCAATTAACACTTTCATGTTTGTCAACAAGAATCCACTGTACTATCTGAAATCTATAACACTACAATAATAATGGAGCACAGTTACAAAATAAAGAGTAAGGCACTGGAAGTTAAAACATAAAAGCATTCCAAGCAAAATGGTTCCAGAGTCAAAAATATTTCAGGTAAAAAAAATTAGAGAGCGAAAATGGAAATTAACTACATGTACTCTCTGAGCTTTACTTTTTGAGCCAAATCCTAATGAGACATGTATTTTTTGTAATGAATAAATATAAGAAGTAAAAAATATATTAACAAATATCTTTACAAGTACAACTGTTCAGAATAAAAATATATAAAGATCCTAATTATTTTTCTATTATAAGTTTTAACTATACTAAACTAATTGGTTCTATATTCTGTCTCACACATCACTTACATTTTTGGTCTAATAACTTAATAATAAACATGATGATGCTATTTTCTTATTATTATAAGCTTATTCAACTTATTAAACATGCAAACTAATATTAAGGGTTTTCTTTGACAAAAAAAGTTATAAATTCGATTGTTTTAGACACACATGTCACTATTTGATTAATTCGATTAGACACACGTCACTATTTGCAAGGTGGGTTGTTCCTATCAAAAGTTTGATACACATCAATTGAATCTGGTTTTCCAGTATGAGTGTGAAGATGCCTTCAAAGATGGCCTAAAAAACCTTCAATGTTGTTTTTCTCCAGTTTAAATGAATAGATGCCTTGTGATACAGAACTTTTGAAAAAATTCATTGGTGCACATATATAAGTGGTCTAGTATGAGTGATTGTGGTCTAGTATGACTTTTAAAAGAACTCCTGTCAGAAAACCTATTGTCTATCAGAAAATCCTTTCACATACCACGTGGATGTGGGTTTTCTCCAGTGTAAGTGAAGAGGTGTTTTTAAAGATAGTATTTTGTTGTATACATTTTGGTGCATACATCACATGAATGTGGTTTTTCATTGGGGTGCTTGTGGAGGTGCAGTCCATTCAAATAAGCATATCTTTTGTTACACAAATTGCATTCGTTGGGTTTGCGCCTAGTATGGGTAACAATGTGACGTTTCATATTACGTTTGCGAACAAATCCCTTGCTACACACGTGACAAACATATGGCTTTTCTGTAGTATGAGTAAACATGTGGCGGTTGAAATTACTTAAGATAGAACTTCTATAATTGCATATACTAATTTATGTGGCCTTTCTTCACTGTGAACATAAAAGTGATATCGTTTGAGATATGACCCTTCAAAAAATCCTTTATTGCACACATTACACATGTTTGGATATTCTCCTGTATGTTTGAAGATGTGACGTTTCAGTTTTATTGTATTAGGAAAACTTGTAATGCACACATTGCATACATGTAGCTTGGGATGTGGCACACCTCCAGAATGAGTCACAAGATGATGTTTGAGATCAGTCTTCTTAAGAAACCCCTTCGTGCACACACTACAAACAAGTGGCACTTCTACAATATGCATGAAGAGGTGACGTTTGGGAGTCCTTTGATGATAAATCAGACATTACATAAATGTAGGTATTCTGCAGGTGGTGGCATATTCATATTTCTGAAACAAAAATTTTATCACAATTACAAAAATAAAACTATGACACATTTGAATATACTTGGGAAAAGAAAATATTCAATAAGAAATTAATTATACATGGGTACAATCAATCTCACAGCGTCCAAGTTTTTCGGATTGGGATAGAACTCATCGTGAGAGAAGTATCTTGATAAATATGTATTACTTGCAAAGCTAGCATCCTTCCTATTTTTTTTTAGCTTGGCATACTCTGACAATTACAAATTTACCTTGTAACACATTTACACTCAATATGAATACCTTTTGTTGGGTGCCATTTGACCTGTTCTCGTTAAATTGAATTGGAATCTTAATAATTTTCATTTTTTTAACTGAGGTGAATTCGATGCAAAAGTATACAGCAAAGTAAAATTTAAACTTGCTCATATGCATATAATAATATTTTCTGAAAAATTAAATCAAACTTTTGACTTCCGAAAAAAATCTATGAATAGAACTTCATGTTAAGATTGCCAATGGTATTGCCAAGATAACCGGATTTCGTAAATCATTTTATGTGTAGCCCAATGTACAGAAATAATTTAACCAGTAAATGAATTTTTTCAAGCTGTAAACTGTGAATGTAGTAGTGAGAAGGTAAAATTAAACTGCTAAACATAAAATTTCATCAATGGAATAATGAAACGATCCGTATTTGTGCCTCATTTTAGTGTCGTGCAAGTCATGCGTTTTATAATCTCTTGGTAATGAAACAAAAATAGTAAAATATGTAGGATTAATTGCCCACTCTCCCTATGACTATAAATAAAAATCAATCAAACATAAATGTTTTGTTTTGGAACTATTGACACTCAATAATTCAATGTGATATTCAAACTCAATATTTAGAACTATTATCAGAATAATGTCGGGGATTAGTCATAATCAGTTATTTAGAACTTTCTTTACCTGGGCAGATATAGTGAGCAATGCAAAGGCAAAGTAAAAAAATTAACTATTAAGTTTAAAGATTTAAGTAAAATTTACCAAAACAAAATTCAATCTGCACATTGGTTTAATAGTTGATTCCATATTATAAATTTAAAATAAAATTTTAAAAAAAAACCATTCATCATAATTCATTTTACACCAGACTGGTTCATAATGCCTCAAATCCTGTTCTCCATCCAAAGCCACTTCCCTTGTTTGATTTCAGCTTGACCTTATATTGTGTTTCTTTCCTCCTTTTTCCATTCTTCACCAGGTAAGTATAAGTCTTCCACATCTCCTTCCATTAGGTGTCCAGGAAAGAGCTTCACACTGAAATTTCAATAGCGGGCATTCTCAAAATTTGTTCAATCCATGTCCATTTCCGTATTTGATTTCTTCTGTGATAAGTTTGGTTTTAGAGATTTTAATAATTATTCATTTGAAATAACACAACCATAAAATCTTAAGTATCCTGTAGTAAGGTTTAATTTGGAAAGTGTTTAAAGCACTCTCCTGAGATTTCGTTAATTCCCAAGTCATGCCGCCAGAGAGCAAAACAGATTTTACAGTTCAGTTAAAAGCAAGTAATTTTAATTTGATTGTTAATATTTAAGAACTCTATACTTTACTTAATAATGTTATAAAAACATTCCTTGCTTTACTTAATCTGAGAAAACAATATCTACTTGCAAACCACAAATTGTTGAAAAAGATTCGAGAGAAATGAAAAAATACATAGTTGAGTTCCAGCTCTATTAGCAACAGGGCCTATTCTAACGGGCAGTCGTGGCTCATTTGGACAGTCGTAAATTGAAAATGGGCAGTCGTAAATCTGAAATTGGGCAGTAGTAAAAAGTAAAAAATTTAAAACAAATGGTGTTTCCCCTCCTTCCTTCCTTCCTCACTCTAAATTTTCTACTTTTCGCTTCCGTTTATCAAAGTTTCACAGATGACAAGTTAAAATTGTTCAGTAAGTTACGAGAATTCTCCCCTTTATCCCTTATTGTCAGCAGAAACACATCGGGTAGAAATTGTTTTTTGAATAATGTGCATTAGTCAAAAAAACAAATAATAAAGCCGTTTCAAATTGGTTCAGAAGATCTCAAATTATGATCATACCCCCTTTCATCCCTTTTTCTCGATTTTATAACCTTAAATACAAAACGTGAAAAGGAAATCTCGATATTGCCATAAGGAAATCTCGTTTCCTTTTTAAGAAAGATTACTTGATATCATCATCGAAGGTATCAATAGAAGATATATCCACTCTAATATGCCGTAAGGCCCAAGGGCCTATTGGATCGTATAGTGAAGTACAATGGAAATGCATGCAAATAGCAAAGAACCACAGAGATGTGCTCGATAGATAACGCAACCATTTATTAATACAACGCAAAACATTAAGAAACAAACAAGCAATTTAAGAATACAATTAAATAGTTATTTAACTTCCTCAAAACCAAGCACAAAGCCGGTTGAAATCCTAATAAAAGTAAATATCTGGCCGAGGGTAAGTAAGGAAAGTGTAAAAGACTCACAGTTTGCTGTCTGGGCTAGGGATACCTCTGTCAGGGGCGCACATCGTCAGGGGCGCATATCGGCTTGTCAGCGGACTGTATCAGAGTTACCTCCGATCCTTTCTCCGGTCTCCTTCGTCTTTTTGGTTTGTCACCGTTAGTCCACCTTAACATCCAGCCACCATCCTGCTCACTTCCATCATCCCTTCTTTTCCTGACCCGTGTTTTGCACCCCCCCCTAACAGGGACCGCTCCCCCCTACCAAGGCCCTCTCATTTGCTGTGAGTCCAGCAACGTGTGAGTCCTACATTGGTGAATTTCCCCAACAAACAGATATTGGCTAACTTGAAGCGTGAGAAAAATCCGCCTCCTTGATTTAGAAAAATGTGTAACATACACAAATAATTGAAGGGGATGTGTAGAGTTTGCCTAATGCAAAACCCCTTAGAGTTTATGAAATAGTAAATGTCATATACATTATGACATCACTCCCCTCCTTTCAGTTTTTAAAAATTACCAGAAGGAGCGGTTTGAACAAAATCAGAGATTTAAAAAAAATTTAAAACTTCACCAATAATACCCTCGGCCTGTAAATAAAAAATAGTTAAATAAAATAATGCAGTTCAAATCATATAAGAATTCAATAACATGTTATAATTCCTGAAAAAGAAAAAGTTTATATTGCAGTGGCAAATGAGTGAACTGTCCATGTTATAGTCTCCAATAATAAACACAATTATGTAGATATCAAAGTAAAGCTTTTCAGTCTTTGAGAATGAAAGTTCTGTAACGTAAGCATAGTCTCTTGCGTTAACACTTAATTGACAGTTTTTGTTCTTAATTACAAAGTTCTTAGTTTGTAAAATGTTAATTAATACTCAAGAAGTTCAGTATGGATTTTCGATATGATAGATGGGATAAGCCCTCTTTGAAAATCAGTGTTCCGGTTGAAACCACACCAGTTAACTTACGGCTGTGAATGTCACGTGTGTTTGTTGACAAACGCAGCATCACGTTCAATGTTTGGTCAGTGTGAAGCCAGGGTCCTCCCATCTGCTCAGCATATGAATGTCACAGTGTTCCATTCTTGTTTGGCATTGGCACTGCATTCTACATGCAGAAGAACAACTTTCCTCGTCTTGCTTCCGAAAATAGGCTCCTCCTTTTCAATTCGGCAAAATGTAATAGTGGCTTGTTGGTTTGGCTCTACAAGAAAAGACTCCTCCCTTTCTCGACAGTGAAGTGTAGTGGTGACTTGTTGTACCGGGATTTGAGTAGGCTCCTCCTTTACATAAACTTTCCATACGGTTGAATCGGGTTACCATGGAAACTAAGTTGCTGCTTTCCTCCCTCTCAGCGGACACCAAGAAATCAGCGTGATGAAATATCGTTACGGGCGTGACTTCGTTTTGATATACCAGTCGGATTCATGTTGATGATAATCGTTGACAACTTGCTTCTCACAATCTTTGGAACCATCGTCTGCTGAAACATCTCTCCTAAAAATCTCCCTTCGTTGCTCCAAGGGCCCGTCCTGCAATTGTATTTTCTTTCTGGATTTCTGCCAAGACTCCCGCTCGTCCCATACTTGTAAAACTCCAAATTGCGGCTTGATTCCGTCCAGCAGACCTTAGTCGCCATCTGAAGCTTTGTTTTGGAATCCAAAAAATTGCGCACTTTTCTTTCATCCATTGGTGTTTTGGCGAACTGGAGACAGTCAGGTTTTTGGCCCCTGCAAGAAATTCACACAATCCCAAAATCGACCAGATACAAAAAAAATTAATAGAATTTAACTCAACCAATTTAACTCAACTTAAAATGTCAACTACCAAAATGAAAAATTCAATTTTAATGCAAAAATTCACGTGTTTCAGTTTTCTCAAATCTCTTATACCATATAAAATGTGGGTATAAACAAAACCGTCCCTATCAAAGAAGTTTCCAATCTGCAAGTCCCTTAACTTCAAAAAAAAATTCAACTCCCATTAAATAAAATGAAACCTTTAAGCCATGTCAAACTTCCAATCTTAGAGCCCTTACTAACCCGAATGCAACAAATCACTGTGAAATTTCCTATCAACTTTTCCTTTATAAAACAAACCCATTACTTCGTTACAAAAGTCGAACATTGATTAAACCTCAAATGCCCCTTTAATTAAAATATCACCATCCCTAATTGTATTCTCAATAGATCTCAATACATGAATGTCAACATCATTCCACAGTCCCAAACAACACTCTGCTTTGCATCAACCGAAAAAATAAACTCCAGTACACTCTTTCTGTACCGAAATATTTTCGTTTCCAGAACCAACCAACAGAATAAGAAAAAAAAACACCCGCGACCTTTCTCTTCAATTTAGCAAGCCACTGACCCTGAAATCACGTGACACCACACAGCACATCGTTCCGGTTTTGTAAGGGGAGAAAAGAGTGGGGCTTGCTTTCATTGTGAAAGACCCCTTTCTTAAACTGGTTTGAACAAGCTTCCCTCCATGAGAATCCCCCATTTGCATCTCTAGTGCCACCAAAATTTATGACCGCCACCTGTAAACTTGGACGCCTGTGAGCTTATCTTGACCGTGTCATTGTCCAACAAAAGAGAAACTCTCAGTTTGACTTTAATGTTCTTTTCCCATCAGAGCCCCCTCGCTTCCATGACCTTGCCCCATTCCTTCTATTGTATCGTGCATTTTTATTGCCTTTCTCGAAAGTCATATCGTGGCAAATTCACACGGTCCGTTTCCAAAAACTTTTCCAATCTGTCGTCAGCGAGTTTAAGTAAACTAATGTGAATTTTTTTGACAACGGTGGGATCTTCAATTAATTGAATAACCATTAGATTGTTAGATAGTTTGTCTTTTATTCGGTATGGTCCTTCAAAACCCTTAGAAAAAATACCCTGCTTCTTGGCATAAACAGTGTGCCCAATACTTAAATTTCTTTGGACGGATTTTTTTAAAGCCAAATCAGATTGTCTTATCTGTGCTTTCCTCATATTTTGAGTTGCCTGAGACTTAATTTCCCTCATTCTCTGCAAAGATTTATGAACAAAATTATCGTAACCTAATTTATATATGGGATCCGTATCATTTTCCGTTAGATTTTCACAAATCGGAGCTAATTTTCTACCAAAAAACAACAAACTTGGAGTATAAGAAGTGGAAGAATGAATACTATTGTTATAAAAACTCTTATGAATGTTGAGTGCAAATTGTAAATCCCTACTAACATCTGAAAGAGCATAAATAGAATTTTTTAATTCCAAATTAAGAGATTCAGATTTACCGTTGAGAAATGGATGGAAGGCAGGCACATGCAAGAGTTTAATCCCCAATTGCCGTACAATTTCGTGAAAAGCCTTAGAAACATACGCTGAACCCTGATCAGAATAAATTATCTTTGGAACCCCAAAATTTGATATGTACTCAAAAAAACATTTGGACACCTCCTCTGCTGTGATTTTGTTTAATTTATACAATTCGATATGTCTAGAATAGTTGCATATAATAGTCAAAACATATAGACCACTCGGCAATGGGCCAATAATGTCCGTGGAAAGAGAAATGCCGACCCCTTCTGGTATTTTAGCCAAACCACTAGGAATGACCCTCTGAAAATTTCGTTTCAAACTACAACACTTGCGGCATGACTTAATAAACATTTTTACGTCGTTATACAAGGCTTTCCATTGGAATTTATCCCTTAAAAACTCGAATGTTTTAGAAATGCCAAAATGAGAAAAGTGGTAATGCTTCAACGCCACGATATGTAATGAAGTTGGTAAGACTATGTTGATAATTTTATTCCCCTTTAAAATTCTGTTAAATTTTAACAAACCTGATTCCCTATGTACAAAATAATTTTTGTATTTATTTTTAAGACGTACATCTTGACCATTCAAAATGTCTTTAATTCTTGTAATATCCTCATCAATCAACTGTTTATCCAATATATTTTGTTCACCTAATTCGTGTATGGATTGTGTATGGTTGATCGCACCTCCATTTTCCAACCACGAGTGCGGCCCGCTCTTGGCTTCCAGCCTGTAATTGGTTCAAGTAGGATTCTTTTTCCAACCGCTTTGGGGAGACCTCCTGACCTGAAACCACGCGATTCGGGTCAGCGGGAAAATTTTGTTGCTCTATGCCCAACTCAATCGTCGACTGCTCGGCCCTGTCTTGTTCCCCCTTACCGGTACCATTAGTATCGCTAAGAAACGCTTCTCCAGAGGCAAGAATTCTCTTAATGCTATCCGTATCGTCATCTAATGAAATCTTAATGTGTTTCTCTTCCACGGCTCTTGATAAGAAGTCCGGCAAAAAATTCTCATTTCCCGGAATATATTTAACTTCGAAATTGTACATAGAGAGCTCCCGTAAAATTTTGGAAATCGCGTGAGAGTTGTTTTTTAATTTGGAATAAAATTGCAGTGGTTTGTGATCGGTCAAAACAACAAATTCATTGCCAAATAAATAGCTATGGAAATATAGGATCGCTTTGTAGATCGCTAGTAACTCCAAATGGATAGCCGGAAGATTCGATTCAACATTTGTGTTTTTCTTCGAGAAATACGCCACTGGACATAACTTGTCATTATGCAACTGGTTTAGTGTAGCTGCGACAGCCACTTTGCTTGCGTCGGTATTTAGAAAAAATTGCTTTTTTAAGTCAATTTGCCTTAGGAAAGGTTTACAAAAGAATTGCCTTTGTAATCCTTGAAACGCCTCTTCGTGTCTGTCAGTCCAAATGAATTTTACGTTTTTTTTTTGTTAATTCTTCAAGTATTGCAGTGTACTCTGCGTATTTTTGAATGTGTTCCCTATAAAAATTGGTTAGCCCATTAAATCTCCTGAGTTGCCTCAAATTAGTTGGAGACGGGAATTCGAGGATCTTTTCAGTATTTTGTACCGTAGGTGATATGCCTTGCTGAGAAATCTCGAATCCAAGATAAGTGATTTTCTCTTTGAAGAAATCACATTTCGTTGCCTTAAGAGTGAGATTGTGTTTTTTTAGCCTTTCAAATACCAACGTGATTTTATGCACCATTTCTTCAAACGTCATAGATGGTATTACTACATCATCAATATACCATCTCACTCCAATTTCATCTAAACCCTGTAGTACTTCATCCATTAAATTCTGGAAAATGGATGACGATGAAACAAGTCCGAACGGTAAACGCAAAAACTTGAATGTCCCTGCCTCACATGAAAATCCCACTTTATCACTATGTTCCGCGAAATCCGTTTGGGTAAACGCGAAACCTAGATCTAAAATCGTCAAGTATTTATATCCACTGAGTGAAACGACAAGATCTTTGATATGTGGCAAAATTTGTGTTGTTTTCTCAACTCCAGCGTTTAATAATCGCAGATCGAGGCACATGCGGAAATCGAAATTTTTGCTGTCCTTGCCCATGCTCTTTTTTTTAACTAACAACAGCGGCGCTAAGAAATTGGTATTGGAGCGTGCAATAATTTCTGCATCCAAAAGCGCCTGAATGTGTTTTTTTGCCTCGTCTCTAAGGATATGGGGAATCGGGTAAGGCTTACAAGCAACGGCCGAGTCATGTTTCAATTTCAATTGTGGTTTGACAGCGTCACAATGCCCCAAGGATTTCATAGATTTAGAAAAAACCATATAATAGTTTTCCAGAATTTTGCTAACTTCCAAATATTGTGATTCACTTAAATGGGTCAATTTGAAGTCATTCAAAGAAAATTCTTGTTTTCTTAGTTCCTTAATTTCAGATGTAGCTTGTATTAAATTAATTTGATTCTCCCTATTCTCAAAATTTAAAACCTCTTTAGCCATTACAAAATCTCTTTCCACTTTACCCAAAATCATGTGTTTGTTTAGGTGCAAAATTTGATCTGAATTGTTTTTAATGATAGTAGAAAAGGAGTTATTTTTAACAACATTAATTGAAGCCCCCATTTCCAAATCTTCTATAATGTCAATTGGAGTAAACACGACCTCCAAATTGTCTTCCAATATTTGTCTTTTGACCTTAAGTTGAACGATCGTAGTCTCTAATGGGTCGAGTACCACTTTTCGTGATAGTTGTACTACATTGCATTCCCTATTATAAAACTTGGGGTCATGGTTTGCTTTTAAGAACTCGACCGAAGAGCCATCAAGAAAGTCCAGTTTACCCTCACGTAGATTCAGATTAATTTTATTTTCCTTGAAAAAACTTATGCCCAAAATTGCATCAAAATCCTGAGAAATATTTTCTCGTGTAATGAAAAATGTGTCCCTTAACATTTTGTTTCCCAATTTAATTGAGATCTCAGTGCAATTGGTGTAAAAGAGAGTAGAACCCGTGATAGTCTTAATAACTACCCTAGAGGCCAAATGTTTAATCCTATCATAACCCTTCAATTTTGCGTAAATATTTCCAGATAGCACATTCAGATTTGCCCCCGTGTCAGCCAAAGCCTTGACATTAATGTTTCCAATTTTCACATTAACAGTCGGTAATTTTAAGTTCTTTGCCCCCGAGGAATCCGAATCCAAAACATTAAAGACCACTTTCGTCTCTCTGGTAGTTGTGTTATCATCTAAATTTTGACCGTTTGTTACGTTTGATAATCCTCCTCTCCTTCCGTCCCTAAAAAATAAGCATTTCTTTGCTGTGGTGCTCTATACTGGTTTCCATCACGCATATATCTACCTCTTGCCACGTTACCCCTGGGGTTGTTTGGGAAATTTTGGCGTTGTGTGTTGTGGTATTGTCCTCTGTGTGATTGGAAATTGCCTCTCTGAGTGTGATAATTTCCCCTTTTTTGGTTGCCAAAATGACTTGCGCCCGTGTATGTTGTTTCCTGATTAGCACTGTGACTATTTTGAACGTTCGGGATTAAATTCCGAATATTCCCGCAATTTGCGCTAAAATGTGTTCGTTCGCCGCAAAATAAGCACTGGATCGACGGACCACTCGGATTGTTACTACCCAACTGCATTGCATTAACCCTTTGAGTTAACTCGTCCATTGAGTCCGCTTGATGTGTGTCTTGAAAACTGGATTGACTGCCCCTTATTGCATGTATTCTTAACCTCGCAACGGTGTCGATTGCAAGTTGTGCATTCTTCGCTATCTCCACTGCCTCTGAAAAACTTTTAGGGTTCGCCCTTACGACATCTTTTTGGATTTCTGACAAAAGTGCACTTATGAACTTTGAAAGTCTTAATCTGTCAATAATCCGCCTAGTGTTTTCTGAGGTTTCACCTTGTGTTGTCCCCAAATAATTATTAGTGGTGACGATTAATCTATGCGCAAAAGTTTTAACGTCTTCGTGTTCCCTCATGACACAGTTAAAGAATTGCATTTGTCCTTCGCTAATTCCCTGTTCATTCTTAAAGAAATCGGCAATGCTGTTTCTAACTAACTCATAATCCTGTGAGTTTATCAACTATCGATCTGACATTAAGAACTGAAGAGCATTCCCCTTTAATTTCGATTTTAAAATAGTGAGCTTTTCATGTGGAGTCCAGTTTGCAATATCAGCGATTTCCTCAAATTGTTTTTAAAAAAATTCCGTCTCCTGTCGGTCACCCTCAAAATTGGATGAAATCAAAGCCAAACCGTTTATTGGATTTGTCCTTTCCATGTTTATAACTTTATTTTTTGCCTCACTGTTTTTTTTTTTCTCGGGTGGTGCTGTAGAGCCTTGCCTGCCTGCTTCGTGTATTGACACCGCTTGTATTGATCTTTTTCTTCCCTCTATACATTAGCAAAAAAAAATTCTTTCCCTTAGATATTCCTACTCGAAAAAAAAATAGATGGATCTGTCATCAATCAAACACATCCTGTTTTCAAAGATCGAAATCCTGGTCGCGTAACCAAATATGCCGTAAGGCCCAAGGGCCTATTAGATCGTATAGTGAAGTACAATGGAAATGCATGCAAATAACAAAGAACTACAGAGATGTGCTCGATAGATAGCGCAACCATTTATTAATACAACGCAAAACATTAAGAAACAAACAAGCAATTTAAGAATACAATTAAATAGTTATTTAACTTCCTCAAAACCAAGCACAAAGCCGGTTGAAATCCTAATAAAAGTAAATATCTGGCCGAGGGTAAGTAAGGAAAGTGTAAAAGACTCACAGTTTGCTGTCTGGGCTAGGGATACCTCTGTCAGGGGCGCACATCGTCAGGGGCGCATATCGGCTTGTCAGCGGACTGTATCAGAGTTACCTCCGATCCTTTCTCCGGTCTCCTTCGTCTTTTTGGTTTGTCACCGTTAGTCCACCTTAACATCCAGCCACCATCCTGCTCACTTCCATCATCCCTTCTTTTCCTGACCCGTGTTTTGCACCCCCCCTAACAGGGACCGCTCCCCCCTACCAAGGCCCTCTCATTTGCTGTGAGTCCAGCGACGTGCGAGTCCTACATTGGCTAACTTGAAGCGTGAGAAAAATCCGCCTCCTTGATTTAGAAAAATGTGTAACATACACAAATAATTGAAGGGGATGTGTAGAGTTTGCCTAATGCAAAACCCCTTAGAGTTTATGAAATAAATGTCATATACATTATGACAACCTCTTTCTCACGACCACTCTACCTCTTTCTCATGACCAATCTACCTCTTTCTCTCGACCACTCTACCTCTCTCTCGGCAACTCTACCTCTACCTCTCGACCACTCTACCTCTTTCTCTCGACCACTCTACCTCTTTCTCTCGACAATACATTACATTTTTACACAGTGCATATCGTAGAAGCGTCCCACACATGCTTGATGAAATTTGGATTAGAGGAGTGATCTGGTTTACTTATAAGGGTGATATTAATATTTTATAATCATTTGTTCAAAGCAAAAGTGGGATAAAATTTTCCATAAGTATCAATAAACACGATTTAGAAACTGATATTTCACAATTAAAGACTTGTCTAGATCAAGGTAACGCATTTACAGTGAAAAAGTGAAATTTAATTATGTTTTGCGCTGTTGGGAAGCTTATTAAACAATTTCAACATATTGAACCTAAAGACCAAAACTCTTTTCCCACCAAATCGTTAACTTGAATTGGCATTTACCACGAAATATCATGTTCCCATCGTTTCTACAGATCATCTGATGTTCAATATCACTCATAAGACTGAAAAAATTATTTTCTGTAAACAGTATCTGATGTTTAAAAGATTTGGTCTTTGGGTGCCATATGTTGATATGGTTTAATAAGTTCCCCAAGAGCTCAAAAGATAATTAAATTCGACTCTTTCACTGAAATTATGTTAACTTGATCTAGACAAGTCGTTAATGGTGAAATGTCGGTTTTTAAACCATGTTTATTGATACTTATGGTAAATTTTATTCCACTTTTGCGTTGTATTAACTATTAAAATTTATCAATATTGCGACTAGAGGAGTAATCTGGCTTACTTATAATCAAAATTTCAGCAAGTATGTGTGGAACGCTTCTACGATATGCATTGTGTAAAGATTTAATGTATTGGGAACTTTCTATGACCTGCAAACTGTTCAAAACATATTACGAACCATTTAGTCACTAGAATTCATCAAGAAACTCATGTTAAGTATGAGAATACAGTGCCAAGTAAACACTGATGACAGGGGAGATTATATCTCACACTAAAAGTCAACCCCATGACTTGCGCGATTTTTAAAGTAAATGCATCTGTACAACTGCACACTAATGGTACTCCATTCTTTTGCATATGCCCCCACAGTACACTTTGCATTTCAATTTGCGACTGAGTTGTTTTACTTATAGATATATTACATAAAGATGTCTTTGCTATGTGAATTTCATGTGTCTATGCTTCTCCACTGAGAAGATATCCTCATTTGAATGGGTGTCCAAATACTTATTGGTAGACCAAGGCCTATTCTAAGGAAAATTTACGACTGCCCAAAAGTCCAATCGCCTCTCTTCCCCCCCCCCCCCCCACTTCTCATCTCCCTTTCATCCCCTACAGCAAGTTAATTTGAAACAATAAAATCCGATAATTGATCTTTGAATATAACAGTAACACTCAAATTTTAAAACGAGGTTTGTATTACCTTACTTCATGAGGTTAATTAATTAATATTTATAAATCTATTAGCTGAATACCCTTGCTTCGCTACGAAATTTTACCATGTGTAATTTTTTACCTAGCTGCGTGGCCCCGCCCAGTTTTTGGCGCTTCGCTCTCTGGAAGGTTCATTGCTTCGTTAGACCAAGCTCGCTTTGCTCGCTGAAAAGTTCATAATAAGCACAGGCTTACTTCACTCCTTGAAAGAATCATTGCAGTGCAAGCATGGGCTCGCTTAAGGCTCTTTTCACACTATCCGATTTCTATCGGAAGACAAAAAGTAGGGATACAAAAATTCTTTTAGAGGCGTGAAGAAGTGAATTGCTCCTTTCGCATTATCCGGCGACAGCCGTTAGCAGCCGTAGGGTGTTATAACAGGCTGCTTTGAAACACATTGCTTGAAACACCCGACTTTTTGTCTTCCTACTTTTTTGTCGTTCGACAGAAATCGGATAGTGTGAAAGGAGCCTAAAAGGGTTCATTGCTTAGTGATCGTAAGCTCGCTTCACTTACTAAAAAATAATTGCTGCGTAAACCTTATAGTATTGAAAGCCCCTCCCTTGTCGAGAAACAGGAAAAAAAATTCCCATTAATACAACACCCCTTTGAGAATATTTTAACACGTATTTGGGAACAGCAATATTAGAAGACTAAAACTACTTATGTAGAAATTTTCAGAGTTCTTTGGCCCATTAGAAGTCGCATTTTATTTAACTATCAATTAAAAAATTAATTAAAAACAAATTATAATTTTAACATTCTTTTTGCCAAAAGTTCAATTAGAAGTTCAAAACTACTTATGTTGAAAATTTCAATACTGTAGCTTTAATGGAAATCATTTCGTGAAGTATTTGTTAACGATAAAAAAAATTTATAAAAAAAAGCTAATAAAAATTTTAAATTATGTTTGCTTAAAGTTCAATTAGAAGGCCAAAACTACTTATGTCGAAAATTTCAGAACTGTAGACCTATTAGAAATGGTTTTGTGAAATATTTATAAATTAATTAAAAAAACTAATAAAATTTTAAAGTTCTGTTTTTTATATCCAATTAGAAGGCCAAGACCACTTATGTGGAAAATTTCAGAACCATAGCCCTATTAGAAATCGTTTTGTAAAATACTTATTAATTAATTAAAAAATTAATTTAAAATAAAACTATTCAAAATTTTAACTTACTATTTTTCAAAAGATTAATTAAATGGCTAAAACTACTTATGTTGAAAATTTCAGAGCTGTATCTTTATTTGAAGCCACTTTGTAAAAAAAAAATAATAATAATTAGAAAAATTAATTCAAAAATAAATAATTAAAATTTTAACATTCTGTTTGTCAGGGGTACAATTAGAAGGTCAAAACTACTTATGTTGAACATTTCAGAGCTATACTCCAATTTTAAGAAGTCGCAAAAGACAATTAAACAATCGTGAATACAAATTCAATGTTTTTTATACCAAACATTAAAATATTATTTAATTTACACTTACAAGGCAACCATTCAATAGCTGTCATCCACTTTCTTCTGAAAGGAAAGATACTGCATCTTTCGCTTCCCTCTAGTCAACTATTCATTGCTGTTTTTGTCATCTTGGGACTTGGAATCGCTAACTAGTTTCGTCAAAACAACTGTTGTCACCCACCCCCTAAAAATAAAGTGGTCATCTCCCAAGAAAATTCCAAAGGACAGGACACACAATAGGAGTTTGACCGCAAACAGCCGAAGAAGAGGAGCTGATCAGCTGACAGTGGACACAAAGTGAAATATATTTCGTATCCTCCCCCTATTTCAAGGTCAGGGAGAAAAGAGGACATCCGATATTTTTGCCAAATCCCTCTGCTTGGAGAATGGAGAGGAGATTTCGACCCCATCTCTCAGCTCAAATGAGCCACGACTACTCGTTAAAATAAACCCTGCCGAGATATATTTAGAGAGTAAAAGTGTACAATTATTCTCAAAATGAAGAGGATAGCTAAAGACGGCAAATAATCAGAAACTTAATTTTGACATATACTTTGTTTGAGAAAATTTATACATAAATTTGACTACATTTGTACTAGAGTTGGCAAATTCTTAAACGTTAATAAAATTCTCTTCATCAATAATGTATCTTGAAATTTCTTTTTTTATGATAGTAAATTCTTTAATATTGCAGTTTACGTATTAAATTTTCAAAATGGATACATGGCTGTATTAGGCTGCAAGCCTCTAAGCTAAGATATCTCAAGAAAATAAAAGTTTGTAAGTATACAAACTAAATATAATAAAAAGCGACCCATACAAATGAAATACCCGCATATTAACAAGTGTGAACGAATATTTTTTTTAAGCAAACAAGACATTTGTCGGGGGAAGAATTATAGTTCTATAGTAAATATCCCTGAATTAAAAAAATAATAATAAGGCTAATGTTTTAAAAAGAAAGAGCTTTATAAAAACCATATCATTAAAGCATTTAAAGTAAATTTGAATCGCAACTTATTGTTTGGTTTAATAATGTAATATCTAATCAAAGTTGAAAGTAAAACTAAAACTGTAAAACGTAGCAAAACTTTCGATTAGACTATAATACTGATCATTGTTAAATGTAACATAGATTGGTGTAATTTACAATGTTCGTTTTCATATTTTCATTAATTTAAACAAAAATTAGACATATTAGCGATATTTAATACATTGGCCGAGAAATTGACAAAGTTGTTATTATTATTATTAATATTTTATAGATAAAAATTACTTTATACTCTTGGGTAAGTGAATTGAGGAGGAACAGCAAAGTGGTGGTTGATGGACAATGCCCCAAAAAATATAACTCTATGGTAGACGTTCGTTGTTTAACTTTTTACAATTTAATCGAATTTTTATGAGATTTTCGGAGTTGGGGGTGTTTAGAACTCCTTAGTGATTTGATCACAATCATTAGAACCGTTTTGTTGCAATTGTTGTTAAAGATAAATTATTTAATCGCAGCTACCTTATGCGCATGAGCAATTTTGACGAAAACCTTAATGACAGGTCCAGGGCCACTGCCAATCCGTATATAAAAGTGCAACATCGTAGGTCAAAACGCTTAAGAGTTATGCTGATTTGGGGAGCTATATCACAGTCATTTTTTCACGACCACTTTTTTGTACTCGGAACGTCCCAAAACGTGAAAAAATTCAAAGAAAAAGTGATTTTTTTTACCAAATGGTTAATTTACATATACGTTAATTAAAAATATATATATATTATGTATAACTTTGCAAGAAGTTAAGCACCTGGTAAACTTCGGAAAGTTAACAAAAATAAGATAACAAAAACATTGACAATTTAGATAAAGATGAAGAAATAAAAATATAATTGGCTCACATATATTTTTAATTGCTTTTTACTACTGCCCAATTTTGGATTGACGACTGCCCATTTTTAGTTTACGACTGCCCAATTAGGCCACGACTGCCCGTTAGAATAGGCTCTGTGGTAGACAGTGTATATCGATATCATCGGAAGAACAAATAGGTTGTCGCTGATTTTAAGCCACTTGAATTGGAGCAGGAGATACAAATTGTTTTAATCGGTGAGGGGATTCTGGTCAAAAAGGGAGGAGATCATGGTTCTAATTCATTTTTTTTTTTTTTTTTTTGTGTATAGATGAATTTGGACTAATATCCCATTGTTCATAGATAAAACCCACTAAATTGCAGACATAACTCCTCCAAAATAAAAACCTTCAATTCATTTATAGTTCCTATAACAAACTGTTACAGGGTTGCTATAACATAGGCTGGGGATATGTTGTTTAAACATGTAAACATTTAATTAATGTAAGGCTTGGTGAGTAAACGTACTCGACAAAGGGAAATACAGATTTTGCAAATTCAGATCAGAAAATATTTACAGAAAAATAACTTTATTATAGAGTAGTTAATTGCAAGGGGTCTATATAAAAATGAATGAATACAACAAACACTTCAATTTAATATACACAAACTATTAGTTGACATAGTGTTAGGTTTCTATAAAGTTTCTGAAGTCATTATCCCGAAACACGCATCACAATGCTGAATTGATTGAATAAATTCATTATGGAATGTGGTCCATTCATGTCCAATTATCTTTTATTTATTCTGATAAACATAATTTTAACCAGCAGAAAAGAGTTTTCCCAAATTTAGAACTGTATCGCCTTTAGAAAGCGCCAAATCGGCTTGGCGATATTTTAACGTCAACTAGGTTGGTTGGTTGGTTGGTTGTTTTCAGATTATCTGGCGCCGTCAGCAACACGAGGGCTATAATGCGCCGAAACATTCGTCATTTGACAAGCCACCATACATTTACAAACATCCATGCCAAACACGATACTCGAACCCGCAACCTCGCGGTCTAGAAGCTAGTATGCTAACCACTATACCGTTTGGTCGGCACGTCAACTAGGAATAGACCTAATCATTTTGTGGGTTTGCGCTTTCTGTTAGGATTTTGCAAACAAGGAACTTATTGACAATGAAACAATGGCAAACACAGAAAATAGCTATTGAAGAAAGGCAAAAGCCCATATTTGGAAGTTCCTTCTGTGTATATATTCTCTAAAGATCTTGCAAGAAACACATTGATTGTTCAAGATAAAAATGGCCATTTAAAAATATACTTTTATCTGTGAATTTGATACCAAAAACATAATTATATTTCACAAGCAAATTGTGCACTTGAATTACAGAGGTAAAATGATTACGAGATGCATCGCTTTTGTTATTTAATAAAAAGAAGCAATAATTAAGAAACGTTTAATGATAAAATTATTACCAACTTTATAAAAGCTATTTTACACCAAATATCAACAAGATAAGTACTTTTTCACCTTCAGTTTGTTAGTTCTTATAAGTTGGGGACAAATTTTAAGATCGCTGATTTAGAAAGACTAAAATGTATCCTTCGACATCTAACAGGAGCGGAGGCCTAATAAACTTTTAAAAATCTATACTCTTTTTAAAAACTAAGTTTTGGATCTTCTACATTACATTAACCTTTAGTAATAATTAACCTTTTTAATAATACATTTCAAAACAGCATTAAAAAAAACACATTCTATGAAGAAAATTGTTTATGATATTTTCAAATTGCATTGTATTATTTGAAGTTGATTATTCCAACCAAAAAACATTCATTATTGAAGGTATGAACAAGAATAAAACATACAATCAAAAACAAATATAATTTAGTAACGGAATGGCTGCTCAACATTCAGTTTACTAAGCATCAGTACTATTCGCTTAACCGGATACCAGATAAAAACCACCAAATTGAAGTCCTAACTTTTTTAAACCAACAACCTACAAATCATTTATAATTCCTATAACAAACAGTAAATATTTAGGGTTGGAGATTCATTTACACATCTTTTAAACATGTTAACATTTGGACTTGGAGAAAACTGCTATTCAGCAAACCGAAGAGTACCTAAGCATCTCTTTTTGACTCTTTTGAACACACAAAAAAATTACAAGCATAAAAAAACAATACTAATTAAACACGTACCAAAATCATTTCGAACAAGTTATGAAAGAAGCAACAGCATATGTATTTATTAATAGGGATAGAGTTACGGATAAATATTAGTATTAAATTTGTGATGTTCAGAAAAAATCAGTTTGTTTAGAGCATAATAAGTGAAACATGACTAAAAATAATTTCTTGTGTGTGTTGCTTGAAACTATATTAAATTACAAATGTGTATTCCATCTTTTATTTCTACCATATCATATCATAGAATTATTTTACATTCACTTTATAATTTCAAGCTATTAACAAGAGATTTTCTTAACCAGAAAACGCTTAATACGAATCAATTACTTACCTAAAACTTACTCACCTATTTGTTGTACTATTATTTTTTTTGTTTTTTTTTGTTTTCTGGTTTTAGTAGATACTCGAAGAATATTACAAGTTTATTAAAATACAATAGTCATGCAAGTAGGCTTCACAAGTAGAAGTGTGTATTCTGTCATGGGCCCCGTATAAAAAATAATAAAAGTTAAATTTGCGTCATATGATGACTAAAAAATGACAGCATATTGTGACCCAAAATTATGCGAGTCACTTATTATTTATAAAAAGACGTCATTTCATGACCCAACAAAATTTGAGTCATATGATGACCAAAAAATTGACGTCATTTTAAGAACGTCAGTTTGTATGACCATTAGATGACGTCAAAACTGACGATTTTTTACTGAATAACGTCATTCGAGAAAAGATGCCCTAAAAATAACGTCATTTATTACGTCATGCTATTACTTGGGTCTACCTCTCTACCTCTTTCTCTCGACCACTCTACCTCTTTCTCTCGACCACTCTACCTCTTTCTCTCGACCACTCTACCTCTTTCTCTCGACCACTCTACCTCTTTCTCTCGCTTGACCACTCTACCTCTCTCGACCACTCTACCTCTTTCTCGCGACCACTCTACCTCTTTCTCGCGACCACTCTACCTCTTTCTCGCGACCACTCTACCTCTTTCTCGCGACCACTCTACCTCTTTCTCGCGACCACTCTACCTCTTTCTCGCGACCACTCTACCTCTTTCACGCGACCACTCTACCTCTTTCACGCGACCACTCTACCTCTTTCACGCGACCACTCTACCTATTTCTCTCGAAAAATCTACTTTTCTTTTGCTCTACCACTACCTCTCTCTCTCGACCACTCTACTTTTCTCTCTCTAACACTCTACCTCTCCCACCAGGGCCTATTCTAACGGGCCTCCTTCTTCCTCACTCTAAATTTTCTGCTTTTCGCTTCCTTTTATCAACCTTTCAAAGTTTCACAGATGACAAGTTAAAATTGTTCAGTTTATTACAAGTTATGAGAATTCTCCCCTTTATCCTCAATTGTCAGCAGAAACACATCGGGATGGAATTGTTTTTTGAATAATGTGCATTAGTCAATAAACAAATAATAAAGCCGTTTCAAATTGGTTCAGAAGATCTCAAATTATGATCATACCCCCTTTCATCCCTTTTTCTCGATTTTATAACCTTAAATACAAAACGTGAAAAGGAAATCTTGTTTCCTTTTTAAGAAGGATAACTTGATATCATTATAGAAGATATCAAGTCATTATTTTCTCCTTAAGGTGTTAAAAAGATTGAGGGGGTGGTTTTTAGCTATGTCAAGGAGCTAGGAATATTCCTCTTGTTTCAAAGATCAGGTGCAAAAAATTTTATCAAGGTTTGAATAAAAGAATAAAACTATAGCTTCCTATTAAAAAAAACATACATGCATACTGATGTTCTTACTTATATATAGATTTTGTGACATTACATTATTAAACCCAACATTAGATGATATTTTTTTTACTTGAAAATTTGGTTTTTCAGAAGTTCTTTTTCTTACGAAAGTGAAAAAAAAATATTTTTGCGGAAACACCTTTTTTTTTAAGAATATATTATTAATCTCCAAGTGATTCTTGCTCATTGTTTTTCCAGTGCAATGACAAATGTCTTTGTTATTTAAAAATAATATTCTCTCTCGTACTTACTAATTGAGAGCTTTTTCATTCTATTTAAGGTCCCTTTGTTTATTTAAGGATGTTTATTTCATTGCGATCTCTTTGAGCTTTGTTGCCTAGTAAGGCCATTATACCATACAGCTGTGCCCATATTGACCATTTAACACATAAACTTCAAGCTAAGAGAATTTAGTGTCACTAAATAATTAATTTTAAGAAAAATTGCTGATTTAAGAAACTTTTTTGTTTAAGATCTCTTCCCAAATTTGATATAAATGTACTCAATTTGCTATGTAAATTCCCCCAAACAAGGTTATTGTTAAAACTAAGCTTCTTATTATTTATCGCCTTTAGTATATGCTTCTCCAGTTTAAGAAGATAGAGCAATTTTTCTAAACATTTCTCCACTTAACAGAAACGTGACAATGTCACAAGGATCTATTGCATAAGAAATCAGCTTAACTTCGTCGTAGAGTGCGAAAAAATCGCTTGTATTGGTACAGCATAAGGTAAAGGTCGTGGGTCTTTATTTTTACAGAATAGAATCAGTCGAGCCTCATCCACATTCTCGAGAAAAACCGCATCCCCCCCCCCCCCTTCTATTACTTCCAACTTCCTCAAAAATCTTATTTCCCTCTATTTCCGTTCAACAAAATACTCCACCCTCAGGAATGTGGATGGGAGAAGGAACTTTTTTTTGTTTTGTTTATACTGAGTTTAGAGGGTTCAAGGGTTGGTGACGACAGTTATTGCGATGAACAAAACAGAAATTGGTATTTGCTTTCAGCAGCAATTACCAATAGCAATAAATAGTTGGCAAATGAGAGGCTTTTAATTTCTGGAAAGGTGGCTGGCTAAAGTGACTGGTAATCTTTTATTATGTTTGCCTCAGAAATAAAATAATTGAAGCTCACTACTGGTACGAATAATTCTTGGAACTTCGCAATGAAAAGGTATGTCCATTTTTTAATCAATACGAAATAAATAGCAGAATGTGGAATTACCGTATTAAAAATCGATGTTATATTCAAAGAAAAATTATCAAATGATATTGACATTTTGTACTAAGTTTTTAAGCTGAAAGTTTTTGTAGTTTAAAACACGGCTGAATTAACAAATCTAATTTTATTATTCGATAGGATCACATAATCGCTGTGGGTTAGCATTTCGGTATCACATGGCAAAAGGTATCGACTTTGAAGTATGGGTTAAATATGGATGTTCGTAGCGGTTCGGACTCCAAGTTAAGAATCAATAGATCCCATTCGGATTAACCATTATTGTGCAATTAATAGGTAGTTAAGCGTTCAATCTACCCAATCTATAACATTTTAGCATATCTATTTTAGTAGAGTTATAAGTTTCTAAAATGGATATTTTGAGTTCCCTAAACAAAGGAAAAAATTGCATCTAAATGCTTAAAATAAGAGTAAATTTTTTTCCAAGCTATTTTGAAAAACAAAGCTAAATTAAAATTCTTGATGCGTAAAACTTTTACCTTTATTAATTGTAGAATATAAATTTTTAAACTTGGGCATCAAAGATTGGGCCACGATAACTTGTGATTTGTGAGCAAGGAGGTGACAGGCTGACTTGAATACCTTTTTTGTGCAAATTTTAATGAAATCACAAATGGGACTTTTAAACCTAAGCTATAAAACTGGACCTCAAAGAATCTAAGTGTTAATTGATGAAGATTATTTGTGGATTTTTTTTACATCTAAGTCTTCACAATACCTGAATGCCCTCAACCCGAATGTAATATGCATATGGCTAATTTCTCATACACTAACCCCTGACTCACTAAAATACCAACCGACAGGTATTTCGACTGAATCAGGAAAAAATAAATAGACAAAAGAATTTTTAGAAGTAATATTTCAAAAATTACTTTTTAATGCATATCCCTTTCCCTTCATTTCCTTAGCTCTTCTATTTTTTGCCTGAAAAAATATCTTAGACGACTCAATGTGCCTACCTACTTAATCATGAATGAAAACAGTTTAATAAACATTTATATTTTTCAACAAACGCTTTGTCAGATAGGTAGGAATCTTTGACACTTTTAATGGATTTATTACCTTTTCATTATGAGATAAGCTTTTCCTGATGACAGATATTTTGTTCTTGGTGAATGCATTGCATGAAAGGTTAACTTTGTGAACAACATTACTAAAAATCAAAATATCCAAGATACCATCATCCAAATTCCCCCCCCCCCCTCTCCTAATTGTACCACTGTTCGACTTTATCATATCATACATTTTTTTAAGGAGGAGTTGGGCGAGGAGGGGGAGGGGGAGGACGTTTGGGCAGTCGTAAATTCGGCTTAGTATAGGCCTTGTGGAGCAATATCCATTTCCTGACACACACAATAGTCATTATTAGAAATCTATTGCCAAATACATAGTTGAATCTCGCGAATACTTACAAACAAGGAAATGTAATGTTAACTTAAAATTAAAAACTAACAAATGATTATAACTGATATTCCCAACAAATATGCAGAACAAAAATGTGCCAACTTGATGCATTAGCTGTCTGAGTCTTTTTACTGGTTGAACAGCAAAGGAATAGGTTAAAAAAAAAAAAGACATTTGGACAAGTGCTTCATGAAGATAATGAAGGTGTGGAAGTTTCATGAGAAAGATGACAAATGCTGGATTGAATCTAATCTAATCATTTAGTCAGAAATTGACTAATCCAGAAATTTTGACATCTCTGGTTGGTTGGTTTATGCTTTCAACGACCTATTTTAAAGCACAATGACGGCTAACCAGGCCAATCTATGTTTCTACGTTGTGGAGGGGACACAGTGGCCATTTCTTATAAGGCATGCCAATTTATAATTTGCACTTTAAAATGCAAGTTTTTCTTCAAAGGGTTCATTTGTAGATATTTGCTACACATTCTGAAAATTTGTAATGGAATTTTTTCACCAAATATTGGTTCAGCCAAGTTTTGCATGACTTGTGAATAGCAAATTCAACTCCGGTTTCTTTTTCAGGGAAAGCATACACAGTTTCCGATTTTTTTGAAAAACATCACTTTAATGTTGTTTTTTCAACTGCAGTAACTTGTGCTGCAAATAATCAATCCTTATTTATAAAACTTTTAAGTTTAATTACAACAAAACTTCCTAATGAGATTGCCCTATTTATTGCAGGTCATTTTGATGTAAATCCTAAGTTATAATATGGGTTTTTTTTCACATACACATGGTGAATTTGACATCTTCTGTAAGTGTAAGTAGTGAATTACTCAAAATTATTAATTTATATTTATCCAAAGGTTTACGTAATGAAGAGTGCAAGATACAGATATCCGGCATAGACTTTGGAGATATGCCTGATGAACAATTAAGTATTAATTCACATTTTGTAATAAACAATAATATGTTTTTGCTCTATCATTTTGAATAATCACTATCTTTTTGTCCAGAACACAGTCTACTAATGGTCATCTCTCACAAAAAATAATTGTACTTTCAAATTTCTGGCAAAGTATCTGATCTTGTCTTTCGGGTCTGGCAAAGACTTTTCAAAGCTTTTCTTGACTTTTTCAAAGCTGGTTAGGGTAGTAAGCGATTTTTCTTTGAGAGAGATAAATCTGTAATTACTTTAGTTTTCAGATTCTCTTGGTAATTTTAGTTTCAAGTTAGCAACAGCTTTTCCCAAGTGCTGATGGAAAGGAATAGACTAGAGATTTTCCTTGCCGAATTAAGCATTTCCCCCCTATCTCCAGTTTGCCTTTCTTAATCTCTCTTTTTAATTACATATTTCTAAAGGCGTCTTAATTTTAGCTTTTCCTTCAGCTAATTTTTTCCCCATCATAAATGCTTCTTGGCTTTCAGTTCCATTTAAAATTGTGAACTTAAGTTTTTTTTTTCTAAAATCGCGGCATCTTTTTGTTGGTATTTTCTCCATTTTCAAAAGACTTTCTTATTTAATACTTTATTGATTAAGAATAACATTTATTTAATTGCATGGAATTCATGTATTTTGAAATGTGCACTCAACCCCCCCCCCCACTCTCCTCCCTTTAAAAAAACCATACCATTGTTAATTCGGGCCTCCTCACTTTTATTACTCACAGTACAGGAGTTTATTTTTTGGTGGTGTAATGGCTTTCAAACATCCAAATATTTATAGAAAATTAACAGATTCGATTGAAATTAACAGAATCAACCGTCGATTGAACGAACAAAACAAACCGAAAATCTTGAGTTGAGTAGTAATGAGATATCTGTTGTTATGGCTTATCTTCCAGCTGTCTGAGGAAGTCAGACAAGGTCCATTATACCTTTGACCCTAAGGAAGTAGAGGACCAGAAGGGGGGGGGGGGGAGAGATTATATGTCCTCTCTGGAAAGTACCATACAGTCCAGAATGTGCTCAAGAGAAGCCTGCTGAGCTTGACATTTAGAGCAGACTGAAAAGATCCTTCTGCCCTCGAAAAACGAGAGACTTTTTGTGTGACCGCTTGCTAGTCTGGATATTCTGGATATTACAGTTCGAGAGGCTCTGTCACATTTGAGAACGAACTAAGAGCCCGGCTCTTTGACCGCATACCAGTGATGGCTGGGAGGGATTCTCCACTCCTGAGCTGGGATAGGAGTTATTTACGCCCCTAAGCAACACCTCCCACGTGGGATTGCCACGGGCGTCGCAACCGTCCGGCCGTGGAAACTCGCAAAACCAAAGTCTTCCCGTGCTTTCTTTTCTTGTAATCGACTAGACTGGCGACACTTGCCCATTCTTTTCTCTTTTTTTTTGGGGGGGGGGGGCATACAATAAAAGGCAAAGAGTCATCGTATGAGTTCTATTTAGTGAGAGGGCGGGAGCTACTTTTATTGGTTAAGGAAACTGTTTGACCAAGACCAAAAAAAATTACCATTGCTCTTCGGCTTGTTGACAAAACTATTTGAATTTTTACCGAAGAAAACGTGTAGTAAACTCCTTCTTAATCTGCAAACTTATTCACTCGTTGCTTTTCAAACACGTAAATTATATGGACCGAATTTTCATGCAGATCATATTATGAGCAAGTAAGTCAATTGTTTGTCAAATTATTATTGCTTAAAGTCCTAAGAAGGACTCGCTCAGATAAAATTAATGTTTTTTGACATGAAAACATTAATTTTCTTTTACGATAGTTACATTTAAATCGTCTTTAAATTTTTTCACCTCAATCCCTATGAAATCATGTAACATAATGCAGATTTCTCGAACAATAAATCATTAAATGCATCAAAAAAGTATAACGGAAAGAGTGGGAGGGTGACTGTTCCCTTTAGTTCCTTAATCGCCATCCCTGGGTTCATCCATTTAAATAATTATTTAATTAGTTTAAATTATTTGCCCTTGAAAGCGAAAAAATCTGTAATAATTTAATTTCAACATACCGATTGAAATGCTGAGCATAAAGTGTAAACAATACGTTAATCAAAATTATTCTGTTGTAATGTTTAATGTAACATTCACTTTGTATAATTTAGTTTTTCACTAATTTTAACTGCAATTTTCTTTTACGATTTATTTTTACGCAAAGTTAAACTTCAAATGAAATTTCATCAATTTAAAGTTGAATAACAATACAAAATAATTAAAACAATGTAAATATAAATATTTAAATTATGTTAAACACTAAAATCAGAGGTTTACATATAAAAATAACAACGAAAGACGTAGAACAGCAGAATGCCAAAGATAAAATGTCAAAGTAAAATAACCTAGATAAGATTTAAAAACCAAGACATACAATTAAAATATAATGAAAAGTAAAATCAGTTTAACATAGCGATTGGCAAAACTCAAGGATTCATTAAATAAAAGTGGATGGCATAGTTAGGATTTATAACTTTAAAATGCTATGGAGTAAATTTATGAGTAAAACTGCACAAATACATTTATTTGTTTTACAAATAATACAAAACTGTTGACCTTTGGAAGCAGGTATTAAAAAAATTGCACGAGGTATGCAATGAAATGCTGTTGCTTTTTTTATTTCATAAAATTTCTTTTAAACTATTTAAGCATATATGAATTTAAGAAAATAACTTTTTTTTAAAGTAAATTCATCGCAGCATAAGACTTAAAATTTAGAAAAGCATGCGAGTACTCCCACATTCAAACCAAGTTTATAGCTACACTCGCTGATGTTTCTTCAATTAATATAGATAATGTATAAGCACATAGTACTTCTGCTGATATATCATCTTTCAGCAAGACAAATCTGTCAATCAGACGATTTAGTAGATAGTGTACCATAGGAAAAAATGAATTTGACTTAAAATTTTTAAGGTTTGTTCAACGATTCAAAATTTTGAAATTGCAGCATAAAAACTTAAAATTAAGAAAAAGGGGGAGGGTTCTAAAAATAAGTTCAGGTGCCACTGCATAAAATGCCCCAGTCTTTAATAATAATCTCACTCTTTGGAAGATTACTTGCATCAAAACTAAAATGTAAACTTAGAATTTTAGTCAAGTTTCATATATCACTATCGGAACAGAACACTGAATATATTGATTAATCAATTTGGTTTTCCTTTTCCCGATGAAATGAAACTGAATGTGTAATTTAATTTCCAGCTGCATTTTTTTTTTATAAAATTAAGGCTGTATGGAGTGCGATAAAAGCAAAATAAATCATAATAATAAAACAGGGAAATGCGTAATGTTACTTTACGCAATTGTAAATTAATACTTTTTTTTTATCAAATAATTACATAATTTTTCTCTCGCAAGCACTACTTGCTTTTTGGCAGGAAATGTAGCAAGAAATTGGAAATTACAGACAATGTTTTACATGATGTATAATGTGGTGACACGAAGCGTCTTTTTTTTTTTTTAGACTGATTTTTTTTTTTCGTATAGAGTTATCATTTGGGAAATATTTTTCGGATTAAGACGCTGGGGTGAAAAATAGTACATAGAAGACCATATTAACTCTAACTAGTAAACCATTTTTTAACTTTGTACATAAACGTCACATTAGTAATTTTGTTAACAAAGTGTTTTAAATAATTTTTAAACTCGGCTCTTCTTTTATAAACTCGACAGCTCACTAAGCAAACTTAATCACATTTTAGTTAAAATGAATGTTATAAACTATTCATAAAAACAATTAAAGGAATTTTTTTATGTTACTATTGAAGTTACTAAAAAATACATTTGCATACAAAGGAAAACATTTATGAAATTTTAATTTTCTCAGTTTCATAAGACAACGATAAAAAAAAATGTCCTCAATCAATTTCAGTTATTATCAAAAATAATAAGATTCATATTTAATCTTGTAGTTATTTCATTTCGGGGAGGTCAAAGTCACTGAAAATGACAACTAATTTTTTTTACTAATACATTAATTTCTTCATCAGAATCAGTTATTATAACCTTTTGCTATAATTTTCTTTTTTGAGTTATTAATTCAAGTCTGTGTTACACACTATTTTATAACAATATCAACTGTTAATAAAGCTCTTTCATTTCGTAACGATAAACGTATTCTACTTAAAAAGTTAAATGATCATTAAAAATTTGTATCAATTGTAAATTATAAATATACCGTGTTTTAACTCTTTGTTAGTTTGCGCGGTTAAAAAATGTCCCCTACAATCAATTTATCAATCTATTGATAAATTTATTGTAGGGCAGTCCATGATCAAAGCATTCGTACAGTACCCAAAAAAAAAACCAGACCGATGGCTATATCTTCGGTTCTAATTATAGTAGAATCTTACTGTTTGCACCAAAATGTTTTGCTTACGATTTTCTATATATCTGATGCAATTTTTTTTTCTTGAGGGACCGTTTACTAAGTAAAAGTAACGCTATCTTTGAAAATTTCAATACGAACCCTTATTTTTTATCATTTCATTCGATTCAGAATACATCATTTACCCTATATACCAAATTTCAATGCATTATGTTGAAAAACACGTCACTTATGAGCGAAAATATTTTGACCATTTTTTGACCGATCTTCAGGGAGAATTTCCATAAAACGAAAGGTATTTTTAAGGTTCTTCTTCCCAGCGGGAGAAATCGAACAGTCAATGTGGCACTTTTCACGAAGATTAAAAAATACAAGTATTAGTCTAAAATTGCATAGAAACTACTTGGATTTATAGTGTCATGTTTAAGATTAATACAAAAATAGCAAGTAAACGCAAAAGTAACATAATTTATTTACAACATTAAAGATGTGCATTCTTCACACGAAATAAATAAAATATCGAAAACTGTAATTGCAGAAATATAACGAATACTACTGATAATTAGAAAATTAATAAATATTAAATGTAGGCATTAGTAAACAGTATTTAGCAAAGCATGAATATTTTACAGAAGTATTTCACTATAAACACAAACGTAACTAGATTGTTGAAATTATTTATAAAATGAAAAAGTCACATGATTCAGTAAAATTTTTAAAGGATAACTTATTGAAATTGCTTAAAAAAATGTTGTTTTAAATAAATGGAATTTAAGAAAGCAAATTAAAAAAAAAATTGATAGTTTACAGAAAAAATAATTAATAATTTAAAAAACTAAAAAACAGGCTTTAATAGAAAATCAAACTAAAAAGTAGAAAATAATCAATAGATTAAAAAACTAAGAAACGCGCTTTAATAGAAAAGTGAACTAAAAAGTAGAAGATAATTTTAAATAAGTTTGAAATAAGAATAGAGTGATTAACAAGAAATATTTATTTTATCGTAAAAAAGCGTGGGGTGCTTTTTAAGATATTTTCATAATGGCTCTACTTTTATCAATATCTGTCATTAAATATTCACAAAAATTGACATCAAGCACCCCACGCTTTTTTACGATAAAATAAATATTTCTTGTTAATCACTCTATTCTTATTTCAAACTTATTTAAAATTATCTTCTACTTTTTAGTTCACTTTCCTATTAAAGCGTGTTTCTTAGTTTTTAAACTATTGGGTATACGATAATTGAACGTTATGCGATTTTTCACACCTCTAGTTTACCTTGAATTAATCTTTGATAGTTTTCAAAAGTCGTCTACTATACGGTCCCTTAAAGTGAGCGTTTTTTACATTTTCTCTAAAAAAAAATTGAGAACTAATTGTCAAAATGGAAAGAAAAAAATTATGGGGGGGGGGGGGGTTTAGACCATGGTATATCTAATGAAAGCAAAAAAAATGTTTCTATTAAAAAAAAATTTAATTGCTTTATTAATTAATAATTAATTATTAAAAAAGAAATTGATTCAAAAGCTGATTGCTATTTATGTTTGGCCATTTACAAACTACCTTTTGAAAAAAAATTACTGAAATATATTAATTATGTATTTATGGCCAAAAACCAACTTTTTTATTTAACATTAATTTATCATTTTCTTTTTATCATTTAAATTACAAACCATTCATTAGAAAATTACGAATTTTTGTATTTCGCATTCTTTTTTAATGCTGAATCCAAATATGGAATAATATTATGGTTGGTTGGTTGTATTCAGATTATCTGGCGCCGTCAGCAACACGAGGGCTATAATGGGCCGAAACTTTCGTCATTAGACAAGCCAACTTACATTTACAAACACCCATGCCTAATACGGGACTCGAACCCGCAACCTCACGGTCTAGAAGCCAGCACGCTAACCACTACACCGTTTGGTGGAATAATATTATGTGGTTGCTATTGAACTTTTTAAAGTTTGGTTCTGTTTTAATATGTAGATGACCCCTCATGAAAAAAAAAATACATACAATTATTAAAAACCTTTCACGATTTACAACGGTACCTTTTGTTTGTTATTTCAACAATTAGAACAAAAGATATAGCCATCATTCTGTTTTTTTTTTTTGGGTTCTGTACAATTTTATTCAAGTTATTTCAAAAATATTTCTTAATTCTTACTTTATTCTGTTCAATAATGTTGTGTTTTTAATTAAAATACCCACTTACTTTGATATTTGGTCAATTTAATGGTATGCATGAAAATTTGGATTTGGGGGAAATTTGTCCTCCAAGCGACTAACCGCAAGACAAAAAGTCACGAGTCTAACCAATGGTTAATTTGGTAAAAAATAGTCATTGTAATATTCTGCTCTCTCTCTCTTTGAGAGAGATCTTGTATCTTTCTTAGTCATCATTAAGAGCAATTTGTGTTTTGTATTGTAACTTAAAATTGTATACATAAAAACAAAAGCTTTCACTCAGTTCTGTTCATTTCTATTCATCTGGGAATGAACCACATTGCGGCATCTCGGGTAGTCCTAATTAACCGCGATGCCGCAATGGCTCATGCAAAATGAGTGAGTTTATTCATTTGTGTGGGACAGGGCCTTAGACAGGGGGTGTGAAAATTGTGTGAAATCTTATTTTACCACTTTCCCTTCTTTTTTTATTTGTGCAACTTGTTATATGTATTTAATCCAATCTCCGACCATAACCCCCCCCCCCCCCCAGCCGAAAAGAAAACCTGGCTACGAGCTTGGAAAATAGCCCATCCAGTAGAGAATTTGTGGATTACCGGAACCGGTGTGTGCAACAACAGTACGGAAGATAATCCATGAGGAAAATTCTATGAAAAAAGTTTAATGTGGTGTGGTTTCCAAACAATTTTTTATCTTGTGTAGTAGAAACAAACAATTTGACTGTAAATCCTTTATATTAACTTCGTTTGTGTGTCGATGAGAGGTAAATCTGCCGACGCCTAATCCTTGCCGTCATCCAATCGGGCTGAAACTTGGCAGATAGTTTCGATGTCGATGACAATGTATGCTATGAAATTCTGGCGTTGTTATGGTCACAAAAAAGGTCACTTCTACTGAATACTTATAAACCAACTTGCCGTCATCCAATAGCATTGAACCGACCATTATTGAAACTCTTTCCTGTTGCCAGCCGATCAAACGGTATAGCGGTTAGCGTGCTGGCTTCTAGACCACGAGGTTGCTGGTTCGAGTCCCGTGTAAGGCATGGGTGTTTGTAAATGTATGTTGGCATGTCAAATGACGAATGTTTCGGCGCATTATAGCCCTCGTGTTGCTGAAGGCGCCAGATAATCTGAAAACAACCAACTTTCCTGTTGCCAAAATTTTTTTTAATATATAATAAAATTGTTGAATAAATCAATGATTGTTGATATCAATGATTAATTTGAATGTGGATGTGAGTGGGAAGTTATTTTTAATAAATAAATTTTGAAATGTAGTTTGCCACATTTTGCTGAAAGAAATGTTTTGATATTTAAAATTGGATGCAAACACCAAGCACGCGTTGTTTACAGAATCGGCGCTGTGTAAATGAATATAAAAATTATCAATGCACATAAAGGATTTATATTAAAAACTTAGTTTTTATGGGTTATATTATTATTTTCTGAAATTCCTGTTTTATTATGCAAATAGTAAACTATTATTATTTTACATCAAGTAATTTTAACTAAACGAGTTCAAAAAAAAAAATTAAAAAAATAATAAGAAGAAAAGTAAACTTGGGTATGTTTCGTTAACTAAACAAAAGCTCAATTAATAAATTTCATTTTTAATAAAACTGGAAAAGGATTATGTATAAAAAATATGGTATCTGTGACGCACAGACCTGAAAATCTGTATTTGATAATTCACTTTTGATGTTAAAACTCAATGTGTGTGCAGGTCGATTTTCAGTTTCCTTCAAACAAAAATAAACCATATTAACCCTATTGACGACGGTGGGTAAGAAAATTTGCCCATCGTCATATTAGTTTTTTTCTTTGCTAATAAATTGCGATTGTGGTTCAACTTTTTTTTTTTTCAAATTTAAAAATAATTTTCCAAAAGATATGAAAATTCAAAATATACTTAAAATGATCCAAATAAACATGGTAAAAATTAAAAACAATGACTTTTTATCCATTTCGAAGTAATCTTTAATGGATTGATTTGGCTACTGTTTTCGTATTTAATTTTATTTAGAAGCTGTCAGTGAAAATATCAATGATTACTTGAATGTTCCAGCCGAAAAGGACACATTTATTCCAATCAAAATTGCCAACTTCAGCTGCACGGTAATCTGAATTTTTGATACTACTGGAGTTTTTTACTTGTTTTCTATTCAATGCGTTTTCTCCACTGTTAAGCATTTTTAAAAGAAGGAATGAAATTTCGAAAATTTGCCTACCGCCTTTTTAACTATAGTTGTGTGGAACATCGCCCAACTTTCAATTACACTATAATATTGGTCTTTGCATTAAAATTTATGGTGTTATTTACAGTTTTCATATTTTCATCCATTTAAATTAAATATATTTTTGACATTAATTCTTACATGGGCAAAAAAAAAAAAAAAAAAAAATCGATATTATTTGATAGACATTACATTGTTCTTTCTTGAGCATGAAATAGAAAAAATCAATCGTGGGTGGGCGATGCTCAAGGGTAGAGAGCTTTAAAGGCACTCGTTTTTCGCATTTCTACAGGAATTTCGATGGTGGGGATGAATTGAACGTCTTAAGAGTCATTAACAGAGATGTTAATCAAAATCATTAGAGCCAATTTTTAGCAATTACTGCACCTGCGCGATTTTGACGGAAACTTTAATGGAAGGTCCCAGGGCCAATCTGAATACAAAATTTGAACATCGAAGATCAATTTGTTCGGGAGTTAAGCTGACCACGTAAACACAGACAGAAATTTTTTCTAGACCACTTTTTTGAAATCAGGGTGTTCCAAAACATGGATGAATGCAAAAAAATCTTTTTATTTTTTTTATTGTATGCTATATTTTCATTACCCTATGTAAACATATGAATAATTGAAAGTAAAAAGTGTTCAATCCCAATGGTTCCTTCAGCTGTCTAAAACATTGGGTTTCCCATTAAATTTTTTTTCTAAATGAATACGTAGCAGATAGAAAAGTAATAATGTAATAATAGAAAATCAACAGTTATGTTATTGTATTGAGTATTCAAAAATTTCTGGGCAGAATTTTAGTGGTCTCTATGCGAATGGGAAAATCTGTGTGAAGATTTTTTTTAGACTGTTGAATTGTGCTTTGGTGTAAAACATAAAAAAGTTCTGCTCTTGCAAAATGCTTTTCCACCAAACCAAGTTAAAACCGACAGTCAGAGGGGGGGGGGGGGGGGGGGGAATTATGCAACTGCTCTTCCAGCTTGCCCCCCCCCCCCATGGCACTTTTGGGGATATGAAATTGCTGAGATTAAGTACAGGCTATTCGTAATTAAGGGGTTCGTCTATATTTCAAACCTCTTAGAAGATTCTATATTCAACAGATTTTCTTAAAATTTTGCATACGTAATACTGCTTCTATGAAGAAATGTCATTAAAAAAAATTATTGAAAATAAACATCTATGCAAATTTTTGCCATCAAATGAAAGCATGGGACTATCGGGAATTTTGTAAATGATGGTTTAATCCAAAATGTAAAGAGTCAAGTGAAATATGTATAGATGTCCCATAATTGTAATATTTAAAGCATCATTTGCAAAACATTTAACTATTTTTATTATTTTAACTATATATTTTTTAAAACTTTATGATTTCTGGTGTAAAGCTAATGGTTTGCCAGAAAATTCTTTTTCTAGAACTACTAATTAACTCTTGATCGAAGAAAAAATTACTGAAAAATGTAACTAGTGGCTGATAGCATGTTAGTTATAATGAAAGCGGCTATAAGGCTATTATAAGGTAACTGCATAGCAAAATATCCCCTTTTATCTTCAACTGGAATCTAAAGTACATGAACAAAAATACAAAAGAAAATTGCGACGTCGCGTCGTGCGGCACATGTTCGGATGCTTATGTTTAATTGTGTTTTTAATTTAATTAATATAGAGGCCATTACGACCAAACGCGCGCATAGGATTCTTTTTTCGATTTAATTAAGAGTTTTAATTTTTTTGTTTAATTGCTTCGATAAAAGTTTAGTTACTTTTGTCCACAAAGTAATTAAACTTTGGTGAGCGTAATGAGTTTTAAGAAACACTTAGATATGCACTGGGGGATCATCAATGAGCAATAATTTTATATTACTGGCTAGGTAAGTAACTTATATTTTGTGCTGCAACATTTTATATATTTAATTTGAGTTGTATCATTGGGGGTTCAACTTAAGCGTAATGTTGGATTCTATAAATTTTGTCAGCTGGCATTATGTATTGTATTTTCCCAGTGTGATCTCAAACGCTGTATCAACTGTTGTATTATTATGTATGATTCTGTAACTATTGAATATTGCATGTATAATCCTGTAACTATCGTATATATAATCCTGTAACTTTTTGAATTATAATTTGTTAAAATTAATTATCTTAGTAAAATAGGTAATATGCAATTTTGGTGTTTCTATATGGTAATTCTGCATCTTCTATTATGTTACTCATCAATTTCTGTATTTTGTTATATACACCTATATATTTTTCTTACTTGACCAATCCTGTTGGGCCTTGAGCCTATTGTTGGTCTTAAAATTTGTAATTGTAAGACTTAAGAATCGAGGAAGATACTTTCTTTTGTTGAAAAATTTCTCCTCCACAACCTTATCTGATTTCCATACGCAATGCATTCACAATGTCCCAATATCTTAAGATTCTAGAAAGGCGGGCAGCAAACGTTTTTCTTACAAAATCACTCGGATGCATTTCAAGTGCTCACAATTACGAAATTCTTGGTATCTTACAATTTGATATTAAGTTTCGGACGGATGGTCACACTCCAAATGAACTCCTACACTTCTAAAGTAAGTTTCGATTATTGAAGCTTCCACTTGATCAACTTTGATTGGATCACGACTTCAATCAGGGTTCTTAATTGACTTTGAGGATGGTATATAAGGGTCATGTTAGGAGAGGGTGGATACTTTGAAAACATGCAGCTTCTTATAGTTGTCCTGGTGGTTCTTCTGGTTGGGGAGAGGGTGAATGGAGTGAGGATGTGTGGTAGAAGACTGGCGGATCTTCTCAATTTCATTTGCGAGAGGCATGGTGGATTCCATGGAGCAAAAAGAGATGGTAAGTCTTGTTGCATACAGTAACTTAGGGACTTAGCACATTGGTGACTGTGTGATTGGACGCGTCACTTCTTTTGTTGACCTTTTATAATATTTTTACGGAATTGCCACTTTCTCTTTCAAACATATAAAACCGGAATTTTCCGGGACGGACACTAATATTTTATCTGGAGCGGTTCAATCCTGCATTGCCAGATGCAGAATTTTTAATACTGCACTGTTGTTTTCCCAACACCAACATTTTTACATAGTGCCTTTCTTAGTATTTTTTGTAGTGCAGAAAGTCTTAATTTTTGAAGTACTATTGATATTTCAATAGGTAAAAATAGTATTAAATACGCTATGAAAAATGGCCTACCTAAGAATTTTAAATCCGAGAACTGGTAACCCTGTTCATTTCACTTAGGAGTGATTTTGAGAAATTGCTAATTTAAGGTTTGAAAATGGTAACAAATTAAAGTGTTTTTTTCTGTGAATTTTCACTTGAACTGTATCATCCCTTCGCCATTGACGACCTGTCATCGGCTACTATTCCAAAGTGCTAACAGATAACATTCCAAGGATGCCTATATACCCCCTCCCCCCTGGTATAAGATATACCGAAAATGTCGGTTTTAACATGTACAACATTTTTATGTAAAACAGTTTACAGAATTAATCACAGTCGTATGTTATCCCCTACAAATCTGCCGTATTACGACTGAACCATTCTCAAAGTGTACACTTGTACAGTCGTTTAGTTGTTTAGTTGGGAAAATGAGGTTCACCAGCCGGTCTAGGAGACCTGGAGAGATAGCTGTCAAGACGTTTCGGATTTTTTAAGCGGTTGGACGTAACACGAACCTGTTTTACTCCATATCCACCCATACATTTTTTTAACGAAATTTTTGGCACTTTGATTTTGAGGGGCTGGTTGGAGTCATCACCGTTGAACTATTAATACATGCATTTAGGATTTCCAGTTGTCCAGATATTTGTGAATACTCAATATAATAACAATAAGTGTAAAGTTGTCTAGTAATTCATTAAAAAATAAAGTATTTTCAAATTTAAAATCTGAAAGCAAAATAGATGAAACTTTTAGAACAGCACAATCTTTTACAGATGGTTTCGATCCTTATTCCTTCTATAGTTCTGTGGCTGATTTTGGTTGTTATTTGGAGAACGAGTCAAATGAAGTATGTCTTCCGAGAGACCTGCAAAAGGGAAACTGCCCCTCATTTTCATCGCAAATGAAAGAAAACCTTTTCAGCTTTCACGAGGCAACCCATAGGTCACAATTGCTGTCGTATTAAATTTTTTATGATTTAGGGATTACAGAGAGCCAGCATAGGGAGTCTATCGGCTTGAGTTTTCGAGTTTTATGTTAAATACCTAAAGGCAATTTATTTTGGTTATCTAATTCCCTTTTTATTACCTTTAATAGCACTAAAAAAAAAAAATCAAATATTTGTTACAGAAAACAATTTTGCAAAAAAAATTATGTATAAAACGTGACCTTGAATGCACATGAGTTTCCGTTCCTTTAAAACAAATCAATACGCATTCATATATTTTTTTTTCTTTGACAGTTGTTTGTTTTATGTGCACGTATAAGTATGTATAAATAGTATTAACAGTATTTAAAGTTTTTGCAAATGTAGATTTCATTCTCAAATCGGCCCCAAAGTCATTTTAGAAATGCTGTTTGATATTAGCGAAGTTTTGTAAAACACACTTTAACTTGTGAAATTCGTTCGAAAATATTATTGTATGTAGCTATACTATTAGATAAGTATTTCAAGTTAAGTAAGTGGAGCAAAATACTGCTCAACATAAATGGGTTTCTAAAATCTATCCGTTTCCGTATATCATATATGAAATTTATAAATATATTTGAGATTTATATGCTTTTTATATGCTTTTTTTTTTATGAATTTTATATGCTATTATGTTCTTTTTTTCGAGTATAAAACTTATCTTTACTTTGTTATTTCTTTGAATATAATTTAATTAAAAACAATGAAACAGTTTAATAGAACTTGCATTAATTTGATAATGTTAAACAATTTTTATGGTTTATTTCATTGCCGAATTTTTGAACCAGGAACTTTTGAGATGCATATAGTTATTTCGAAAACTACAACGATTTATTTGCACTTTGAATTGTTCAAGCAAAGCAAATAACACTTTAGATACGTTTTGGAAAACTGGTAATATGTGAAGTATGCAATTAACGTGTTTTAGTAAATTTGTTTTAAATATTAAAGGGTTATTTGACCCTACGTGGTAGGCTTGTGAACTTAAGAGAAAGTAATATATATTTTAAATTTTCTACAAACTACACATTTTTTTTTTCAGTGTCCACGTTATTAAGAAATTGTATAAAATTCAAAATTCTTTACCATAAATAACTACTTAAAATTGACTAAAAGTAATTTTAATGATCGGAAACTATTTATGATACATCATTTTGTTGAAAATATTTCAAAGTTTTCGTCAAATTAAAAGAGTATCCATATCATTTTTTCAATACCTTACCGTCAATACCTTATTTATTTCCCTACTATCCTCTCCAAATAAATTCGTGCACCCATGGCCAATAAGACTATTTGAATTAATAAATTTCAGTTTTCCAAGTCTTCTGGCCTTCAAAAGAGAAATTTAAGTAAAACGTGTTCTTTTAACTTTCTTGATGAGTTTCGCCTTCTAAAATATTTTTAAATGTTTTTTTTCCACTTAATTTATCACCGTTTAGTCAACATCTTACTTGAAAATGGTAACATTTAGTAACGTTAACATTTTTTTTTGAAAATATTTACATTTAGAATTACTAATATTTGTTTTGAAAATTCTTATATTTAGAATAACTAACACTTGATTTGAAAATACATTAATTTTAAAATTTGAGTTTCAATGAATAGCCTATAATTTCGTTTTGGTAATCATTATGAAAAAACACTACACAATACATATAAATTTAGAAATCAATAGAAATAACGATGCAATTTGAAGTGTTAAAAAAATTATCGTCTCTCAAAGCATATTGTCTCAACAAGGGCAACTAGACCGCGAGGTCCCGTGTTGGCATGGGTGTTTGTAAATGTATGTTGGCTTGTCTAATGACGAAATGTTTCGGCGCATTATAGCCCTCGTGTTGCTGACGGCGCCAGATAATCTGAATACAACCAACCAACTCAACAAGGGCAATCGCCAAATGACATTTTGAAATTAAGTTCTTTCGACTTGTTATTACTATTGGTGTCAAGCGAATTAAAATTTTGAGAAGATCCCTAAAATGAACAAACTTATAGTCAGATGTCAGATGATCTTGGTGGAAAAGGCCACATGACTCATATATTCCGATTAAATTGTCAAGGTATTTCATGTTAAAATAGTTTTGAATATTTCTAGTGTAGTGAGACCAGTGCATTGTATCAATTACATAAGCATATAAGTGTGCTGCATCAGTTGCATTTCAGTGCTGCGAAGATAAGGAGCATATCGACATATTCACTATTGAAATACATTTTATAAAATATCAACAAACATTAGGAAATAAATTTCCAAAAAGGTTTTAAAAGCCATGTTTGATAAATTGAGGCGAGCCTGCTAGGAATTATAATACATACGTTTGTAACTGACTGCGACTACCTATTTCTGCAACATTTAAGAGCTTGACACAACCAAGAATTTGAGTAATATAACTTTTGCTTTTTTTTTAATGCGGTAGTTTCTGAACACCTTTTATTACTCTACGCTAATTTAGGATAAAAAATACTTGAATTTCAAATTTCTTCCATCCAAACCTTGTGGGTTTGTTGATAGTTTTAGTGTAATAACAGCTAGGCGTACAGAAAATGGTAGCTTTATTTAAATAACGCAGTAGCTTGACTGTCATTAAATTTAGAGATGACTAAATTGATTTCATTGTTTTACTGAACATTTAGTGTATCTTATATAACTCCAAAAACGGTACCTCATGACTCACATAAAATTTAAGTAAGGTATTGAACGTCACTCTTATAACTGGCATTAAATGAAATTAATAAAGTCAATGTCGAATTGTTAATTGTTCGACGGGTTGCTAATATTTCGTATACAGGGTAGGACAGTTTCAATTTTTTTTTTTTTTTATAAATTTTTTTTATAAATATAGGATTCAGCTGCATTGTTTCAACTGTTTCGGAAGAGAAAGAGGTTTTATCTACGTAGAAAAACAATAGTTTTTCACCAATAGATGACTTTGTGACCAATTGTCCAGTGTTAATTAAATATACTTCGGGCGCTAATCAGCAAATTATCACTGACTTTTGTCTATTACATATAATAATACAATTTGGCTCTACAGGGCTATTTGTTGGTATAAAAATTATTTTTTCCTTTGTGGAGAAAAGGAAAAAATAAATTTCATATCAACCTCTTTAAGCTAATTGTATTGTATGTGAAAACTACATAATCCATCTTGTCATTCTATAGTTATGGATTTTTCAAACTATCCGACTCCGATTACCAAACGACATTTCCCACTGGTCCGACTTAACTTGTTTTTTATATTTCAGCAAGTGACGCTAAGGTCATTGAGATGATCCGTCCTATGTCTCGTAGAAGCGAAGCTGCTGAAGTTATGACTACTTTCCGAAGTGGCGTGGTAGACGAATGCTGCAAAAAGCAGTGTACTTTGGCCACGTTGGCGTCGTATTGCGCCAGGCATGTGGGCAATATTGATCTAGATGAGATTTTGCCACCAGGAACTGAAAACGTTCCGGCTATTTCAGCAGAAGATCTCGCAGAATATCAACTTCAACACGTAAGAAACTTTTTATTAAACATACCATGCTGATTCGAAAGTAATTTTGCTCCAGAACCAATTAACCCTTTTCACTCCAGTGGTGTCTCTCACTCATAATGTGGTTTGATGCCGCAACTACAGAGCTCTCGCTCACCACTTGGTTTGCTAAGGTAACTGGATGCGCGGCAGTGTCACACACAGAAAAGTTATAGAGACTAATAGTTAAGAAATTATGTTTGTAAAGGTGTAGAGATATATAAAATGTTAAAATATAAAAATTTTATACATTAATTTGTGTGTGTAATGATTTTAAGTCACTGGTAAGAAATGCTTCAAAATGCAAAATGTCTGGAGTTGCTGGTGAGTCGAGAGAAAAAGGCACAGAGTGCAAAGGGTTAATGTGGTATTAGTTTAAATTGTTTTAGAATAATGTGTTAAACCTCCTTTTGTATAACTAATGAAATTGTGTAATTTAGGTATTATTGAACAAATTGAATTCTTGAACACATTTGAGTATTTTATAACTAACGTTTGCTTTCCGAATTGGTTAGTCGCGTTGCACCCATGAGGCGTTTATGGTTTTTTGAAAGCCAAATGAAAATTATTCTAGTTTAAATAATTAATCGTTACCTATTTTAGAGTACACTGACCTCTGAGTAATCAGAAGTTAGAAGGATAACATGAAGCTCCTCCCTCGAAATCGTCCATAGATGACAGCGGAGGGGAAAGTGTAGTAGGGATGCACCTGTGAGGTGCGCTTGACTAATGGAAGGTTAAAAGCTCGCCATGAGAAACATGCAACAAAGAAAGTAGTGAACACGTTGCACTGTCAGTTTTATTTGATGAATCACTAAAAGGGATCATATTCAATTGAAAATTTATTGACAGGTTCCCTATATACATTAAACGATTCATTTCTAAATGAAAGCGTAAAATATGTGTTTTAAAGGCGTTTGCCTGCTAACTATTGTCATTTCTTTGCTAAGGCGTAAACTTTTGTGAGTGTTATTACCCGGTGCACAATGGAGCCTCATCAAAGTACGCCATCGTTTATGAATAAAATTCACCACCATTTTGTTCTTTTAAATGAAAGTATTTTCAGAATATATTTCATGGTAGTCATCCGTTCAAAAAGTTAAAACCCAAGATCTGTCTATAATTTGGCAAAGAGTGAGAGTTGGTGTGGATTTGTATTTTACTCGTTTGCGATTTGTCCACCGGATACTTTTTATTTAAAAGGATTTGGTAGACCAAAACTGTAATAAAGAGGAAGTTTTCTACAGGCACATCCTAAAATAACTGAACATTTGAATATGGTTAACTCTCGAAAAATTGAAAGAACAGAAATTCATAGAATAATATAGAAAAGATAGGATTTTTCCTCATAAAGAAAAAAGTTTTTTTTTTATTAACAGCTAAATCTGACAAACTATAGCCCGTAGTCTAATAAAGTAATTGCTCACAGACATGAGTACCGGCTAAGTGTCTTATACAAAAAGGTGCTGAGCATACAAAAATAGGCCAACGGGATTCAAACTTTTTTTCCAACCTTAACTTTTCATTAAGAAATCCAAAACATTTTAAAATTAAACTAATATTGAATGAATGTTGAATGAAATTAATAATTTAAAATTATATTAAATGATACACAGCTTCTATTTCCCGTAAATTTTAGCTCTTTCATTCACTTTTTTATTTTCAAAAGCCGGGGATGTATTTTTTTTCCTTTTGTGATAACTTTTTGATCACTTGTCAAAAATCCTTTTTTCTGAACATTTTTATAAAAACAAATAGTTTCTTTCAATTGTTCGCCAATTATCACTTTTTCAAATGTTCTATTACTTTTAGATGACCCTTTATATATTCCATGTGAATTTTCTGAATGTGTACAATCTCTGAAATGCGAATTTTTAAAATGTGTCCAGATGTGAATTTTCAAAAAATGCAGTCTTCCGCCCTTATCTGAAATGTGTCTTTTCTTTAGGATTCCAGCAAAGTGTCGTCTGAAGAAGCCGCCATCGTCCCTCGCCTTCATTCTAGTCGTCCCAACCTGGGCCAATTTATGCGCAACAGACCCGTCTTTATAGTCATGTCACAACTGCAAGCGGATGAGGATCGAGTACTTGGAGACTATAGATTTTAAAGACGACTGTTCTGTTTGAGGAACCACATTCTAATGGCAACTGAAACACATTTGGAAGTGAAATAAAAATGCACAGACTCTTATACCTTTTTTTATTCTTTAACCATCGTATTTTTAAAAGATTACCCATTTTAGGTTGCTTTATTCCATGGATACCGGTAGGAAATTATCTGGAGGTGAAAGGAAACTTTTCTTCAAAACTTGATTTTTCAAAAATTATTGAATTTCCTAAAGTATTAATAGTTATGCATTAATTTTATATTCAAATGAATAATTTAAAACCTATAATATATATATATATATTTCCCCTGTGAATTTTACCACTTTTTTCACTCTCCTTTTAATTTTCAAAGTCAGGGGACTGCAAGTGCACCCTACTGGCCTTCACTGGCGACACCCAGGTTTTGTTTCAAATTTTGTCTTTTAGGTTCGTTTTATAAAATAATTCCCTATTATTAAATATTTTACATTGGAGTTTTTTTTTATATAGTTTTTAAGAGTACAGTATATTAGAATACGAAATTAAATGCAGTAAAATTGTTTATTTTTATTTTCAAATTGGAGAAATTTTACACAAGGGAGGGAATAACTTTTACCCCACCTCATAAAAACATTTTTCTAGGGAATTGATTGATAAATATTAATAGGTTCATGGGCTAAATAAAAATAATAAAAAAAAACAGGCCAAGAAAAGAAAGGAAAATAATTAGCCAAAATAGCAAGAAATAGAATTTGAAAACAGACACACCATACAAGAGCGACTACGATTATTATTTAAAATTTATTAATAACTAACACCAAGCCTGTAGCCAGGATTTTTTTTTCGGGGTGGGGGTTATGGTCGAAGACTTGATTAAATTCATATAACGAGTTACACATAAAAAACAAGGGGAAGTGGTATAACAAAATCTCACACAATTTCGGGAAGGGGGGGGGGGGGTCCCGGGGGTCCCCCCTGTTTACGGCCTTGGCTAACACGCTCACCGGTTGCCTAACTGAACACTTAATATATGGCTCTAGTTTTTGAAAAGTAGGAGACAGTTTTGGCTATTTTATACTTTCGAGGACATTCTCCGATTCAATTTATAATCAAGAATATCAGCTGATTCAAACCACTATCACATTGGGATTTATTAAATTATCGTTAAATCAGTTTTGTCATTAAAATTGACAACTATTTATGGTCGTTTGCATGCTTCATAATAATGAAACAATTAAGGGCTTTATTATACAGAGCCAGTCGAGTGGCGAACGCGCGCCATCACTTCTGACCACTGGTGTGGCTCAGGATTATAAGCTCCATAGGATTGCATGTTTCACTTTGAGAGGGTTGTCTGAGCGATAGAAGCAGTGACTCGCGTTCGCCATTTGAGTAGATTTGTATAATAAGAATCTTAGTCGATAAAAGGAACCGATTGTGAAGGAGGCGGAATGTATTTCCTCTACATATAATATGCATTTCCTGCATCTTTTCCCACAAAAGTTTAGATTCAACCTGAAGAACTAGTCCATCGTAATGTTACTAATTCTCACTTTCATGATTCGAAAATCCAGGGAGACAACCCATCTCTTTGCGTAAACCGTTACACATACGTTTGTAGCGATGTGCGCTAACGGGGAGTCTAACTCGGGACTCCTAGATCAGAAGACAAAGACAGGCGCGCTAACCACTAGACAAAAGAAATCTCAAGTGTCTAGGTGTTGTATCTGTTATTTGTACACGAGACCACCACAAGTTTGACAACTGATGCTAGAACAAATATTTACAAATTAAAAAAAAATATTGAAATTCAAAACCAAACAATAACTTGTATAATTTTTTTATAACTAATTTGGTATCTACCCGCTGAAATTTATCGAGGGGAAGAGGATTACTTTTTAATTTTAATGAAATTTTGAAGTAGAATTTTTTAAATTTTATCATCTTTGTTTAAGAAGGAAAACTCTACACAGAAAAAAAACTTTGGTAGAATAGGATGAATAACATTTTAAAGGTTAATACAATTAGATTCATTGCAATAAAATTCTTTGTTCTGAAAGTAGTAACGAGAAAATATGATCTGCTCCAAAAATTAGATCAACATGATTAGAAATTGAAAAATTAGGATCAGCTATAGTTGTAAAGTTGTTAAATGCTTGAATCACAAATGTTTAAAACCGACCAAACGGTATAGTGGTTAGCGTGCTAGCTTCTAGACCGCGAGGTTGCGGGTTCGAGTCCCGTGTTGGCATGGGTGTTTGTAAATGTATGTTGACTTGTCAAATGACGAATGTTTCGGTGCATTATAGCCCTCGTGTTGCTGACGGAGCCAGATAATCTGAAAACAACCAACCAACCACAAATGTTTAAATTAGAAGAAGGGATGGTTGCGGTTAACCTGTTAAATATACAAGCATCAATATTAAATATTTCATCCTTTTCATAAAATGAACTCATTTCAAGATGAACAAGTTCGCGAGTGTTTCCTGCGTTAACGGCTGAAAGTCCTAAAACCTTGAAGTGAGCATGATTTCTTTTAAGTCCTAATGTTTGTACGTACTCTTCAGAAATGAAAGTTCCTTCAGAACCTGAATCCAAAAGATTTCTTGCATCTTGATATGCACCATAAGAATCCTTAATTTTGACGATCGCAGTCGGTAACAACACCGCCTTACTTTGAGCGCTGGAGAATCACCAACTCTTTCGGATTCGAATCGACGGAGGGATGTAATAATTCTCTTGCTGAATTCCCCGCCGCATCTGCGTAAGTAGTTGTAGATGGTTGGTTGTTTTCAGATTATCTGGCGCCGTCAGCAACACAAGGGCTATAATGCGCCGAAACATTCGTCATTAGACAAGCCAACATACATTTACAAACACCCATGGCTAACACGGGACTCGAACCCGCAACCTCGCGGTCTAGAAGCTAGCACGCTAACCACTATACCGTTTGGTCGGCCGTAGTTGCAGATGATATCCGACTTTGAATTGATGCATTAACACACACATGATGGTCAGACAGGCAGTTATAACATAATTAACGCTTCTGAGCAAAATGCTTTCAAGCGGTAACATCCATTTCCTTAAATTTAAAACATTTAAATAGAGGATGATTTCCCATACATTTGATAGTTATAAAACTATAGTTTGTTTTGATGTAACCATAGTGGTTGGTCTAGTGAACCTTTCTTTTGTTACACTTACATTAAAATTTTCTAAACCATAGCAGCGTGAGTTTAACCCTAGAACTACAAACCCATTTTTTTTTATCTGTAAACTACAAACCGGGGTAATTATTAACCCCACGGGTTTTTTGCTTGTAAAACCGTTCTGAAAGCAGTAATTTGACTTTTAAGTACTTGAACTTTTGTTTTTTATGCCGAAGAGAATGGTGAAGAGCAAATTTAATTTTATCAAGCTTTAGTTGGTGAAAAATCGATTTGAATAGTTAAAAGTGCTGATAAATGGTCAAACCGTCATTTAACGAACACAAATTTTAAACTATTTTTTTAAACAACCGATTTTAAAATTTTCACCGGAATTTCAAAGAGGATACATGAGGCTTTTAGAAAAAAATATGATCATGATTTTTTGCCAATAAAGTCTACTTATTTTGGATTTTGAAAATTCAAAAAAATTAGCAATCTGATGTATGGAAAAGTCAAATGAAAATCGATGAAATATTGGTTTTTAAAAATATATTTCGGTTTCTGTCATACAAACTGTAGAAAAAAAAAAGAGAAATTTGATACAGATAAAAAATATTCAAAAGTAAAGTTACGATTTGACTTATTCAAAGGCACCACAATCGCTGCAGTAGATTATTACTTTGCGACTCTCGCAGGTTGGTCGCTTGCACTTAACTTACCTACACAAAACACTAACGGGAATTACAAACCGGGGTAAATATCAACCCCACGCAAGATTCACATCTTCACTGCGTCACAGTAAACAAGAAACTGAATGGTCAGGCTACCTCACCCTATTGTTAGAATCTTGAACTAAATTATAATCTAGGTCTTCAATTGATAATGGTTGGTTGTTTTCAGATTATCTGGCGCCGTCAGCAACACGAGTGCTATAATGCGCCGAAACATTCGTCATTAGACAAGCCAACATACATTTACAAACACCCATGCCATATACGGGACTCGAACCCGCAACCTCCAGTTGATAATGTCACTAATTTAAAAACGTAGTTCAAAGTTTACCTGGGGCAGGTATCTACCCCGGTTTGTAGTTCTAGGGTTAAAAATTCAATGAATGTATCAAAAGTAGGAAATGAATTATCGCTTTTAGATTGAGCCCATAGTTGTTTGATTTCTGAATCTAGTTTATCTAAGATTGGGTGAATTAACCATGCATTCCTTGAAGAAGCTTCGGGTCCTAATCCTTTCAAACCAAGAACTACTTCGTCCGCGGTATCAGCAATGTTGCGTAGAACCTTTTCATTTGTTTTTAACATTTTAAGTAATTGTAAAAATGTGTTTATAAGCGAGGTAACAATTTGACGTTTATTGTCATAGCGGGCAACGAGTTTGCTCCAAGGTTGTTCATAACTTGCTGTGCTTTATCAAAGCTGCAGCAACTCCGGATAATAAGTTTTTCAAATATTGAAACTTTTGCATTGGATTTAAACTTTCATTATTGTGTACAGTTGCACAAAATAAATCCTTGAAGGAAATCCAATCGGAATAATTTCCCGTGAAATTTGGAATAGTCAATCGAGGTAATTTGATATCAGACTGACTTGATAGCTGTTGAGTAACAGACTGCTGTTGATTCGAAACATTAACCCTTTGCACTCGAGCGGCACCTTTCAGGTTGTTGGTTGTATTCAGATTATCTGGCGCCGTCAGCAACACGAGGGCTATAATGCGCCGAAACATTCGTCATTAGACAAGCCAACATACATTTACAAACACTCATGCCAACACGGAACTCGAACCCGCAACCTCGCGGTTTAGAAGCTAGCACGCTAACCACTATACCGTTCGGTCGGCAGGCACCTGTCAGGCGCCACACGATTAAATGCCGAAATACGAGAGGACCACTAGGTTTGATGCGAAAATTGGATGCAAGGCCAATGACTGTGTTTAGTTTCTATGAAGCAAATCCATAAACGCCAACCGAACCTAAGATGTCTCGAGTTGCTGGTCCCTCCGCGCGAACAAGGCCTCGAGTGCAAAGGGTTAATAGATGCATTCTGAAGTTGCGACTCACCAAATCGATTTAAAGAAATGCTAGCAATACGATTCAAAATATCAGTTTGTAACTCGAAGTAGGTTTCTTCAACAGTTTCAATTTCTGAAAGTTCTTCAGAAAGTTGAGAATCGTGATTGTTAAAGTCGCGCCAGATATTTTCCAAATTATCTAAGCGAATAATTAACTCGGTTGTAGTAAATTCATCTCTCGAATCAAGAAAAGTTTTCATGCGAGTCATTGAAGCTTTAGCTCTTCTGCTTTGCTTCATTGAGGTTGCTTCATCTGCCATTTTAAAAGAAAAAGATTTATACAGCACCTTGTAATTTCCCTGATCCAATCTCGTCGGTGCCTCCAAAATATGTTGACGCTGATGTCGACCTATCCGCTGCTGGTAAAACAAGAGTAAGAAAAAGAAAGGAATCGCTTGAATTTGAGGCTTGTTTATTTAGCTAGAACTCGTCCAGACTTCTCTGATGCCAACTCGAGATAAAGACGGTTATATAAGGAAACAAAAATTTACATATAAGCAACTCGCTGGTAACAAATATTATGGGAGTGAATCAGCGAACATTCGTATTTCTCAAGATAGTCACAAGCTCATTTTGTTATCTGATATTTTACACTCCGCCGAACATATCCTTAATATGTTTAACAGTGTTTAGGATTTTTTTCCCCTACCTCTTTTAAAACTTACGGTTATCGTTATCTTTTACCGGATCATCAGGTTTGGTTGTTTTCAGATTATCTGGTGCCGTCAGCAACACGAGGGCTATAATGCGCCAAAACATTCGTCATTAGACAAGCCAACATATTTACAAACACCCATGCCTAACACGGGACTCGAACCCGCTACCTCGTGGTCTAGAAGCTAGCACGCTAACCACTATACCGTTTGGTCGGCCCGGATCATCAGGAGAAACTTTGAAAATATATATATTTATATAACAGTGGACTATTTCTTTGATTCCAAGTTCCAACAAACTTTATCTATACCAATTCATTTGTACTGGAAACATAATGTACAAAAAAAGTTTGTGAAATATATAGGAAAAGTGCAATGATAGGTTATTTCCGACACTTTTTTATGAGCTCTTTTCATAGAATCAGAGATCAGACCCTTTATCTAGAAAGCTCAGGAATAATACCATCCCGATTTTCGTTATTTACCGGATTTCAGGTAAAATCCAAAAAAAACTTGAATAATGATACAGTATTGTGAAGATAAAAAAACAGCATTTTGTCCTCTCAACTATCGCTTCCCGCTCATGAAAACCATATAATTGTAAACACACCCTTTCCGACTGTATAAAGGACGAAGTAAACACAGTCTCAAATTGCTCTATGGTAGTAAAAACATTCTTATTACTGAAAATAAAAAAAATGGATTTGCATTTAAAAAGTTGACAAAACAATTTTCCCATTGTATTTACAAAAAAATAAGACTTCAATGCTGATGAAACATTTTATTATACATATGTTTCTACTTGCTTCATGTGTTTTAATTTTTCTCTGAAAAGAACCCTCTGGATTTTAAAAACGACATAACCTCGTTTTGGAAAAAATAGCTTTTTATCCATGCCACGTAAAAGTTCCTCTGTTTCCAATATACAAGGTTTAATAGATGCTTTTTTGTGTTCGACACTACTGCCCATGTAAAATCATGAAAATTTAAATTTGGATACATTATGTACAGATGAAGGTAATGACTGCAACAGGAGCTGTTTTAAATGATGGTGCTAAATCAACTATTTTATTAAATATATACTATTTTACCCAATATACAAGGTTTAATAGATGCTATTTTTTGTGTTCGTCACTACTGTCCATGTAAAAACCATGAAAATTTAAATACATTGTGTACAGATGAAGGTAATGACTGGAAAAGGAGCTGTTTCAAATGATGGTGCTAAATCAACTATAGTTCATTGAACAAAACAGGTTTCAGCCCACATAGAAGTACAAAGTATAGCTTATGCATACATAGGCTTTAACTGCTTTCTTTTGAAGAACAACTGCAGAAACTCATAACTCGTGCATATGGAACTAACTATATCGTAGCTCTGGTAGAACAATTAAACAACTTCAAAATTTGTCAAAACGAGCCATGCTCTCTATTGTGACTAGCACATCGAACAGAACAAAGACAGAACAGTAACATATAATAATAAAACAAAGTGACTATGTGACTGTCTCTCTATAGAAAGCAACTTCTAACATGCATAAAACTTTGAAATTTTCAACATAAGTAGCTTTAGCCTTCTAATTGGGCTTTTGACAAACAGAATGTTAACATTTTATATTATTTTTTTAAACTTTTGATTTTTAGGAAGGGGACTTATGGAAAGAAGCACACAGATGTATCACAATCCATTGCAAAACCAGTTTTGCAAGTTCTTTTTACTGGTGTACCTCTGGAAATGTACTGTCTCTACTACAAGAATATCTTTGTTGTTGGGGAAATGAGATCTCTATTTTCCACGGGAGATTCCAGAAGAAAGACAGATACTCTATAGACTTTGGAAGCCAATCTTATGTATACAACACCCCTAGTTTAAATAGATGAATTGTTTCTATCACGACTGTAATCATCCAGACAATCTGGCGAGTTATTCTCCCGATAGACAGCAACACATATCTTTGGAAAGTTGCAAAAACGTGTTTACCAAGTTAAGTGCGACCCTGCAAGTTGATTTTGAATAGTGAAAATGGCTTAAAAAAGAAAGAAATTGATATTGAAAGAAAAATTCATGTTATGGATGTTGCTGAAAAGAAAAGCCGAGTGTGAATAGTCTTGCTGAACGTTTCCATCTGAGGAAAAACGTAGATATGTGAACTTTTGAAGGGACAAAATGAAATTTTTGAAAACATGGGTCCATAATTTAAAAAAAAAAAATCATAGTTCTACAAAACATAAACAAGTGAAATTGACAAAGTGGTAATGAAATGATTCTGCTCTGCTATACAAAAAACATTTCTACAAACAGTGTTTTGCTTCAAGAAAAACCCAGAGAAGTTTGTGAAACTTTGAGAATATAAACTTTAATGTCAGGAAATATCATAATAATTCTTTTAAATTAATTTGTGGGGAAGTCTTTAGCCCCAAATGACGTTACAGATTAGAATAAAAAACTGAAAGATGTGTGCCATTGCCAAAGGTATGAAGATTAAAACATATTCACTGCTGACGAGACTGGTCTGCTTTATCGCATCCTTCTGTACAAAATCTTGTTGTAAACGCGAGAAATGTAGTGGTGGTGAAATTTCCAGAGAGAGATTTAACCATTTTGCTGTGGTACAACTTGCTGGGGGATTTTAAAACTGTATTTGTTATTTGGAAAAAAACCCAAGAAGTTTAAAAATTATTAATGTACAAAAGCTTTAACACACAAAAATTTTAATCCTTGAGACACTACTAAAAAATTTGATCCTTCCAAAGATGAAAATGAAATACCCAAAGAAAAAGATGTCTGAAACCAAGAGCTTTCCAAAAGCACCGAGATACAGTGAACAACTGAAAAAGTTTTTTCTAAGTAAATGAGGACCATAAAGCTAAATGAAAAACTAAATGATTTAAAAATTCACATTGAGAACCAGGTTTGCAGTGTAAAAAAATTAAACTCGATTAAAAGATTACTTTACTTAATTTAGCTTCTGTGTAATGTATTCTTTTGAAAAATAAAATTACTAGTACTCATTTAAAAGGTAAAGTAGTAAGTGAAGTAGTTCTTTTTCTCTATTTTTAATTAAAATTCTACTCTTCATTATAAGTTATGCTATATAAGCTAAAAAACAATATTGTCCTCCCAATACGGACAAAACTTCCGGTCCTTCCTGGGACTATCCACTATACGGAGGTACCACTGCATATATTAACCTTCCATTTTCCTCTAACAAACAGGTCTTTGATGTGTCCAAATGGTTGAACAATAGGTGACTTAGTTCTTTTTAAAAAAGTATCTGATATTACACACAGGGTTCATACTCAATCTACGATAATAAAATTCAGGAGTTACTAAGGAGTTTTTCAGGAGTTAAGTACAGTAAATTCAGGAGATAAAGGAAAAAAATTAGATGACTAATAATATTTGTTCCCTCTATGCACCTGTTGACGAGAATAGTGATGCATTCTAAAACTGTCCGAAGGCTTTCCTTTAGGCCTATAGTGACGAAGAACATACACAGTAGACTCTGAAGTACGGTAAGAATTTCAAATTTCAGAGACGTTTTATCGAGTAAAAAAACCTGCTATTTTTTAAGGTTTTACTAATCTTTTTACCTTTCAATGATTATTATTAAGGAGATAAAAGAAATATCAGAAGTAGAAACACAATTTTTAGGAGTTATAAGGGCCCTTATATAAAAAAAAAGCAAATTTCAGGCGGCGTACGAACCCTGTGGATATGCTACAGCTATCTAGCAACAAGCTAAACTTCATAGGATGAAGTATAGCAGTGCAAGAAACGGGCAATTGCACTTGGATAATAATTGCAACTCTCAAGCTTTATTTGATACCTTAATTTTAACCTTTGAGAAAAAAAAAGGTATGAAAATTGTCATAATTTTATTCACAGCAAAATATAATTTCAATAATTCAATGCAATTTTTTTTTTTTATAAAAATTATTCCAAAAGTTAATATTAAATTTGAATCTAAAAGTAAGACAAATAAGTTCCAAAACATAAACAATCCAAATAAATATCAGAAAATAAATTAATGAAATAATTGTAAAATTGCATACTTCCAGAATATTTTTTATTATAAAAACATAAATCCTCTTAACAATGTTAATGATTGCAGCCTAAAAAACATGCTCAAATGATAGTGATTCAAACTAAAATTATACATTTAACTTATTCCAAGAATGGATTTAAAACGTGGATTCATGTTTTCTTGTAGAAAATTACGTTAAACTTCATATAAATAATTCTGAAATAGGCACAGCCAGTATAGTAGAATGTTCTGGACCAATTTCTTTTTCTGGAAAGTTCAGTTTAATTTTCAGCCAAATTCTTTGGCATCATCTTCAGTAATATCTCCATACACCCAGAGATTAGCCTAAAAATACATGAGTATATTAAAATAATAAATTTTCAAAATAAATCTAATTACACAATGATCAGAAGGTTAATTAGTTGTTTTACAATAGAAATTCCTGATGCGCCAAAATTATTTTTCAGTCGAACAACTGTGTAGAACAATATTTGCAGACAAATTTGTATTCCAAAAATCCTACCCCAGCAATAGAACATTATCCACTCTCGGGTTTGTTTTCTTTAGTTCAAAATATATAAAAACATATATGGATACTTAAAATAATAAATTACACTAGAAATAAAAATTGTGACATGACATGACCAGGACTATAACACAAGGGAGTATTTCACATCTCGAAACAGATTTTCATTTGATTTGAAGTATCTGTTCTATCAAATGCATCATGCTTGCACAGCAGTACACATGCCTAGTACTTTAAAGGAATGTAAATGGGATAAATTTGTAAAGCCAGAAGAAAATAGAAGAAACTATACCTCTGCATCACAATAGGAAAAATGATTTAATGGAGTATTTTCAGAGAGTTTTATTCTCCAAAAAATACCCCCCCCCCTCTCCAATTCGATGCATTGTTTCATGTGTGTGTGATTTTCTGGGTAAAAGATGTAGTAATAGATCCAACCTTGAAAAGCCCCCAACAGAAAGTAAAGCATGTCATCTAAATAATTATATTTGAAAATTGCTGGACAAGTATACACAATCTATAAAAAATCGTGCAAGGGTCGATTTACAGTTTACCCTGGGTGTAAAGCTCATTACAAAGTTGTTTATTTTTGTTCTTATTTGAGTTTTATAAAACATCGATACATCAATATAGCTGAACAACAGCATACATCTCTTATTATACAAGCAGGGGTACGACCGCACAATGCCTTTCTTGCACAAGCCCAAACATTAAGTGGGGACAGACAGCAAACCACACTTTTGACCAATTGAAAACAATACCCTTGGACTTAAGTTGGATGATTTGATGAAATTTACTGGCGCAAAGGGCAAAGCTAGGGCCAAGCTGCACAGAGCCTTGGGCTTAAGGCCCAAGGTAATAAAAAGAGACAGAAGGGACATCACTGTAAAAGATAAAGCATTGATGTGATATTCTAGGATCATTAAGTTACCCAAATAATGGATTGTTCCATAGTGCATTTCATTGTAATTGTCAATTCTTGTAAAACAAAATATTGTGTTTTATTTTTCAGAATAAGTAGAAACTAAGATTTAGTTTGTAGTAGATTTAGTTTGTGTAAGATTTGTAGCAGTGGTAACACTAAGCTACCTCAGGGCTGGTTTATTAAGAAAATTTAAGCATTTCTCCACTTTCCTTCATGTACAAAACACTTAATATTTTTTAAAACAGATTAACAAATAAAATCTTACTCGATTCTTTTTAGCAACCTCCTGAGCAGAAACATAGTCACTAATTAGTTTCTGATACTTCTTCTCTCTTCTCTTCTGAGCAAGAACATAACCCTTTTCAATAAGCTTTTTCCCAATATCATCCTTTTCTTCAGGTGTCACAAGAGTAACATAAGGTATGGCAAGCTTATATTCAACATTAAGCAACAGACCAGCATTGGAAGACGTTTCGTTGCAAAATGCGGTACGAGCATCAAATGCACTATCATTCTAAAAAATAAGCAACAAATTTAGAGCTTTATTTTAAGAAATATAATTTATAAGTAATCAAAGAGAATAATGCTAAAAAAATAAAAAAAATCCAGACAGCACATAGAAGTCTTTATTTAAACATCCAATTTGATACCAGAATAGAACAATTTTGGATGAACTTGGGACGTCCGCTAAGAACTTCATTCAGATGGAACAAATTCGATGCCCTGGGGACATTCTGAGAAAATCACCAAAGGAAACGTCATTTCAGAATGTCTAAATGTAGGCATTTTTAGATGTCTTGAGTCTTGCACTGAAGTGAAATCCTCAAGTTCAATTTAAACATTGTGATGTGTTAATAAATTAAAAAAAAAACTTATTTGACCTTTTGTAAAGTTCATTGTTTTCTTGCCACACTGCAAACAAATTAGTTTTGATCAAATGGATAATTACACTTGTTCGGAATTGTGAGTTGAGAATTTTATAAAATAATAAAATAATGTTACTTTTGAGAAGAGATAGCATTTCCCGATTTTGTTTAGTATGGGAACATTTGTAATTGATTCAAGCAAGCAAAATTTATTTTGAAGGAAAAAAAAAAAAAAAAAAAAAAAGGAGAAAAGAGTAATTTGCAATAAATTTTTGGTATTGCAAAGGTAACATTGCACAATACCCATTTGTCACATATGCTCTGGAGTCTCGAACATGAAGCTGAATTTTACCAATGTGTTTAGAAATGACAAAAGAATAAACCAATAGTAATTCAAGACACTTTTTTTGTTGGCTTTGAGCCTTACATGCTACAGGAGAAAACAATGTTTTCCAACTGTTAAACACAGTTCTGTGCAGCTAATTTAATTTAAATTTCTTCAGGATGTTAAAGAACTTCCAACTAAAGAAGTAATCAAGCCTGGATTATTTTGTGTGGAACACAGGCTTTTTGTCCCAGCGCTCGGCTGTGTCTGATGGCAGAATTTCAAATCATCAAAGACTGCAAAATTGTAATGTGTTGCTGTTCAGTTGAATATCTGATACACTTCTCAAAATGGTTTTTTTCCAATTTTAAAGTTAGTCTGTTGGTTTTAACTAAAATTTGTTTATGGAGGTCATGTTTTTTTTTTTCACTTTGAATTTAAAAAAATTTGTCACTAATGATTACAATTATTCAATACTATTTAGCATTTTATTTTGGAACAATATCTGCACAATATTTCAAGGAATAACTAGCCATAATTCCCGATTGCTTGGGACTTAATTTGAAGTTTTCTTTTATCAACGATCTCAGTATTTGCTATCTGAACAGTACATTGATCAACTTTCCTTCTTTAATCAAGTTAAAGGGTGAAGTCAAAACCATCAAAGAGTACAAAATTAAAAATTCCTTATAGAAATTTTGTACTCTTGTAACTATACTATTTTTCCTTTTAGGTTCTTGAGTTTCCATATATAAACATCAGGCAATCAATTTTCTAATGTTAACTTATTTAATGAATTATTTGTATAATAAGCCTTTGATAATTGTTAATTCATAAATCTCCGATTCCCCCTCTTATATTAATTAGTCAAAAAAAATATATATATATATATTTGTTTCATGTAACATGGGTTAAAAATATCAGGTAGGTAAGAAAAAGTTTGTTTTTTGCTAAATATTTGTTAGCAAATACGCAAAAATAAATATTATTGGAGTATTAAGATGCAAGATTTAAAATTGGTCATTGATGTAAAATACTTGAGTAATTTATTTTTCTGGATCAATAACCTGGATATTTACTGAAATTGGGTATTTTAAAGGGTATTTATAATTTTTCTTCAGGTTTAACTGCTCATGATACAATAATCAATTAATTGCTTTAACGAACATATTTCATAAAATTGATTTTTTTTCAAAAGGTCTAAAAGGTTTGAAATTTTTATAATTTTAGAATAGGTAGGGATACGGGGAAACATCCACTTTTTTCCCCTTTAGCCTTATTATTAGTCATAATGTTTAAAATTAGTGTGCACACAATAAGTCTATATTAACAAAGTTTTGTTTGTTTTATCAACTCTTCAAATGTAGACCAATTGTCATAATTGCAGACCTATATATTTAGAAATGCAGATTAAGGTTATAAATGTAAACTTACATCTTTAGGAAGAGTCACAAATGCAAGAGCATACTCCTTTGCACATGGTGGAAGTGTATGATATTTGGCAGGCAAACTTGCTAACTCAGTCACACTCGTAATCTCTTTCTATAAAAATAAATCACAAAAAAATAATTATTCTGCAAGGTTAAAAAACATTAAGAAATTTGCTTCAGTGAGAGTAATAGCTGTATTTTCTGCTTTTAGAGGCTTATATATAAAATATATTTAAATACATTAAAAACTAAGTTATATGATGAAAACTAAACAAAGTAACTGGATCCCATAAACAGATTGAGACTTAATAGCACATTTAAGTCAAGTTTCCTTTCACAATTTTGCCCATAATCAACTGCTGGTGCTAATTTTTGGTGTAAATGCTGGAAGTTTTGAAAACAAATGTCTAGTTTCTAACCAATAAATATCTGTATGTGTGTCAACCCTACCTCAACAATTCAGCGTATATTTAGTTTTTCTAACAAAAATAGTATTGAAAATAAAATCGTGTAGTTTTTTTTTAAAAATTTTTAAACAGCACTTGGATTAAACTAAAAAGTTTACATAAAGTACAAATAATTTAAGATTTATATTAATTTCAAAGTTCAGTAAAAATGCATCATCCTTCATAACTAACTTGGATGATGTAAAAATGATTGATTGTAAAAATGAATGAATTGATGTGATACTTCTAAAAAATGGTGAAACTAAGCTGCAAGTTAGTTGTATTGTATTGTTGATGAATGAAATAAAAAATAAAAATACCATCATTGTTAAGTTTCATTCAGAAGTGATAAAAATTCTTAAAGAATTTTCATACTTACATTGCCATAGTCAATAAACGAAATATGTATCTGATTGCCTTGAACTTTGAGAATTCTAGCTCTGTACCACTGTTCATCATCAGCATATTTAGCAGCACAAAGCTCACCTTTCTTTGGGGTATAAGAGCCAACTAATGGAGGATTCGCAGTTAATTCTTGTCGTAGCTCGGTCATTAATTCCTCAAGTTTTGGGCCTAAATAGAAAAAACTTATAGGTGAAATTACTCTTGAGAGTGAGTACAAAGGAATGTGATTGAAATGAATATTTTTTTTTATATATTTGTTTGAATAATACAATTATATTGTATGGATATTTGTGACAGGTGTTGCACAAATTCAAATTCTTTAAGTTAATGGAAGTTAAGCTAATTAAAGTCATATTTTTGTTGCCACTTTTCTTGCTTTTTTTAATAAAAATAATCTTTTTCTAGATACAAACTGTGTTTCATAAATTTAATTTATCCGATTCTTACTTTTTCAAAAAATTTCAGATAATCATGAAATGTATAATTATAAATCACAATATTCATTTGTGATATAAATATTTAACACAATACTGAAAAAAATTTGAGGTTATCATTTACTTTACTTCCATGGGATTTGAAAAGCATTTAAACAACACTACATGCAATAGCAATATGATAATCCAAGCATATTTGGAAAGAATTCGAGTGAAAATATCAAGAAAGGTTTCCCATGGATAACTCAACACATAATTAAAACTGCATCACACCTACCTTCATCAAAGTGTTGAGCATAAAATATTATATCAGTAGGATCCTCTTTCGGGCCAGTAATTGTTACTTTTTTATAGTTAACAACTCGGTCAGTTTTCTCTTCTTTAGGTTCCAATTCAACAGGTTCATAATTTTCCCACATCTAAAATATTAAATTGAAATGATATAAATTTGATAACTTGCAAAACAATTCAAACTGCAAAAGTTTTTTTCTTTGTTTTAGATTTTTATTTGTTATTTAGAATTGTTTATTTTTCATCTACACTTCTGGGACAACAAGGTGGGAAAAAAAATAATGGTTTTACGCTATAATAGAAACAGAGACAAGGATCTGAAAACCGGTCTAAGCTCAATTAACACGTTAAACAATGCACCTCGGCAGTAAAATAATTGCCACTAGAATGAATTATTTTCAATAAAAAATTTAAATGTACATTAAAAATTAGTCTCATTAGTTTTATAAAACCAACCTGCTCATAAATGAAAAATTACATTTTGGAAGGAAAATATTAGTCATGCAAATATGGTATCGCAGATATGCCAGATGCACAAGGCTAATCCAGAGAGTACATTCAGTTTAGCAAAAAAAAAAATAAGGAAACAATCAAACCTTTATTAACTAGTGAACTACAATATTCAAGGATATTTTTTGGCATAGGTACCACTATTGTTTAGGCATTTATCGTAGCAAGACAAGTGTTTGGATGCCTTCGCCAAAGAACGATGCTGCCAGCGATTGCAACCATTGGGTAACAATGGATCTGACCTTTTTGTCATTCCAGAACTGCTTACCAGTAAGAAAGGACTTCATTTGCTAGAAACGATGAAAGCCACTTGGTGCGAGATCTGGGCAGTAGAGTGGTGGTCAAATACTTCCCATTGCATTTTTGACTCCCAATTGCATTGCAAAATCGGATGATCGGCTGTATTTTGCATGTGGCGGGATGCTCGATGATTTTAAACTCTCACCACACAAGTTGCTTGTTCAGCAGAAAGAACCCACATGCTTGAATTAATGAAAGCAGATATTCAGCAGCGAAAATGGAAAACAGAACTTTCTGAATCACCTTCGTATAACGTTCATGTATAGCAAGATTCAAGTCAATTAATGTAAAATTTACTTAACGAAAATTGATACAACAATGTTAAGTTTTTTTGCTAGTTTTATCCTAAAAAAATTCTTGAGCAATCAATATAATATCATAGATTCTTCATTTCAGAAGAAATTCCAAACAAACTTCTGTTAACATACAAGACCATTGCTTCATACATGTGAGGTTTCCGAACAAAATCCGACAGATTCCAAAGTTTTGTTTCATTTACTTTTACTCATCCATCGTTAGTTTTCTGCAATGTTACAACTTGCATGATTTTCTGCCAAATAGTATGACGGAGTAGTAATCACGATAAAAAATAATTTTTATTGTATATATTGGTTTATCGGTTATCAGATATATTGGTTTTCATAAATAAAATTATAATCAACATAACATTATATCATAAAGTACATTCTAAGGAAAAATAATAATTTTTTGTCTTTACAGAACTATCTTTTCTTTAAGTGTTTTTGGATGGATTTCAGTGTATGGTTGGATCAGAGGTTTAAAAGTTTTTTTTAAAACAAAAATAGCAGTTTTAGTAGAGATTTGAATATATATATTTGCAAAAACTATGGAGATTCAACACAAAAAAAAATAATTTAAAAATGGGAGTGATCAGTTTTTGTTCTCACTATCCTCAACTACTATACATGTATTTACCTTCAGTTTTTTCTTTTGGGCCTCTTCTTGAGCTGTCAACAGTGCTCGATAGTATGGGCTTCTTGAAGCTGTTGGGTGAATCTCAGCATAGCCTTCTCGCACTAATCCTTCTGATAAATTTAAATTATCAATCCATAACCAGCCAATACAACTGCCAGCTTTATCCATAGTCTCAACCTCAATCTGAACCTACAAATAGAAGACATACTTGTTGAAAAGGGAAATGCATACTTGTTATTAATTTTATTTATATATGCGTGTCGAAAGTAACTCAATTGCTATGTAAAATATCGGAGAAAATTTGGTCAACAAATGGAAATAGACGTTTTAAAGGCTTATAATGAAGTTAACACAACTGGAAAAGTTGTAAATTAAAATTTGGACCAAAACAAAAATAACCCAATAAAGTGTTGATTATCTGTTACATAACTGTTTGTCCTTGAAGCATCTTTTGCTAAAACGTTAACTTTTTGGAAATACTAAATTTTTAGAGATTATAACCCCATGGTTCCAATAGTAAGTATAAACAGTTTCATAAAGATCTGTTGATTGCTATAGGCACCAGATTTTTATAAAGAGCTTCAGTTTAATTAAGGCTATCTAGCAGGTAAATGAGGTGGTTTAGTACAGTCCGCTGATCATTCTTATGTTCTTAGACTTATTTCAATTGAGTTTTAAGTATGTTTTAGGACCTATATAAGTAATTGGTGACAAAAAAAATAACTTAAATTACAGTTAAAAAACTAAAATGAATTTATTGGTAATACTAGATAACATACTGTTTCAAAAAGAGGCAAGTAAAAGTTCGAGATGTCAATTCACTTGGAAATAGTCAAATTGGTCATTGGAAACAAAAATATACAGATTTCTCCGAGCATTTTATCCATATTTATATTGATAAATCATAAATAAGAAGCAATGCAGGTCGAATAATTATTTTGACTTTTATATACTGTCTGTTTAGAGTGGAAAGGCGCTAACTTAATTTTGATTGCAAATTACTTTTTGGTATGGTTGGAAATGATAGGAAAGATGTGATTAGTAAAAGCTGCAACTTGATATCAGGAATGAATTTATAATAAATAAGTAAAACACCAAGTTTCATAGTGTGGAGGTGGCCCTTTTCTAGAAAATATTGAACAAATTATTCAAGTACATAGGGTTTGAGCTCCAGTAAAAGGTAGCTTAACCAAAAATAAAATATGAGGCCCCCCCCCCCCCCATATTGCATTATGTGGGAATTTCGCATCCGTGGCGGTTCTGTGCCAAGACGTTTAATGTCAAAGGAGGCTAAAAAGAGATGGGGGAAAGTACTTAGCTAGGAAGTACTTTGGCAACCTTAACTCAGGAAAATTAAAATAAAATGAGTTTTTAGTGTACTTGCCTACAGACAGAATTGAAAATATTCAGTTGAATCCGTATTTAAAATTTCAAAATGAAAATTTGTTTAGTCAGCTGCTGTACAAAAGATCTGAATAATCAAATAATCTCTGACCATTTCACTCGCACGTTACATAAACACTGTGAAATACTAAGAAATTTTTGCTGATTGGCATAACTCCATTCAGAAATGGGTATTGATGGAAAATTTTTTAGTACACTTTTACAGAGTGAAGGAGAATGACAAATCTAGTATATCTCGACATCCCACATTTAATTCAGGGTAGATTTCAATTTGAAGTTGTTATTCTCTGTATAAAATATGGTGCATAGTTTAAGAAGTAATACCGGTAACATTTATTTAATTAGTTGAGTTCATCACCAGGTAACAGGCAATGAATTACATATTAGCTTTTGTCAGTCTTTATTTACATCAAACTAGAGGTGAAGCTAACTATCGGTGAAAATCTTATTCAAATTAGTTGCACAAGAGTGCTTAATATTTTGGTGCTCCCATGGTGTTTATGATTAGACTGATTGCTGCTCAAGTGAATAACTATCTGGAAAATAAATGTTGCACTGCCATTGTAGAGTCATTACATAAGTTGTGGTTGCTTAAAAATGAACTAGCAATAGTAACAAGCAGTTCAGACATCAAGCATTAAAAGACTTAAGATAAAATAAAACTATACCAATAAGAAGAATTTCCAGGATACAAAGCCATTTACATGAGGCTTCCAACAACAAAGAATTCAAAGAGACGTTTATTATTCTTAGGATTCTGCGTAATATTTTTAGGGATAAATGTTAACTCAAAAATAAAGCCAAATCAAGCCCCCAAAAAACAAGGAGAACATGCTAAGTGGTATTTCCCCCACATTCTAAAATAATTCAGTTCACTTTAAAAACTCAGATAGATTAAAGGTAAATGAAAGAAAATCTCACATCATAAAAGAATTCACTCTCCGAGTTTTCATATGCTCTAATTGTTTCAGAGAATTATTTCTGATTAAAAATACCTTATTCTGTATTGGTGTATAGTAGACGTTATTTTTAAACCATAGACAACTCAATTGAGCTTAGAGATGGTCATTACTTTATATCTGTAATATTTTAAAATACATTATCTGTGACACACATTACGATTGCTTTAAAAATAAGATATTTAATTGTAATAAAGAAATGATTTGAAAGTGAGACACATATTTGTAAGTTTTAATCTTGTGATATATAAAATACTAAAATAGATTTTTATAAGTAATAAAAATCAACATTGTATGATTTATCTTTACTATATTTATCATTTTAGATTAGAAAATTGTTGTTTGTATCAGTCAAAAGTTTGATTCTGTTTATGGAACTTTAATGGGATTTTTAACTGTATCATCCACTTTTTGGAAAGTAAAAATTAGTTATAACCATGTCTAACATAATTTAAAAAAAAAAAAAAATCTTAATGTAGTAAATTCATGGTTCGTACACATGAAGGAGATTTCAAGGATGTGTTTTTAACACAAATATATAATATATAAATTTTTTAAAATTTTTATCAGCAAACGGTGCATGTTCAAATCGAATGAAGAGAAAATTATAAGTTTACAATAGAAGAAAAAATCTTTGAATACATCAGAAGCAGTGTCCCTTCAAAACAAGTAAAGTAGGTAGCACTCATTTGGTTATTACGCCAATTTCAGGTGTGAATATCCATTGACTTTTTCTTGTTTTATCATATTGAGACTTGTATCAAATAATAATATAAAATTCTTATATTAAACTGCTTTTTAATACACTTTAAAAGGCTTGATTCCAAATAATGCATATTATGTAGTTTTTTTCTCCACAGGAAAATATTGATGCAAACGTGCTATTTATTGGCGAACAGGCGATGAAATAATTTATCAATGTTTTCATTTGAATTTATAAGAGCAGTGACTTTTTATGTTTTTCAATGTCATAATATTTCACCATCTAAAACTTTGCTTTAGTGCATGCACCTCCATCGTGCTTACTAATGATAATATTGATAAAGACTTGATTTTTGCGGACAATATTTGATTTTGGGGCATCTTATCAATGCTCATCAAACTACTTCTTACAGAATCTAAATCCATGCGCTTTTTGCTCTTTGTATGGCTTTTTAAAGTACTTTCAGAGTGGCTACAGGATTTGAGAAATAAAATTCCATGACATTTCCTCAATTTTAAAAAAAATCATTTAAAAATTTTGATGTGCATATCTGCCGACATTATCGTTAAAAAATCAAAAAAGAAAATAATGGCTAATTTAAAAGTATATAAATTTATAAGAATAGATAATTCTAAATAGTCAAAGTATAATTGCACCAAAATATAAATGTACAGTAAAAATCACAACAAGCATCATTAAAGCATGAAAAAGAATGGAAAACATTAAAAAATATAAAATTTACATTAAACAATTCACAAACTACACCCATACTTGCTAACTTCAAGGAAAAACAAAGCTAGTACAATACTTTTGTTTTTAATTTAAAAAATAACACAAATTAAACATGTTATTTTCTTTAATATATGTCACAGACTGCATCCTGTTCATAGCATAAATTTAAAACACTATTTTAAATATTTACTAAACTTGGGCATGCATGAGCATGAAATTTAAATAATCAGCATTTTGCTATTCAGTCACAAATTTAACTAGGTACATATCTTTCATGAAAAATAATGTCTTTCGGATTTTGAAGTTGACAAAAGATAAACATATATTGTATGAAAGAAAAGGCCTGAAATTAACAATTTTTATAAAATAAATTTACTCTTAGATGTACAGAAATAAAATTTTGTTCAATAAAAATATTATCTTAAACCACAAAAGTACACATTAAAGTATTAAATTAGGCAAAAAAATCATTTTCATAAAACACAACCAGCACAGGGTTCATATTTTTTTGGCGGAAAGAAAATGCACTTTTTCAAAAAATTCCATGGCCATTACCATTTAACTGAATGTATGCTGTAGCACATTCATATTTTTTTGAGGGGGGGGGGGGGGGTGAGAGGATGTTTCTATACTTTATTTGATTTATATTAAATAAAAACATAATAAAAGACAAAATGAAAGTTAAAAACAAATAATAACATGCAGGATTTAAGCTTTCTCGCTTATGGATGCCGATATTTTTTTTAACAATAAGGCTTTCAGTGACACCGCTTCTATGTTATAGGATAGCTAGAAATCTAGCAGAAGAAATACAACATAAATAATAAGTAAATAATTAGGGTTCTGTTAACAAAAAATGCAAGGCAAGAAGGAAAATAATCATGTCAGTAAAGAACACAGTCAGATTGAAGTTTGAGGATTTTTTAACAATAAGGCGCAGGCGGTCAAGTTTCCAAGTTATATGATAACCAAAAATCTATCAGAAATAATACATAAATAACTGTTCAAGGCATAACAATGATCTCTCATAGTAAAAAAAAAAGTTAAATATCAACAGGCTGTTGTGGGTGGAAAGGAGGGATTGACCAGTTTGGCTCAGCTGTTGAGAATAGAAGGAAGTCAGAATCGTACTCCCAAATCAGCCAACTAGCCAGATATAAAGGGCTTTTACGAAGGTCGAAAATTCACATGAAAAAACCTTTGTTCAAAGAGCTGATGATGCAGCATCTGCGATAAGGGAAACTCAAAAATTTCAAAATTCCCTGAATTCCCAGTTCTGTCACCACCCTGATTTTTGTATCCATTGACGCTTTGCTGAAATATTTGGCACAGAAAGTACATGGTGCAAAATGCGAATCTAACATGTAGGCTTGAAACCATGTCCAGGAATTATATCCTTCTAATTAGCTTGAATTGTAACTCAATTTACTGCCATTTTTAAACAGTGTGTAAAAGCAAATACGAAATCACATGATTTGATAGGTGCACCGCGGTGTATGCATCGAAGAAGGAAAATGAACTAGTGAAAGGAATGACTCAATTTTGTATGTTCTCGCTTTCTGGTTACTGATTGATTTAACTAAATTCAAAGGATTTTACTCATTTTGTTAATCATTACTTTTAAAGAGTATTTTTTAGAAAATATAATAAAATTCAAGTACTCATAAATATATTAAAAAAAAATTCAAGGTTTTTAAGCACTTGAAAATGAAAGTTTTTTTTTCGAGCACTTTTCAAGTTTTTTTTAAAAACATACAAACATGTAAATTATACTAAAAAGGACAAAATTAATAAAAAAAATCAAAGGACTCGTTAAATTAATTTTTTTTTTTATATGTGTGGACGGTCGATACAAACAGTACGCTAGTATACACAAAAATATCTCTAAAAACACCAAATTTTGTTGTATGAATATTATATTCCATTATTTGTTAAATTGTATCAATATTTTGTATCTACCTTTTTTATTTAAGGGAATAAAAATTTATGACTAGTTTTGTACATTTTTGAAAATTCTGTGTTCATTTTTATCCCAATGTGGCAGGGGTTAATATTAACTTATTACAATAAAACTTAATACATTGTCAAAATTGGTCAAAAGAAAATTTTTTTGTGTGTGCAATCGAATCCAAAGAAATTTTGTTTTTTCAAAATTTAAATTTTTTTTATCTTTTTACAACTTCAGGCTCGTTGTAGCACGTGTTAATATTAATTTATCGGAATGAAATTTGGCACAGTCAAAATATGTCAAAAGGAAAAAAGAGGCGGTGAGAGTTGAAATCGGATGAAATTTCATTTTTGACCCTATATAAGAATCTCCCTAGTTTATATGTATTATTTTTTTAAGTATGACTTAATAAACAATAGTTTCTTTTAAATCTTGTTATCACTCATCGATCCAGACCAGGATTATGAAGGAAATATTTCTAAAGTCGGTAATAATCGGTAGTAGTGCTGATTTTGAGGCTGTGATAATCAGACTTCAACAGGAGAAATTATTTTATTAGCAATTGCACATATTATGATGTACTTATATGAAGAGAGGCATTGCAAAGAAAAAAACTTTTATGAAATAACTACCAGACTTAAACTTACTTCTCTTTGTAAGCATAAATCTTTTGTGTATGCCAATGCTTCATCACCATGTGGGTCACCAGGAATCGAACCACTGGGAGTTTCTCGAGAAGCTCGTGCACAAGTAATACCTTAAAGAAATTTTAACGATTCTAATCACATGCATTCAGTTGAATATATTACACAATAAGCAATAAGAAACAAATATGTAACCTCCTAGAAGAAATGTCAACAGATAATTTTGCCTTGGCAAAAACAGTCGCAGTCGAGATCCATTGGCCACAAATTCAACAACAGCTTCCATCTTGCCACCTCTTTGTATAATTGGAAAATATTGCTTTGAAAGTTTCAAATCCTAAAGAGAAAATGGGACAATCATGAAAATTGATTGGAAATAAATTATTCATCTATATTTAAAGAAGTTTAATCTTTAGTTATAGAATTGTTTGAGAAAACCATACTGATATGAAGGTTTAAAAAAAACAAAAAAAAAACACTAGTTTTATATATAAACTCATATATAAAACAACCTTTGCTAATAAAATAATATCCAAAAATGCTTTAATACATATTTAATATTGAATAATTTTTAAATTGAAAACAAAAAATCAGGAATACAACCTGTAATATTTTTAGTTACAGCCCAAAGGCTGCTTTTTAATTCTGTCAATTTTAACTTTTCAGTGGACATTATTTAATTCAGCATTAGACAGTCTCCAACTTTGGTGCAAATTGGACAGCAAGTTTGTAAGAAATTTAATTCTGAAATAAAATCCTTTTATTTTCAGATACTTATTTTTTCTATCTTTTACAACTCCTCAGTTAACAGGATTCCCACTGAAATCATTGATTGAAAATCAATGACTTTTAAGGACCTTTGAAAATTTGTTTTTATAAATCAGGTCTAATATGTCACTTTACAGCTGCTTTGCCTAGAGCGTTAATATACAAATCTTTCATGCACATTTTGCTTTTTTCCTCATGAAAAGATTTTGATGATGGTCTGATTATTTGGCACGCAAAACATAAACACTAATATCACATGCTTGTCTCACAGAGTACAGGGTATAACTAAAATCCTTCGACTCTCTACCAATCAGATATTACAAACCAAACAATGTATAAGTTGATGCATGCTCAATAAATACACAAAACAAATTTGGTACGGTGCGAACAAGTGACAAAACAAAAATTTAGGACTTTTAAGGATCTACAAGCATTTTCAAGTACTTTTATAAGGCCTGGAAAACCCGTTAAAATTATTAAGCACTTTTAATGATTGTGGGAACCCTGGTTAATGCTTTTTAAAGTAATTTACCTAGTATTCATTAATATTATAAAATACAAACATGGTACAACTGCAGAGCAAAAAAAACAAACAACGAACTTCATGCAAATGTAATGAAAATTTGCAAAAATCACATTTAAAAAAAAAATTCAGAAGTAAAACATATTTAAACAAGTTTCAAATGGCAATGTCCTCAATGTGGTTGGTTGTTTAGTACACAGGGATGAGTTTGGTAAAAAATCAAAAAGCTGAAAACTAAACTCCTAACGTTTTATGCGTAAAACACATTTTTAAGCTATACTTTAAAAAATTGTGGTTTTCCATGTGTGTTTATAACACCGCATCTTCTGTCTGTCCGTGAGAAAAATGGTTCAAAATAGAGGCACCTAGATGTAGGGATTGTGCTGTCATCAGGCATGGTATAGCTTCAAAAAAAAAAAAAAAACCACTTTAAAAGCGATGGAATCCGGCAAAAACTTCAAATTTTCAACAAGTCAAACAACTTTAAGCAACTATACCATATTGATAAACAGGTCGAATATAATTAAACCCAGTTTTCTAAATTTTCAAGTTATATTTTCAGTACTAAAATCTTTACATTTAAATTTTTATTCCTACCGTTCAGCTTGTTCAATAAAATAAAAGGCAACAAACAATTTTACACATACAATTGCAGTTAAAATAAAAACTTTAAACACATCATTTTTTAATTGGGACTAATTTTCAGAATATTTTTGTATCATTTTTATACAAAATGATAAATTTTTTTTAGTATAGATTCACATGAAACGGCGAAATCGATCCTTAAACAGACACTATTCACGGATATAGCGGCTATCACATTTACGGAAGTCTAAGCGAATGGCTACAAACCCGTGATGAAAATCTCGGTAATAGCCGGTATTGTATCAAAGTAAACCTCGGCAAAAATGACCATCACTCTAACGAAAGCAATAGCGCTTGCAATACCTGCGAAAATCTAAATATCAGCCGAAATTAAAATCACAACAACGTGCGTATCGGCGATAGCGTCCACGATATCTGCACAAATTTCGGTAATATCGGATATTATCAAAGTACGGCATTCAATGAAAAAGCAACTCTTACGCCAACTGAAATATCAAAGTTAGAACCCAATATACCGGAGTAACTCTCAACAATAACGCTATTGTATGGGCGTAACACTCGACGAAAATTACCATTGCAGAATCTCGGCGATAGCGCAATTCCTCATGGTAATATCAACATTCTTTTGGTAACATCGGTGCAAATCTCAGATTTTACAACAGGGTGGAACACTCAACGAAAATGTCTATCATATAAACGTAAATATCAGCGTTAGCGCCGAATATATCGGAACAATTCTCAGCAATAATGCTGTTATATCGGCGTAATACTCCGGGAAAATGGTCACCACAGCAACCTAAATCAGTGATAACGCACGTCCTAGCCACACAAATTTCGGCAGTAGCGGACATTACATCGGCGTAATGCTTAACGAAAACAAGCAACACATACTAACGTAAATAAACGATAGTTCGTGGATGTCGGACTTGGAAGCAAGCGCATTATTAGTATACGTTAATCGCGTGAAATCGTAAGAAGGAATTTACATTTTGAGCAGAAAAATAAAATGACACAAAAGGTTCAAATTTCGGAGCAGTTGGAAGTATACAAAATGCGAGTTTGAGCGCCAATCTGACTAAAAAAAGTGCATTTCATTGGATTTTTGTACTTGGAGCAGGAATAAGGTAGGAATGTGATGCGACGACCCTTGAGCAATAGGTTTCCAGATCTTTCGGAAGTGAAGCTGCTTCGCGGTTCAGCCTTAGAAAAAAAGTTATTTTTCCGTGTTATAGAAAAAGCGGGAAAACACTGATTTTTTGCAGGAATTAGAAAAGCGGAACTTTCTTTGAAAAAGCGGAATTCTTCTTTTTCTAAAAAATTAAAAAAGCGGAATTCCGCCACATGGCGGAAGAAACTCATCCCTGAGTACACTCAACGACCTATTTTTATGCACAATGACAGCTAATCAGACCGGGACCTACAGCTCAATGTGTATTCTGAACTACAAAGAACATCCATGCCTAATACGGGATTTGAGCTCTGCATCTTTGGCATGCAAGGTCAGAGCAATAACCACACAGCCATGAGGTGGGCTGTCTTCAATGTGAAGAAATGCTAATATAATAATGTATAATTTAATGTTATAGAACTGCTTGGATGAGTAGAGAAAATTGTTAATTTAATATCTAGAATAAACATTATTGAATTTTATGATATATTTGAGTCCTCCTTAAGATCATTAGCGTAATTTGGAATAAATCAGATAAGCAAGTAGTAATGCTTTTTTTTTTGTAGAATCTTGCATATGGGTTTCAACTACAATCAAACTCTGTTAACGCGAAGTAAAAGCAGTTCTCTGTACTTAAAACTTAAACGTTAATTTATTCATTTAACATGAAATTCGGTAAACATAAACAATATCAGCGGCTGAATCGACTTTGCGTTAACAGGGTTTGACAGTAGTATACTTTATGAGTATACATTTAACATGGAGAGTTATTTACCCCAGATAAATCTACAATGCGAAGAGAGGGAGTTTCCTTTTTACTATGCAACCCTTTTCCTGTTTTAATAGCTTTTGTTTCAGCTGACAGAAGCTCATCATAGTGTGCAGACCTTTGGTCATCATCAGCCCTATATCTAATAACTGTTGCCAGACCTTTACTAACAAGAGCTTCAGCTACATTGCTGAAAATCAACAATAAAAATAAATACAACATTTGTAAATAATTGAATTTCATTCTGTATAAACAAAGAGCACAAAATTCAGTAAACTTACATTCCTCCAATAGACACAGTGCAGCAAATTTTTTCTGGGAAACTCAAGTTTGCAGGCTGTTTATAATCTACAACAACATTAACTTTTTTCCCTATTAGCTTCTTCCTAAGAAATTCTCTTGCTTCAAACATATAAGGTACATCATATAATGGACGGCTGCGTTTTCCAGTATCTTGACTATTTTCTGGCATTCTAGGTGAAAAGGGAAGTTGGTTTAAAAATTTAATAATTTTATTTCTTACCAACAGCAAAGGCTGATTATTCAGAATTGCAGGGAATAGGGAATACCTCATAACAGGATAATCTAGTTATTTGAAACATGAAATTTTTTATTTAAGAACTATTTTAGTGAAATTATTTTAAGGATAATGTAAAATGTTGAAATTATCATAATCAAAACAATTAATACTTTTCAATAATTTTTTTCTTAAAAAATCCACAAAAAGAAAAATTATCTCCATAAAATAATTTTGGTGTTAACTTTTGCTAAAATTTAATGGCTGAAAGTCATTTAGAATTGCTTTTTACAATGCTGTCAACTGCAGACAGAACTCTCGGATCATGATCAGTCAATGGCAAGAGACAAAGAGGACATTCCATAGAACAGAGACAACGAAGACATTTTCACGGATTGAATGAGCTAATTTGCAAAGACCAGTCGACATATTAAAAGAATTATAGCATTGTATCATGTTTTCAAATTGATTGTAAATGCTCCAAAGCATGAAAAAAATAGTTTTACATTCTTATGATGCAAAATTATACTTAATAAAAAATAAAAAGGTTTTAGAGCGGCCCTTGTATGGTGGCAACCCTGTAACTGGCTGGTTGTTTATCATTCGTAAAAAATGGAAATGGTCTAAGTCATTGTATCCCTACACACACAAAATATAACACGATTGGGATAATACATTTTTTGGGCTAGTTGAGTGCAAACAATAAAACAATTACTGTATCTTTAAAATAGAGATTCTTAAATATCAGGTTACTTTTAATCACAAGATAAAAGGAATAAAGTTTAATTTTCTTATAAAAATATGCTTAACAAAACATTCACTACTAACCTCATTTTTTAAAATCTATTGGAGTTAAATATATTACCTCTGGAATAAGAGCAGTACATTAAAAATATATGCAGGAATACACAAATAAAATTTACACAATTCAAAAGAAAACTCTGCTTTTGAAACTGATCAAGTCTAACAACATACCTAGGAGGCCTTATGCTAGCAAGAAATATTTTTTTGGAAGACCCATCAGCTAGCTTTATAATCATGGCATCAGCATTTATCACTTCTACAACCTTCCCTTGAAATTCACGTTCTTTGGCATCAATAACAGGTCCACTGGGTGCATAATCCTTCCAAATTCTAAGACGTTTTTCTTTAGCTGATCTGTAAGAAAATAAGTTAATTGTATGAGGTGAATGAGAACTACAAAAAGCAACAATGAAGAGCCTAGAAAAATAACTAACTTTTCAGCAGCTCTAAGTTTTTCAAGGCCTGATGTAACACACTGAAGACTCCAATCAACACATTTGGCTAATCCCTCATTTAATAACAGCTCTGTTATATTTCCATTCTAAAAGAAATAACAATATAGAATGACATAATTATCTGAGTTAATACAAATTAAAATTTTCACATACATATTTAAAAAAATCGTGCAAGGAATTGGATATTACTTTTAAAAAAAGGTGAAATTTTTTAACTATAAAATTTACTTTATCCTATTTGCTATATATGAATTGGTTTGGTAAATTGACCTTTTAGAGGAGTAATTGAGGTGCAATTTCATAGCTATAACGGTTTTCTTAACTGAAGTTCATTTTAATTTGTCTTTTAAACTTTGAAATTCATAAGTCACAACTTTTTCAAAATTCCCTAAAACTTAACGGTTTTTTCTTCCATGTTGTTCAAAATCCTGTACATAGTTTGAAGCTGGCAGTCAGATAATGTATGCACTTGTATGAGTCTTTATGTATTAAGCTTTATAGTGACTTGCTTAAAATGGATGTCCAAAAATAAAGCTTAGAAGTATTTCTGGTCAGGATTCATAAAATAAGCTAATTAAGACAAATACATTATATCAAGAGATTGCTCAGTGTTGGCTTTGACTAGAGTTCTAAAACTATAGTATCAATAACAAATAATCTGAAGTAACATTGCATCCTATTTAAAGTAAACTTTATGCACGTATGAATTAGTTTTATTTAGAATAGATTAATCAAAGTAGTAATCTGTTTTACTTTTTACAACATAGTGTATTGACAGTTGAAAATGGATCCATCCAGAGTATACACAATACACTGGGGTGATGCAAATGAATATAATAGGAAAAATACATGAAAATGACTATCAAAATAAGTGGTATGTACATGGTTTTTATGATTTAGTTTTCTGGAGCCTGTAGTTATCAATAGCTGTCAAAATTTTGAATACTACTGATACACTAAAGAAAAAATAAATTTAACTTCAAACTTTTGCCACATGTGGCATATTAAAAAACTTGCATGGAAGTTAGCTTTACAAGCTGAATCTGATTTTGGGAAAATTATACATGAAGTGTTAGATAAAAAAGTTAATTGTTTTGAATGTTTGTTCTTTCTATAATTATCTTAGAAGAGTCATCTGCAAAAGTTTGAACTACTATATATTTCATTATTTTTATTATTTAAAATAATTTTTTAATCATTTAGAGATCTACATGATTTCAATAACATGCATAAAACTTTTTATGAACATTTATTGATTACTACAGGCTTCTGATAATTAAAAACAAGATAACTATTTATGAATAACTCTTACAATTGATTTTCAACCAATAAGCTTTTCATAAAATTACTGACCAAGGGATAAACTGCAGATAAGTATGGTGTATTATTTTCCATTGGCCAACCATTTTTCTTACAGAGCTGCCACTGACTGTAAGCTTTGAAAATAGTTGCTTTAGTAGCCTCAGATGCTAAAAATAGTAGCCAAAATAGTAGTCTCACACATTGAAAATCGTAGTCTCACACATTGAAAATAGTAGTCTCAGGTGTTGAAAATAGTAGACTCACTTTTCATAACTTTTAATAAGATCGGAATAAAACTGTTGATTTACATAAAACACGAAAACCCAGAAACACTCTTCTTTCGATTCAAAATAGTGTCTAAAACTTTACATCCCATACGGTAAAAGGCATGTGTCTTGGGTTGGTTGTTTTCAGATTGTCTGGCGCCGTCAGCAACACAAGGGCTATAATGCGCCGAAACATTCGTCATTAGACAAGCCAACATACATTTACAAACACCCATGCCTTATACGGGACTCGAACCCGCAACCTCGCGGTCTAGAAGCTAGCACGCTAACCCCTATACCCTTTGATCGGCACATGTGTCTTGGGGGAGTTGCTATCATATTTATATACTGCGATGGAAGTTTGCAACTTAACCTTACTCCCAGACAGCGCCTAAGCAAAAAAAAAGCTAAATTTCACGCAAAAGCGACGGTAAAAATCGACTGGCAAAACGAGATAACTTTTTTTAAATTTCCGAAGTCAAACAATTTTTTTCAGAAAAACAAGTATCATGTTTAAACAATTATACTATATATTGGCAAAAACAATCGAATTTCCTTAAGGCCAGTTTTCATTTTGCTTATGAATGCCTACAGATGATTTATTGCACATCTATAACACAGTGCTGTAAAGGGTTAATAAAAACGAAAAAATATGATGGAATCAATTTGAAATATTAAGGAATTTAAGGTTCCAATATATTCTATTGACAAAAAATACAAGACAAGAAGAAAAATAATCATGTCTGTAAAGGATGCAGTTAGATTAAGTTGGAAGATTTTTTTTAAACAATAAATCTACTGGTGTTCGTGCTTCTAAATAATAGGATTACTAAAAATCTAATAGAGAAATAATACGTAAATAATTGGGGTTCTAACATATTCTCTTGACAAAAAACGCAAGGCAAGAAGAAAAAAATCATGTCGGTAAAAGATGTAGACAGATTGAAGTTTGAAGATTTTTTTTAACAATAAGACGCCGGTGGAAGCAAAGTTATAGGATAACCAAAAATCTAACAGAAATAATGTGTAAGTAATTGTTCTAAGCATAACAATGATTTCAGAAAGAAAAGAAAAGGAGAGGGAAAAAACAAAGCAGTACATGAACATGTGGTTGTGGGCCGAGGAGGCTGCTGAGAGTATAAAAAGTTCGGAAACTTCGTACACCCAAATCGGCCAACTATAAAAACTATATATAGATCGTGTGACGCGATTCGGGATAGATGTCCGTACCCGCACGGGGTACGCGAGAAGGGAAACTCGAAAATTTCAAAATTCCCTGATCAAAGAGTAATTTTACGAAATTCCTTGCTATTTCCCCGAATTCCCGATTCTGTCACCACCCTATTTAAGCTACATTCAAAGTAATGAAATAAATTGCTTAAAAATTTAAATTATTTAATTTTTCATAAGTTTAGCTACAACACTGAAATTCTAATCATTCTGCATTGATTGACCTACACGGTGAAATCGTTCATCACACCGGCACAAATCTCGGACATAACGTCTAATAGCCTTAATACTGTTCATACTGATGGCACTTTCTTCCGGCGTTCAGGGCAAATTCCACAAATTCATTTTTTTTTGTGGAGTAAATAAAGCGAAATAATTTGATATTTGAGAATATAATTTTGTATGCAATTGTCCTTGCATGACGAAAGATAAAACATTGGAACCTAACAGGTAGGCTAAAATGACCGCGGTTGCCGTCAAAAACAAAGAGGCTACTCTCGTCGGACTAAGTGACCAATCTACCCGCGAATATGAACAACTATTTCGGTAGTGTTCGCTCTCCCGCCCCCTTTAAAAAAAAATCACCATTTTGACAAAATTGTTAGTAAAGTACCCGAGTGCCGATTTCCCCCCCCGTCCTACTATCGGATAGTATCCAATTTCTAAAAAAAATAGTCGCCTGAGCCCAAAAATAGTTGAAGGTTTTGTTCAAAATAGTCGTTTTGGGCCCTTTTTTAATTGAAATAGTTGCCATAGTCGCCTGGTCACCAAAATAGTAGCTTTAGTAGCCTTTTTAGTCGCCTGTGGCAGCCCTGTTCTTATTAAGTATTTCATAAAATTTAATTCAATTGTATACATATTGCTGAAAAGATGTATTGGCAGTAGATTCAAGCAGGGAATAAATTATTGTAGTATTAATTTCTTAAAAAGAATAACTTTTTGATAAAACTTTTTACTTCATTTCAGGGTGGCTACAGAATTTGAGAAACAAAATTCAACAATTTCCAGAAAATTCTTTTAAAAATTCCCTGATGTGCATTTCTGCCGACATTAAAGTTAAAAAAAAAAAAAAAAAACGAAAAATATAAAAATTGCAATTTAAAATATATAAATTTAATAAGTAAATAAAATTCTAAATATTCAAAGTATAATTGCATCAATATATAAATTTAGACTAAATAGAAAAACAAGCATCTTTAGAGCATGAAAAACAATGGAAAATATTAGTTAAAAAATACAAAATTCCCATTAAACAATTCACAACTACAACGCGAACTTCAAGGAAAAACAAAGCTAGTACAATATTTTTTAATTTCAAAAATGACACAAATAAAACATGTTATTTTCTTTATATATGTCATAGGTTGTATCCTGTTCATAGCATAAATTTAAAACGCTGTGCTAAATATTTACTAAACTTGGGCATGCAAGAGCATGAAACTTAAAAAATCAACATTTTCACTAGGTGCATATCTTTCATGAAATATGTCTTTTGGATTTTGTAGTTGACAAAAGATAAACAACATATATTGTACAAAAGAAAAGGCCTGAAATTAACAGCTTCTAATAAAATTAATTGCTCATAGATGTTCAAAATTTTATTTCTATGCAATAAGAATATTATCTTAAACCACAAAACTGAAAACTACATATTAAATGTGGCAAAAAATGGTTTTCATGATAAGCACAGTGTTCATATTTAGAAAAAATAAATAAAAAATAAAATGCAAGGACTTCTTAAAATAAAATTCCATGACCTTTTAACCGAACGTATGCAGTAGAGCATTGATTTTTTTAAGGAGGATATTTCAGTTCATTTGATTTATACTAAAAATATAAATTAAATTCACATATTACTTTCAGTAAAACTTATTTTAAAAATAAAATGTCAAAATGAAAATATATATATACATAAAAAAATCAAGCACAGGATCTAAACTTTCTCACTTACAGATATACATTTCACGTCTATAGATTTGTTATAACATAGCACTGTAAAGGGGTAATAAAAACAAAAAAAATCTGATGGAATCAATTTTAAATATTGAGGAATTTAGGGTTCTAATATATTCTGTTGACAAAAAGCACAATGCAAGAAGAAAAATAATCAAGTCCGTAAAGGATGCAGTCAGACTGAAGTTGGGGGATTTTTTAACACTAAGGCTTCTGGTGGCAGAGCTTCTAAGTTATAGGATAACTAAAAATGTAACACAAATAATATGTCAATAATTAGATTTCTAATATATTCTGTTGACATAAAACACTAGGTAAGAAGAAAAATAATTATGTTTGTAAAGTATGCAGTCAGATTGAAATTTGAGGATTTGTTTTAAAAATAATGTGCTGGCATTCGTGATTCTAAGTTAGAGGATAACCAAAAATCAAACAGAAATATTACGCAAATAATTGTTCCAGGGATAACAATGATCCCAGATAGTAAAAAAATAAAAGGCAGAACATCAACAGGCGGGAGGGAGGGGATTAGCCGGTTAAGCTTAGTTGCTGAGAATAGAAAAAGATTGGAATCGTAGTACGCCCAAACCAGCCAATTAGCCAGATATTGAGGGGCTTTTACAAAAGCACATGAATTTATTTTTCAATGGCGCAGTGGGAATGTGAGAATGGAAAACAATGAAAAATTCCCTGACATTTCCAGAAGAGTGAAATTCCTCAACATTTCCCTGAATTCCAGGTTCTGTAGCCATCCTGCATTTAAATAAATACAATTTTATTTTAACCAACATTAAGAATGCTTTCGGTAAAATAAATAAAATTAATTTCACTATTCTTATGGGCAAAAAAAGTAAACACTTAATTTCTCAAGCTTCTTATCTTAAACTTACAGGGTGAAGAACAGTACCAAGGAAATTTTTATTAGATACACTTTCTAATAAAACTTCTACATCTCGTTGTAACAATCGGCACTCTGTGAAAAACTTGGCTTCTTCTGCAAAAGGTTCTTTTGATTGGTCATCACCAGTGAATCCATTACACTGAAAAAGCAAGTCGTGTTTATGTATATTAAAGAGAACTTTTAAACTCGAATATAACTTTCCTAAAAAATGCTATTAATCTTGAATTTATTTTATATTTCACTAAGCAATAAACAGAAGAGTTTTGCAACAATAGAACATAATGGTTTGTGTTTATGAGTGATTAAAAGATTGGAAATTTGTTTTTCTCAATACTTTCTTTATTTAAAGCTTTAATTTATAGTAGCAGGTGATTGTCAATAGTTTAAAAGATGAATAACTTCATACTGCAATCATTCAACTTCCATATTAAAAAGTTTTTTTTACATATAACTTATTCAACTATACATCTATTTTTTGCTTCAAATTTTACTCACTTATAGAGATAGCGAACATCAGCAACTGTTTGCAAAACTCAAACAATTTGTAGATGCATAAAAAAATTCATTTTTTGAAAACTTAATTTTACTTAACTTAAAAACTTGGTTGAAAATTTTAAGATTGATTCATCCCAAAATAAATGGATACATATAGAAATAATTTTTCTATTTGTTTCTTCAAGTATTTTTAATTTCCTTTTTTTCTTTCTCTTTTTAAATTTAATTAAAGATATACAGTGCGTTTGGAATAATAGGTCCATCTATGTTTTTTGAATATTTTCAACAGTAATAGAAATTACTCTTAGCATCAATTATTATTTTGAATTTTTCCTTGTAATTGTCATTTTAAACTAAGCAAACAATAGACATTATCCAGAAGTGGTATTTTCAGTGTGTTTTGAAATTATTTATAGGTCCATCTTTATATTTATTGATGCAGATAGGTTCAGAAACCTAAACTATGCTCTTTAACTTGACAATTCACTTTGCAAAGTTTGCTACTGTGAGTTAATTTTTGCGAATCTCATACTTAATGAAATGGATCGTAATCGCTTTTACAGACACATTGGCTAAAATACATGTAGAAAATACAATAAAAGAATTAAAAGACATTTAAATAAGTAAGGTTTGCAATCTAAAAAACATTCTATATGGGGTGCAACTTTTGTCGGTTTTCAAGAGGTTTTCCATTGACCATAAGTGTTACTAGGCAGCAAAACGTTAATTATATTATGTGAACTATTTTTAAAGTCTGGCAAATTTACGGCTTGATTTTCCATATTATTTGAGAGCAAGAATTATGCCTCTCTTTATTAATGACAAACTTCAATAACGATTCATTTTATTAAATAACTCCCGAGTTGAAAGAAAACTCACAATCCAGTTTTGAGTCATGTAGTGAACTGTCAAGGTCATTCAATAATGAGATTTATGCAAATTTTTGGTAAATTAACCAATTAGCATTAAGAAATAAAATGCGGATCTACCATTTCGAAATGTTTTAAAACGTACTAAAATTATGAATGAAAACTGTTGCATATTATTTATTAAATTATTTGCTTATTTTGTACCTGAATAGTCTGAGGGGAAAATTTAAAATGGTTGAGGCGAAAACAGTTAAACTACTTTTAATTAACAGTCACAAATATTTGAAAAATCTAGTGGACCTATAATTTTGTAGCGCACTGTACCTATATAAAATTCATTGTTAGAACGTACCAAATTTTATTAGCCCAGCGCAGTATTTTACACTTGTCAATTTTGTGTGGTTTGGGTATGGGGGCGAGACACTCCAAACAATATTCTTAGGAAGTATTTTTTTCTAAGATGCAATTTTTTTTATAGTGTATTGAGGACTAAATCAACGTTAATTTTAGTTTATATGTGCGGCCTGCAAGCAAACTTTTTTACTCCAGTATTTCTCAGGTAGCAGCACACACGATTGTCACTCCAGTTTGGCAAACATGGCCATTTTCATCTACCTGTTGGTACCTATCTTATACATCTTTCACAGCTAAATAGCACATACTGTTATCCTTAAAAATATAACATTTTCCCACTGTTACTTGTCATTCACTGATAATAATGAATTTGTGAAATTTGCTGTGAATGTCAGAAGAAAATGCTACAAGCATGCAGTTTTGTTTAATCTGTTCTTTTATGATTGAAAACTTTTTCTGCATAAAAATACTGAGTGAAATTTACTTTTGGGATGCTTTGTTTTTGCTTTGGTTATGCGAGGAAATTTAGGACTGACATTACCTACATCGCGTAGCGTTTATTGCTTGATAAAATTGTAACTCGTGTTAGATTTAAAGATGTAAATATTAGATCGCTCGCATAATTGTTTGTTAGTTTTTTTTTATACTTTAGCTAGTGGTAACGAACATGAGTTTAGTAGTAAATAAAGAGGGAAGTTTTACTGACGTTCTAAAATTATTTTAAGTAAATAAGATTTAATGAAGAGACTAAATGTGGTATGTTTATGTCATATCTAAAATTCATTCGTTTGATAAAAAAAAAGTTACCAAACACAGCCAAGGTCATCAAACATTGTGTTAGTATTCAAATACCAATTTGTGTATCAGTAAAGAATATTAAAATTTTACTTCTATTTAGAATAGGAACTAGGTGTATCAATTGTTTCAAAATGCACTATAAATTAAATATCAGTTGTAAAACATACAACTATAATCAAATTGCAAAATGTGTAAGTGAAAACTTACTCTAATTCCTGAAAGCATTAGTTTAATATAATAATACTCTGGAAAGTCACTGGAGTGTAAAAGGACACGGAGAGTGCTGCCATCTACAACATGTTCCACAATAGCTTTGATAGGCTTTTGATGCAAAGAATCTTTGAAATGCGTGGGATTATCAATATTCCATCTGATATCTCTAACATGTTCAGAAGGATTAGGTCCATGTTTTCCTTTACCAGCTGCACTTGCCTTATCATCTAATTCGACAAGTTTTTGAATAAACCTAATACAAGAGAAAAAATTCAAATCAATGCAAAATAAAAAGTATATGTCAATGTCTTTAAAACACAGATATGCTAGGATTACAGTAGAGATTCCAAATAATGTTTTTTCTGCTGCCTTTTAGAAAATATCTAAATAACAATAAAATATATTTTACAAGACACTTAAAAGAATTTCACAAAAAAAAAAATATGTACTATACTTACAACTAAAAATTAGTCAAAATTGTGAACTGTTTGCCAAATACAATAATAATTACTGGCTGTTGAATACTAAATACCTATTAAACCTAAACAGAATTAATTAAGAGTATTCAATACGAATAGCATGCAGTAAATTTGCAAAGCATTTGGAATATTGAATCTGGTAAATTGAGAAAACACTAGACTAAGGACAATATTTTGACAAACCTGACAGTAGTGATTACATTCCGCTAGCATTGAAATCTTTAAATTGGTATAGTTAAGAAATAATCTCTTCGCATTATGAAGGCACTAATTCAGTTTGGAAATACAAGAAAATCTTTGAGTTCATAATAATAAATTAGAATGTCAAACACTTTAATAATTCATTAATAGTGATATAAATTTTAATACAACAAATTTATTCAAAGTAAACCAAAGTTTTTGCTTTTTAATAATGAAGCAAAATAAATTGGAATTGGTTATAATGGACGATTCCTTTGCAATACTTGACACTAAAGGGATTAGCAGGAAAAATGAAAGACCCAAACTAAGTTAAAGCATACACTTTAAAAAAATACTACTTTCTTAACAATGTTGATAGTGGCTTGAATCAAAATTTAAACACAGACCCTGAGCCTATGAGATGACACAACACTATAAGCTTTCACACGAACTTAAGACAAATTGTTTTACATTTGAGGAATAGGCGAACTCCACCCCCCCCCCCCCCCCTAACCCGAACTCGTCTACACATAACTTTTTAATTTGGCCTCCTCAAACTCACTTTTATTTGCCTCTGAAATAATTTCAATCAAAAGCAGCTCTATACCCCTCAAATGGGGCCACTGAAATCATTTACGTTAACCGAATTTTGTGTTAAACGAATAAATTAACGTTGTTTTAAGTACAGAGAACTGCTTTTACTTTGCGTTAAAAGGGGGATTTCATGTTCAGCGATTTCGCATTAGCAGGGTTTGACTGTATTTCAAAATAAAAAACACATACAACTTAGACAGAACAATGTTTACTTTCACCTTCCTTGTAAGTAACTAGTTGCGGGACAAGTCCGGTTATGTTCGCTACTTCTTCATTTGTTACACTAACTTAATAATTATAATACTATCAAGGAGTTCAAGGCTATATGAGAGTCGATAGTCGATCACTTGGACCAAAAACGGGCATCAAAATTTCTGAGGGTGTAAAAATGGGTGTCAAAAATGAGCCAAAGAAGAATTGTACACCCTTCATATAAAAGATGAGTAAAACTTTACAGTAAAAAAAATATATTTTACCACTACAGAATATATTTCTAATGTGGCCCATCGAAAGTTGTGTCCTCAGACTAAATATATTGTATAAAGCTTTACCTTTCAAAAATAAATAAAAAATTGATTTTTTTGTGAATATTTTAAATTAATTGTGGATTATTTTACATGCCTGCAATACTGCATTTTAAGGCATCTTGGAAATACCCCTTTGTGTGTCTTGCCAAAAAAAAAAAAAAAAAAAAAAAAAAAAAAAAAAACTAAAATTAACTTTTACATTACTTAAAACGAGGTTTTAATTTTTATTAACAAACACCCATTTAAAAGGGTCACATGGGGATTGATCAATGTTTATTCTGATAAAAAGCACTATTTCATCAAATTGAAACAAAAAAATTGAACTTTTTGCAACATTTTGAACTACTGTAATTAAGTATGTGCTAGATGCAATGGTTTTAGGCTCTGAAAATGACACTTTTGCTTGAAATAAACTTAATTTCTATGTCTTGAAATAAACTTAATTTCTGTTTTATATTTTTTTTCCAAAAAAGAATTACAGGTTGGTGTCGACTGTCTCCGTGTATTTAGGTTACTCGAAATGGTTAATTTTGTTAGGATTCAAAACTAAGTTAGGTTTGAACTTATAAAAGGCTTAATAATCAAGGTTGTTTTAATTTTCATTTGGTTATTTTAGGAGACTTTCCTTGACAATTACTGAAAACAGACACAGATAATTTTGAAAGTTTTATCGTACCACCCTACCCTGTACAGAATACTGAATATTTAAACTATTAGGTCTCATTCAAATTGTTAATTTACAAAAATATTAAAGGACACTGACTCATTTGACTTGGCAGCTCCACGTCGCACTTCAGCAAGGCCCTCAGATACTAAAGACTCTGTAACGTTTTCAGCAGATGTATCTAAAAAAAAAAAAAAGAAATCAAGGTGTAATCTGTTTTACTTTCTGTTTGAAATTGATTTTTAGAAAAATATATTGGCTAGCACCTTAAAGTTATAGTTTAATGAAAACTTCTGTTACTCCAGCTCTTTGTATTAAATTTGAACAAAGGGAATAGGCTTGTTCAAATGGAGTATTTTTTTATTATAATATTTTTTTTCAGGGTTTGAAGAGTGTTACCTAGCATGCACAATCAAAACACACAAATTGCGTTAGCGATCCAAAGTTTTTTTTGGAACTAATCTGCAGCCAAACTACGAGGAAGGCAAAAAGCCCAATTTGGAGTTTGTGGAGCAATCTCCTGGTTTGAACAGTTATCTCTATATATAAGGCAAAGCCCTCACTGACTCACTCACTCATCACTAATTCTCCCATTTCCCACAGTCACAACTCTGAAAATCGGCACAAATATCAACAATGGTAAAAACAGAAAATGTAAGCTATTCCGATCTCGATTAACCCACTTTAAGGAGTCGAAAAGGGGTTAAACGTTCCAAACGAGGGACATTCGAATATCCCACTTCCCATTTGGTCACAACTCTGAAAATCGGCACAAATATCAACAATGGTAAAAATAGAAAAAGCATTCTATTCCGACCTAGGTTAACCCACTTTAAGGGGTGGAAAAGGGGTTAAACGTTCCAAAGGAGGGATATTCGAATGTACCACTTCTCATTTGGTCACAACTCTGAAAATAGGCACAAATATCAACAAAGACAAACATAGAAAAATTAAGCTATTCTGAGCTTGATTAACCCACTTTAAGGGGTGGAAAAGGAGTTAAACGTTCCAAACTCGAATATCCCACTCCCCATATAGTCACAATTCTGAAAATTGTGGCAAATGTCAACAAAGATAAACATAGAATAAGCAAGCTATTCTGATCTCGGTTAATCCATGCTTAGGGGTCGAAAAGGGGTTAAACGTTCCAAACGAGGGATATTCGAACATTCTACTTTCCATTTCGTCGCAATTCTTAAAATTGGTATGAATGCTAATCAAGATAAACATAGAAAAGTAAGCCATTCCGATCTCGATTAACCCACTTAAGGGTTGGAAAAGGCGTAAAACGTTCCAAACGAGAGATAGTCGAATGTCCCACTTCCCATTTGGTCACAACTTTGAAAATTGGTACAAATGTCAAAAAAGATAAACATAAAAAAAGTAAGCTATTCCGTTCTCGATTAACCTACTTTATGGAGTCGAAAAAGGGTTAAATGTTCCAAACGAGGGATAGCCGAATGTTCCTCTTCCATTGTAATCATAATTCTGATATTTGATGCAAATGTTAAAAGGGCAAATTTGAAAAAAAAAAAATTATTCCAATATCGATAAATGATTTTTTAAGGGATGAAAAGTCGACGCAACATTGAAACTATACGAGGATTATTTTAATGTCTCAATTCCAATACAGCTACAACTTCGAAATTTAGAACAAAGAGCAAACATAAACACAATAAACTATTGCAATCTCGATTACGTAATTAAAAGAGTCTGAAGGGAATTAAACGTTCTAAACGAGGGATATTCAAATGCCTCTTTCCAATATAGTATTCACAATTATAAATTTCGTTAAAATTGTCAACAAAGGAAAGTTTCTATTTTGATAAATCAATTTGTCGGTATCGAAATGGGTGCAAACGTCTGAAATGTAGAATACGTGAATGTCTTTTGATCGCTAAAATGCTAATGGTAAAATTTCGTAGCGCAGCACGGGTATTCAGCTAGTATTAATATAATCAAGAGTTGCCAAGCATTAGCAAGCAGAGGGTGGAGCGTCCTAATTAATATAAATAAAAGTAAACCGGTTTTCCTTACAATTAATCTGCATGACACATATAGTTAATAAAAAACTTAGGATTTCATGATAGCCAGCTAATCAGAATTTAGTTGTTTTATTTCTAAAATATGTATTAGCTCAAATTTATTGTATACAAAGAGATTCTCTAAAGTGATATTCGTTTCTATATGGATTGAAATTATGCATTGGTTAACAACAATATACCAATCCCTCTATATATAAGGCAAAGCCCTCACTCATTCACTGACTCACTCACTCATCACTAATTCTCCCACTTCCCATATGTCCACAACTCTAAAAATTGGTGCGAATATCAAAAAAGACAAACATAGAAAAAGCATGCTATTCCGATCTCAATTGACCCACTTTATGGGGTCAAACGATCCAAACAAGGGATATTCGAATGTTCTACTTCCCATTTCGCCACAACTCTGAAAACTGGTACAAGTATCAACACAGACAAACATAGAAAAAGTAAGCTATTCCGATCTCTATGAACACACTTTAAGGTGTGGAAAAGGGGTTAAACGTTCCAAACGAGGAATATTCGAATGTCCCACTTCCGACATGGTCACAATTTTGAAAATTGGTTCAAATACCAATAATGGTAAACATAGAAAAAGCATGCTATTTTGATCTCGATTAACCCCCTTTAAGGGGTTAAACGTTCCAAACGAGGGATATTCGAATGTACCACTTCCCATATGGTCACAACTCTAAAATTGGTACAAATGTCAACATAGAAGAGTTAAGCTATTCCGATCTCGATTAACACACTTTAAGAGGTCGAAAAGGGGTTAAACATTCCAAACGAGGGATATTTGAATGTCCTTCTTTACATTTGGCCGTAACTCTGAAAATTGATACATATGTAGACAAATATAGAAAAAGCTATTCCCGTCTTGATTAACCCACTTTAAGGGGTCGAAAAGGGGTTAAACGTTCCAAACGAGGGATATTAGAATGTTCCACTTCCCATTTGGTCACAACTCTGAAAATTGGTACAAATGTCAAAAAAGATACACATAGAAAAAGTAAGCTATTCCATTCTCAATTAACCAACTTTAAGGGATCAAAACAGGGTTAAATGTTCCAAACGAAGGATATCCGAATGTTCCTCTTCCAATGTAGTCATAATTCTGATATTTGGTGCAAATGTAAAAAAAATAATTTATTCCAATATAGATTAACGAATTTTTAAGGGATGAAAAGTCGACGAAACATTGAACTATACGAGGATTTTCTTAATGTCTCAATTCCAATACAGCTGCTACTTTAAAATTTAGAACTAAGAGCAAACATAAACACAATAAACTATTGCAATCTCGATTACGTAATTAAAAAGGGTCCGAGGGTTAAATGTTCTGAACGAGGGGTATTTGAATGTCTTTTTCCAATATACTATTCACAATTATAAATTTTGTTAAAAATGTCAACAAAGGAAAGTTCCTATTTTGATAAATCAATTTGTCGGGATCCAAATGGGAGCAAACGTCTGAAGTGTAGAATACATGAATGTCTTTTGATCGCTAAAATGCTAATTGTAAAATTTCGTAGTGCAGCACGGGTATTCAGCTAGTTATGAAATAATACCCAAACGAATTCTTAAGGTAACTAATATAACAAGACTTAGTTAATAATAGGGCCAATTCAAATGAGATACTCTCTATTCTCTCAAAAAAGCAAGAAAGTTCTTAAGACAGCCATTCTATGAACATAAATTAGAAGAACTATATTTTTACATAAACTTTTAAAAGGCAAAATGATCAAATATTCTTTTAAAAGATGTCTTGGAGTGTTATTTAATAAAAAATAGCATATGTAAGATCAAAAGCAGTTTTTATGTATAATTAAAAACACATTTAAACTATTATCACAGACAACATAATATGAACATCAAAGGAAAACAATCTATTAAGATAGTGGATTGTTTTATTTTTATCGGGAATATGAACAAAATATGCTTATAACAATTGTCATTACTAATTAAAGCACTAAATATGTCCAAAAAAAAAAGAATATATTTGCAGATGGCAATTAATGCTTGTGCTAGAAATGTATTAAAATTAATAAACACATAAAGGAAAGTAATTACAAATACACAAAAAGTAATTAAACAGACACAAAATACACTGTATTTTCAAAATTCTGGAAAATTCTTTTTAACCTATTGAATGGATTTTAATGTCACAAGAGCCATGATTGGTTAAGCCAAGCATCGGTTGGTTTACCTATACTTTAAAAAAATAATTTGTTTGGTTGTGTTCCTTTAAAGTTCCATTATTGTTTTGAACCAACCGCTCAAAACACAAGAATTTTCCCAAATAAATCTGTACCCAAGGGGTTAAGTATTTTACGCTTCTAGATTAAATGCATATACTATTATTTGAGCTTTTACAACTTAAAACTGATGTTAAAATTATATATTAGCTCTAACTAATTATAGATGATATATATAATAAGGACTTTTATGCATCAGGCCTTAACAAATTTCAATAGTTAAATATTACACTACATATTTTTAATAAGTGGAAAATAATTTTGTAATAATGAACCTTTTATTGTAACCCTTTTGCACTGAACAGAAAGCACATTCAAAAGTTCTGTTAAGAAGGAATCTGGGTTCTTTATGTTATTAACCCTTATCTTAATAAAAAAAAAATTGACAATATATCTGAAAAAATACCCCCTCTTTAACACTAATATTTTATACCCATTTGTATAATTTACTGTATGTTTAGATTCGTTGCAAGAAATATTTACAGATATTCCGACACATATTCTCTGGATAAAATTTATAACAAATTACACATGGAACACTTTTTAAATCCTCTCATTTTACAGTTCTAATTTAGTATAAAACACAACATAATTAAGCAAGAAAAAGTGTTCAAACAATGGTTATTATTGATGAGTTACCAGGATAAAGTCTAGATCAGCAAGCTGATTTGATTAGACTCTTTTTAAAATAGCAATACATACATACTTTACAGTAGGATAAAAGCTTACTTAAAAATAGGAAAGAAAAGAAAGATTGGATTTTGGAACAAATTGTTAACAAGGACCATGTTTTTTGAAACATCGATTTGAATTATGAATCTAAGCTTATATATTCAACATCAGCATAAAAGAACTGTTGCTACAAGCCGGAATCAGAGTTTGATACAGGCAATCTTTGTGCTACTGTGAAAATCAGAGGTAGTTAAATAATGGTGCATTTCATAAACTTTAATTTATAATGTATAGTTAAGTATGTATGTATTGATATTTTAAAAAGAGTTCAATCAAATTCAAGCTTCAACTGGCCAACGACCCTAAACATTCCTGTTTTGAATACAAAGATGTGGTAGTTATAAAATGTACCTATACTCTAACCACAACTTAGTGGTCAGATTGAAACTCTGTAGAACACTTGTGGGAGAATAAAAATTTATAAAAGAGCACTGAATAAAATTGCAAAAAAAAAAACCCCAAAAAACACACACAAATGAATTGAAAATGTATCTTCTAATACAGTAGAACAAAATTTGTTTTAGTAATACAAAAATGAAAAAATTCTTTGTATTTAGACTTAAATCCCTCATATGGACAAAGAGACACATAACAAAGTATTAAGTAGCGATTCTTGATATTTTCCATTCTTATATTTCTGCTTTATATTCTTATGAGAGGTGCCCAAATACTTTTGTGTGGCTAGTTTAAAGCTTTTATAGTTTAGATTTATTATATTTAACACTGTAAAAGATTAAATTGACTTTTACATAACATCAGAGTACAAACATACATCTTATAATAAATGAAATATTCTAATTTTTTTTTTTACCTTTACAAGGTGGCCACAAAATTTAGGAAAAGGAGTTCCCCTAAAGGAGTTCTATAGATTTCTAAGAAATTCCCTAATCTTACGGCAAACTTTTTTCCAAATTTCTCAAACTTTTCCAAACGTATAGACACTCAGATCAAATAGAGCTTGTATGCTAAAGGGATAATATGCCATTTTTTAAAAAATAGTTTTGGCGGTAGTGAAAAGTTTAAATTATTCCGTAACATTACACTTGTAACGATTATCACCACAATTTTCCGGGGAAATGGCTAAAAAATATGGATGAAAGGGGAAACGTGCCTTTAGAACAAAGAAAATTTCCCTAATTTTTGTGAAATTTTAAAAAACTCCAACATTTCACCGATTTTTTTCAGAATCACTAAGCTCTCTGACATTTCCCCGATTTCGATGTTCTGATTTAGCACTTCCAGCAACACAAAATTATGAGAGCTACAAGGGGAAGGAGCTAAATACTTTTTATAGCCTCTGTATATAATTGAAACATGGTTTTAAGAATAGCAATTGAAAAATAACATTTTAATATATGACACATTGTAAACTGTACAAAGATTAATAATTTTGAAAGGCAGTTGGATATGTTCCAGGAGATTGTTAGAAGGGGTTAGAGTGAAACAAACTAGATGAGTTTAAAGCTCATGCATGTAATTTTGATATCTGTGTAATCATTTAAATTTTTAAAACCAATTTGAAAAGTTACCTGTCCCATTGAAGACCATGCCATACTCCTTCGATTGCTTGGGTTTCGTTTCAGACTGCTCAGATGAAATCTTGGATTTCTCATAAGTAAAACAAACTCTCTTTCCAACCAATTTCTTTCGCAAGAACTCTCTAGCTTCCCATGCAAATGGCTGAAAAATAAGGGAAAATAATATTGATATACACAGAAACTTCTTAATAAACATACTATATGCATATTAATATACAGGGTGTCCAAACAATACGACTAAACCCAACTTGTAGAGGGCACTAACATACTCAGCAAGTATTTGCTTTACGCATGAAATATTTCTGGAATACTGGCTTCGTATTTGGATGCATAACGAGAGAAAAAAAATTCACCTACAAAACAACTTTAGCTTTGAGTCAGAAAATTAACATTTGTATACATTATATATCCACATCTATACTAACAGAACAAAGAGTCTATGGCTCTTTCGAAGGCTCCGTAGAATCTAGTTTATTGCTCTAGCAGTTTTGTGAAAAATTTTACTGTTTGAACAAGAGAATAGGAGGGGGGGGGGGGGATTTGTATTAACAGGAAAAGGTGAAAAAATATCCCTTGAGTATGATGGCTTTTGGGGAAGGGGAGAAGAAGGATTCAGGGAAAAGGTAACAAAATTCTTTCTTGAAGGGGGATTTGTGTGACAGCGAACCTTTTAGTGAGTGAAGAGAGCCTTTGCTTGCACAGCAATGAAACTTTTAGCGAGTGAAATGAGTCTGGATTTGCATAAAAATTAGCTCTTTAGTGAGCGAAGGGAATCTGGTTTGCAAAGTGTCAAAAGTTAGGATCTACACATATTGATGTTTCTCAGCAATAAGGGTCCATTCAGGCTAGTTTGATATATAAGATTCATTCAGATAACAGGCTAGTTAATCAAAAGGTACATGGTACAAAAGTAGACTTAAAATTATGTTATATTTTTTGAAAATTGTCACATTTGGAAAATTGTTACCTTTGTAAAATTTAGTAAATTATAGCACCACTAACATTTTTAATGCAAAAAACTATGTTGAGAATAAAAGTGGACATGGATAGCTTTATAATGACTTTCTAAAAAATCATTTTACAAACTGAAGAATAGTTTCCGTTGGAATAGAATGAGTAAGAAAACATTGGCCAATGGGTATGATAAGAAGCAGTAATGTGAAAAAAATGTTATTTCTTAAAAAAACACACACAAGGTGTTTTGTTTGCGTAGGTAATTTATTAGAATAGCAAATAATTGGCTTCAATTATTATTTCATCAACCGATTTTTTTTATTGATGTTTATAAATTTGTTTCAAAAAGTGCACAAACTTTAAAAAAAAATTATATCGAAATAGAAAAAGCAGACTTAAAATTATATTATATTTTTTGAAATTTCTTAGTTTACAGCTATCTTTGTAAAATCTAGTCAATTAGCCCCACTCACGAACTGGTTAATACATTTTCTTTGGTTTGCTTCGTATCTCTAATGACTTATATCGAATATTACAATTTTTTTTTTTTTTCCATGATCGTTTTCAACATTTGTGTGTACACTGGGTAAGAATGAAATGCTTAAAAAAAACACACAAATATTTCCCAATTATCCCCCAGCACACACACTGAGGTCACTGGTATCAGTCGGAGCTCTCAAGAAAGAATCCCCCACCTCGTTTATGCTAATGAAAAATTCACTTCTCTGTTAATACACCCCACCCCCTGAATATAGTTTCGAAAAGAATACACCTTCAGTTTTGACAGACCAAATATCTTTTCAGCTTTGCTTGAGATCTTGATGTAGGCGTTGAGAGTGTTGATTCCTAGCCACGTCTAAAGGAAAGATTATAGTCTGCGCTTTTATCTCGTCAACATTGTTGAAGTGACAATGTGGACTTTTGGTATAACAAAAGAGTTCTTGTTATGAATTGAAATTTAAACAGCTTTTTTCTCCGAAAATTGAAAGAGAAGTTTGTTAAATATATTGCCCACTTTGCTTCCATAGGAATGGTATTACAGGCAAATTTAAAATATTAATTAAAAAAAAAATTTACAATTCCAGCTCTGCAGTACACCATTCCAGGTGGAATAATAATTTGTTTAAAATTTCAGAGCTGAAATGGCAGGTACCTCAATTTTTAATATTAACTTTTTTTTTTAAATATAGAGAATGATTCTAAAACAGATATTAACAGTATTCCTTCTGCTTCACTTTTTACAGAAAGAATAATAGATAGAACATTTATAAAAGTTTTAGAAATTTAAAATAAAATGGTACTAAATGTTACTTCCATCTTTTTTCATATTTTGATTGTTGTAATGGTTGCAACCAACAAAAACATATCTATAAAAAGGAGCCAAGTTCTTCATGCAATACCTACGACCAAGAAAAATATTGAGATTTTAAGTGCAGCCAAGTTTAATATTGTTGTAATTTACTGGTAATGAAAGTTAGTGAATATCAAGAGATTTTTTTCTCCAAGTTAGAATTCAATGTTCATAGGTCTAAATAACCAATTATCAAAATGTTCGTATGACAATTTTTTCTCTAACAAATCTGAAGGATTTACTACCAAGGTTGTATTTGAAAAAAGAATTTAGAGTGAATGTTTCAAAACTTTATTTTATAGATTATTTTAAATTTGAACCATATTTATACTGTTAGCTTAACTTTCGCAGCAAGTTTGAAGAAACTTTTATAAGTGTGAAATAATAAAAAAAAGTATAAATTTACAATACGATGGAATTGCATATAGATTTTAACAAGAGAGATATTCCTAATCTATGGAATTTAATCCTACGGAGCAGTATGAATATATTGTTATTAATGCATTCTCTTTATAGGCAATTTTAGTACCAAAAGTTATGCCGTGTAACATTGACAAATAAATATTCATGCAAATTACTTCGTCTTTTGATGCTCCTTCTCCAGCATTATTTGGCCGACGAGCTAATTTTGGAGCTCTAATTCCAGTCAGGATGATTGTTATTTCATCAGGTGGCCCTCCTTTTGGCTGTCCACGAATAACGACAGTATCGCCAGAATTAACCTACAAAGAAATGGGATATTTTCAATTCATTATGGCATATATAACTTACAAATTCTACAATAAAAAAAACTATTGAGTACAATTACCCATATGCCAAATACTCCTTGCATAAACGCTACAATTGCAAGTACTTTAAAAATACTTTTGTTTATAAATAACTAACAACTTAGCAGGCAGTTCCTGAACAAGAAATTCCCGAATAATTTTCCTGGAAACAAAATCTTCTACTTAACTAATTTTTTTAAATTTTTTCTACCATTAAGCTTTTAACTGTTGTATGCGATCTGCTACAACACATTATACAGCATATTGTCTTAGAGACCGCAAGTAATTTTCTGTAGAACGCTTCCACCCCTTAAAATATTTCATGTTTGACTTGCATATAATCTTACCAGTTTTTAAAATTTTAAAACAATGTTTAAAACTTTGCTTGGAACAGAATAGCTCACATATTGTCCTTGCACCAGAAATATTTAACCAACCACAGCAGATAAAGGTCAAGTTAACGTACGCCATCTAAAATTGGATATTTTGTAAATAAAATTTATAATAAGCCGCACACAATAAATTTTTTAATACCTTTCATGTGGTACCAAACAATGTATTTAAAAAAATGTGCAGCAAAAGGTTGAGGATAAGACTGCTCTTCTTGTTCACTACATGTATTATATATCAGATAAGCACCGAGATAATTCTAGTTTAGTTTCCTAATTGCTTCATTCGTGAAGTAAAGAAAAATCTTAAAAAAAAAAAAAAAACTCAAAAGGCGATTTAATTGATGAATAATGCTCCTGTACACACAGATGTTGAAATATTCAGCCGAAAAAAAAAAAAAAAGAACTTGCATATTCATGTCCACAAATACAATGAGGAATTTTCACGTGTTTTGGTTTTATTTTTTAAAAAAAATAGAGAAAAAATCATGAAAAGCAATACGATTCTTTCAAAAATTTGAGCTTGGATAGTTAAAAAAAAATGTAGTTTTTCACTTTGCGATTTGGTGGGAAAAAGCTACTTTTGTGTGTGACGTCACAGGGCAGATGGTGAACCAGTTTAATAACCTGTTTAGACGAAGATGGAGTGAAGTTCCGTTTACGAACTTTCGACGGTATATATGCGTAACTATATCACAGTTTTTTAAGCGTTTTTGGTCATGTGACTTTTGCATTGATTTCAGCTAATTTAAAACTCAATTTTTAATTAATTGAAGGGCCGATGCATGACTGAAGGCCGAAGCAATTCACTGATGTATAATTGATCTAGTTAAAGTAATTATTTTTCCATATAACTTTGCCATCAAAGAAACACTATATTAAATAAAAACATTACTATTACATTCATCTTAATTTCATAATTCTAATCTGCTTACAAGTAGGATTAAGAGCCAAAATGTCCCATGTGTCAGACAGAGAATTACCCTAGTGTTAACATTTTGCAGTCTTCAGATGGCCATTTTTAAATGCTCTCTTTTACCTAGAATTTTTGATTTACCAAGAGAGATTTTGTCCCGACCACTTCAGTTAAGTCTTTCAATATTAGTAGTACACTTCAAGTTCAAACTGAATTTTCTTTTGATTTACATTAATATTTTATAATACGGAACATAACATTATAAATTAAGAGTAATGACATTTATTACGTAGATGTAAAAGCGTATTGAAATAATGAAAGACAATTTTAATAAAAGAAAATTTTTATGTTACTATTTGATAATTATAGTACAATACAAGTTATCCATTTTTAATTGAAAAACATTTAAATCTATAGATCACAACTTTTTGAATCTTAGGATATTTAATTCTTTTATCGAGAGACTTTGGAAAATAGGTATTTTACAAGACACGTTTTTGAAAATTTCTTAAGTAAAAATTAAATAGTAAGTATAACTAAAATTTTCTGCACTTATTCTAGCATTTGTTCAAAATTAAAACATTATATACTGATCTACCTCCACGAAAAATATCTAAATATTAAGAAAACTATTGAAATTAGCCTTTTTTTTATTATACTAACATCTTAGAATAACATTAAACTAGACAATGATTTATGCAGGCATGTGATATACCAAAAAGGCAAAAAAGAAGACGTCTAAAAACTTGACACGAAAGAACGTGCAAAGGAAAATTATACAAAAAGTAAGAATTAAATAGTCAATGTATACAAAAATATATCAAATTTACAGACCCAATGGGTTGCATTTTTATTTCAAAACATTTAAAAAAGAAATCAATAAATAGCATAAAATTTTCAAAAAGCCACTTCCAAAATATATTGTCGAGTACGACTAAAATTAAAAAAAAACAAACATTTAACTTTTAAAAGACCCTTACAGCATATTCGTTTCTAGCTTTTTAGATATTTTAATAACATGACTCAATTGCAATTCAATAGTTAGCTATAAGCATCAGTCAGGATCAAGCAGCTTCATTTTGAGTATAAGTTTCAAATGTTGAAAGATTGTTTGAAACCTAGAATATCTACAACTTTTTTTTTCAGATGAATGTTTCTTTGAAGCTAACAATTTTAAATAAGGATATACATTAAAATTGGGCAATTTGGACTCATTTCTTGCACAAAATTGAATTAAAAGTCTAATAATTTAGCTTTGATTCAAACCAAGCAACAGAGCTGATCGATCCTCACACACACATACACTAATTACAGACATAGCAGCTATCACATCAGCGGATGCCTAGGCGAATTACACTAAAACAGCATCACAAAACTCGGCAATAGCTGCTTAAACCGAAGTGAAAATTACCATACTTCAACGTAAATATCAGCGATATCGGCCCAAATCTTGGTAATTACATTAAAGCAACAATCAGCAAAAATGACCATCAGACCAATGCAACCATCAGCGTTAGCACCTAATATATTGGTGGAAATATATGCAATAGAGAGGCAATTATTCATAACCGGTTCATTGATATTATGCGTCTCTAGAGCATTTTGCTATCTGACATGATCCTTTTATGAAAGCTCGCTTGTTAGGTGACCAGAAGTAGTTACTCCATCTAATTATTGTTTAGCTTGGCGTGGTTAAGTGAGCAGAGAGCAGTGAAATACCAGAAATGGTGCTGAAACAGTATCACAGGGTTCATACTCAATTTAAGAAAAAAAATTCCCCGAGATTTCCAAGAGTCTAAATTACTTTTAACCACATAAATATAGTCAAACCTTAATCACAGAAATTCTTCAGATAATTTGAAAAAAGTCTTTTTTCTTTAAGTATAACTTTCTGTAAGTCTGTGTTATCAAATAATTCTGTAACTTCAGTTCCTTGGACCCAGTAGTAAAAACTTTTCTGCCAGTCTGCGACACTAATTAGAATATTAGAAAATAATCTGCAGCGTAATTATTTTTTTTAAGTTTGCATAAAATACAAAAGCACCTTATTTGTCAATTTTACCAAAAATTCCTGTTTTACATAAACATAGAAATTTGGCTAAATAAATTAAATATTAAAACTGAAATATTTAAAAATATTGTATCTTAAATTAAAATTCTAATCATTCTGTATAAATTCAAACCAAACGGCGAAAGAGATCTTCACACTATTCACGGACATAACGTCCGTCACATCAGCTCAAGCCTATGCGAATGACACCAAAACGGCATCGCAATTCTTGTCAATAGCTGTTACTAAAACGGCTTAAACCTAGGTGAAAATTACCACTACTCCAACGCAAATATCGATCACCTTACCGGCGCAAATCTCGGCAATTACATCAAAGTAGCAATCCACAAAAACGACCATTATACCAACGTAAGTATCAGCGTTAGCGCCCAATATATCGGTAGAAATCTGGAAATTTATGCAATAGAGACGATTACACTATTGACGTAACACTTTACGAAATTGACTATCACAACTACGTAAATCTCAGTGATGGTGACAATTATTGAGACGCAAACCTTTGAAATAGGGGTTATTATATCGGAGTAACACTCGCCGAAAAGGAACATCGCAACGACGTAAATATCGGCGATATTTTCCGTCTTAGCAAAGTGATTCTCAGCAACAGCGGTCCTTACAGCAGCATAACTTTTAGCGAAGCTAACTACTACACACCAACGCGCGAAAGCACATAGAACTTATCATGTTTCTATACAATCTCCTTAAAATTGTGCATGGAGAGTATCCCGATTCAGATTCCTCTTTCATGAAATGAAGTATCGCGCATGTGCATTGACTCAAATCACCCTACTTAGAAATCGAACTATAAAAAAAAGTTTTATTTTTATTTTTTAGTCTGATTTGTAAAATGATCTGCAGGCTGCTGAAAAATCTGCGACGTCCGTCTCCCGTCTCGCATTTTCTGCTACCGGGTCCTTGGTTTAGGGTTAAACAAAGAGTATCGAAGAGTAGGATTTTTTCCAGAGTAACAATGACTTTTTCCAGGTTTTAGAGGAGATTTTTCTATTTCCCTGAGATTATAAGGCTAATTTAATTTCCCTGTTCTCTCTGAGGCGTATGAACCCTGTATCAATAACACAAAATATACTGCAGTAAGACATACAGACAGAAAAGTTCAGTCAAAACTTGTTAACGTTAAGTCAATTCATAACCAAAATTTAACACTTCTACAAAAAATGCATGTAAATAATTGGTTGATTTTTAATTTTCTTAATAGAAGGACCATATTGCGCAAAAACATTGACAACTATGTCTCGTAATTCCGGTCAGATGACAATGCATCGATACAGTTGGTTGTTTTCAGATTATCTGGCGCCGTCAGCAACACGAGGGCTATAATGCGCCGAAACATTCGTCATTAGACAAGCCAACATACATTTACAAACACCCATGCCAAACACAGGACTCGAACCCGCAACCTCACGGTCTAGAAGCCAGCACGCTAACCACTATACTGTTTGGTCGGCTGCATTGATACAACTTTCCGCGTTAACGCGAGTGGGTCTTGAGGTATTGAACTATAACTTGGGACAACATTATTCGAGCCTTTAGTATGCGCTGTAAAATGAATCATTCCGCGTAAAGATATCGTTCCAGAAAAATCACAACTTTTATAGTAATATTGATAACCAGCGCATATACTTTTGTATTAAACTTAATTATATGTTGATAACAAAAAGAAAATAAGCACTTTTAAGTTTAAATTTTAACTAATATTTTACTTTTCTAACACAGATACTATAAGAGTTAAACAAATCGGCCACACATCGTTCAAATCAGGGCTTAGTAAAACCGGTTCGCACATCGTTGCAGCTTCAAGTAAGCTTGTCCTAACGTATAGTACGATTATTTTAGACGCAATGTTTTGGTGAAGCACAGGCACAAACTTATGACCCTCTAGTTTGACACCAACGATATCAGGCCACTGAAGCAAATGATAATCCAGAACATCAAATTTAATTGCAGAAACAGGAATTTTCTACATCCCCTTTATAATAGGTAACAATTAAAACTTCAAAACAATGTTTGTAACATTTTAACAAAACAGCAGTCGACAAAATGCTATCTTCAATTTAGATTTCTGGTAATGCCACTGTTATTTTTATGTTGAAATATGTTCTCAATCTTTTCGTCCGCTTGATAAGTAGAAACCAAAGTAAAAGGTAGAAACCAAAGTAAAAGGTAGAAACCAAAGTAAAAGGTAGAAACCAAAGTAAAAGGTAGAAACTAAAGTAAAATGTAGAAACCAAAGTAAAAGGAAGAAACCAAAGTAAAATGTAGAACCCAAAGTAGAACATTTTACCCTGTTATGCTCTCCACGAAACTCAAAAAGCAAGCATTTTCAAAAGATAAGCAAGTGATGAGGTTATAACACGATTTGAAGTTTTTATGAGGTCAATAACCATTTCAATGTTTACATAGATCCACGTTTCTGTTACTTACTTGTTTGACAATACCAAATCCAGTATGGATTGAAGGCGGTGGCTGATTTGACATGTTCGACTAATTAAATTTCAATTGCAGTAGCAAAGTAAACAATTTTCTAACACGTTGACCAATATGGCCCAGAAAAGCTAAAACCGATCAACGAGAAATATAATTTCTAAACGAAAACAACACTCTTTACCACAAACAAAACATTCTCTAAAGAGCTAATTTAACAGATTTCATACAAACAATTTACTACTAAATATTTTTTAACTTAACGCAGTCAAAAGTGCGATGCCAGACAACGATCCACAACCACGATTCTCTAGGCTAGGTAGTCCAACAAGTCGCTAGCAGACGAGATGAGATGATGTGGCCGAACGAGGGCTTGAGCACAGCTTCTTGACTTTTCTTCCAATCCAGCAAGATGGCTAAACCTATAGACATATATTTTCTTTCTTTACTCTATTCAGGGACACACTCAGCATTTATTTTGGGATAAGATATTCAAGCAATTTTTGGAAGGATAAATAATAATAATTTAAAACTATTGCAGTTTTGATTTAATAACCATGAAAATTTACAATAAGGAACATTTGTTAAAAAAAATCTTTAATTGAAATTATTTTAAAGAGGACTTAGCAAACCTTGAAAATTCTACAGAGAGGTTAACAATAAAATAATCTCCTTGAAAATTGTAATTTGAATTTCTGCAAAGAATCACCAAGGTAACGTACCAAAAAAGATAGCATAGTTATGACGTCAGTCATTTGTTAAAAGCGTAACGGCACCAAGCATTTATAAGATCTTCATTTTCTCCACACTTTTTTTTTGTGTGGTTGTCCCTATCTCAATCTGATTCTTACAAGCAGCATATGGCGTGAAATAAGTGAAAAATTAAAGACGAATATAAAAAATTCAAAGCTGATTGCTGATTGGACTGTCGCATTTATATGTAAACAAAACAAAAAATACTAACAAACTCTTATCGTTTCTCGTATTTTTAACAAATTGTACAAGAGAGAGAACTATGAAAGGTATGTGGTTATAATCACAGGACAGTAAAAATACGCAAGACTTTCCTATACCTTTAGGGATGAGTATGTTAAATCCATTCATATAATGATAGGTTCTGGTGAAATGAAGTTTTAATGAAAATATTCAATTTCTTGATATAGTTACTAAAATAAATAAGGTTACAGGCTTGTTACGGCTTGTTGTTTTCTTCGTCGACTTTGCTGCACATTCCCTACCCATTAAGCATATGTCATTCCCTACCCATCAAGTATATGTTTCCCAGACACGAGATGTCTGGGAAGTCTTGGATCTGTTTGGATTTGTGGCGACATCAAATAACAGATCAAACTTCTGTGCACTGGAGTACTCTTTTGCACAGGGGTAAAGTATCTATTCCGAGACATCATGGTCCTCGGTTCAAACCCCGTTCTTCGCCCATTGAAAGCTGCATACGCTTTATTGGTGACTGGACTAAAAAAAATGATTCATGCTGCCATCTATCGGCGCTTCTGAAAGGAGACACTTCATCGCAACCAGCCAACACTCACACAACGATGCAACAAGCATCTCAAAAACCTCCAACTCCAATCAGACGTTGATCAACAGCATCGCTCCTTCGTCCCTGGGAGGGGGCTATATGTGGCGACATCAAATAACAGATCAAACTTCTGTGCACTGGAGTACTCTTTTGCACAGGGGTAAAGTATCTATTCCGAGACATCATGGTCCTCGGTTCAAACCCCGTTCTTCGCCCATTGAAAGCTGCATACGCTTTAGATTAATTGCAGTAAGCTGCAGCATTGAACGTTGCTGGAAGCTGTTTTTAGCTGTTGTTCTTGAAGGATAATGAATTTTTTAGATAAATTCGAGAAATCCTCTCGCTTCTTTTTCGCAAGAAATTTTCTCGCTTCTGCAAAAGAAAGGGGGATGCGTTGCTTAAATTCAAGAAAATTCTGTTATTCTTTTCTCTTAGCAGAAGATTTGCCATTTGCAGGTTGGTTTTATTGACAGTTACTACATTTTGGGAACAATTATTAGTTGTAGCTGATGGTGCATTGGCCGTTAGGGGAGCACTCGGTGTTGAAGGACTCGCCAAGTTGTCGGACTCTTGTGTAATTAAAGCTGATTTCAGCCTAACCAAGGACATCGATGTAAAACGTTTTGTCTGACCTGTGCAGGCTTTTGTATGGTCCCTGCAGAGGACTTCAGACAGCGTCCTCGCGAATAAAGACGTGTGTGCGGTCCTTTAACTGTGGGTGTACGAAGACTGAGCTCCTACTATAGTTTGATGTAGTCACCGATGTGATCCGTGCAAAATGGTTGCTAAGATCCTCGATTACTTGTTTGGAGTCTGCCTCTTTTACAGTTGGATCGAAAAGCTCTCCTGGCAATCGTAGCGTCACACACTGAGGTATTTGCATCGAAAAATTATCCGAAAATATTTTGTGTCACAATAGTGTTAAAATGTGACGATACTTTAGTTTGTAAAATAAAATAGACATTGTGCTCTTTTCTCTCTATATTGAAAAAAAAAAAATAATTAAAAAAATAAATAAATAATTAATTGAAACGGTGCGTTGTCACTAACGTTTCTCTTTTCCTGGTGCATGGAGAACTGTGAAATTTGTAACACAAGCAGATTATCTCTCTATCTCGCCATGTATCATCGCAATATGGCAAAATTTTAATTGTTTTTTTTAATTGAATTTTAAAATTTGGCCGTAACTGTAATCCAATAGGTTTCCCCCTACTCTTCTATCTCAATAAATAATTGAAATATTTACTTTTTCCATTGAAAAAAATATGCTTAGAATCTTTGAAATTTCCTCTTGCCGATAGAATTAAAAATATCGTTGGATAATAAAAATATTACTTAGATACATCATGTTTTAGTGAACACTAAAACTCCTTTTTTGGGCCGACCAAACGGTATAGTGGTTAGCGTGCTAGTTTCTGGACCCTCGAGGTTGCGGGTTCGAGTCCCGTGTTAAGCATGGGTGTTTGTAAATGTATGTTGGCTTGTCTAATGACGAATGTTTCGGCTCATTATAGCCCTCGTGTTGCTGACGGCGCCAGATAATTTGATACAACCAAGCAACCTTTTTTGGGCTTCGAGTCTCCCTCGGAAAGTGATTTTTTCTCCCTTGGAGGTCTAGATGGAGAAAGGGGAGACATGAATTACGTCATTTTTACAGCTTACGTACAACACAAGTATGACGTCATTGAAAATAAAAGCCTTATTAATACTCTTAATTGACTTTCGGCTAAAAACGACTGTCGACTTTTACTTGGTTGAATTTTTTATTACTTTTTTTCAATTACATATATCGAAATTTAAAAAAATCTCCGGGAATTCTTTTATTAGAACTTTCTTGGGTTCTGTTGTATTTTTGAATTGGCAACGATTGCGCGCCCGCCATAAGTCTCCTGCTCCTCTCCTTTTCTAATTTAGATGTGTCATGTGTGTTCCTTTACATTATAAATTTGTCCACGGGATTAAAAAATCATCAATTATTACATTAATTGAATCCCAACAATTTTAGTTTTTCTCTTTTCCAAATGAATTTTTTGGTGCTGTTTTTGAGAAATCAACGAATTATTTGTTGATGAGATTTTTGAATCACTGTTGTGATGAAAAGTAAAATATGTATTGGTTTGATTTACGGACGGTATGGTATGTATCGCACGATTACGAAAGGATTCGAATAGCCCATTTTAACCTTCTTTTAATTGCACAATAAAAAATATGTTCGTTAACAATATAATTAAACCCGATTTTTAATTTGAAACATGAAAAGCCTGTTTCACAGTATTCGGCCGATTATTTTAATTGTTAATAATTTTATCCTTGTGTTTTATAATTATTATAACAGTGAAAGTGTGTAGTTCTTGTGGGATCTCGCCAATGTGGGGGCCCTGTTATTCAGCTAATTCGTTGATATCTGTTCATTAAGATTTTTAGTTTATTGATTGCGCTGGACATTTCATTTCATTCATTAATATTTTGAGTTTATTGTTTAATATTGCTCTTTTCAGCGATATCTTATCTGGATAAGGTTAAAAGTTTAAATCTGTTTTTAAATGTTTTGTTTACTTTCCTCAATATTGATTTCTATGTTTAATCTATTAAAGCTTGTTAGCTGTGTGTTTGTTAATATTTACAGTTAGCTAGCCCCCTAGTAGATGGAAAAAAAACCCGACAAAAAAAGATTTTTTTTTTAATTACACTAATATCACTAGATAATATTAAAGAGTAATTTTATATTAAAACATTCTGTCCATGTTAAACATTCTAAATTAAAACATTCAATCCAATTGCCTACGACTTATCATTACATACATTGCGTGTTGGAAAAAATACAATTGCATTTGAAAAATGTGTATTGAGTTCTAAATTACATCCATATTTTTTTGATAATATAAAATTACAAATTTTACCCCATATAGATTATTACGGCTCTTCGTCTGATAATTGATTTCTCCAAAGATTCTTTATCAGATTCAAATCGAGCTTTACTTGCTTTTGGGATAAGAAACTCGGGACTAAATATGTTCAGTGTATCCTTGTGAAATGCTTTGAACTTTAAGGGGTTTGATTGTTTTGATCGTAATCGAGTTTAATAGTTATCTATTCATCACCACTGTATTCCATTCTTTTATCGAAAATTTTCTTTAAATAATTTAAGCGATATAACTAGAACGGTATATTCCTTTCCACAGCAACGTCTTCTGATAACTGCCCAATCGACATCGAGAGTATTTTTTTTCAACTATGGGACCATGTATCAGAATTTTATCCATTGTTTAAGTCCGGGAGTGCCAATAGTATTGCTGTACACAGAGAAAAATCAAAATACTGAAGTGGAAGATATGATAGAGAACATTTTATCTAATCGGAGCCATGCTGAATTGTTTCGACAAACAACTAAAACAACAACTTTTGAACTAAACGACAGCTTAAGAAACAATTGTAATAACTATACTAGATACTGGTTCCCCACGCTCTTACATATTAACTACTACAGCTAAAGAAATTAAATATGTTCAAGTTCTTAAAGAAAAGTTAATCCAAGTACCATTTGGGAGTCATTCTGTAAGAAAGGAGCATGCATACTACATTGTGATACTATGAAGCCTCCATGGCAGTGGCGCCGGAACCAGTATGACAAGCATGGCAGCTGCTATTCCAACTTTTTCCCAAATTATATGTATTGAATTTATAGGATAATGTTTGGTGTTAATAAATATACATTTTCAATTGAACTTATATGTTTTTGGTTGAACTACGCCCTTTTTCTTAGCTTTATCATAAAACCAAAAATAGGTGTTGGAAAGAACTTGGATCTGACCGCGGGAAATATCACTTCGGTAGTGAAAGCTAGTTTTGCTTTGGAAACGAGGGAGAAAGGAAAAAAACAACAATCTGCACTATCTCCTTTTGTTCTCAAAGAGACTGGGGAGTGGCGACACTCATACCAATCATTTTCTTTGTCATCCTTTCACATGTTTAGAAAGGGAAAGTAGTGGGAATTATGAGGGATGCCGAAGAAGTCGCCCCCGGAGACCCAATGGGAAACTTCTTTATTGGTTACGGGACATATTTGAAGGAAAGAGGAAAAAAAAAACTGTGGCAGTGACCATAGCTTATCGACTAATTGACATAAACATTTAAAGTTTCACTCGACTCAACTTGATAAACAACCTAATGATATATCAATGTGAATTTTTCATAACCTTCGAGCAGACCGTTTCATGATCAATTAAGTGAATTGTTTGTCAATTTATTGTTGCCTAAAGAACCATCCAGCTCCAAACCAAACAAAGATGAACGATCATGACATTAGTTTTAGTTTATTTGGTCGAAACTTAAGATTTCTTTACTCTAAAGCCTAGCCCACTAAGAAATTAACTTTGATATGCCTCATTTTGTTTCCTTCGTTTGGTACTTCATTTTCATATGAATTTAACCATTTTCTCTACTTTATTTTTTAATAATTTAATCAAAAGCCAGGAGAGTAGGAGTGCACTTCTTCGATCCTCACTGGAGAGGCAGAATATATGCCAAGGAAGCAAGAATTTTTAGAACCAAGTCTTGGCGACGCTCTACAGTCTCTCTCGTTTCAGAGTAGAAACGGTTGTGATTGTGATAGTCTCATGTCGGATTGCCTGATGAGTTTTCCGAATTTTCGCTCCTATGAGATGCATAAGGGTTGATGCAATATAGTCCTCGTTGAAATTTTACCACTAATCTCCGATACAACCAACCAATCTGATATAACTGTCCCAATAGAACTTGAAAGTAAATCAAATTTATTTTCATAATCATGCACATCACTCGATATGTAGACAATAGACATGACTGGTGATAAAAAAACCCGAATCTGAATACTTTTTTAAATTTTAAGACTAAGGGGCTAATATTGTGAGTTCAACAGAATTAATGATGGGATAATCTATCAATTAATTTATTCTCTATACACAACGGTCTTCTGATTCTGAACAAAAAAATTTCTTTGTGAGTCATAAAACTCTTTCTGATTTTGAAACACATCAAAAAGTGTATTTTCTTCATTTAAAATTATATTTTGTTAATTTGAAATTTACTTTGCTTTTTACTTTTCTTTTAAACTTAATAACTGCACGAAATAACTCAGCCCTAGAAATATTTTCTGAACTAATTGCAATATAACATATTTGAGTTATTACAGATTTTTTTACTACCTCTCTATTTTGAAATGTTAAGTATTAAAAATATTAATCCATTTAATCATGGTGTCCATTAAATTTTGGTAGGATACAACAAGAAATTGACACTAAAAACTTATTTTATGCAAATTGTTTACATAGCTTGGTATGAAATAGTTCATGGCATTTCTTTTCAAGTTTCTTTGTATGAAATTGTTGAACTAGATTGTATAATTCATACAAAGCTTTGCTTTTTGAGCCTATAAATTAGTTGTTAACAATTAAAATGATTATAAGCCAAAAAGAAATAAACTTATAGGAAAGGGTGAACGAGAAATTTTAGACTATTTTGTCATTGGAAATCACTGAGTATTTCATTAGTGTAGACACTCATGATCCTCTCTCCCTTTCTGCCTGATCAAATGAGGGGGGGGGGGGTCAACTAATCTTTCTTTGTAATACTTCTAAATATAAGTTCCGGTGCCACTGCTCCATGGCGATTATTCTTTGGAAATTCAAGGGTTAGAAAAGTCAGTTATTTGTGGTTTTATCCCTAGACTTAGTAATGAACATTACACAGCAATTACTCAAAGAATAGGTATTTAGATGACAGATGTAGAATATGATTAACCACAGATTGAGATTCTTATAGGTCCGAATTTGCTGGTTTTCAGTACACTGGAACAAGGCGTATTCTAAGGAAAAGGTGCGACTGCCCAAAAGTCCAATCTCCCCCTCCCCCTTTCAACCCATAGATCATATTAATTTGGAACAATAAAATCTTTGAATATAACTATAACACTCAAATGTTAAAACGAGGTTTTTGTTACTCTACTTCATGAAGTTGATTGGTTAATATTTATGTATCTCTATATATTTCTAAAATATTTTTCTTCGTCGCAAAAGTTAACTAAACCATCCTGAATACAAATTCAATGTTTTTGATTCTAAACATTAAAATATTATTTACACTTATAAGACAAACATTCAGTTGCCATCAATTTTTGGTCATCCACCTTCTTCAGAAAGAAAAGATACTGTGTCTAAAGTCGGCTTCCCTCTTGTCAACTATTTATTGCTGTTTTTATTTGTCATCTTGAGAATTGGAATCACATACTAGTTTCGTCAAAACAACTTTTGTCACTCACCCTTTAAAATTACAGTGGCAATTTCCCAAGAAAATTCCAGAGGTTAGGACACACAGGAGTTTTGACCGCAAACAGCCGAGCTGAAGATTTTTTGATAAAGAGAGATGTGTTTTCGCGTGCGATTGATGAAGTGGATGGAACAAGATATCCCAAATCTTGTAGATGTAGGGGAACTGATCAGCTGACATTGGACACTAAAGTGAGATAACTTTCCGTATCCATCCCCATTGCAAGGTCAGGGAGAAAAGACATCCGGTGTTTTTCTCCAAACCCTTCTCCTCAATAAAAATTTAAGCTTGGACAGGACTGGCTTGTCCTGGCTTGGAGCGGAGATTTCGACCCATCTATCAGCTTTGATTTCTCAGCTCTCTCACCTCATCTCTCAGCTTTAAAGGCATTTTAGGCATATGGCTTGTTATTTGTCTTCCGAAAATATGATTTCATTGTAAAATATTGGAAAGTACCACATGCACTATTGTTACAAAACAAGAGTGAAAAATGATTTTTCTTTATTCTATTTGGATTTGAGTTTTTTTTACTTTTTACGACTGCCCAATATGGAATTTACTACTGCGCATTTTGAATTTACGACTGCCCAAATAAGCCACGACTACCCGTTAGAAAAGGCCCTGCATTGGAAAATTAAGTAGCTTGAGGGGTGATTATTTGCTGTGGATACTCACCTGGCACGGGAGTTATCAGGAAGTTGCAAGAAGGTGCACTTGCTCCAACCTGTAATTTGAAAAATAATATGGAAAGAAGGAGTACGATTAAAAGGAAATCCAGTCATTACTTCTTTTGGATCGACTTTGACCACAATTTTTGATACAGAGCAATGATATAACCGATCTTTGGAAGCTTGAAACCATTGAAATTACAGATTCTTGTGAAACACAGTCATGAGGAGAAATTGAGGCTGCCATTGAGAAGAGCATTTTAAAGATATTGTCCGCAAGAACAAAGAAAGACGTTACTCTGTACGACTTTCGTGGATGTATGAGTCAGAAGAGCTGCCAACAAACCGAGTAATTGCTGAAAAATTAACTCTTTACTGCTTCAAAACTTAAAAGAAAAGGAGATTTCCTGCTGTATGACAAGGTTTTTAAAGACTGGCAAGACGATAAAATAATTTCTGAAACTTTTTTGGATGAGCGACATTTTTTACTTCATCGAGGAGTGTTCAAGATGCAATTTACAGCTCCAGAACTTCCAAGTCGAAAGTAAGATTGTCTTTGAATGACTGTTTAGAGAAATGCCCAAATATTTTAAAGTTGACCCCATTCTTATAAAATTTCACTGTTTATATAAAATTCTGCGAGAAGAGATTGGTATTATATTTCTGACATTAAGAAAGCTTTTCTTCAAATATCAGTTGATGTTAGAGACATGCAATTTATCAAGTTTCTTTGGGTGGGGAAGTAACAGCAAAGACTTTTCAGTACTGTTGTTAAGTCTCGTGACAAGAAAAGAGGGCAACGCTATTTGAAGATCGAGAAAGGCAACTGAGTACGAGATTACAGATGATGTTCGAGAAACGACGCAATTTTGATATGGTTTAGTTTTTTTATTGGTGTTCGTAATGTAAGGAGTCATTTTCGTAGGAGCTCCTTTTGTAAATAGTACTTGTAAATATATCATGTAAATTTCTTCCTAAGATTCATTTACTTACTCAAGCCATCAAGGAACGTTTTCATTTATTTGAAAGTCTGCTTTTTAATTTTACCTTTCAGTATGCCCTTTTATTCCACCCATCTTTTGCACTTTGTTTTGCTGAAGCAAAATAACTGTAGAGTAGTTTTTGGACTGAATAGTCCTTATCTTCCTAGGACTGTGATAAGATATAATTTCACTCTGTAGTCTGAATATTCCGAGGATGTAGAGGTAAACCAATTTTCAACAACTATACAGATATTATTTTAACAATTTAAGGATCTTCACACATTAAAAAATCGTGTTGATTTTTTATAAGGGTAAAAAAATTAGAATAATCAATTAGTTCAATATGAATTTGAAAAGCAGACAAAATACTTGCATACCCGTTAACTGATAGGTAGCGACAAATATAAAGCTTGGCCCTCAGAAAATTTTACGTAAGTCTTTTGCTGAAAATTGGTCGTTAACGTGATATTTCTGAAAGAACGAAATCGTGTATTTTATCATTGTTTAAAGCTGGAAAGAAATAACAATTTATATATATTTATATATATGTTGATTGATTTTTACGACCCGAATTAGAAACATTTTCTCTCTGAAACGAGTGCTATGACCTTGTTGGATTATAGAAGGAATACATGTTAACTATATTGTGTTTCTGCAAAAAGAAATTCGACTTAATGTCTTGTTGTTAGAATAGATTTAGAAAAATGTATGATTTTCAGGAATTTGAATTAAAACTTTTTCTGCAAAACGAAAGGCCAGACAAAGTTGGATATTAGATGGAATCGATAATTCTTAACTTTAAAGTGTAAAGAGAAATTGATAAAATTTTCCAGTCTTAGTTGGATTTAATAACAATTCATGAATTTTGGAAATTGATTGTAATTACACTGAAGTTAATTGTTCAGAAACGAATGGCTAGTTATCAATAATGTTTTCATAATGTTATCTTCAGATTGTAAAGCAATTTTTTGACTAAAACAATTGCTTATTAGTACTTGAAGTATGTATAGTCTTATTGAATTTCACATTTTAATAAGGGCCAGAGAGTCAATAAAATAGACGTTTAATTTCATTTTATTCAGAAAAAGAAATACAACAACATCACAGACCCATTGATAAAGTGAGCGTATCAAGAAGTACCCGAAATGCAATAAAATCACATTCGAACAAGAAATTCAGTCCAAAATGAATACAAATCCCACATAAAAGGATGCCCGTAGTGATAGAACATAAAAACACATTCTTATCTTGAGGTGAGAGCTATCCTTAAGTATTTTTTTTTATTGTTTGAAAAAGTAATATTAGAAATTCTAAATTGAATGACAACTCAACTTCATCAGCAAAGCTTTTAACTTCCAATAATTATTACCGGAAAACATATGTTCTAAGATTCAGAACACGTTAGTCAAATAAAAAAATGTGTATAATTATAAAACTGCTTTATTTAGTTAAAAGAGTAACTTTCTTGTAATTTCATGAAGTTTCATTCCGATTAACCCAGCTGTTCCTATTCATCCAGTTTTATGGTAATTGTTATTCATTCATGAAATATTTTTACTTGATTTTTTTAAAGCGTCCAGATTTTTAAATTTTGTATGTTTTCAAAATTTTTTGAATTTTTTAAAATTTTAGGGGTTATCTGGAATAAAATATTTTAATTTTTTTTTTATAAAAACGATTGTAATCTGAATAGTAAATTTTAACATTACATAAAAATTATAAAAGTTAAAAGTGTATATTGTTTCCTTTTAATTGTTGAATTTTGAAGTTAAAAATGTGTATTGGTAAACAACAAAGTTGATTAAAAATAATGAACTTTGCTGTTTTACTTTCAAGTTTTTTTTTTAATTTGTAAAGATAATATACACTTACACAAAAAGTTATAAACGATACCATTAAACTTGGAGATTAATTTTTTTTTTTTGGCTTCTTAAGGTAGTATGGATAATGACGGAAATTTGCGCTTCGTGAAAAATGGAAGTAGATTTCAAAATTTTACTTTGATTTATCTTTTCATTTTATCCCGATTTCGAAATAAAATGTCTCTTTGATCGATGACTCTATCCATTCTACTCAAGTTCCATTTATTAACATCATATTTGAGAAAATCAAAGTCTAACAAAAAGCAGTATAATACATCAAAGCTTCTTTGCCAACAAGAGTTGAATTACCCAATCCTTAAGGAAAGCTTCACTCATTCGAGAGACAAAAAAGAAGACTAGAAAACGAATGAAATCAAATGATGAGAAAATAAATGAAACATTTAAAGATAATCGAAAATATACACCACAAAATTATAAGAATAAAAAAGAAACACATTCGAGTTCAATAATCAAGCACTTGTGAGTTCATTAATCCCTTCACTGCCGTGTGCTGAATTTATTTTTGACTCACTGAGAAAATCCGTAAAAATATCACACTAACTTTTTATTTTCAGATTCAACATCTTAAAGTTAATCATAAACTGATGTTTTGATAATTAAAACCTAATGAGACACAGATATATACAATTAAAGATGACGGATCAGCTGTGTGGATCTGAATTTAAAAAATCGCTTTAATCAAAGACTTAACGTGAAGAGAGGGCCTAATTTTCTTACGAGATGAAATGTAATTTTTTTATATTATGATCATTTGAAATTTAAATAAAAAGACATTCATACCAGAAATTGCAGCTACAAAATTTTATAAGAGATATTTATAATTTCAATTACCGAACATCGGCAATGAAGTTATTGTTGATATAGTTATACTTTAAATAAGTTAATTGTAATTCTTACAAGAATATTACACCTACTAAAAGTAAAAAAAGAAAATAAAAATAAATTCTTTAGTAGGCCCAAAAATAATAACAATAATAATAAAAAAAACCCATCTCAATAAGGCCCTGCTTGAAGGTTGCCAAACTTTTATATCCTTCTCTTTTTTCGAGAAAAGCTTTTGGTTCATCCACACAGTTCGACAAGTCCAACGTGATTTTCGAAAAAGTGTTTACAGAAACTAAAAAAATTACAGCTGTAAGTCTATTATTTGTTTGGCAGTTTACTTTCTTATGTGCCATCGGAGCGATTTGAACCTTGTACTTCCAGAAATACACATTGATCGAGCACACTTGTTTATGTTATGGCAGTGAAAGGGATAGTCCTTTCAGCTACTTCAGTTGAATCTGTCCATCTAATTCCATGAGCTGTTTCTTATTCAACTTGTTCTTACGCACGCATATGCAAAAAGAAGAGCACGTGCTCACTAGAAGGAAGAGTAGCACACAAGATGACAGTGCAGCAAAGCCTCCTCTTCCAATACAGACCATTTCATCATTGCACTCTAAAAAAAAGACACACATTTTAGAGTAGATCGAGAGTTTGAGCATTTCTATTGTATAAGAGTTGGGTCTTAATTGTTATAAAACAATTTATCTTTAATAAAATCAACTCTTAGGCTCTTATTATACAGACCCACTCTAGTGGCAAATGCACTCCACCGCTTTAGGCGCTCATACAAGACACTTTAAGCCAGGGCCTATTCGAACAGGTAGTTGTGGTTTCTTTGGGCAGTCGTAAATTCAAAATGGGCAGTCGTAAATTCAAAATGGGCAGTCGTAAATTCAAAATTGGGCAGTTGTAAAAAACGCAAACCCAAATATAATAAAGAAAAATAATTGCTCATTCTGTTACAATAGTCCATGCGGTACTTTCAAATATTTCACACGAAATCATATTTTCAGAAGACAAAAATAACAAGGCATATGCCTAATATCAAAGCTGAGAAATGTCGAAATCTCCGGAGAAGACAGGACGAGCCGGTCCAAGTTTAAAACTTTATTGTGTAGAAAGATTTGGAGAAAGCACCGGATGTCTTTCCTCCCTGACGTTGCAATAGGGGTTCGATCCGAAAAGTTTTCTGAGTCAATTGACTAGTGTCAGCTGAACAGCTACCCCTACAAGTCGAAACCTTGGGATATCTTGTTTCATCCACTTTCCGCAAGCTAAAAACCCCTTTCCCCTCTTTGTCAATACTCCCACTGTGCATCCTGTTCTCCTCTGGAATTTTCTTGGGAGATGACCATTGTATATTTAGGTGATGGGTGACAACAGTTGTAAAATAAAAACAACAATTAATAGTTGACAAGAGGGAAGTTGAATTTTTTTCCGAAGAGAAGGTGGATGTCAGCTATTGAATGTTTGCCTTGTGAGTGTAAATTTAATGTTTGGTATCAAAAACATTGAATTTGTATTCACGATTATTTAGATGTCTTTTACGACTTCGCTGTGAAAGGTATTTCAAATTCTTTCATAAGAAAAATATTGTAGAAATATATAGATATATAAATATTAACCAATTAACCTCATGAAGTAGAATTACATAAACCTACTTTTAAAATTTCAGAGTTGCTGTTATATTTAAAGATAAATTATCAAATTTTATGGTTTCAAATTAATTTGCTGTATGGGTTAATTAGGGGGGGGGGGGAGGGAAAGATTGGGCTTTTGGGCAGTCTTAAATTTTCCTTAGAATAGGCCTTGCTTAAGCGATACATGCAAGCACATGAAGCTTATTATACTGGACAACATCACTGCCCATCCCGGGCGTCTTTACTGTGGCGCGCGTTTGCCACTGGAGTGGCTCTGTATAATAAGAGGCTTAATAAGCTGTATATGATTTTTTAAATCGCTTAGAGTCTGAGCGTCTCTAGCGACAGATGCAACCTCTATCCACAGCTGTAACCCAGTATGATAAGCTCCTTAGAATTGTTTGATTCACTTAAAGTGGCTTGTCTGAGCGTCTGAAGAGGTGGCGTGCGTTCGTCACTGGAGTGGCTCTGTATAATAAAGACTTTAGATGTTGAAATATTGTTAGCTTGGTTTGGAAATAAAAGATGTTTCTAGAAAAAAATTAATGTCTGTCTATCACAAGAATAGTTCCCGCCAGCGTGTACACTGCTGTCTGTTACTTTGGAAATCAGACTAACCCCATTTTCCACGAGAGATTTCCGGAGGAAGATATTTACTCTTTATATGCTTTGGAAGTTAATTTTCTGCATGCAAATCTCTATTCTAAATCGACAAGTCTTGTTTCTATAACAACCACCATGAAACACTTTCTGGCGGGAGCTATTCTTTTGATACATACAGTAGCACATTTTATTTTCGATTGCAGATAGGGTCTGATTCGGGACCCCTGACGCAGCTTGATAGTTTTGGCAGACTAGTCTAAAAGGTTTGAATAGAAAAGTAAACCAAATAAATTAAACTTCCGCGACTAGCTCTCCTCCCGCCTAGTTAAAAATCTCAGTAATAAAATGTAAAATAACTTTGCAAAAGCACTAGAAAAGAAAACTGGCATTTGTTAAGATCTACTAATGCCTGCGTGTGGTATGCAAAACTTAAGTTTCGACATGAAATAGGCATATGTCTGTATACATATACCAGTAACTCACTTATGCTGACCGCTTTACGGTTGGATGCTGGCAGTGGTGGACATTGGCTAAAGTAAATGTAAATGCTAACATTGGCTAAATGTAGGCCCATTTCTGGCTTGCCAGCATTCTGTTTATCTGCTGGTATTCGTCAACAAACCAGCAGTGAGTTTCCAGCAGTAGCCCATTAATATGCTCGCCACCAATGAATATTGCTAGCGCAACAGATTGGCAGATATGCCGTTCACGCATACGCGAACTAAACTTGTTTATGGACGTCACGTTGAACTGTTGAAGGAGAGCGTATCGAAGACGCGATACAGAGTGAAATTCAGTTATGATGGAAGATACAAGCTAAATAATATTATCTTTGTTCTTGTTTTCGAAGCCTAGTGGCTTAGTGGTAGCGCATTGTGCTGCCACGCTACAAGTCCGCGGTTCGATCCCCGGACTGGGCAATGTTGACTTAACCTCTGAGCTACTGAGTTTAGTTTCTGTTTTCAATTGATCTTTACGAAGTGCTAGTTTTTAAGTGAGAACACATTCTCTTCGCTGTTAGTTTTGTTTTTATTATATATAATGCACGATGGTTCTCATCGCTATATGAATAAGGCTATTTTCAATTAAACCAGTGCTGGCTCGCTAGTGACAAGCCAATCTTTTAGACATGCCGGTTCTGGGACACTCTTTAAACGATGCTGGCAACAGCAGTTAAATGACTGCTGGTCCTACTGTAGATCAGACGGTTACTTTTATCCACTGAAAAGTAAAAGTCATCCACCGATGGCCCAGCAGTTTAGGTGATGGCCACAGTCAGGCACTCACTGCTGGCGAAGGTGATTTGTTTTTACTGGGATGTTTCATTTCGATAAAGTGAGTGTTCAGACTCAATTTTTTAGCTCTGTGAATGACTGCTAGATCATTATTTCTAGTGTTTCTTAAGTGCATTGGCTAGTTGAATACACTGTTAACATATTGATGGTATTTTATAGAATATCAATATAGGCTTATTCAAGTAAATGATGTCTTATCCCCAAGATAAATGCCGCATTGTAACCTAGTACGCCACCAATATTTTGCATGTAGAACCCTTATTCTAAGTCGATGAGTCTTGTTTCTATTTTCTATAGCAAGCGCTATTATCTAGACTTTCTGCCGGGAGCTACTTTTCTAGTATACAGAAGGTAAATGGATTTATTGTGGTTTAAAATTAAAAAAAAAATGGATTAACTAACAAATGCAATTAAATTTAGACAATCTAAAGAGGCTCCGAAAATTTTCTTATTGACATAAACAATACAATAAATTTCTGAAGAGTAGCACAAAATAATATGGGCCTTGAGTAGCTGCCCAATATGATTGTTCGGAATTTGCTATTGCTATAAAATACTTTTTATTCTTGAACTTTTCTGTAATAAATTTATAAAACGCATAGTACATTACAAACATTCAATAAGTATCAGCTTGTATTAAGAGGTTAAAAATATATCAATAAAAACTGGTTTTGGTATATAAACAAGCATTTTAACGATGGGAGGAGGGGGGGGGGGCAGAAATCGACAAATATAGTTATAGAATTACAGTCTATCCGTGCTATAAAGTTACTTGTAAACGTTTTTTCTCTTACTAGTTTGCGTCTCGTCCATGTGTATCACTAATTTGGGGTCCGTCCATGTGTCATATATATATGTGTCAGATATAGTTATAGAGCTTCGGTCTATCCATGCTATAAAGTAACTAGAAAACCTCTTACTTGTTTGGGGCTCTTCCATGTGTCTCACTTCCAGTGCTTGAAAGAGACTCACACTTTCCGACAGCACGCCTTCTTCTTCTTCGGCAGACCGCTTGATGCGCCAGTAGCAACGCTGAGCCTGAAATAATACTCATGAGTCAGTACTCATTTTAAAGTAGGAGGCATTCACAAATTTAGTATCATCTAAGCAAAAAGTTAAGGACAAAATAGAAACTGGACCGGAAAGGTTACCATTCGAAAATGTTACCCATGTAAACCACAAGCCAAATTACTCCGAACTCGCCTTATCTAAACCACATAACCTTTTCTGTTGAGTTTTCATTACTCTCCATATCTAAGGAAGATGGTACATTTTTCTGTTGAGTTTTAAAGACAGGGTCTTACGTTTAATGCATGAATTTGAAGGGAGTTACCACACTAGTTCCGCCAATTATTGAAGTAATTGATGACGTAAAATTCCCGCCAAATAGACGCGTTGTGGAATTTAACACGACGCCCTCTCGCTAAAATACAACGGTAAAGGTTACTTTATTTTTCATACAGGGAAAAGTTATGGCAGATTTGTCTTATGGATTGTAATATAATCCTTTCATGCCGGTTTTCCAAATATTTTCGGCTGAATAACCGTTACGCATTAGCCAGTTTCCGAATTTATTTCGTTAATATGGAAAAGCTAGCATACAAAGTGGCTCAATATCTACTCTAAATTGGTTACGGGCTAACATATCTAGCAGCATTTTTTGGTTACAAACCGTCTTTTGATTAAAAAAAAAGTTATTCGCTGCTGAACTTTTTAGATTCAATGATACCGTTTCAGGAAAGTCAGCTTGAGGCCATGCACCCCCACATATACTCTCCATACACTGTTATAAAGAATGCTATATGATGGTAGTTTTGAACGTTTGAAACGAGTGTAAATAGAATATCGAGAAAGTAATATTACTAGAAAATAGAGAAAGTAGTGCTACTAGAAAGATAAAGAAAGCAGCGCCATTAGAATGCTAGAGAAATCAGTGCTACTACACTGTTAGAAATTTGGATCCACCTTGCAACAAATGCTGGTTGAAGCTAAATGGGAACCAATTTTTGGTGGGAAATGGAATTTTTTTTAACAGTGTAGAAAGATAGAGAAATCTGCAGGCGTTCTATCTCTTTCTTTAGAAGAAAATGATAATATAATACCAACTTTCTGGTAGTCCGAGTAGCATGGGTGAAGAATTGCTTCTACCCCTTAATTTTTGAGAAAAATTATTGCATATTTTATAATTTTTAAACAGCCTATAATCAAGACAAGAGTGGCCAGAATGTTAATAGCGATAGGGGGTTTAAAAAAGTGTTCTAAAAGTGAAGGAGGAGTGAGTGGGATTTAATTTTAAGGTGGTTAATTGCTGCTCCTTTAACCCCCCCCCCCCCTTTAAACACACAAACATTTGAAACTTAATAACTTAACCTTGAAGAAAGAGTAAAGACTGTGATCAAAATTAACACAATTTTGTGTTCAAAATCGCTTTCTTATTCACATGCAAATGATTCATACTGAGCGAGTTAAATTTTAATGATGATGCTATACGAGTAAGAACGTTTATAAAGATTAATTTGCTTTGACTTTCATAGATTATAATTGGTAGAGACTGTTGTATGCACTATTAGCGCACATTTTTATTTTAGTTATGACTAGGAAATAATATACGTTTTCTGCTTCATATATTTTAATGGATAATTTAAGTTCTTAATACTATTCGTTATTTATCAAAATTTTTTTCAATTCCACAGGGTAACACACAAAACTCTAAAACTGGGGGAAAAACTAGTTTATTACACAAAAGAAATAATACCTCCCATCCCAACAATGGGGTTTATCTCCACCCATTACTCCAGTTAACAGCAGAAATCCGGGAGATGTCAAAATAGTTTACAGAGACTCTACTAGAACATCTAACAACTTGTTCTAATGTAGATACAGTGAAAACCTCGGGATCAGATTTGTGTCGAAATTGCATCAGCTTAAAACCTGATAAAGGCGTTTCGGTTTCGTCAAAACACAAATAAAAGTTAATTTTGCAATAGTGACTATTACAAGTTTGAAATATTACCAAGCGATGACTACATCATACTGTACTGTCTGTCTATCGTAAGCTCCAGACTATCACAAGCTCCACAATAGCTCCAGTCACTTTGTCAAGTGTTGTGTGTTGCCGAGGAAACAAGACTAGCCCTATACCCACGGTGGATTCCAGAAAAAACACATCTATTTTACAGACTTTGGACGCCAATTTCTTGCATGCAACACCTCTTCTCTAATTAGACGAGTATTTTCTTTAGAAACCGCTACCATCTAACTATCTGTTCTTCTGACAGACAGAAAGTAAAATTCCTACCAAGCTTTGAGATAGAAAGACCTCGGACACTAATCAAACGTTCAATTTCGCATAAGTTGAATGAGTATCAATTGTTATATTGTTTTTATATATTGTTATATTGTTTATTTTTTTATTAATTTTCTAAAAAATATGAAATTTTTTTTTATAAAAAAAGGCACTTCTAAGAAAATATTTTATTTTGAAGGCTAAACATGTTTTACATTTTTCAAGCTAGGTCTATATAAGTGGTGGAATCAATTATTTGTTGAGAGGTAATTTTGTTTTTAGGTTGATGTACATTATAAATGATGAGCATAAAGAGGAAATAGAAGCAGAGAAAAAAATGTACCAAGTAAAACTGAAACCAGGTATACGTATATAAGAAATGAAATCGAGGATTGTAGATGGAATACTTTTGTTGGTGAGGTGGGGTACTTACCGGACAAGATCCGTGACACATATGGACATCGCATTCCAAGTAGAGAGCCGGACTTCCTGTAAATCGGAATGCTTTGAGGTGTGAGGAAAGTGTGATTTCTTGGCTGGTGTCCTCGCCGTGAAACTCAGTCATCAATTTATCTTCAACAACGCATCTGGAATCAAACATACAATGAACACTTTTAATCTGGAAGCAAACACACAATTATACAAGAATATTTTGCATCTGGAAGCATACACACAATTACAAAAGAATTTTTTTTAAACCGAAAAGTTAGTTTTGGAACAATCTAGGCACGTGACGTATGTTTTTGGAGTACTTTTTGACGCTAAATCGAATAAAAAAAAGCAAGACGATACAACCAATCTAGAAAAAGTCAGTCATTTTTATAAACGAAAATACACGTAAAAAGAGAGGACATTTACGATACGACATAAAAAATAAAAAATACTTCGTTCATGAAACTTGGCAAAACCTTTTATGTCATGAGAATAAAGAAACAAAAGAGTCTATAAAAATATCTAGCATAGAAGGATGTTTTTTGAGGGAGTTGGTGGGGGAAGGGGGGGGGGGGGGGAGGATTTTTTTTTTTTAAACTGAAAACTAATTTTGTTATAATTTAAGTATGTGATGCATATGCGTGGAGTAGTTTTTGACACTGAATCGAATGGAAAAAAGCAAGACGATATAACTATCGTATAAAAAGTTACAGTCCATTTTATAGACGAAAATACATGTAATATAAAAGTACATGTAATGAACCGAAACTGAGAGGAAACAGTTAACAAATAACCAAAATTTAGTTGAAAAAGTACCAGTTAGTAATAAAATAAGTAAGTAGTAGTGAATAATTGAAATAATAAGTTAAAAAGTATAATAGATAAAGAATAAGTAAGGAAATAAGGTTCACTTTTACTTGTATTTATGTCGTGCGTGTAAGCTAAAAGAACTGCATTATCCAACCTCATGGGATTCATATGGTCAGTCCTTGAAAATATGCCATTTATTTGTTTGCAAAAGTATTTTTCAATTCTAAAAGGAGTTCGTTAATTCATCAAAATCTCTTTTTACTTACCCGTGACTATCGATGAGTTGAAGACGCTTTTGGGCTCCATTATGAGCAAAGCAGTTGCTTACTAAAATGTCGAATCCCGCTGTGGAAACAAATGCATACTGTTAGGCAATCAGATGTGTCAAATGAAACGTAAATAATTATATAAAAAAATAATAATAATAACACAGCACTCCTTTTCTCACCAACTATATACATACAAGATCTTTTATAAAGGAATTCTTAACTTTACAATTACATAATTGAGAAACAGAATGAAGAACAAGAAATACGTTGAATGGACAGGTACAGAATTTTTAATTTGCAAAATTAGTTAATGGGAGCAAATTTGATGACATCGGCATATGGTTTACCTATGAGTCCTATTTTCATTTTATTGGATATGTCAATAAACAAAACTGATAAATTTGAGGTAATCAAAACCCTCGTATCATACAAAACCACTGCATTCTGTGAAGTGACCTTTTGAGCTCCACTATCCAGTAAAGAAAACATAGGGCTCTTATTCATAAGGAACTTATTCCGCTGTAGTCAGATTTTACAATAATTTGTTGCCATATTACAATAATGTAACCAATTTCGCAAACCGGTGTATTTAATTCCATAATTGTCTACACAATACACCACTTGTCTCTTTGTCACTCACTCTTTTCACAGTTATACCATTTCAAAGTTAGGGAATCCTTTCTGAGAGACCCTGTATTCCTGGCAGGCAGTGGAGTCTATATTGAGACACCAGAGAATAAAATTTCTCTTTATCAACGTAATCCCGACAACTGCTCAGTATTCCGAAGTGAACTACTTGCCATCGAAAAAGGCCTGGAGACTGTTATAGATGAGAATTCCTTTGGAGCCCTCTGGATCCTATCTGACAGCCGCAGCTCGATCCAACATCTCGAAAACTGGACTCACACAGGTGACAGAGCCAGTATCTCCATCCGTCATAAACTGAAGACCATCTCCCGAAATCCTGACATTCACTTCCAGTGGATACCATTTCATGTCGACCTACATGGCCATGAACTAGCTGACGGTCTTGCAAAGAAGGGCTGCTACTATCCTACCCCTTCCTCTTCAAACCTCACATACCTGGAACTTTTCTCGAGGAAAAAATCCCAAATTAAGAAAGACTGGCTGGTACCCCCCTCCCACCACTGGTATTCAGGTAACAAGCCAGGCCTGTCACTAACCATCACATGTGACAGAAAATCCAGCACCTGCCTTTCACGACTTGCCAGTGGCCACCTGAAATGTCTCAGCTATTCAGAAGGCGTGAAAACCTTCCATCCCTGCCCAAAATGACTCCAACATCAGGCCTCACCTCAGCATATCGTGGACTGTTTGGGACTGGTTAGGGAAGATATCTATTCTACCCCTCTTCTGGTCATTAACTTCCTTCTTGTCAACGGATTCATGGACCTGGTCTGACTTCGTCAGACCAGGCGTGAGATAAGCAACAACAACATAACACAAACACGACTTAGTGCAATTGCTAGTACATATTGACAGTTGCACCAGAAACACCGATCTTTGACGCTCTAACATTCACTTTTAGATAACAATACGTATATTGTTTCCACTGCTTGATTTGATATCTTTATATGCAACAGCCTTGTCCGCAGTGAAGACCTTTTTGGGCCCAATTGAGAGCATGGCTGTAGACTGCTAAAATATCGAATACAGATGAGTAAGAAAATATATATTGTTATTTAAATGGATGATAGAGCATACCATAGACACTAGATCTTACCATAGCTGATTGACACCACTAGAGTGGGTCAGGGGCTATTCTGGCACCCCCTGGCGTTTCAAGTTTGAAAAAGAAGTGGTAAAATACATAGGAATAAATAACATGGATTTTAATTACTTACTTGAATAGAAAATTAATGCATAACTATTAATTTATATTTCAGTGGAAAATCTAATTATAAATTTAAAAAAAAAAAAAAAAAAAAAAAAAAAAATCAAGACTAGAAATTTTTTTTTAGCCGCTTTTTATTTTTATGTATGTGATGTGAATCCCCCTGCCAGCATCCTTGACAGCTTCAATTTAAATTTAAATATGCAAAAAATCCTTTCAAAATGTAACCCATAAAAACATTGTTTAAGTAATCTTTTATATGCATCGTCAACTTTAATGTGCAACTGCAACTTATATTTAAATGATTTAGAGCTCGAATCGACTTTTAATAGTATTCGTACACTACTAAGAAAACCCTCGATTCAGTGCATGGACTAACTCTTTTTTACTTTTAATTACCCATATGTATACATAGGTAATGAAAGTATAGCATTCGGTCGAAAAAAAAAAAAAAAAAAAAAAAAAAAAAAAATCTGATTTTTTTGCATTTCTCCACGTTTTGGAACATCCTGATTTCAAAAAAGTGATCTAAAAAATGTCTGTCTGTGTGTGTGTATGTGGTCAGCATAACTCCCGAACAAATTGACCTACGATGTTCAAATTTAGTGTGCTGGTTGGTGGTAGCCATGGGACTTACCGATAAGGTTTTCGTCGATATTGCGCATGAGCGTAAGGTAGCTGCCATTGAAAAAATCATATTTTTCAGTAATTGCTAAAAAACGGCTCTAACGATTTTGATAAAAATCGCTGTGGTAATGCCTCTTAAGGTGTTCTAAACATCCCCACCTCCAAAATTCCCGTAAAAATGCTTTAACGGCGTAAAAAGTTGAAAAACGAATGTCTTCACCACAGAGTCTTCTTTTCTTGAGCATACCTCATTACTGATCGTTTTTTCTTATCTAGTCAGTTTTACTTATAATAAAGGATAATATAAGGATTATCATGAAGTATATCGCCAAAATCACCATTTTGGCGGAGTTTTTTTTCTCTTAGATCCATACAAGAATTATCGCAAAAAATATCGCCAAACTGGCCATTTTTTTCTAAAAGAATGATGAAAATATAATAACGGTAAATGACTTAATTCCCAGTCAGTATTATAGTGTAATTGAAAGTTGTGCGATGTTCCACACCCCTAGTTTTTTTTTTTTTTGTCTTCGAAACTTGCTCGAAAGCATTGTCCTCGACAATGGGTCTATCTGCCAATTTCTAGCTCGATTGGATGACCGTAAGTGGACTAATTAGTCATCCGAAACTGCAATAGTAGCTAGTGTAAAAGCTGTTATTTAGGGAGGGCCCCCAAAATTTGACAGAATATATTGTCATATATCGAGTCTATCTAACAAGTTTTAGATTGATTAGATGACGGCAAGTGGGTTAATTATCTTTCCGTTGATTTGCTCGCAACAGACAAACAGGCCATCAGGAAGACAGAATCGAAGTTAATATAAAGGATTTAAAAAACACCAAATTTCTATTCGATAACAGTGTGATCCAAAAGCAACAGATTCAATAAAATCTGCATCAATATTTCAAATTATGACGATGCAGTTTTTTTTAATAGATAATAACTCAAAATGAAACCGAACGATATAGTGGTTAGCGTGCCAGCTTCTAGAGCGCGAGGTTGCGGGTTCGAGTCCCGTGTAAGGCATGGGTGCTTGTAAATGTATGTTGGCTTGTCAAATGACGAATGTTTCGACGAAATATAGCCCTCGTGTTGCTGACGGCGCCAGATAATCTGAAAACAACCACCTAAAAAGAAACCGATATTGCTTCACAAAATGTTCTCATTTTCTTCAAAAGATGGCGCTGTAAGTCGCGCTGACGAAATTTACTGCCGACGATATTCCTGCTTTGCTCAAACTGAACAAAGAGCTTTGAGAAAGATAAAAACGTATTTAAAAAGTCTAGGTCAATTTATGTAAGTTGAGCTTTAAGTTACGACAAGTTTTGCAATAAAAAATTCATTTACATATGTCTGTTTTATTCCAGCAAATACTTTTATTCACAAACCTAATTTGTTCGAAAACGTGACATTCCATGTATAAAAAATGTCACGTTTCGTTTGATCATTTTTGAATTCAACGGAACTTAACAATTCACGCTCAATAAATAAACAACATCTGTTGCTTTGGGATTAAATTGTTTCTGCACTCTGCAATTAGAGGCAGGCATAAAGAATATTAACATTGTTGCTTGTGAAAATCTAGTCTTTTTCTAATAGATTAAATAATTTAAAATGTTCATTTATAGAAAGAATTTTTTTGAAGGAGATACATTCCGATGCATTAACAAGTATCTTTATTCGAGCCAATTGCATTTGTCTATGTATTAGAAGTGTTACACATAAACAAACAACATCAGTCTTTTTATGCAGCTTTTTTCTTTGCTTATTTCAAAAAATTCATTCTCGATATTTTCTACAAGCTTTCATACATCCACACAATGCTTCAAATACTAATATTTAAAATGTTTGTATTTGCCGAATTGAAAATAACTTGTATGATATGACACTTACCTCATTACGATGAAAACTTTGTCCAAATAGCACTTTTGTAACTTACTCTCTGACACTTAAATTGGATTTACACTTTCAAAGAAAGCTTTAGTTTTTCTAGATATTATATTGGTTATGGTTTCAGAGAATATCCAAATGTCACTGAATCTTTTGGTCAGAAATCACTAAATTTTAACTTTTTTTTATAAAATGATAGAATCAATGGAACGTCTAGGACCACGATTTAGAAAACCGATTACTATATTAGATACAGGTATACAAGGTGAGACCGAAAAGTAAGGTGACTGATGTCATAATAATTACTGCATTATATATTTGCAGATAAATACATCACTGTTCTTCAAAGTAGTTCCCACCGTCCACAAAACACTTCTGGCAACATTCATACAAGTTCTTGAAACTTCTGAAAAAGTCCTCCTTTGAGACTGTCTTAAGTTCCTTAGTAACAGCAGCTTGAAAGTCTGAGATGCTTGAAAATCGGTTTCCCTTCAGTGCCAATTTCAGTCGTGGAAACTGGAAAAAATCTGCTGGTGCTAGATCAGGGGAATAAGGAGGGTGTAATACTAGTATTCCTAGCGCCAGCAGATTTTTTCCTCTTTCCACGATTGAAATTGGCACTGAAGGGAAACCGATTTTCAAGCATCTCAGACATTCAAGCTGCTATTACCAAGGAACTTAAGACAGTCTCAAAGGAGGACTTTTTCAGAAGTTTCAAGAACTTGTACGAACTTTGTCAGAAGTGTATTGTAGACGGCGGGAACTACTTTGAAGGACAGTGATGTATTTATCTGCAAATATATAATACAGTGATTATTACGACATCAGCCACCTTACTTTACGGTCTCACCTTGTATACTAGAAGACAAGATAACCTGAACTCACTGAATTCGATGTAGGAACCGGTTCTTCCAATGTTGTAGGCTATACAGTGAGCTCAGGGTAGGTTGTCTTCCAGTATAGTCCAGGGTGGACACAAAGAAACTTTGCCGATGTGTAGTCGTCTAACTGTCATTCCATTCAACAGATCGAGGTAAGATTTCAGGTATAGTTATTCAGATTTATGAGCTCGAGATTCTGCGAACGGCAACAAAATGGCGCTCACCGTTACGGTTATAGGTACAGAAACTCGAAATGTTCGAATGACAACGCCCACTTTTTCCCGTCGCAAAATTCTCAGTGCATGCGAAACTATAAAGAGCGTTGGAACGGTACGTGTATCACAAAAAAAAACAAAAAAAAAACGGGTGAGTTATGCAAGCACAAAAAAATCTGCGAACGCTCAACAAAAATACGATCGGGTATCACGGAGGAATTTTGCACATGACAGAGGCAAGACACCAATAAGCCATATTATAAGCCATATTAGCTAGATTATAGATTTATCTAAAATTTTTGAGTAGTTTAAATTCAGTTAGAGAAGAAGAAATATTTTTACACGAGTGGAGTGATATTTTAAACGATTTAAAATTGAAATATAGTGTTATAAGAATGGATGGAGGTTTAAAAAATATGTTTTCTGATGGTTTTGACATGTTTATTTTATTAAAAATATCGAGTATTTTGAAACGATATGCTCGAGAATTGGCAAGAACTGGTAAGTCTTTTCAGAACCCCAATTTCCGACATTTGCCAATGTCGCTGTGCTACCGGTGTATTATAATATTTTATTACATTGATCAAGTGTTTTGAATGGAATATTGATAGGTACGCCATAATTCAGAATTTTTCAGGCACTACGGGGTACACAAAATTCAGGGGCTCAAAGCATGATTAGCACAAAAACGTTGGTCAGTATTGCTAAATACTGGTTAATCCCGACGTAGATCCTTTTTAACCGGCCGTTGTTACGGATCTTAACCAATCTCCCCAATGCTAGATAAAATATGTCGACCAAACGGTATAGTGGTTAGCGTTAGCTTCTAGACTGCGAGGTTGATGGTTTAAGTCCCGTGTAAGGCATGGGTGTGTGTAAATTTATGTTGGCTTGTCGAATGACGAATATTTCGGCGCATTGTAGCCCTCGTGTTGCTGACAGCGCCAGGTAATCTGAAAACAACCAACCTGGATAAAATATACTGGAGGTTTTGAAATGTTGATGCACAGTTTTAAAAATGAAATATATTTTTTATAAGAAAGCACGGAGAGGTTAAAATATATGTTTCGTGATGTTTTTGACATGTTTATTTATATTTTTTTGTATTTTGGAATGATGTTCGAGTTTCGGCCAGGATTGGTCACTCTTCCAGAACCCATGTTTCCAGGTTGTCCAATAATGCTGTTCCACGTGGGTTATAGGAAATATGGTCCTGAGAACGTTGCCCCACGGCGTTCCGCCATTTTTAAAGTCCTCTGTTTTTTTAAATTTTTTTTTATTATTATTATTTTCGGTTCTTTTGAAAGTCACGTGTTTTTCTGATTTGTTGACTACTTGTCACGATAAGAGTGAAACAAAGGAAAGGAACCCGCGTGTAATTGAAGCAGATGCTACATTTCGTGATAGCAATTATTGGTGATAACATGTCTGTTGGAATTCAGAGAGAACTCGTTTTGATGAAGGGTGTGTTTTTCTTTGTGAAAAGAGTTTCAAAGTTGAGGAACTGAGTGGATATTATTCGGTAGAGTATCCTAAAATCTACACTTTTGGGAGATCGTGCTTAGTTGGATAGAGGAAGATTTTCCAGAAAAAACCAAATGAAGATTATTACAGTGTTACGAGCAATTCCCGATAGTAGAACGTGTTATGGAATGTAGAACGTGTTATGCGAATTTTTTCTCTATATACTCGGTTAGTAATAAAAATAGGTATGAATATTTTCTTGCTTAAAGATTAGATCTTAGAGGTTAGTGTATGGACGGTGGATGGATTATTTACAGGGACTTGCAGATCTCACACAAGGAGGTGCCAGGAAGGCAAAGGTTTTGTGAAAAGCTTTTTTTTAAATTTTTTTTTATAAATGGTAATTGGAATTTGTAATGAAATGTTAATGAATAGTTATGCATTAAATTTCTGTTCAAAGAAAACCCAATATATTTGGTTAATATTGTAAAAAGGTAATTGAAGGTTTTCTTGCTTAAATATTGGATCTTTTAGAGGTTAGTGTATGGACGGGGGAAGGATTATTTACAGGGCGTGCAGATATCAAACAGGGAGGTTGCCAGGAATGTAAAGGTTTTGTTAAAACCTTGTTTTCATAAATGGTAATTGGATTTTCGAATGAAATGCTAATGAATAGCATTAATTTTCTGTTCAAATAAATAATTTAAACTTATATTTAATTCCCCCCCTGGAATGTTACCACATGGAAAATTATCATAAGGGTAGAAAAATACCTATGCAGTGGAGGTTTTTGTATTCAATAGTTTGTGTGGTGTACAGTTGTGTCATTACTATTTTGTTTGACTTTGTAGATGGCAAGATAGTGTGTAAAATAGACAACAGGACAGAATGAAATGCCTTCCTGTGTTTGTTCTCTAAGAAATACTAGGTCTTATTTTGTACGAATTTCGTAAATACAGGTATGCATACGTAGAAATGAAACGATGCAGTTCCTCACGAAAAATCGCAGATAAGCATGGGTCAATTACATTTCTGTACTGCTATACGTATAAAAAATGAGACAATGCGAACGAAGATAATAAGACAAAAACAGTAATATTAGATATGCAACATTAATACTAACTTTAACGTAAATATTGAGCGTGTGAACTCTCAAAATATGTGAGCTATTGTGCAGACTTATTTAAGGTTGGTTGGTTTTTTTTCAGATTATCTGGCACCGTCAGCAAGACGAGAGCTTTAATGAGCCGAAACATTCGTCATTTGACAAGCCAACATACATTTACAAACACCCATGCATTATACTGGACTCGAACCCGCAACCTCGCAGTCTAGAAGCTAGCACGCTAACCAATATACTGTACAAATTTAAGGACTTCAGACAAAAATTAATGCCGAGCAAATGGTATAGTGGTTAGCGTGCTAGCTTCTAGACCGGGAGGTTGCGGGTTCGAGACCCGTGTTGGCATGGGTGTTTGTAAATGTACGTTGGCTTGTCTAATGACGAATGTTTCGGCGCATTATAGCCCTCGTGTTGCTGACGGCGCCAGATAATCTGAATACAACCAACCAACCAACCAACCGACAAAAGTTAACATTTTGCTTTTGAACTAATTGTCAAATAAAACTCGAAGATACGGGTTTTAAAAAATAAGTCCCTTTATAAAATTGTGATTCCGAATTCGATTAATATGGTTTATTAGTACAAAGATTTAATATAAATCCTTTATATGCATTTCCAATTTTTATATTAATTAACATAGCACCGTTTCTGTTGTCAGCGTGTGTATGGTGTTTGCATCTAATTTTAATTACAAAAAACATCTCTATCAACAAAATATGTGGTAAACTGCTTTTCAAGATTTATTTATTAAAAATGAATGAAAATTTATGCATTCACATCTAAGTATCTTTTATTTATTCTGATTAAAACAATTTTATTATTTATTTATTAAAACAATTTTGGCAACAGGAACGAGTTTTTTTAATGGTCCGTTAAATGCTATTTTAGCGCGATTGGTTCACGGCAAGTTGGTTTATTAGTATTCCGTAAATGCGACCTTTTACTGACAGTTACAGCCCCCAAATTTGATATAATGCATTGTCATCGACATCGAATCTATCTGCCAAGTTTCAGCTCGATTGGATGACTACAAGTGGGTTAATTAGACGTCAGCAAATTTGCCCACCATCGAGAAACACACAAAATCGAAGTTAATATAAAGGATTTTAAAAGACATTGAGTTACTGGAGAGAGTTCAGTACAGAACTACAAAGATGATTCAGGTTTAACATCGTTCAAATATAGTGATAGAATTAAGAAAATTGAATATGTACATTAACACGCTACAAGAGAAGAGAATTAGAGGAAATTTAATTCATTTATTCAAAATTATTAAACAAAATGAGTTTGAGGGTTTGGAATTTATTACAAGTAATGGAAAGAAGGGTCGTGATTTTAAATTGTTTAAAACGCAGTTTGATACACCTGTATGAAACTGCGATGAAGAAAAAGCATTATTTCAGCAATAGGGTGATTGATGAAGGAAATTGTTTGCCTGTGTATATTATCCAAAATAAACAATTTCATTCATCAATCACCCTATTGCTGAAATAATGCTTTTTCCTCATCGCAAACCACCCACTTTAATTGAATTCACTTTGTACACTGTATAGAGTGAATTCAATTAAAGTGGGCGGTTTTAAGAGAAAATTGTTTATTCATTTGGTGATAGTTAAAGGCCATTGATTACTTTTAGCTAAACCAACCTTGCTGGGCATCGTGCCTGTAGTTGGTCAACTTCTTTTGCATTTAGTTGTATATGTATTCTTGCTCTGGATTATTATCTGGAATAAGCCTAACTGGTTTTTGTTTTTACCTCGCAATTACGTTTATCGGTAGAGCCATCAAACATACAATAAATCTAATTAAGAACAGCATCTATAAAATTTAAACACTTATTACTATAATATAAATAAAATATAATTTTTCAGTAATTAACTTGTAACAAAACAAAAACTTTTGGAGCTCTTTTTTGAGACCATATACCTCATGTTTGGCTTAAAAATGATCCGAATAAAGAAGAATGTTATGGGTCGTATATGCCAAGGAAAAAAAAAAACGTTTTAAGACACTTGAAAGTAATTTTGATAAAACTTATTTAAAGGTTTGAAATCGCATAAAAGAACGATAAACTGTTTCGTTATTGAATGAATTAGATTTCGAACTATACATTTCTTCGCAATTGGCGATCTATCATTGGTTAGTAGCGCTAATATGCCACCAGATAGCACAATTTGATTAATTTTTAAGAAAAAGTGGAGTTAAATAGTTTTTCTCTAGAGGTCTTTATATGAGAAGGGACTGTCAGTGAGTGCAGAACATTTCGTATACTAGTATTTTAAAAACTGAATAAAATATAGAGCACTTGACTGATGGATAGAGGTAATCTCGCCAGAACAGGCCAGAAAAATGCTAACCCAGTTTTCCAAGCAAACCAAATCTAAAATAACTCGTCACATTATGAATAATAAGGTACTGTCATCTATCAGGAGATTAGCCCCCGCCAGGTAGTCTGGACGGTGACAGTCGCTATAGAAACAAAACTTTTCGATTTAGAATAGGGGTGCTGCATGCAGGAAATTGATGGCCTAAAAGATTACAATAAGGCATCTGCATTGGTGATGAGAGTTTATTCAAATAAATCTATTTAGATAATCTATGAAATAACCCCAATACACCATTAAGGCATTCAGCAAGCCGATGTTGATGCCTTTCTTCGGAAATCTCCTCGTGGAAAATGAGGCTAGACTTTTTTCCATGGCAACTGGCTACTCTAGACAACCTAGCGAGAGCTATTCAGTGATTTGTGTTTTTGTTGAAATATCAGATGTTCTTCGTTGTTGTACTTACTAGAGTCGCTCTTCATGCGGATGACCAGTGTGATGGGATCCCCGACGTTGACTGGACCCGTGACCCTGGGGGCATTTGGGCCGAACCCGTTTCTTAACTCCATGGTGCACTGAGGAGGAGGGAGGGTGAACACAACCGGAGATCCTGTTCGAAGCTGTTGCATGGATGCGCTTCTGCAACATGGGAAAGCATCACATTAAGTAAGGGTACAGACACACTAACTTATGATTATAGTACCATGTATACAGTGTGTCCGTAAAGTCATGGTGCACTTTTGACCGGTCACTGGAAATCAATGAAACAAGATAACAATGTGAAATCTTTACCAAATGAAAGTAAAACTCTCCAAGTTTAGTACTTATTCAGTGCAGTTCGATATGGCTTTCATTTGTTGTCCTTCACACATACAAACGATATTCAAGTTTTTCCAACAAATGGTTGAGGACATCTGGTGTAACAAAGTGAATAATGTCTGCAATTCTTTGTTTCAAATGAATGGTAAATGTATTAATTTTGTTAATAAAATTCTAAGGGTAAAACTTCAATTTTTTTTTTTACCTCAAAGTTCCTTTAATTTCAGAGTCGCCCAGCCACATTTCAATATTGTAACTAATTTTTCAAATCGGTGTATTTAAAATTCCATACCTGACTATGCAACTTGTCTTTTCTTTCTCTCTCTCTCTCACTATCCCGCAGCTTTGTAATTTTAAAGTTAGAGAGCCCTTTATAAAAAACCTTGTATAAAGCCAATAAAACGGGTCCAAAAAAAACCCGGGTCATAAAATTTACTTGAATGATATAAAATAAACGTTTCCAAATATTAATTGCTATAAAAAGATATTTCCTATTAAAGAATATGATATATATACTTTATTACTGATGAATTAAAGGATTTACGCTTTGGTAACTAAACACGTTTTTTAAAATAATCGGTAAAAAGAAAACACAATCTACAGAAAAAGGTAACAAATTGCATTAGCTGTAGATCGCGTGTTAGTGCGGAGAATCATCTTCTTCTTTCAGACATTTTCTTTTGCCGAAGCAAAAAAAAAAAAAAAAAAGTCAATCGACCGATTTTTTTGCAACATTGTTGCAACAATGTCAAGGGGTTTCTGCTTCAGGGAGAAAGATGATCAGTTACAGCACATTAAGTGGGAGAAAAAGTTGCAGTACATTAAGTGGTGGGATCAATTATAGGGTCCATTTCAGCTAGCTTACTTGGAATCAGGGTCCATCCCTTTACCACACCGAGAAAAAAAAGTTTTACTCGTACTCGTAAATGAAAACATTCACCTACTCGTTTTGGCTTTAAGTACATTTGTTTCGAAAACGTGTAATTGTATATTTACAGACAAATAGTTGCTTAATTCAAAAACGTGAAATCACGTATTTTTCGACTTCGGATGTTTTAAGTACTAGGGGAAACCTGCGCGTCCAGCGTATTTGAGAATGCTTTTAGAGCAATTACTTTTTTGAAAGTTCAATCAGAGTTAGATATTTTATGCTATTTCTGGGAGGTTTGAGATTCCTTATATTTTCTTAACGAGCTTAATTGCAATTTTTCTTTTAGGACTGCCATCTACTTGTTTACTATCACATCAACAAATTTTTTTAAAAAATATCTTTGATTTTTTAAAACTTTGCTCTGTATATATATATGTCAACACAATGTTTATACATATGTGAACAATGTAATGTATTTCTATTAGTACTTCTCTTTTCGTAAGCATTATCTAGGGTTTTTCGGATTTAGTGAGATGTGTATTGGGTCTGGTTGGATCTTGCTGGTCTAAACCGGTTCAAGCCAGTTTCCGAATGATCTTATAAGCAAATCACTTTTCCAATCTATGAAAGCACACGATTTCTTTTCAGCTTTGCCTTTTGATTTTCCTCTTGCCAGGAGTCGCCACGCTACTGCCCTTCTCTTCTTTGGAAATAAATTTTTGTTGACTCGGACACGACTGACTCTTTAAAACGGTCTACACTTCTGCACCGTTTTATGTATGTGAACATGAAGTGTATGTATATGTGCATAAGTATGTAAATATACTTCGTTATAAGCGGATGTTTTAGCCTTTAAAATGATATTACATTTATCAATTTTGGCTATGTACAAAGGGAAAAAAAAAAAAAAGGGATCTTCACTCACAATAAAATAAAACACCGTGTAGAAGTAATGTTTCAATCAGTAAAAAAATTGTATCATAAACTCTTATTTTCACTTCCAAGATATTTCTTGCAAATATTTCGTAATAAGAAGTTTACTTTTTAAATTCATTGAATTTCTTATTTTACAGAGTCATACTAAAATAAATACTTTTTCTCTTTAATTTCGAAAGATACAGTTTTCTCTCATTTTTAAAAGGAGTTTCTTTTTGAGAACTGGTTTCTTTGGGGTAGTCATTAAGATGACAACTTTGTTATAATAAAGAACAGTGGTTCAAACTTGCCACATACAATATATTTCACATAATTTTTTAAAAATTGTGTGTGTCTTATGTAAAATTGTAACACATGTTTTTGAATTTAAATAAGCATTCTACTGCGTATCTAGATTAACTGAATAACAAATCAAGGACCAGGCTAATGAGTTGCAGTTTCTTAACCGCGCAGGTCTCAAATATCTGCAAAAAATATTCAGGTCAAATTTCAGGTCATTCGACCAGTGGATATTTTTTTACAACTCTTTGAAAGTAATTTTAAAGCAGTTTTAATTATAATCACCATGGGATTATGATTAAAGTTCAAATTTCAAAAGCTGTAAAAGAAGAACCATTTATCAGAATAGCCTGAAAATACTCGAAGAAGGAGGAAATGGTATCATATAAGAAAAAAAGAAAGAGAGAGAGATAGAAAAAAAAAAAAAACCCAATTTTTTTTTTATGCCATACTGTTTCCTCTTTCTTTGCTTATACAGGTCAAACTTCAGGTCATTCTGACCAATGATCCTCTTTTTGCAATTATTTGAAAGTTGAACTTTAATATAATCACTCTGTATTCAGTCCCTTTTGGCATACCCTATAAAATACCTAATCTAGGATAGACCTATCCCGTTCAGTTTTAACGACAATGTGTCATATTGAAATCCACAGATAATTTAATACTTTGCAAATTCACCAATATTGGGCCGTAATTATACGCCATCGAATAGGTAAAATCAGAACTCAAGAGTGTACGTGCGTCAAAGTCACGACAAATTTATACTTTGTCGTGATTAATATACTTTTTTTCGCGATGTAATGTTTTTTTTTTTATTACATTTCATCTAGACGCCATGCTGATAAAATTTAACCGTGAAAAATTACCATCTTACTAAAATATGTCGATTTGTCCAACGGTTTATAATTCAACCCTTTCGATGTAGTTTTCAGGGCCTATCTATCTGAATAATCACTACATATTAGTCAGGTCTTAGATTTATTGTTCAATTGAAACTGAAATACCAAAATAAAAATTTGAAAGTATTTCAAATAGCTACTCTAAGGAGGTGCTCAGTGAACTAAGCAAATGGTACTTACTCGACACTCAGAACAGGAAATGTGACTGTCTTCCAGAAGTCATAGCCGTACTCGCAGGTCACACGAAAATGTTCGTCGATCTCCTCCTCGATTACTGCATTATATTGCACAGTCACCGTGTTCACCAAGTACTGGGACCGCTCCTTTCGTTTCTAAAAAAAGATGAATACATCATAATTCTAAAATTTGATTAGGAAGAAACTTGATTGAACCGACAAAAAAGGATACATTCCTGCAAGCCTTTGCCAAACAGTGAAACGTCCTCTGGAAAACTCCATTCGTTATTTTCCGTCTTCACCAAGCAATCTATCTTTTCGCGAACAGATGGCAAGTTTTCTAGAGATTTTCTGTAGTTTTTATGGATTTTAACTTTTTTAACGGTTTATCCACGGCCTTATTACAATGGAATGAATCAATACGAAATACAATAGTGACTATAACAACATCGTAAGACTTAGCGAAAACTACGTAAATCTCGGCAGTAGAGAAAGTATTGGTGAATTCCAAGAGTGTTAGCAAAAGATCGAGAAAAGATATTTCGCGTAGGTCTTTTCTGTATGCATTCCTTGTGGATTAAAATAGCTGGTACATTTCGAGCAGTTGTTTGGGACGTCTCACCTCCAAAGCATTACTGTTGAATTGTTAAATGTTAAACTTGAAATTATATACAAAAAAAAAAAAAAATCAGAACTAAATAGTTCATGAAATACGAGCTTTAAAACGCAGACACCTTATTTTTAGAGTTTTGCAAGTACAAACTAACTACAAAAAAGTGATTTTTGGGGTGAGATGCCACAAACGACTGCTCGAAATAGGTGGGGATTCTTTTTTTAGGTTTAATTCACCTTAAGATAAAAAAAAAAATAGATTGTACTTCTTCCTTTTAGGGTGCGAAGCGTGCGCACACCTTATATTTTAGAGTGTTTAGCAAGTGATTAAAAATATAAATATTGTAGAAGGGGTACTGGTAACATTATATTTATATCTATCTATCTATCTATCAAAACTGGCATAGGCATTACAGAGTTTAAAGCACTTTCAAAATTTTACGACTTTTGTATAGTTGAGATATCTAACAAAAATCCAAAAATCTCCAGTCGTCTTCCTTATTATGCATATTTCAGTAGGAAATACATTTATTTGAATGAGTTACTTTCTTTTGCATATGGTTTAGATACCCTCTGCAAAATGTTTGGTGTATTTTAAATGAATGAAATACTTACCCGAGATCCAGCGTCGTCTTGCTGGCCAAGTGTTCCACAACGATTTAACCGAATCATAAACTCGTAGTTATTTTGTCCTGATCCGTTGACGTAACTGCAAGACGTGTCTTGAGCGTAGCCAGTACTGTAAATCAGCCCATAAAAAGTGCCATTGAAACGGATAGTTACTTTCATGTAGTTATCGAAACAATCCGCTTTGAGATCTAGAAAATAAGATATCATATTACACTACACACTAATAAATTTGTCTTAATTTGTACACACAGGCAAATTTTAAATGTCTTATCTAAGTCTTGCCGGGGCTGCCAAGGTCTAGTGACACTGTACTGAATTACGTATTCATTTGTTAAATTGTAACACTCATCTTTTTATTTAACAATTATCGAACTGAAAATATTAAAACCAGGCAGAAGTGTCTTTTGATTTAAATCCTATCGTCTTCCATTCGTTTTTTAACTTCAAACCAACCTGAAGAACACTCAATTCTTACTTCTTGCAGATGTTAAACTAGGTACTGATATTTGGTGCAGATGAGAAATATTTTTCTTAAATTGTAAGGTCCCTATATGCAGATGGCTTGAAGATTAGAGGGACCTTAATAAATTTGATTTAAGATATTGGCATTTTTAGTTAATCAATTGAATCAATTATTGAGAATAAGATCTAGCAATGACCCCAAAAGGGGATCATAAATCCTGGCTGGCAAAATAATTAAAAAGTTTCGATGAATTTTTAAAATAAACCAATCTGAGAATTGTTACGGTAATTGATCCCGCATGTCCAATGAACAGCCCTTGACGTATGGCTTAACTCTTGGTTAGGCACGCGACCATTTGCTTCGCGGTTAGTCGCGTGGGAGACAAATGTCCAACAAATTCAAATTAATTTTCATGCATACCACTAAATTCGTGACCAAATATCAAAGTAAGTGGGCATTTTAATTAAAAACACAACATCATTGAACAGAATAAAGTAAAAATTTAATTTTTTAAAAAATAACTTGGAAAAAAAAATCGTAAGAAGGCTTTAATCATGGGCTGCCATTTATTGAGAAATTGAATGTGGGGGACATTTGTTAATCGCGCTACTAACCAAGAATTAAGTAGATGAATGTTGGTGTTTTGGAACATCTTTAGGTCCTGAAATATACCATGATGTTTTGCTTTGTTGGATTTGCTTAATGTCAAGATTTTTGCCTGATTGATAAGTGAATATTTCAACCAGCATACTTCTTTTTTAAGAACAATGCAATATCAAGACGCTTATTGGTAACATTGCCAACTGTCTAAAACAACATTTGTCTATTTATATTTCAACCAGTAAGATTTTGAGCTGTAGGTTGGCCAGTAGTTGCGAGGTTTTAAATGAACCAGTGGAATTGTAGAATAACATTCTAATCTAAGTGAAGTACTGTTGGTCTATCAAGAGAATAACTTCCACCTTGCCATAGCCTTGATGATGGCAGTTACTATCAAAATAAGACTCGACTATTTAGAAAAAGGGTGCTGCATGCAGAAAATTGGCGGTATAAAAGGTTACAATACATCATTAGTTTGATGATGAGAAATTATTTATTTGAATAAATCTATTTTGATAATATATGAAATATCACCAATAAATGGTGTTCCCCAAGCCAATGTTAATGTCAAGTCCTCCGTAAAAATCACTGTTGTCCCTCCTCGAATCCTCCGTAGAAAATGGGATACGTCTTGTTTCCATGGCAACAGGCAATGCTAAACAACTTGAGGGGAGCATTCTTGTGATAGAAATACAGTAGAAGAGATTTACATTAGACTACATGGTAGTAAACTTGCAGATGATAAGATCTCGAGAATGGCAGAGAAAAGTAGTGCAGGAAAAACATATGTCCTTTCCAGCTACTTTATTTCTGGTGTTCGTTACATTTTATACGATGTTGCTGCAAAGGTGACAGCACCAGAAATGTAAATACAAAATGAAAACAATGTGAAGAAATATAAATCTGTAAAATTTTGTCTGATAAAGATAGAGTCATTAGGAACACTTTATTGACTCATAAATGGCCACGTGACTTAATGAATGAAGTATTTAAACAAAGATAAACGCAATTTTTAAGTAACGCAAATTTGCTTATGAATAGAGTCCCTTATTTCATGGGTTGGGTTTAGCATTTATTTTGCACAAGGGCAACACAAGGGCCAAACTGCGCCAGCTTATTTCGTGGGAAATAGGAGTATTAGTGATGAGTGAGTGAACTAATCAGGGCTTTTGCTTCTATAGATGTAAAGATGATCTATATACATAGTTAAAAATATTGAATAGAGTTTTTTGTTTTTAATTGGGAACTTTGATATAATTTTGTAGGTTAAAATTTACAGGTTGTGTCGGTTAAAATTTGTTTGTAAAAGAGTGTAATTTTTAGCATAGAAATAAGTTCCATGTTCTTAGAATTATTTTAATTATTTGACATTAATAATTACATGTTTTTTCTGTAATTATCCGGAATTTCTTTTGTCAAATTTTAACCAGTCAGAGTATTTTCTCTTATTTTGAAGATCAAGAGTGTGCAAAATTTTAATATTATCGGCATAAAATAGTAGCTGCCTATTAGAAACACTAACACATAAGGAAACTCTTCTTTGTGTACAAGGTGATTGAAATTAAAGTTCAATTTTCAAAAAATTGTAAAAAAGGAACCACTCGTCATTATGACTTGAAATTTGACCTGAATATACTCGAAAAAGGTGAAAGCAAGCATAAGAGAAAAAAAGCATAAGAAAAAAAAAGCATAAAAAAAAAAGCATAAGAAAAAAAATTCAAAGTAGTTTTTTTTCAAAGTAGTGTTTAGTCTAATGCCATACCATTCTTTTCGCTTTTCAGGTCATATTTCAGGTCATTCTGACTAGTGGTTCTTACAGCTTTTTGAAAGTTGAACTTTAATCATAATCATCTTTTATATAGATAGTACGAACATCTTGTACCATATGAATGATTAATATATTCGCTATTGAGGCAACTCCGGACAGCATTGGCCCATTTGATGACTGTGTGATTAGAGCTTTAGCCTCGAATGGCAACGGTACCGTGTTCGAAATTTGTTTTATGTATGGATGTTCACTGTGATTCAGAATTAATGTTAAGCTGTAGGTCCCTGCCTGATTAGTCGTTATTAGGCACAAAAATAGGTCGCTGATCATACAAACATACCAACCAACCACACTACACTACTATTTTGATATAACATTGCAACTTTTTAAGGAATTCCCTGAAGACATTTTACTCTTGATAAAACGATGTTCCTTTGCACTATAGACCTAGCGCAAGCATATTTCCAATTCAACCAATCAACCGACAAATTGGCTAAGATGTTACAAATATTAGATTTTTTAACGAATATGCATTTTATAGCCATTTCAATTCCATTTCATCCGGTACAAATAGCTTGTTCATGAACTGCCTTTTACTGTATTGTGACACTACTCTTCGAAAGAAGGTCAAGTGCAAGTCCTCATGCGGACAGTACTCGAGTACGGAAAACAAGGCGTTAAAATTTTTGAGCATCCGTGCGAGGATTTAAACCTCTTGTTTGTTTTAGACGACCATTCTGAGCCACGAGTTCAGCCTTCATCTCCATATCACTGTAATAGAAAAGTGTACATTTTGGGATCACCTTCCACCCCTTACCTAGACCACGAGGTTGCGGGTTCGAGTCCCGTGTAAGGCATGGGTGTTTGTAAATGTATGTTGGCTTGTCAAATGATGAATGTTTCGGCGCATTATAGCCCTCGTGTTGCTGACGGTGCCAGATAATCTGAAAACAACCAACCACCCCTTACCATTGGTTAGATTTTTTTTTTTTTGAAATTCCCTTTACCTTATGGCCGGCCAAACGGTATAGTGGTTAGCGTGCTAGCTTCTAGACCGCGAGGTTGCGGGTTCGAGTCCCGTGTTAGGCATGTGTGTTTGTAAATGTATGTTGGCTTGTCTAATGACGAATGTTTCGGCGCATTATAGCCCTCGTGTTGCTGACGGCGCCAGATAATATGAAAACAACCAACCCTTTACCTTATGGTGACGCAATAAGTTCATTCAACTTTTTTTATGCGTCAACCATTTTTGCGAAGTGAAATTTTCGTTTGCGAACTAAAACTAAAAAAGTTTCAATCGAAAACGAAATCCTTACCAAATGAAATTATTTCATAAAGTTAACTTAGCCAATCACCGCAGCAAGAAGGTGGGGCTAATTCATTCCTCCTAAAAATCCCGAATGGTCAGAACATCCAGCTCCAATTTCAATCAATAATTACTTTCTTTTTTTAATGTAGCGTGTGTTGGCGTTTAAAGTGTGTTGACGGGATTAAACGTTTTAACATACACCAAAAACCTTTTGATATTTACTGACTCTAACCAGATCACATCAATACCACATCATAACCTTATTAGTGTGACCAATTGGCATCTGAACAGGAAAGGTGAAACAATTTGCTTTTTATATAATGAATTAATACCACTTATTTATTATTACAATTATTTAGATATTGTAAAATGAATGAAATAATACAAAACTTACACTCCACTCTGGTCATGTTTTTCGAAGATAACACAGTCCCAGCAGAAAAGGGCTTGATAGACGGTCTTTGGTCTTTCAGTAAGGATTCAGACAGTCTAGTGTATTCGTCCGCCCTCGAGATCTCATCAGGAGAAGTTGATGGCCGAATGGAATCAGGCCGAACGAAATCTGGACGATAGGGTCGACCGAAGCTGCCATGTGCTACATGGGGAAAAGTGGGTCTGTATGAGGTGTAAAATCGAGGTGGATCTTGTCTGACGATTGAAGTTCGTTCTTCAAGAGTAGGTCTCATCATCGAAGTACGATCTTCAGGGGTGGTTCTGATGATTGAAGTTCGATCTTCAGGGGTAGGTCTGTAGTAAGGGTACTCGTGGAGTGGAGTGTCTGGACGATAGGGTCGGTCCACTTCCTCTCGATAAGTGTAGCCAGGGTCTGGTCTAGCTGGTCGATCTCTGATACCTTGAATTCTCTTGGGAATTCGTGTGGCTTCGCTGGTGGCTCTTGCTGTGCTAGTTTCATTTGTTGAACTTTCGCGAGAGGCATGAGTTTCGAGAGACATAAGGTTTGGAAAGTAGGGGATTGGATTGCTATCCTGATGAGATTCCGAGTTGGATTCAAAATTACGCTTTGTGACTTGAGTACTTGCTTTCTCCAAAAGGACAAAAGTTGTGTTATTGTCTTCTGAAAGAGAAGTGATGCTTGGCATATACAGGATTGAGGGTGAAGTTGACGAGTCATTCGATGCAGGAGAAGAGCGTTGAGTTGTCTCTTCAGCTTTTGTCGGGATGTCTTTTGTTCCAGAAAGTATGGCTATCGATGTGTTGTCATCTTTTGTATTGTAGCCAGTTGTAGTTAGAGCCCCTGTAAAGTCGTCTTCTACTGTTAGATCTTTTGAGAGAGATAAAGGTGCCGGGGTTTGGATTCCTTTTAAAAGAGGTTCGGCTTGTATAACTGATTCGTTTGTTATTTTGTCTTCAAACGAGTTAAGAGTTGTCTTTGAAGCATCTGTAGGACTTTTAAAAACATCATAAGGACCATCAGAATTCAAATCCTAAAAAATAGGTAGAACAAATTTATCCTTATTAGAGTAAATTTTCAACTTTTAGTTAAAACAATTTTTTTTTTTTTTAAATTTCTTGGTGAATGTAAATGGTAGTCAGAACTAAGTTATTTAACTTGTCATTAACTCATTAGACTTCCAATGCAAGTTATCCACAGTTGAGGAATAAACAGAACTGACCATTGTGATCAATTCAAATCTTGTTGTTGGTTACCCACGATGAATTACAGTATCTGTAGAAATATTTTAGATGAATTAACGCCTTCGATGGTGTTTCTTAAATAAAGGCTTTGTTTAAAGGTTTGATGTGTTTTACCGGTTAACTTCCATTGAAATTTTTGTATTATTGTAACTATTGTAGTTTTGTACTATTTTGTAATACATATTTAAAAAACCTAAATTTTTTTTGAAAAGATGAGGTCCAAGAAGTGAATTATTTTATGTAAACTGACTTAAAATTATTCACTTCTTGCTTTTACTTGAGTTACAGAACATAGTATAGAATTAGAAACTCATTTTTTATTGCAGTTATGTAATATTAAAGAAACTTCTGTAAAAAGCACATGGCTGTCTGTCTATCGAGAGAATATCTCTCGCAGATAGTCTAAATAGGGGCGGTCGCTATGGAAACAAGACTCGTGGATTTAGAATAGAGGGATGCATTCAGGAAATTGGCGTCCAAAAGGTTTCAATACGACCAATAAAGATGTCTTTCTTCTGGTATACTCCATGAAACATGGGGCTTGCTGTGTTTCCACGTAACATTCAAGATTAGACAATGTGATGAGAGCTATTCTTGTGATAGGCAGACTGTAATTTATACTCCGTAATCACATAATATTTCAAATGTTTACATTCCATTATGATTTAAGTCAATGTTCAGAACTTAATAGTTTTTCAAAACACAGAACATTTTAAGATTTTTTATAAGAAGTATTGGAGATATAATTATTTACAGTAAAGCATGCATGCATAATATAATTTTGAGAGAAAGCAGAATAAATACAATTCCATTTTTAAATTATGCATCTGGAACTGTTCTTCTATATCTTACTTTGATTCTATTTGGCAAAGACGAATATTTAAACTAATTTATGATGATAAAATTTACGAGTTAATTTCTAAACATAAAATAAAATATAACTTTTTTGACAAAAAGTCAAAGATCTACTTACTTATAGTTCTCCAAGCTACAAAGAACTTTAATATAAAAAATATCTATACTTACTAATGCTTATAAAAATGAGATATTACAATTCCAGCCATACATACGTAAGGATACATTACCCGAAGACTAGGGGTAAGAGTTTTTGACTCCTAGCTCAGTTTGATTAGATAGAATAATCAGGTTTCACATTACTGTATCACAAATATTTTATGCCCTTTTTACAGCAACATTCAATCAATTTTCAATTAATTTGTGTCCAAAATAAATGTTGTTGCTTCATTTCTCAGATGAAAAAACAACTCAAAATAGCGTCCTCTAATCCGTCGTTCCATTATACCCCACCGCTATTACAAAACCGTCACCAAAGTTATCGCCAAACCAAGCCAATACCACGTCGCTGAAGTCGATATAAGGCGCTGCGGATACAAAGAGCGAACGTAACATCGGGTAAAAAATTTTTTTTTTCGCATCCGGATCTTGAATTTTCACAGATTCTTCAGGTATACTTTTTATGCTGAATTCCCTCTTCCTTCCCTCCCAAAATACGTAGAGAACGATACAAAACATGGAAATATCAACACATGGAAAACTTTTCAAACGCGCTTTTTTGACAACAACCTTTGTTGCGTTCGTCCTTCGTATCAGCAGGGCTTCATATACAGTGCATATGTGCATATATTGGAAGTGAACAAGCAGATTTTACGGGTTTAGGACAACTGAGAAAGACTTAATTTTTGTACACAGCTGTAAAGTTTGATTAAAGTTGAGGACCCCTCCCCCTAAAAAGAGATAATTCTAATAAATAAGTTCAGTTTAAGTGAAAAAATACGCTTGAAACGGGCTGATTAACCCCTTGCCTGTGACGCCCGAACTCAGTTCGGGCAATGCAAGTGCGCTAATTTTAGAATGCCCGACCTGAGTTCAGGCAAGAGAAAAATCGGTGCTTCAATACGTGAAGCCTGAACGCAGTATGGCCCTCGTGTTGCCCTTGCGCCGTTAAACCTCAAGAAACCGACCGACAAAGGATTTGAGAGACTCAATGGAATCTGAGGGACATGGAATTCCTGACAGCTGATATAAATAAAATATTGTTGTATTAGTTTATTATATTTATCTGGAAAATTATGTCATTTGATTTATTTTGTTATAATTTGAGCAAAAATTACTGTAATCCATTGCATTTCCCATACATGTGAAAATATTGAATTTAGTCGTTATTTCGCTTAAAATTTCGTTTATTTTCCAAAAATAATCTATTTCTAACATTTTGATGACAATAACGAAGAAAATTAAAGAGAATTTTTTTTTTTTCAATTTTTGGCAGTTTTTTTCAAATATATTCCACAGGCAAGGGTTTAATAGGTTTCTCTACAGAAACTCTATCCAAATATGTAAACATAAAGAGTTTGAACCCTTTATATGTAACCTAAATGCATATTTGCGAAAATAAAGTTGTATGAGAAAAGAATTTAGTTACTTTTACTTTGTTTAATGATTTATTACTTAATTAGTTTGTTTATTTCTCAGCCACTTTTGTATTTAACTAATTACTTTTGACAGTTTAATGACTAGTTTAATGAGTTTTTCAATAATGTCCTTTCCCCTTCAAAAATGCAACAAAACAAGAAATACAATAGGATTGCTAATATCTAATGAAATAAAAAAGTCAATTCTTTAATTTTAAACTAGTTAAAAATACTAATTTTAACCAATACAAAATATAAATTTTAAAGAATAAAAATATTATTTCAAACCAATTAAAGAAAATATCTTAAACAATTAAAAATAATTTTTTAATCAATTAAAATATAATCTTCTTAGCAAATTAAAATATAGTTCAACCCTGATTAAAAATATAATTTATGACACATAAAAATAGAGTTTTTGACTATTTAAGAATATTAATAATAAATTAAGATATTAATTTTAACCAATATAACATTTTAATTTTAACAAATATAAATATTAATTCTAACCAATTAATAATAAAAATGTTAACCAACTAAAAAGTAAATTTTTAAACCCATTAAAATACATTTTAACTGATTAGAAATATAATTTCAGACAAATAACAATATAGTTTTTAACTTACTAAAAATACAATTTTTAACTACCTTAAATTTAAAATCATTTTCTAAATTTTCAAGACACTAACCGTAGTGTGGTTGTGGTAATTTGAATGAAACTGAAGTGATTGATATTAAGGCTTACCTCTGTAGTTAGTGCTACTGTCTGCACCACCAACGCAATTGCAATCAAAGAAAACATTTCCATCCAATAACTGCAAAGAAAACAGCCATTACTGCCGTATTATAGATAATATGCAATTCGATAGGGTAATTCTGCGTTAAATGATCTAATTTCAAATCATTGCTAAAAATACATTTGATCAATCACACACATATAATAAAAAATTACGACTTGTTACATTATTCTAGAAAAATTAATTGTTGATGGTCTTTGGATTTCTTATTGGCAGTAAAAAAAGCAATTGCAAAATATTTTTTTTTGTATGAATTTTACAAATTTGTTTATGATCTTACAAACATTGTTTATGAATTTAAAAAAATTTGTTTGTGAATTTTATAAATTTTATTTACAAATTTTATAAATTTTGTTTATGAATTCTGTCTATGAATTTTATAGATTTGTTTTTTGTCTATTGTATTGGAAATTATGAGAATAAGTTCCAATATATATATCAGGAATAAACAGAAATAGTATCTATTTTCATTACTAGTAATATTTTGTTCTGTCAGCAGTTGAAAATTTTCGGAAATCTGTTGCTGCACCACACTAATATTGCGCAATAGAACACACTAATTGGTGCTTTGAAACGGACATTTTTTTAAAAGGAAACTAACTAAACAATTTTATTTCAGAAACTTTTTGATTGAAAAGTAAGGGTGTGGAACATCGCACAACTTTCAATTACCTTATAATACCAGTCATTACATTTAAGTACTATCATTTTCATTCATTTAAAATAATGCACAGTTTGGTGATATTTTTGGCAATAATTCTTACATGGGCAGACAAATAAATTGCATTTGTACGAGAATTTCGGAGGAGGGGATATTTAGAACACCTTAAAAGGCATTGTCATAGAGATTTTGATCAAAATCGTTTGTGCCGTTTTTTAGCAATTGCTGAAAAACATGATTTTTTCATGTTTCTCCCATATTTATATGTTTTGCGCATGCGCAATATTGTCGAAAACCTGAATGACAGGTTTCATGGCCACCACTAACCTGTACACCAAATTTGAACATCGTAGGTCAATTAGTTCAGGAGTTATGCTGAACAAGTACACACAGACAAACATTTTTTCTAGACTACTTTCTTAAAGTCAGGATATTACAAAAGGTGGAGAAATAATAATAATAATAATAAAAAAATCAATATTTTTTTTTGTTAATCGAAAACAATACTTTCAAAACCCTATGTTAACATATGGGTAGTTAAAAGTAAAATTAAACATGAAATTTAAACACCCTGTCAGTAACAGTTGTCAGTCATCAAATCCTTATCCGAACCACTACTTTACATAGTTCGTAATGTTAAATTGCATAAACACATTATTTATTTATTTATTTTCATATTTTCTTTAATTCTTTTAGCAACTTTTGTCTTCATCATTACTTTTATTCTTCATCATTGTTTTCATTTATTTTAAAAATGCTTAATTATACTTCCCAATAAAAAAAATTCAAGTAGTCCTAAACGCTATATTTCCTAATTTAAAGTTGTAGTGTGATGAAAAGTAACGGGAAAGCAGAAAACTTTCATGTAATCTGCTGCTCCACAAGTTAATCCTTGGTTAGTCGGCAGTTGACAATTGTCCCCCACAGTTTCCCTTTCTCAATAGATGGCAGCACATGATCAAAGCCTTCTTACAGTTTTGTCAAGTTATTTAAAAAATATTTTTAAATTTTTACTTTATTCTGCTCAAGAATGCTGTGTTTTTAGTTAAAATACTCACTTACTTTGATATTTGGTCACGAACTTAATGGTATGCCCGAAAAATCGAATTTGGGGTTGACGTTTGTCCACCACGCGACTAACCGCGAGACAAAAGGTCGCGCGCCAAACCAAGGGTTAATATAAAGTGCTAAAAGAATCTATACAAAAATCATTTCACTTACCTTGGTAGCAAAAATCCGTCGATAACGAAAATTACTTTTTACGAACAGATTTCCTCATATATATTTTTAAAAAGAACTGATGTTGATGTCACCAACAATGTATGAAATTCTGCCATTCTATAGAATGACAATGTTTCAAACATTGTTGATTTGCCACATTGTTGAACTGTCATTCTACAGAATGCCACCCGTTTCCAGGCAAAGCATGAAAATTGAGAATTACTATATATGGTTTCCCAAGACATTGTATATAATACTTAGGCATTCTATTGGGCAAAGTCTGAAAAAAGGTCACGATAAGACTATAAGACGGACACTTTTCAAAAATGCATGTGTTATTTAAAAAAAGAAATAATAATAATGAAAAACTGCTATTAAAAACTTTCATTCAAAATACGAAAAGAAAAATTAAAGTTGTACACAATACAAAATTTACACCTTTCTTACTGAAGAAAAAAAAAGAAGAAATTAAATTGTTGCAAAAATCTTGTTACGTGATTTTCGAAATGAATCGATTTATTTAATATTTTGCCGATTTATCAATTGCTTAGACTTAATTGGAATACTTAGAAAATGTGTGAAATGTTAATTGTTTCATACTTTGGCTAAAAATGCCTTGTATTCTATAAAAGGCTTAGGTATTTTATAGGGTGAGTTTAAAGTCGCGTACATCAAAGTTTAATGGGCCGTAATTTAGTGAAAACGCATTGAGTTTCAGTGTAGATTGTTTGGAATGTATTTCAACCGGTATCAGTAATCTTGTGCTCAGAGACATCATGTGTGACTCGTTTGTTGTGCAAGGGACGCTTCCCTTGCACACCAAACGAGTCACACATGAATATGTTGCCAGAAACAGCGAATATTCATGTTGGAGTGTTATTTTTCTCGAAAATCACATTCTCTCGTCATTAAAGTGTTTCGTAAAAACTATTCGCTTACAGCAGTACCCAATAATTCATAAGTGACGTGACTAGTTCACCGTTGCAGGACACTGGATCAGTTGCTGTTAAGATAAGAGCTAGTAGGTTCTCCATTTTGGACGATAAAAGACGGAGAGAAATTGAAACGAAGTTTCTACATTTACCGAATAGTTCACACACGATTGCTGATCTGAAAAAGAACATCACAACAGCCATATCTAACATCAATATACTGTCATGCTCTGCAGCGCAGAGTCTCATGAAATCTAGTAAATGAACACCCTTTTGTACTTGAGAAAGAGAATGCCATTTCAAAATTTTTTGTAAAGCCCAAAAATGTTCCGTTAAAAATTAAAACCAACGCTTCAACTAATTTCTTTGATTATTTACTTTAATTTAAATTCTGAATCTGGTACTTTTACGGGAAGGTACCCTTCGATGTGTGTGACTTTAAACTCCCCTTGTATACAATACCGGCTTTCATACTTTTCAGGTAACATCCATACTTAATCTCGTCAATATATGAGGTCAACTGCAATACTATCTCTTCCAAAAACTTAGAATTAAGATCACACAATTTAAATTTCAATGTATCATATATATTTCATTGTATCCCATATATTTCATTTTAAAACGCTTCTTAACACTTATTTTTTATCTCCAGCAGCAGTTTAACCTAAGAAATAAACAACCTAATAATAAGGAAGAACGCCTTTCATTTCACAACTTCAGCTTTGAAAAAAAATAAGCGAAAGAAAAACGTGTGTATTGCTCATTGGAGATCTATATTCATGGGGAAAAATCGTAAGTACAATAAAGGATTTTATTTATGTTTTTTTTTTAATATACTTATAATAAATTTAACTTAATATAAATTTATAAAGAAAACTATTAAACTTATAACGAAAACTAATAAATTTATAACGAAAACTACTAAATTTATAATGACCAACCCTGTTGGACCTTGAGCCTGATGTTGTTCTTCAAATTTGAATTTGTATGTTTAAATGTTTGTTAATAAATATAAATAGATAAAGACTGTCTATTAAAATGTTGCGGTTTTTGGGATCTTTAAGTTTTCCCATTAGAAAATAGTTTATAAATTTGAGCAGCGTGAAAGTTTTTTTAATGTTGTTTGGGGGAGGGGGGGGGGGGGGGCTACTGTAAAAAATATAACAGTTGTTAATATTTTGAGAGTATCACCTAAATTTTAAATAAGGATAAAAAAAAAGTTGGAACAACAAAAATTTGGTAAAAGCATAGAGAAATTTTTTTTTTTTTTTTTTTTTTTTTTTTTTAAAGAAATTGAAGTACTGCTTTCCCCATCATGTTTAGTTCTGAAAGTCGCCAAAATAACGCCAACTAGATCATCACTTTTTTTTTTAATAACTTATTCAAAGTAATAAGATATAAAAAATAAAAAGTTTTGTAATTTGTTACTTAAGTAATTTTTGTCTAAAACTTCATTTTTTAAGATATAGTAAAGATTAAATTGTTTTACGTTATTAAGATGTTAAGGATTATCAAAAATTTAAAATTGTTTCCACTCCTTCAAGAAATAATTTTTTTAATCACAGCCCCTATCGATAAATCTTCTATACAATCCCCGTAAAAACAATTTCAGCATTCTACTTGTGAAAAGAAAAATTAGAAGATCAAAACTACTTTAAAATTACAGGGTTCTATACTTATTGAAAGTCCCTATGAAAAAAAAAAAAAAAAAAAAAAAAAAACCTAATAATTAAAAAGTAATTAAAATTTTAACTTTCTGTTTATAAAAAAGCAATTTCCAAAACTACTTATATTTAAAATTTCAGAACCTTACTCCTATTGGAGGTAACTTTGCAAAAAAACTTTTTTTATCAATATTAATTTAAAAAAACTAATTAAAATTTCATCATTCTGTTTGTGAAAATCAAATTTATAATATCAAAAATAATTATGTTTAAAACTCTAGGAAAAAAACTCTTAAAAAAAAAAATTGAAAAACAAACAAATAATTTATTAAAAAGTAATTAAAAGTTTAACATTCTGTTTGTGAAAATTCCAAAATTCTCAGAGTTCGACTATTATTGGTAGTTCCTTTTTTTCAAAAACTAAAAGGCTGAAAAAAAAACAAAAAAAAAAACAGCAACTTAATAATTAAAAAAACTAACTAGACTTCAACATTCTGTTCGGGAAAAGTAGCAGCAACACTTTAATGAATTCTAATCCTGTTAATAAATTTCAACATTTTGTTGGTCTTTTAACTGGCTGCTCCTCATTGATGAGCCATTTCTGATTAAGAACAAACAAACAAACAAACAAACAAACAAACAAACAAACAAACAAATAAAGCAGAAGATTTAATTTTAATATGCAGCATAAATTTTTTGATATAAATCCTTAATATGCAATGCCAATTTTTATATTCATTAACACAGTGCCGATTCCGTAAACAGCGCGTGCTTTGTGTTTGCATTTAATTTTAAATCTCAAATACATTTCCATCAGCAAAATGTGCGGCAAACTACGATTTAAAATTTATTTATTCAAAAGGAACATGAAATTATACACTCACATGCAAATATCTTTTTTAAAATAAAACAATTTATTTATAAAAAAATTGTCAACAATAAAGAGTTTCTTCAATGGTCGGTTAAATACTATTTAAGTACTACTGTACTACGACGGCAAATTAGTTTATTAGTATTCCGTAAAACGAACCTTTTAGTGACAGTAACTCTGACGGCGCCAGATAATCTGAAAACAAACCAACCAGTGACAGTAACAACCCCAAAATTTGATAGAATGCATTGTCATCGACATTGAACCAATCTGCCAAGTTTCAGCCCGATTGGATGACAGCACGGAGGTTAATTATGCCTGCGCAGATTTTTCCGCCATCGACACACAGAATAATCGAAGGTAATATAAAGGAATTAAATGCTCTAACATTGTAGAACGCGTATTGAGGAACGCTGCTCTATACGAAATGAACTCGAGGTCGATCGTTCTTATCACTTTCGTAAATCAACACCCGTCATCACGTCACTTCAATTGTTGGTCTCGTCGAAATCGGATTTTTTATTTCTCTGTTTTATTTCTCTTCAATGGTTATTAGCCTTTGAGGTGTTGTTTCTGAATTGTTATTGTACTCGGGAGGATACAAACTGCCATGAATGTAACTCCTTAAAAAAACTTGATAAAAGTTAAAAAATTACACCTTCACTATAAGACCCAAAGTTCTTTATTGTAAAAGTATTAACATTCCGTTTGTGCATGCTTTGGTAAATTAGTTTTGATTATGAGTTAAATGTTACTGCTTCCGTAAGGTTGGTTGGTTGTTTTCAGATTATTTGGCACCGTCAGCAACACGAGGGCTATAATGCGCCGAAACATTCGTCATTAGACAAGCCAACATACATTTACAAACACTCATGCCTAACACGGGACTCGAACCCGCAACCTCGCGGTCTAGAAGCTAGCACGCTAACCACTATACCGTTTGGTCGGCACTGCTTCCGCAAGTACTATCTTTAAAAAAGTTTATTCTTTATATTTACACTCAGTGGTGGTTATTAGGTGGGGAAGGCATTTGCCGGCCTCATTTGAGAAATTTAGTGATTTTGTCTATAATTAAAGTATTAGACAAAATCACTAAATTATAGACAAAATTATTAAATTAAAAAGCTTCACGTTTGATGATTTCCCTATAACTGGACCGTATCTGCACCGTATCTACCACTGCACACTTTTTAAACTACAATGTTAAATATTTTGCTCCACCTTGCACCAACAATTGGTTCCCATTTAGCTGCAACCAACATTTTGGTGCTTAATTTCACGATTTAGTGGTGCTTACGGTACGAGGTAGCACCATTAAATCGTGAAATTAAGCACCAAATGTTGGTTGCAGTTAAATGGGAACCAATTTTTGGTGCAAGGTGAATCCAAATTTTTAACAGTGAAAATTAAAAATGAAAAAATCTAAAAAAATTGGGGGGATAAAAACAGATGTGTGTGCTTCATCACAAATTTCATTTTACATTGTAAAGTGGGCTTTGACACGTTTTTAGAATCCTGAACTTATAGAATCTTTTCACTTGCTTAGTACTACTTAAATTTAATCATAATTTTTAATGGGAAATCAATCAAAGAGTGTCCAAGCTTTTCATTAGTAGTGATTGGTCGGGATACTTTTGAACATATTGCATAACTATGCAACTTTGTTTCTTGATATCGCCTAAAAAATGAAACCCATCCGCTGAACGGCCAACATATGAGATTTCATAACTTTTTATGGTTGGTTAACATGTACCTTTGGAGACATGTGCCTCAGGAGGCGATTTCAGAACAAAGGAAGTCTGGATACTTTTAACCATATTGTGTAACTTTTTAGCATACTTTGAAGAATAAATTATACTAATTTAGTTCGATTTTAACTGATCCATAAGTCTGGCGAGGAACGTGATTTCCCCCGAAGGTAGAGATATAGATTGGAGGCAAGATGCGAATTCATGAAGTGAAAGAAACGTGACAGTGTCTCACGTGGTAAGTGCTTGTTTGGAGCATTAAACTTTCTGCAGTGAATAACCTTTCGATTAACAATTCTTTCAATAATCATTAGGACAGTTCAATAAAAGAAATAAGTCTTTGGCGTATTAATCGGAATTATTGATTTTGAGACTTTTAGTACAAACAGTTCAGTACAGTTGCAGTAAAAACCCAATCCCACATTATGTTTACACAATATGCATATTTTGGTGTTTCACAAATTTTGTTTACGTATCACAACGATACTTGGTAAGATGATATGGATGCCGGAAGCATAAGTTTTACTGAGTGATATAGTACTATTTTTTGATGAGTATTAACTCTTTGAGCGCCAGCCATGAAAATAGGAAAGAAAATAGAGAATACTGATTTACCAGAGAGTTTGTAGAGAATACTAGTCTTTACTACAATGCATATGTTACTATTATAAAGGACAAAGTAACTTGATAAAATCCTATTAAAGAAAGCTTTATTGTCATAAAAATTGTGTCTAAGTATAGTAAAGTAGTTAGGCGCTATCCGATGAGTCTACTTATATAGTGGTTTAAGGAGATAGCGTGTCTATCTCAACAACAATATGGGATACATTTAAATAGTCAACTGCAATGTTATGGAGCAGCTACTTTTTAGTGGTGAAAGCGGGCATTAATGCTTTGAATAGAACGCGTGAAATGATCGTTTGTTTGTTAAAGTTTACCAAACACAAATAAAACATTACATAAATTAGCAATTAATAAAAATATACAAGCAAGTCCTTAACCTCAAGAATTCTCTTTTAAATCGTTCAATTGACAATATACATGTCTATTAGCAACTAATATTTCATTTTTGAAACGTTTTCTGAGGTAATAGCGCGATGAACATAAACAAAAGAAGTTTAAACGCGTTTTGTTCAAAGCATTCATGTGTATAAGATATATTTTATTAATAACTACCGATGCTTATCTTCAACTTAGTATTTGATGTTTTATCATATATCTTGCATAGTGTTTGTTACGTACCCTGTGTATTCTTTAAAGTTTTCATCGCTTTTCGAGCAAACGACTGAACGTAAATTTGCGGTTTGTTTTGGTATAAATAATGATACTACAAAAAATATAGAAACAACTGGCAAAGCAAAAATTGTAGTTTAGGTAGTAGTTTAACTGTATCCGAGTAACAAAGTTATTATGTTAAATCTTATGAAAGATGCCGGCCTACAAAAGTAACGGATTGGGTTGTTTTCAGATTATCTGGCGCCGTCAGCAACACGAGGGCTATAATGCGCCGAAACTTTCGTCATTAGACAAGCCAACATACATTTACAAACACCCATGCCTAACACGGGACTCGAATCCGCAACCTCGTGGTCTAGAAGCTAGCACGCTAACCACTATACCGTTTGGTCGGCACAAAGGTAACGGAAGTTGTAAATGACTTTAGTGGAAACTCAGCGCATTTTTAAAAAATTTTAATCGCTTTTTTATCAAACGACTGAACTTAAATTTGCGGTTTGTTTTGGTATAAATAATGATACTACAAAAAATATAGAAACAACTGACAAAGCAAAAATTGTAATTTAGGTAGCAGTTTAACTGTGTCCGAGTAGCAAAGCTATTATATTAAATCTTATGAAAGATTCCGGGCTACGAAAGTAACGGAAGTTGTAAATGACTTAAGTGGAAACCCTGTGCATTTTTTAAAGTTTTTCATCACTCTTTCGAGAAAATGACTTAACGCAAAATTTCGGTTGTGGTATATATAATGATACATAAATATAGAAACAACTAGCGAGGCCAAAATTGTAGTTTAAGTAACAGTTTTACTATGTCCGTGTAGCAACACTATTATGTTAAGTCTAATGCAAGGTTATCATTTAATGATATTTTGAAATGAACTCTTGATTTCAATGAAATATATACATATGGAGAATAACATTGGAATATGAAGTAATGATAAATGGCAGTGCGAAAATAAATAGATATAAACAAATCAAGGACTGTCATCAGCTCTTTGAATTTACTCGAACTAAAGACAATACAGTTTCCGGTGGTTGTTTTAAAGAGAAAGTGTTCTCTAAATGAGTTCTCTAATTATTGAAGGAATTTGTTCCATTATCTCAATCATGGATGGCAGTGGTACTGTGGCATTGTCTCCCTCCCTCCCCCCCCCCATCCACTCATCCGATTTGATGGGAAACTTTAATCTGTCTTCAATTTAAAGATCTACCAAAGCAATTATCGAAAGCGCTACAAACAATGAAAAAAAAAATGGAATTTGTGCAAGCGGTAGAAGACTAAAACAAAGATTCCTAGGTAACAAAACAAAATTAACCAATAAAAACAAAGTTTTTTACTAGGAATCTTTTATATGCATTGCCAACTTTTATGTGCAATTGCAACTTACTTCAGTCATTTGGAGTTCAGATCCAGTTTTCATAGTGTTTAACTACTACAAAAAAAAAAAAAAAAAAAAAAAAAAAACTCGATTCCGTGCCATAGACTAAATATCCCCCCCCCCCCAAAGCTTGATAGAATGCAAAATCGGTGACAACAAGTCTATCTGCAACGTTTTAACTCGATTAAATGACGGTTAGGTTAACTAGTCTTCTGAAGTGTTATATAAGTATGTGTAAAAGCAACTTTTTAGTGACAGACCCAAAATTTTGATGAAGTGCATTCGCATTGATAATGAGTCTATCTGTTATGTTTCAGTTCGATTGGATGACGGCAAGTGGGTTAGGTCAATAATGTTCTTTCTGGTTCTGGACTTTAGAAAAAGTAGCGGGTATACTAGTGGGAATAAAAACTGTCTTTTAGTGACAAACCCAAAACTTAATAGAATACATTGTCATCGACAATTAATCCATCTGCATGGTTTCATATCGATTGGATGACGGCAAGTGGTTTAATTAGTCCTCCGCAGATTTGCTCGAAACAAACAAACAAACAAACAAACAAACAAACAAACAAACGGATGATTAGACGGACGGACAGACAGATAGACAACAAAAATGAAGTAAATATAAAGGATTTAAATGATATCTAAAAACACAAATTTGTCACAAAATTGCCATCAAAACACTAAAAATTTAAAAGTGCACCCCCTATTAGTTATGCACAATTGAAGAGATACATTTTAAGCAAAACAAGAAACGGTAACAGAAAGTAAATTTTTACCCTTTGATGGAGAAGTTAATGCTCTAGTTTTAAATGTTGATGAGAGTATCCTCAAAATGTATGGAATACAAAGTCACAGGAAAAATATTCCCTGTCAAACGATTGAAGAAGAATATTACAGACGAACTATCTTCATTACGTAATTAATAGTATTTTGTTTTCATCTTTAGAAGATAGATTTTTATCCCATAACTTAATAGGCAATCAGAAAGCTGATACCAATAAACTCAGTGCAAAATTTTCTGCCACAGAAAATTTGGTAAATTCCGACAGTTTTAATTGCAACTGCTGAAAGAAATTTTTCAACTTAACGATCATTAAAATCATATTTAAAAATTTTTATGAGCGAAACAAGGTTGAACCGACTGGCACTTTTGGCCATTCACAGAGACATAATAATATCTGATGATATTGTTCTAGATAGAATTTGAAAAAATCTTGAAGGTAAGCTAGAAGAGATACTCAACTTCCTAAAATTGTAAACAAGCAACTAGTATGTTGAGTATCTAACTTACCCCCCCCGACCCCCCCCCCCCCGATGTGTCAGGATACACTACTGACCCATAGTCACCAGTTGCTTTATTGACAAATACGTCCATATGAAAATGGATCGCCGGTAAGTCATGCGCAGCCATCTGCGAATTTACACTCCTATCAATCAATTTTGCAAACCAGTGTATTTAAAATTCCATACCTGTCTAACCAACCTTTCACTTGTCTCTTCTTCCTGTCTCTCACTGTTTCACAGTTACGTCATTTCAAAGTGTGTCCTTCCTACAAGACCTTGTACAAACTGTAGTTATACTAAAGGCTTATTTTTTTCACATTTATCCACGTAAATCAAAACAGTCTTCTTTGTGGAACCGTTCGCTCAATAAAGCGTCTACCGTAAAGAAATAAAAAAAGTAAATAGCTTGTAAAAAAAATCACAACACTTTGGCACGGGAAAATCTGGTCAGAAGAAGCTCTTGTAAAACAAAGGAAGCATTACAATTTGTTTTGTCGGAAGAGTTCATTGCTACCTATCACCAGGGATGGATGGATGCACTCGTCGACTCGCCTAAATGCGCACGGCTAAGTGATCCCTCTCTCTTTTCTTAGGACCACAAAGGTATTTTAGAAAGAAGAGTTTCTTTCTAAGGATTGATGGGGCAGATTTGTACGTGACACTTTCGTAATTATAATGAACTGCCCGAATAAGTTTTGATTATTTTTAGCGTAAGATAAAATGGCTCATCGAGAAATCATGAGTGAAATAAACAGTAATCTTATTTGGGTAGACAACATTTTTTATCCCTTTCTCTTTTCTTTGGACTACAAAGGTATTTTAGAAAGAAGAGTTTCTGTTTAAGGATTGATGGGGCAGATTTGTACGTGACACTTTCGTAATTATACTGAACTGCCCGAATAAGTTTTGATTATTTTTAGCGTAAGATAAAATGGCTCATCGAGAAATCATGAGTGAAATAAACAGTAATCTTATTTGGGTAGACAACATTTTTTATCCCTTTCTCTTTTCTTTGGACTACAAAGGTATTTTAGAAAGAAGAGTTTCTGTTTAAGGATTGATGGGGCAGATTTGTACGTGACACTTTCGTAATTATACTGAACTGCCCGAATAAGTTTTGATTATTTTTAGCGTAAGATAAAATGGCTCATCGAGAAATCATGAGTGAAATAAACAGTAATCTTATTTGGGTAGACAACATTTTTTATCCCTTTCTCTTTTCTTTGGACTACAAAGGTATTTTAGAAAGAAGAGTTTCTTTCTAAGGATTGATGAGGCAGATTTGTACGTGACACTTTCGTAATTATACTGAACTGCCCGAATAAGTTTTGATTATTTTTAGCGTAAGATGAAATGGCTCATCGAGAAATCATGAGTGAAATAAACAGTAATCTTATTTGGGTAGACAAAATTTTTGATCCCTTTCTCTTTTCTTTGGACTACAAATGTTATTTTAGAAAGAAGAGTTTCTGTCTAAGGATTGATGGGGCAGATTTGTACGTGACACTTTCGTAATTAGACTGAACTGCCTGAATAAGTTTTGGTTATTTTTAACTTAAGATAAAATGGCTCATCGAGAAGTAATGAGTGAAATAAACCATAATCTTATTTGGATAAACAACCTTTTGATTCTCTTTCTCTTTTCTTTGGACTACAAAGGTATTTTAGAAAGAAGAATTTATGTCTAAGGATTGATGGGGTAGATCTGTGCGTGACACTTTCGTAATTATATAGAACTGCCCGAATAAATTTTGATTATTTTTAACTTAAGATAAAATGGCTCATCGAGAAATAATGAGGGAAATAAACACTATCTTATTTGGGCAAACAACATTAGTGAAGTGCCGAAATTGTGAATGAATTATAAGTAGTAAATCAAATTCGGAACACTCTATAAAATAGATGATAGTACTGCCTATAAAATAAGATGTAATTTCCTGATCCCCCCCCCCTCTCACCACCCATGGAAAATGTGGCTATAGTCTTGTTTCTATGGTAACAGTCAACACTAGACAATCTGGTGGGAGTTATTCGTGGGATGAACAGATATTAGGCACCTCTAATTAACTCGAAAGGAAATCTCAAAACATATGCGATTTTTATTTTTAAAGAACTAAAATGAGAGGTAAATTTTTTAATTTTCGATTAAAAAATTTCGGATTCAATTATAATTTATGAACATATTTTAGGTTTAAATTAGCTTCTGTAAACATTTGTCAATCACAAAAAAAATAATGATGATGTGGGAAACAACCATTTGTCAATTAAAAAAAAAAAAAAAGCAAAAAGAAGCAAAAAAGCATGACACCCGAACAAATTAAACTACCATGTTCAAATTTGGTGTGCGGGTTGGTGGTGGCTATGGGACCTGCCATAAAGGTTTTCGTCAAAATCGCTCATGCTTATAAGGCTGAAATCGTGAAAAAATCATGTTTTTCAGCAATTGTTAAAAAACGGCTCTAACGATTTTGATTAAAATCTCTGTGCTAATGCCTCCTAAATTGTCTAATCGTCCCCAACTTCAAAATTCCTGTAAAAATGCGATAAAAGCGTAAAAAGTTAAAAAACGAATGCCTTTAACACAGAGCTCTCTGCCCTTGAGCTTCGCCCATCATCGATTGATGTTATCTGTTACACGCACAAAAAAGGACAACTTATTTATTTGTTTGTTTATCACAAAGAGGGGGCAGGTTGTTTACTAAATCTATAAATTGATTAATGGGTTAGTTCTTAAAATAATTTTTTGTACAGAATGGTTTACTGAAGACAATTTTATTTCGAGCAACATATTTAGGAGCATATAAATTAAATAATTGTAGTATTGTAAGACAATAAATGCTGTTATTTAATAAATTGTAAAAGAATTTAAATACAGATATAGATCTACGACATTCGAGTGTACAGTTTGGCAAGATTGATGTATTTAAGTGGTCCGTAAATTTAAAAGAAATATAATGTACAAACTTATTTTGGATTTCTTTCGATGGTTATAATTAAATATTGGGTACATAGATTCCATATAACACAAATGTAATCTAAAATGGGATGAGCTAAAGAATTGAAAAGATTAATAAGTAAAGAAATATCTATAAAATTTGAAGTAGTTCGTTGGGCATTTCCATTTTTTTTTTTTTAATATCATATATAACAAATTAACATAAAACAAATTAACTTCGATTCTTAGACAAATAACACAATGTGCAGTTGTAAATAAACTATTCGTCCGAAGCGGAGTTCTTAGCCTTTAAATTGGTATATTACATCAATTCTGGCTTTGTATCGGAAGAAAAAAGAAGCTTCACAAAAAACAACGTATATAATTTATAAGATTTACATTATTTTAGCTAAAATTTTTATTGTAAATACTATTATATTAAGGTATTAGGGAGAAATAATCAAAGTGTCAAAATACAAAAAAAAAAAAAAAAAAAAAAGTAATAAAAAAAAAGTAATAAAAAAAAGTAATAATTTAATAAATAAATAAATAAATAAATAAATAGGAATAAGTAGTTAATTACCTTAATTCTAATAATATAACGCATAAAAACAAAGTTCTTAATATAAATCCTTTATATGCATTGCCAATTTTTATATTCATTAACATAGCGCTGATTCTGTTGTCAGCGTGTGCTTGGTATTTTTATCTAATTTTAAATAATAAAAACATCTCTATCTGCAAAACATGCATCAAATTACGTTTCAAAATTTATTTATTAAAAATAAGTGCAAATTTATGCATTCACATCTAAATATCTTTTATTTGGCAACAGGAAAGAGTTTTAACAATTATCAGTTAAAAAGTGTTCACTTAATCTTATCCCGCAACGAAACGTTGAACTGACTGGACCACACTTCATAATAAATTCAGAATTCACGTCCAATCATCTTTTATTTATCTTGATAAAAATAATTTTGGCAACAAGAAAGAGTTTCAACAATACTCGGTTAAATGCGATTTATTAGTATTCCAAAACCATTATAGAAACGTGTGTGAAAGCAACCGTTTAGTGACAGTCCTCATATCTTGATAGAATGCATTGTCATCGACATAACATTTATCTGCCAAGATTCAATCCAATCAGATGCCGCCAAGTAGGTTAATAAGGCTTCCGTAGATTTAAGATTTATCAGGCAGCCACACACACACACACACACACACACACACACACACACACACACACACACACACACACACACACACACACACACACACACACACACACACACACACACACACACACACACACACACACACACACACACACACACACACACACACACACACACACACACACACACACACACACACACACACACACACACACACACACACACACACACACACACACACACACACACACACACACACACACACACACACACACACACACACACACACACACACAATCGAAGGCAATATAAAGGATTTAAAAATAACTCCTGCGATAACTAAGCTTGACATTTTACTGCAATTATGCCTCCTAGATCTATACAAGACTATAACAATGAAATATGGATTTCAAAATCGTGATTATTGACATTTATGGTGTATTTAGTATACGTTATATCCTATTGATTCTTAATTTCCGAAACACGGTCGAATATCTGGTTAACAGATAAAAAGTGTTTTATTTGTATTTTATTTCGTATATGAAAACAATTTCATTCTATTTTGTAGTCGGTTTTTTTCGTGTTTTGTCTATTTTTTTACATTGAACCAGAAATATAAAAAAAATAAAATTGATTGTTCAATTAATAATGTTTAAAAATTATCTAGTCAGCGCCGGATATTCGGTGAAACTCATTATGGATATCCGTATTCGTTCAACAAGGTATTCCAGATATTAGAAAACCTGTAAATTCCTTATTCGTTCTGACCGAATAAATTTCTCCCCGTAACAATTCATTAGACATGTAATGAGTAACGCATGTAATAACGCAAAGTAATGGTATTTATAATATTACTAATTATTGCTTAAAAAACTTATTTGAAACATTAAATAAAAATTTAAATCGGCTATCTCTTCATAACACAAATTATATATATTTTGAACATATGTATTTTAATTTGACAGTTTGAAGCTAGTGAACTACTTAACTTACTTTAGTTGATTGGTACATGACATCGTATACATGATTCAATTAATTAGTCATCTACACTAAAGCAACGATAATCGCATTTGCATAAAAGAGTGCAATGAAATTCAACTAATTCTTTACAATACCAATTCTATAGATTTTTGAATACAAGTATTTTAATGCATCCTTTTGAAACTATCGAACTACTTAACTTAACTTACTATAGCTGATTAGTAAGGGACATCGTATATTCAATAAACTAATCATTCAAACTACCCATATACTTTTCCCATATATATATACCATACCATATATATATATATATATATATATATATATATATATATATATATATATATATACAGGGTGTTCGGAAACCACCGCACTTCCTTAGTACCAGCGTATTCTATGACAAAAATAAAGCATATTTCCAATATATTGTCGGGGCCGCAAATGAAAATTTTTGGGTCTAAAAAATTTTTAAAGTTGGGACTCTTTTTAGTCAGCGCAAGGTTAAGAACCGAACTACCAAACCCCAAACGTACCAATGGCAATGAATAAAATACAAATTGCTCGCGCCTTTATTATAAAAGGCCTTAAACCCCGCCCATATCAACATTGGCGATTGATTTGACGCCAAATGTAATTTTAATTAATTATTGTAGCCAAACCTATCACTGCATATTGCTATGTGATTCGATCTCAAACTAATTGAGAGATTTTAATTTGGAAGAGGGTTTTTTAATTCGAATAATTTGAATATTAAATTCGATTATTTTTTTTGTGCCAGGCAAATTTACGGAGCCTAAAATCGAATCGAGCACAAATTTGGGAGGTAGATAGTCGTTTTCAATGACAATGCATTCTATCCTTAGATTCTATCACGTATTGACTGTTATAAAAAGGTCGCTTTTACCCACGTTTCTATTTCTATTTCGAAGGACTGACATACCACTTGACGTCCATCGAGCTAAAACTTGACAGATAGATTCATCGTCGATGACAAAATCTTCTATTAAATTTCTTTCTTTAGGGGGGGGGGGGAGGGATATTAGTCAATGTCACACAAGCGATGGTTATGTTCGTAGTGCTCAAATACTATGGAAACTTTCTTGGGGTCAAAATCCCTTCGACAAGTTGCAATTGCACATAAAAGTTGCATACAAAGATTTATATAGTAAAAACATTTTTTATGGGTTACTTTTTTTTTAAAAATCTTTTTATAAAGGGTATTAATATACAGTTCAATCCCATTATCTCTCTACCAAACGTTTATAACGATTGTATAACACATTGCTAAAACCATAAGTTGGTTGGTTTTTACGTTCAACGACCTAAATTTTTGCACTATAACACGGCTAATCAGGCAGGGACCTATAGCTAAGCGTGGATTAACATTGATGCTTAACCCAGGATTCGAACCCAGCACCTTTGACCTGCGAGGCAGTGGCAACAGATTGTATTAGTATTTTATTAGATTTGATTCGACATTTTATGACTATAGATAAAGATTAAATTACGCCAGGATATAGTTTCAACAATATATAGATAAATGAACGTAGTCCAAGTGATAAGGAGGAAAAGCCTTCTGGGAGGTATTTCACAGGGATACTGTCTTTTACAATAACTAAGCTAATGAAGCGGGGACGCATAGTTTAGAGTAGATTCCGAATCACGACGAACATCGATGCTTAACTCAGGATTCGAACCCAGCATCTTTGACATGCGAGGCCAGAGCTGCAACAGATTGTATTAAATTTTTTATTAGATTTGATTCGATATTTTATGGCTATAGATAAAGATCAAATTGCGCCAGGATATAGTTACAGCAAGATATAGACTATAACTAAGCTAAGGAACGTAATGCTAGTGATAAGGAGGAAAAGCCTTCCGCGAGATCTTTAAAGAGGAAACTAAAACGCATTTTGTCTTGTATGGAAGGAAATAAAGAACACCCCCGTCAAAAAACACATTAACCAAAACAAGACCATTGAAATTCAAAAAGTCAAATAAAAAAAAAATATTTTTAGTTTCCCTTTAAAAGACCTCACGGAAGGCAGTCCTCCTTACATATGGATGACCTAAAAATGAACTGCCAATATTTTACGATGTTTCCGTGCAGTATAGTCCTCTTGTTTTGTAGCTGTTGCTAAGACATAACATAAAACTAACTAATACTTTTCCATGGCGACCCCTAACAGTAGTAAATTTAACTTGTTGGTTTATTTGATTACCTGAATTTTATTACGATTGCGTTCGAACTTATGTGCAATTTGATGGGAGTTTTCCGTATTTCCTTCCATTCAAGACAAAAATGTGTTTCAGTTTCCGTTTGAAGGACCTCCCGGAAGGCGTTCTACCTTATAGTATGGATAATCCAATAATGATTTGCCTATATTTGATCATTCAATACAGTATAGTCCTCTTGTATCTGTTGCTAAAAAAAACACATACAACGAATTCAGTTCAATACTTTCTCGAAGCGAATATAGTGCCCTCTAACTGTAACAAATTGAAGTTTGTAGTTTATTTTATTATCTGAATTTTGTTACGATTTCGTTCTGATTAATATGAAGTGTGATGGAATTTTTCTATATTTCTTCCCATTCAAGACGAAAATGAGTGCAACTTCCCCCTTGAAAGACATCCTGGAAGGCATTTTCATTAAATTTTGATATCTCTGAGTTGTTCAATGTTACACTGTCTTAATGAAGTCTAGCCCTGTTGCTAAAAAAATTCAAATACAATTTATACAATTAAGTACTTTCAGAAATGATTGCAGTGCCCCCTACCGGTATCTTCTTTCAGCATTGGTCATATATTTTAAGGCGCAATAGCCATATGGAGTCATACTGCACCGAAATGTCGTTAAATCGATACCTTTGTGATGGTCGTGCCTTCCGGGAGGTCTTTCAATGGAAACTGTCCTAGTTTTTTCAGTCTGTAGAGTTAAAAACTTGAGATAACTCCCTAATATAACTAAACAATTCACACAACACTATCTGTTACGATCACTATCGTGTATACTCATTTTAAAGAATGACTGAAAAGCGTATGCAAAGTTCGATCTCGGGACCTTTTCCATGTTGCCCAAACATTCTGCCTTTTAACAACTTATTTAATTATAGTAAGATAAGTCTCTGCATGTATTTATGATAATTGTTTATTATTTTATAAAAAAATGTTTCTTATAGTACGAACGAAGATTATTAATTAAACAAGAACAATAAAATTCCAAATTATCTGCTATTTATTGCAACTAAATTTCCAAATATAAATGATTTCTTTTGAAAAGTTAGGGTTTCCAAATCATATGCTCACTTCAAATTCAAGCATTAAAAATTGTAAATATTTTCAAATCAACTGTTAGCCAATAGGTGATAAAGAGAAAAAAAAAGTAAACTTAAAACTTTAATTTTTCTTGCGTTTTGGTCCACCACGCCCACTTAAATATTTTTTTTTCCAATCAGCAAACGATTAAAATTCTGGTAACCTCTAAAGATAAACGGACGAATAAAATGAGTTTCAGAATTGGATTGAAAGGATTTAATTGGTTCGAATTGATAAAACTTTGATTGTGAATATCTCAATAAATATTGATTTGCGGACCCTAGTTCAAATTACAAATATTCTTCATTTTTGCTCATAATTATGAAAATATATATGAAGTGCGGTGGTTTCCGAACACCCTGTATATATATATATATATATATATATATATATATATATATATATATTTTTTTTTTTTTTTTTTGTTGCTTTCCCCCATGTTTTGGAAAATTCTGATTTCCAAAACATGGTCTAGAAAACATGTCTGTCTGGGTTTTCGTCAAAATAGTGTATGCGCATATGGTTAAAATCCTGAAAAAGTCATGTTTTTCAGCACTTGCTAAAAAATGACTCAAACGATTTGGATTAAGTTCTCTCTGCTAATGCCTCTTAAGGTGTTCTAAAAATCCCCACATCCAAAATTCCCGTAGAAAATGATTGCCAAAAATAACGCCAAAACAAACCATTTTTATTTCAATAAGTGAAAATATGAAAATGGTAAATAACACCCCATATAAAATTTTAATGCAGTGACCAATATTGTAGTGTAATTGAAAGTTGTGCGATGTTCCACACCCTTAGTTAAACTATCGAACTACTTAATTTACTTTAGCTGATTGGTACGGGACATCGCATTCATGATTCAATTGATTAGTCATTCAAACTAAAGCAATGCCAGTCGCATTTACATAAAAGAGTGCAATGGAGTTCAAGTCTTAACGTAATGCCCCCTGCATTCATAGTTCCTGACACTTGCTCTTGGTTTGTGTGTGAGAAAGGAAGTATGATCATAAATTGAGATCTACTGGACTAATTGGAAACGGGTATTTTTTCTGTAGGAAATTGGCTTAATCTAAGAATGCGGCAGTCTGCCGCCAAGTCCCAATGTCAATACGGCAGAACCTGCAAGTGTAATTTATGTTGTCTGAGCTCCGGATGATTTTTGACCCCTCACAACTTAGCTTATACAGCTAAAATTTTCATTTTTTTTGCAGTCGTATTGCCACAGGTGCATAGTTTAAAAATAACAACGCACTTGTTAACATTGAATAAGGAAGAAAGGCAAATATTTTGTTTGAAAATCGCTGAAGTCACAAAAGTTTTGTTTTTCTTCTTTTGGTTATGATCAAAACAGTAACCGAAATGGTTTGATGAAATTTAGCCTTTCTTTTATTTCATTCTTTTTTCTCGGATCGATTAGAAGGTGTGCTTTTTTATGTGTTTCATTAAGAACGAGGATCTCTACAGGAAATGATCCCGGAAGAGGGGAATTTCAGGAAGGGCAATGAATGAGAAAAACCAGTTAACGGATTTCGGATAGCTTTCTTTTGCTCTATTAAAAGAAGTGATTGACTTTGATTCTTGAACTGTATAAAACTGTTAAAACAATGTACCTAAAAATAAGTAAAGTTTACTTATATTTTGTGTTTTTATCAAAGTTCTGAAAGGTTTTAACTCTGAGTTAGGTTGGTTGGTTGTTTTCAGATTATCTGGCGCCGTCAGCAACACGAGGGCTATAATGCGCCGAAACATTCGTCATTAGACAAGCCAACATACATTTACAAACACCCATGCCTAACACGGGACTCGAACCCGCAACCTCGCTGTCTAGAAGCTAGCACGCTAACCACTATACCGTTTGGTCGGCCTCTGAGTTAGGCAACTAATCACATTTTAAATTTTATTTTAAGTACTTCAATGTTACTGGTTAGCATGACTTATCTTCAACTTAAAACTTCAACTTCTTCAAAATTAAAAGAGAAAATCGTTTTACATTCGTATTTTCTTTTATATGTATTCCTATGCGAAGCAAGTATTTATTTTTCGAATATGTCTTTGTATGTTTTTGCAGACATGTAAAAATAATATCATTTTAGTTTAATGGGTGCAAACTAGCTGAAACATATGCATTGAAATTATTTCAACAAAACTCTATCCTGTCAAGTACTGATTTCCTACAGGAGTCCTTTCCAATAATCGCAATTACTCCATTGTGTAAAAAGTAGTGATTAAAGGTAGCGTTTGTAAAAAAAGTTGTGGGTCAATTCTTTGTTGTAAGCGCGAGACATTTTAGCTCTTTTTTTACTCATAAGCAAATTAAAATTCTAAAATTATTATGAATCTAGCATTTATGCTTTTCTTTTACATAGCTCTACTGGGTGACAAAGTTATATGGGAAAATAGTTATTTTTCCATATACCTTTGTCACCAAGTAATATGATATAAAAGGAAAACACAACTTTTAGATTCATTTTAATTTTATAATTCTTATCTGTTTACGATTAGAAAAAAAAAATTAAAAAAAAAAAAAAATGTCCCGTGCGTCATCCAGAGAATTGCCCAGGGATTAAAAGTAGTGTTTGTAAAATAGAAGTGACTAAAAGTAGTTTTTGTAAAACAGAAGTGATTAAAAGTAGTGTTTGTAAAACAGAAGTGATTAAAAGTAGTGTTTGTAAAAAAGTAGTGATTAAAAGTAGTGTTGATAAAACAAGTGAAATAACCAATTTGAACCGGGTTATATTGGGCACAACAGCTATTTCTAGCTATGTAGTTGCGTATAATTTGTACTGATGTATTTATATCTATTTGTTTTAAATTTTATATAATTTATAGCAATATTTTACACTTTTATAAAATTTATATTTATTTTTTATAAAATTTATAGCAATATTTTACACTTTTATAAAATTTATATTTATTTTTTATAAATTTTAATTTTTTTATATTTTTATAAAATTATATTATTTTTATATTTGTTGTAAATATATAAACCGTATTATAATTTAATACCATTTCTTGTTTAATAAAATTATTTACACTTTTTAACTTCTAAGTTTTGAATGATGGACCATGCACAATTGATAATTGTGAAAAAGAAATTAAGCCTCTTCACTCTGCTTATATCTGGGCAAAGCAGGGTTCTTTAGATAGAGTATCAACAAACATTTTTATTTAGTTAATACACATTCAAAATTAGTTATTAATTACTATATTGAATTTCTTTTAAAAATACTGGTACAAAGTTAATTAAGGTAACCCAGAATCGAAAATCATGAAATAAGTCGATTTTTTTATTTTAATTGTTCTTCTAAATTAAAGCGATTGTTTACTCTAAACTAAATTTTCTCAGTACTATGTCTTCGATGTTTTATGTGCCTTTTCTGTGGAACTATTTCAGATAGAAACAAATTTAAATACTTGCATGTTCATTAGTTATGATTACTTACTTTAGCATGGGCATTTAGAAATATTTATCCAATAAATAAAGTAATTGAATTTTAAACAATAAAAAATGTGTTTGTTTTAATATTTTGATAATGTTTTAGTAAAAAATTATTTCTTAAGCAATTTGGTAATATATTAAAAAAAAAAATCATATAAAAGTAGTATACAATGTTTGATTTATTACTACAAAAAGTTTCAATTCGAAATCTCTTATCTTTTCTTAGAAATGGTACATTAAAAATCCATAAATTATCATCGTAGTCTATGGGAGATCATCGGGATACCTGGTTATTATCATTATAAAGTTAATTAATAAAAAATACATTTCTATAGTTATTTAGTGCCACATTTAAATCTTTAAAAAGTCGAAATTTGTCGTGTTTATTGGAAGAAAAATTATATTTTGCACTAAAAAACTTTCTAAGTATGCTTATTACACTGTTAAAAATTTTGTTCCAGTTTGCACCAAAAATTGGTTCCCATTTAATTGCAATCAACATTTGGTAACTGAGTTTCACGATTTAATGGTGCTTACCCCCCCCCCCCCCGGTTCGAGGAAGCACCATTAAATCGTGAATCTAAGCACCAAATGTTGGTTGCAGTTACATGGGAACCAATTTTTGGTGCAAGGTGGGTCCAAATCATTTAACAGTGTAGTGTGAATTTGATTTACAAGCATAATACAAAAAGATCATAGGAATAAAAGTAGTAAATGCTCCATCTCTTACCGAATATGTTTACTTATGAAATTTTTAAAAATATTATTCAACAGTGTCTCAGAAAATAAACAATTTTTACAAATCATTTATTCAACTTTAGAAAGTGCATATCTTTATAATCACGCTCTTAATATTTTGCCAGATCTCTCAAACTGTTTAGAAAAGCTTGGAAATGCGTGTTTAATGATAAGGGACAAATTCTTGGTTGAGTCAAAGCTCTAAATAATAGGTTTCAATTGAATGGTTTAACCTAAGTGACTTTCAAAACAATTGTGCTATTTACTGTTTACTGGTTGTTCCGAGTATTCTGATCTTGTTGAAGATTAGAGGGCATTTCTTGAAAAAACATCCTTTTTCGAAATCAATGTGACTCACGATACGGCCCGATGGTCTCATGCAGCTCGCAACAACTTTTTTTCAGTATCAAGTGTTTTTTTTTACAGATTTTGGATTCATTCAAAATTTGTTCACTAAGTAGGAGTCTAGAAAATTTATTGTTTACTAAAAAGTCTAGAAATCAGGAATTTCAAATATAATTATAGGTATCCATAACTATATTTGAAAAATAATTAATAGTTTAAAAAACTAAAAAACACACTTTAATAGAAAAGTGAACTAAAAAGTAGAAAATAATTTTAAATAAGTTTGAAATAAGAATAGAATGATTAACAAGAAATATTTATTTTATCGTAAAAAAGCGTGGGGTGTTTTTTAAGATGTTTTCATAATGGCTCTACTTTTACCAATATCTGTCATTAAATATTTACAACAATTGACATAAAGCACCCTACGCTTTTTTACGGTAAAATAAATATTTCTTGTTCAACATTCTATTCTTATTTCAAACTTATTTAAAATTATTTTCTACTATTTAGTTCACTTTTCTATTAAAGCGTGTTTTTTAGTTTTTTAAACTATTAATTATTTTCTACTTTTTAGTTTGGTTTTCTATTAAAGCGTGTTTTTTAGTTTTTAGACTATTAATTATTTTTTCTGTAACCTATACAGTTTTTTAGTTATTTTTTTAATTAAGTGTACAAAACTCTCCAGTTGTTCCTGCCAATAGTCATTTGCTTGTCTCAAATCTAAGTCATGTGTATGCCTTAGTACACGCCGTATTACTTGGCACAAAACACTACTGTGTCTCTGAATATGAAAAATCACTAATCCTGAAGATCCTGGTAAGGATAATGTGACTAAAAAAAAACACGCTTTGTATAACTGTCGTGCCCAAGACAAATCTTTCAAATGTCTACCTTAACAATTGTCGATGATAGGTTATGTGATACTGGGTTTGTAACGGGTAATGGCACACCAGGGTTCGATTCCGGAGAAGGTTGGTTGGTTGGAATTTAACGGCGCAAGGGCAACACGAGCTAATCCTTGTGATAAAGCGACAAACTTATTAAACTATTGTATTGTCATCGGTCTTTGACAAGTGTGCAAAGTTTGAATCAAATCTGATAGCTCAAAGTAGGACAAAATCGAGCCCAAAAGAGTCGGTTACAAGCAAACATACAGGTGAAACTAATAAAAGCGTGTTAATAATTATAGATACCCATATTGTTTATATATATATATTGTATATTGCTTATAGGTAACTATAATTTTATTTGAAATGTAATCATATTTGGAATATAATTATATTTGGATACCTATAATTATATTTTTTATAGGTATCTATAATTATATTTCTGGTTATGTATTCCAAAATAACTTATTCGGAACATATATCCCAATTCATATTATAAACCTTTCTCAGAAATTTTAACTAAATCCCAGCAAAGATGTGAAAAACTAATTACATACCGACTAATCTGGGAATCTGGGTTTCTTCGAGACGTAAATAGTGTGGAGAAGTTTGCTCTTAAAAGCAGGGTCGTATTTCCTATAAAAACTGTAAGGCCCGTGACTAAAGGGTACTTACACAGTGGAGTCAGGATAGTTGCTTACTCGCATAGAGGCTGTGCGAGGTAAAATTTAACAGCAAACCGATCAGTCTCCACTGTGTGAGTCCCCATAGAGAAGCGTGGTTTAATTTTACCTGTCACTATGCGAGTAAGCACCCATCCCGGCTCCACTGTGTAAGTACCCTTAGGCCCCAAATTTCCTCACAATAAATATTTTCTTTATCATAATGTACGTAATTAGAATGGAATTTTTTTTAACTATCAATGATCTTTTCAGTGCACTTTAATACTGTCCAAAGAATTGATAATATATTTTAATAACTCATTATTTATTAAAAATACTAATATTTTGACATTACTTTAATCAAGGTTGTAATAAAATTTTTCATTAATATATTAATCACACCAACAATCGTCAATAAGGGACCCCATCTGCTTTGTTGTGCATATAGTTATTGGTTTTCTAAATCGAGCCCTACTTAATACTTTTCGGAAAGCTTCCTTTGATACTCGAGTAACTTTTAGTAGTACACATATTTACTCCTAAAGAAGTTCTGGGTATGCATAGCTCTCGTGTACTGTATAGCTATAACAAGAATAGCTTCCACCTGCTTATCTAGCGTGTCTGTTGCCATGGAAACAAGACTAATCCCATTTTCCATGGAGGACTCTAGTTAGTTGTATTCAGATTATCTGGCGCCGTCAGCAACACGAGGGCTATAATGCGCCGAAACTTTCGTCATTAGACACATGGAGGACTCTAGATGAAAACATTTACTTTATAGGCTTTGGACAATAGTTTTTAGCATGCCTTACCCTTATACAAAATCGATGAGCCTGGTTTCTATAGCAATCGCCTTCAACCAGTCTATTCGGAAGTAGATATTCTCTTGATAGACAGACTTGAGCTAGTAGTAGACAGTAGTCAGAAAGTACCAATACTATAAACCATTGGAAGAAATCAATCCTAAACTTATTTCATGCTTTAATTTGTGGCTTATTACAATCAAACGAGTCATTTAAATTGCGAACTTGTATACAGTACATACTTTAATAGGATGTTCAGAAATGAGTACGTCTTATTAAAACCGAATTGGTTCATCAATAAAAAAATAAAGACTTATTTGAATATAACTATTCTAAAACATTTTCTGACAAAAAATGGACAGGATATAAACGTTTTTGTATGAAGAAGATTCAGTGAATATAGCAAAAGAAACTACCAAGGATGATGCTTTGAATTTTTAACATGGCCCAGCTTCAATTCAAAAGATGAATTAACATTTTTTAGCAAATTCAAAATCTCAGAAATTTAGCTTCAACCAAATGTTTCAAATCCTCCGCATTGAAGTACGTTAACTATTTTGATACTGTATTTCAACTCTTGCAAACTACTTGATAAGTTAATTTGCATTTGTAATAAATTAACCTATACATTTTAATATAAATCTTTATATACATTGCCAACTTTTAAATGAAATTGCAACTTATTTAAGCGATTTTGAGCTTGGATCCAGTTTTCATAATGTTTGACCATTACAAAGAAAATCCTTGTTTCCATTACATTTACCCCCCCCCCCCCATCTCCTTCACCCCACCTCCTCAATTTTAATAGAATGAATTGTCAACGAGTACGAGATTATCGGTCAAATTTCAGTTCAATTAGGTGACTGCAAGTCGGTTAATTAGCCCTCTGAAAATTTGCCTGCAACAACCATATACACGAAATCGAAGTTTTTATAAAGAGTTTAAAAAGTATAAAAATTGCTTACTTGGGACATATTTGACCGATTAATCACAACAGTTCTAATATTACAAATAATTCTCTTGGAAATGAACACATGTAGAAACAACATAAAGATAAAAAGCCTTAGAAACCTCAAATTGGAATTTCTTTTGCGTAGAATGTATTTTACAGTCCTGCACAAAAGTTTAGACACAGAGGTAACTCACGAAAAAGCAATAGTATTCTTTTAATCTTCACTAGTTTTTTTCAAATATATTTTCTTAAAGCCGTAAGAAAAAAGTGTTGGGTAAAAAATTTCAAGGAAAAGTGAAATAAAATTGTCTAATATCAACAAGTTGAAACTTTGCAAATTTTTCATACCTCAAAGATTGGGTAAATTCTTGAGAGAAAGTGATCGCATCATCAAAGGGGTGTGTCTTTAAGTTGCTATAAAAGGTTTGAAGTAATTTTCACTGGTTACAATGATTCCGAAATCTATGCACTTTTCGTATGTAGAGATCTTTTTGTCCCCCAAAAAGGATTTGGGTGAATTCTCGTTCCACTAGGCAGCACGACAATCAATCGGAGAACATCTGTCATAATCGTCGTCGTGTCTGATCATTTTAAAAAATGAGGTGAGGGCTTCAGTGCATTGGATTCGAATTGATTACCGAACATAGGTCAACGCGTTGTTATTTATTTGGTAACATTTGCAAACGTTTGCAAGTACTGCAATGGCTTGATGATATAGTTTTTCAATAAGAACATAAAAATATCTCTTAGCATAGAGTGTTTTTATTGAATAAATAAAAAATTGGGTTTTTGCATAAAAGTGAAGCCGTGAAATGAACCTATATTTTCTATGACATAAATTGTTTTCTTTCATTCAATTTCTTTTTTATTTTGAATTACCCATATGTAATACATAGGGTAATGAAAGTATAGCATTCGGTAAAAAAAAATTCGATTTGTTTGCATTTATCCACGTTTTGGAACATACTGATTTCAATAAAGTGATCTAGAAAAAATGTCTGTCAGTGTGTGTATGTCTGTGGTCAGCATAACTCCCGAAAAAATTGACCTACGATGTTCAAATTTGGTATGAGAGTTAGTGGCGGCCATGGGACCTGCCATTAAGGTTTTCGTCAAAATTGCGCAGGCGCATATGGTAGCTGCCATTGAAAAAAATCATGTTTTCCAATGATTGCTAAAAACGGCTCTAACGTTTTGATAAAAATCGCTGTGGTAATGCCTCTTAAGGTGTTTTAAACATCCCCACCTCCAAAATTACAGTAAAAATGTTTTAATGGTGTAAAAAGTTGACACAGAGTTCTCATTCCTTAAGCATACCTCTTATCAAAGATCGTTTTTTCTTCTACCCTCAGTTTTGCTTATAATAAAGGATTATCGAAAAGTATATCACCAAAATCACCATTTCATCATGTTGGCAGAGATTTTTTTTTTTTTTTTTTTTGTAGACTTACACAAGAATCATCGCAAAAAAAAAAAAAAAAATCACCAAACTGACCATTTATTCTAAATGAAGGTATTCAGACGTCACAAATCCATGTCAGTAATTATAATGCAATTGAAAGTTGTGCGATGTTCCACACCCGTAGTTCAAACGGTGTTGGATGTTGGAAGCGAATATCGTAGTTAGGAATTTCTAACTCATCCATTGGCTTGATGATCCAGTCTTTCAATGAGGAGATAAAAAGATCTCTTAGCATAGAGTGTGTTGATTGAATAAATTAAAAATTGGGTTTTTGCAAAAAAAGCGAATCCGAGAAATGAACTTATGTTTTGTATACAATAAATTGTTTTCTTTCATTCAATTTCTCTTCAAAAATTTGAGCTACAACATTTTAATTTCAAAATAATTGCGCATTTCACATTTTACCGCATTTTCCGGATAGTTCGAGTATTTCAGGAAACAGTATTCCTCAAAGGTTTCTTAGCGAATTTGAAGTTATCTTTTTTTTATTCATCCTGTATTACTATTTATATTGTAGAAAATAGCGATTGAAAAAAAGAAAAAAGTGAGGCACAAATAAATACATATAAATTTTTATATAACTTTAAATAAAAATATTAGTATTACTAACGACGACGAATTTATTTAAACGTAAAAAATACAAAAAGTTCAAAGTAAATGAAGTCATAATACCGGATAAGATATTTTTTAAATGATATGAGCAAATTTGTTTTTTTACTGTCCATTTCTATTTTATTTCCTACTAGCTAAATACCCATGCTTCGCTACGAAATTTTAACATGTGCAATATTTTAGCTAGGTGTGAGGCCTCGCCTTGCGGAAATCTGTCATTCGTGTATAGGACCCAGTTTTTGGCGCTTCGCTCGCAGGAAGGTTCATCACTACGCAAAATCGAGCTCGCTTCGTTCGCTAAATTAATTAAAAAGAAATTAAATAAAATTTAAAATTCTGTTTTTCATAAGTCCAATTAGAACGCTAAAACTACTTATATTGAAAATTTCAGAGCTGTAGCCCAATTAGTAGTCCTTTTGTAAAATGTTTATTAATTAATTAAAAAAATTAATTAAAAAAGAACAAAATAAAAATTTAAAATTCTGTTTTTTAAAAGCCTATTTAAAAGGCCAAAACTACTTGTGTTGAAAATTTCAGAGCTGTAGCCCTATTAGATATCGTTTTGTAACATATTTATTAATTAATTAAAAAATTAATTAAAAAACAACTAATTAAAATTTTAACATTCTGTTTGTGATGTATACAATTAGAAGGCCAAAACTACCTATGCTGAAAATTTCAGAGCTCTACTCCAATTTTAAGTAGGTTTCTATAGATCCACAGAGCCACAGACAGACAGATAGACAGACAGACAGACACACAGCTTGTTTTATTATTATAGATTTTAAACGTTTAAAAAAAACACCCTTACTTCTTTTTAATTTTTTTTTTATATATATATAATGTAGGTTTGTTCAATACATTCAAATTGTAATTTTCATACTTTTTTTTTTGCTGTTAGCTCCACAATGTGTAACTTTAAGCCTATTTCTTTTCAAATGTGTTCGGCCGAGTTTTAATTAAAACATCGATGCTTTACGAAGTTGCTGTGGCACATGATAGAGGAAAATTTTTGACATTTCCTTAACTCATTATTTACTGACGGGACTTTAAACTCCCACCCCTGGTTTTCTCTCAAAAGAGGCAAAAATGAAGGGCATTTTTTCTCTTGAAAGACCTCTTGGAAGGCATTCCCTTTTCACACATATCGTATCCTTGCAATAAGAGTGTCATTGCTCAAAATTCCTTTTTTTTGTAATTAAGGGGACTTGGTCTCCTTAAAACTATTTTTTTAATTTAAGCATTTAAAATTATAATTTTACATATTGGAAACCATTACAAGTCAAAAACTAAATTTTATTTAAAAAAAATTCCACAGTGCTCTAAATTTTTAAATTTAAAAAAAATCATAAAATTTTAAATTTTATCTTCTTTTTCATTTTTCAATTTTTTTTTCAAGATTTTTTTAAGAAAATGCTTTTTGTAATATACTCTAGATTTTAGGCATCGTATTTTGAATAAGTAAAATAGTATTGGAGAAAAGCGATAAATACTGTACCTAAGGTCAAAAAATCATAAAAAAAGAATATTTTTCAACATTTAAGTTTGTAAAAAAATTTTATATTCAAAAACGCCATGCCTATTTTTGTCAAATAGATATTTAGAATGATCCAAAAAAAATTAAAGTCATTTCATTTATATTTGCTGGAGTTTTAGCATTTTGAGTAAGGTGGGAATTCCAGAAAACACGAACCGAGAAAAATTCACTCAAAACATCGAAAGAGCTATTTCAGCTATGCTAAATTTTCCATAAAATTATAACTTTTTTGCAATTTTAGTTATAAGATCAGCTCAAAATTTTGCTAAAGTAAGAAGAAGGATGAAAGATTATAAAAACGCAAAAAGGAGAAAATCGATATTGTTATAATTTTTTGTGAAAACAAGTGGTACAGTACCCCCCCAAAAAAAACAGAACGATGGCTATATCTTTTGTTCTAATTGTTGAAATAACAAACAAAAGGTACCGTTGTAAATCGTGAAAGGTTTTTAATAATTGTATGTAGTTTTTTTTTATCATGAGGGATCATCTACATATTAAAACAGAACCAAACTTTAAAAAGTTCAATAGCAACCTCATAATATTATTCCATATTTGGATTCAGCATTAAAAAAGAATGCGAAATACAAAAATTCGTAATTTTCTAATGAATGGTTTGTAATTTAAATGATAAAAAGAAAATGATAAATTAATGTTAAATAAAAAAGTTGGTTTTTTGGCCATAAATACTTAAATAATTAATATATTTCAGTAATTTTTTTTTCAAAAGGTAGTTTGTAAATGGCCAAACATAAATAGCAATCAGCTTTTGAATCAATTTCTTTTTTAATAATTAATTATTAATTAATAAAGCAATTAAAAAAATTTTGAATAGAAACATATATGTTTTTTGCTTTCATTAGATTTACCATGGTCTAAACCCCCCCCATAATTTTTTTCTTTCCATTTTGACTATTAGTTCTCGATTTTTTAGAGAAAATGTAAAAAACGCTCTCTTTAAGGGACCGTATAGTAGACGATTTTGAAAACTATCAAAGATTAATTCAAGGTAAACTAGAGGTGTGGAAAATCGCATAACGTTCAATTATCGTATAACCGATAGTTTAAAAACTAAGAAACACGCTTTAATAGGAAAGTAAAAAGTAGAAGATAATTTTAAATAAGTTTGAAATAAGAATAGTGATTAACAAGAAATATTTATTTTATCGTAAAAAAGCGTGGGGTGCTTGATGTCAATTTTTGTAAATATTTAATGACAGATATTGGTAAAAGTAGAGCCATTATGAAAATATCTTAAAAAGCACCCCACGCTTTTGTACGATAAAATAAATATTTCTTGTTAATCACTCTATTCTTATTTCAAACTTATTTAAAATTATCTTCTACTTTTTAGTTCACTTTTCTATTAAAGCGTGTTTCTTAGTTTTTTAATCTATTGATTATTTTCTACTTTTTAGTTTGATTTTCTATTAAAGCGTGTTTTTTAGTTTTTTAAATTATTAATTATTTTTTCTGTAAACTATAATTTTTTTTTTTTTTTTAATTTGCTTTCTTAAATTCCATTTATTTAAAACAACATTTTTAAGCAATTTCAATAAGTTATCCTTTAAAAATTTTACTGAATCATGTGACTTTTTCATTTTATAAATAATTTCAACGATCTAGTTACATTTGTGTTTATAGTGAAATATTTCTGTAAAATATTCATGCTTTGCTAAATACTGTTTACTAATGCCTACATTTAATATTTATTAATTTTCTAATTATCAGTAGTATTCGTTATATTTCTGCAATTACAGTTTTCGATATTTTATTTATTTCGTGTGAAGAATGCACATCTTTAATGTCGTAAATAAATTATGTTACTTTGCGTTTACTTGCTATTTTTGTATTAATCTTAAACATGACACTATAAATCCAAGTAGTTTCTATGCAATTTTAGACTAATACTTGTATTTTTTAATCTTCGTGAAAAGTGCCGCATTGACTGTTCGATTTCTCCCGCTGGGAAGAAGAACCTTAAAAATACCTTTCGTTTTATGGAAATTCTCCCTGAAGATCGGTCAAAAAATGGTCGAAATATTTTCGCTCATAAGTGACGTGTTTTTCAACATAATGCATTGAAATTTGGTATATAAGGTAAATGATGTATTCTGAATCGAATGAAATGATAAAAAATAAGGGTTCGTATTGAAATTTTCGAAGATAGGGTTACTTTTACTTAGTAAACGGTCTCTCAAGAAAAAAAATTGCATCAGATATATAGAAAATCGTAAGCAAAACATTTTGGTGCAAACCGTAAGATTCTACGATAATTAGAACCGAAGATATAGCCATCGTTCTGGTTTTTTTTTTGGGTACTGTACAAAGTCACCTTATTGTGAACGGAATAACAAACTATGCGTACTTAAAACTGAAAGAACCGAATAAGTCAGTTCAATTCGAATTCCACTTTTTTACAAGTTCTTGTGCCGCTCAACCTGCTTCAAATACAGGGTATTAACAGTTAAAGTTCAACATTCAAATAGGCGTAAAAAGAAAAGAACAAAAAACACTGATCAAAATGACCTGAAATTTGACCTATATATACTCGAAGAAGGGAGAAATGGTATACGAAAAAACTTTTTCGAATGCCATACCACTTTTTTACCGAATATTCATGTTAAATTATAGAAAATTCTGACGAGTGTTTTTTTACAGCTTTTTGAATGTTGAACTTTAATTATAATCTATCCGTGTTGATTAGAATTAGAGTTCAAATATCAAAGAATATAATTTCAAAAGCATGGCCTTTTTCTTATGCCAAATCATGTCTTTCAAAATACAATAGTATGGTAAAAGAAAACAAAAACAGTTTGAAATAGATGTTTTTCTTATGGCATCCCATTTCCCTCTTATTTGAGTATATACGCAGGTCAAATTTCACGTCATGCTGACCAGCTTTTTCTTTTTACAGCTTTTAGAAATTTGAACTTTAACTATAAACACACTGCACTTCTGTTGCAAAGATGCGATATCTTGATTAACAATGTTCCTGCTCTTGCGCTACACCAACCAACAACCACGAATATCTTATACGATTCCTTCCGGCAATTGGGAGATGTCTGTCGAGATCCTTGGTGAGAATCAACCATTAGATACGCAAATGTGGAGTTGTTTGCCCTTTAAAACACAGATGATTTTAACGATATTTTGGCACAGTATAGCCCTTGTATAGCTTTGCGCTTGAAAATCCAAAGTAACCATAGACAATAACATAGTTATACCATTCCTTTGATAAAATTCTCTTAAATTGCGCCTTTTGAAAGCTTTCGCACGTTTTCCGTCGGCCATCATCACGATTTTTCCTTCACTGATTCGTAAGATGAGGTAGTATTTGAAAGAAACGGCTTCTGGCTATAAAATTCCCAGACCACAACCAGTTATCAAATTGCAGCTGTTTGGAAAGATTTCCCATTCTAGAAATTCTATCTTTACTGGTGTTCATAAATGAAAGGGCAAAGACTTGATACAATGTTCTAGACGTGGGAGGTAGTCTTTCGAGGCAAAAAAAACGTGGTGGCATTAGTATATCATTATATATACTCTTGCTACGCAAGGTAGTTGACAGAACTCAAAATCATTCATTTCGAATAAAACTGTGTAGTGTGTATAGAATCCCAGACAGCATGAACTTGAAGCTGGTTGAAGGGCACAAGATTTTTTACATTTTGAATTCATGTTGAGACTGACTTGTGTCGTTCTTCAATATACAAGTCAATTCAATTTTGTGTACACTTTAAATCAAAAACGAAGAATTTTGAGTTGTGTTGCTTTTGTATCAAGGGTGCGATATGTTACAGGTAGAAGCGTCTGATTGCTTGATTATAATGAGTGAATTTCAGTTGAAAAATGGCTCGAAGTTGAAAACAAACAAACAAAATAAATATATCAGTGATAGTTCAATGTATATTATAGGTAGAAATGACATATTCATTTACCTAAATAATTCATTTTTTTATTTGAAAAATAAATCGAAGTTTATAAAATAATGAAACGGGTTCTTGGGACTTAAGTGACATTTGTCAAACAGTCAATGCGAGGTCTTTTGATGTTACTGGGAATGACACAGCATCATTGCGAAGATATATTCATGATTTTTTCATGAAATGATTATGGCATGATATTCAATGCGAACAAATAGTCAGTGAACTAAGAGTACAGTCTCGGAAACAACTTTCCGGTCGTGGAACAGCTGGAAGACAATGCAGCCAACACCCTCTTGAAAGTAGGAAAACAGCCAACACCCCTTAAAGGAGGTTTCGGTACAGCACTGGTCAAACAATTCCAGCTAAGATAATTCTATGAAGATAAAAGCGAAAATTATTCACCTCATAACTGCATAAAGTTTAACTGGAAAGCGTCAGAAAAGCACTAGGATGTAAATATCATGCAATATTGTGTTTTGGAGATTGAAAAATGCTTATCCATGAGCAAACCAGTACCTTTTTTACTATGTTGGAACCTGGAAATAGATTTCGTAAGTTTCATGAATATGTTAATTCAACTGATGAGCAATCTACCAATCAACGAAATTAGATTTGGTTGAAGGTTACTACATCCGGTATATCAACCCTAGCACTGTATCCTTCAATGTGCGGGAATATCGAAAAAGGTACTTTTACGTTATTGGCAGCATCTTTTTTTTTATGTGGGTATTTTCTTGACTAAGTTGGACACTATGTCATTTTTATGGCCGTTATCTTCATTCAAATGCTTGTAAATGAATAAAGACTGCATGAAATTACTATTCTTCTGAACTTAATTTCATAAAAAATATTTGGGATATTTTTCTTAGAAGTTCACGTCAGATTTCAATACAATATAATGTGCCAAAATGATATAATAATGATTCTGCAAAAAGACTGCAGAAACCTGCCTTGATATTAACTGAATAATCTTGAGCAAAGCCCGTATTTTGTGCTCATATTTCACAACATGGGTAATTTCAGACTGTCAAACTTCTATTATTCGATAGAAACTTAAAATATATCAAGCACTTGCTAAATACATAATTTTTTATTGGAAAGCATCACCTGAGCGTTCTAGTATGACAAGTATGAAGACTAATCACTATTTAAAGAAAATATTGTCAAAACAAAACATGTCTTTAAATGTAGAATAAATGATAATATCTTTTGAAAGTTGTCAAAGGACATAATTCACAAACGAGCTTTAAATCGAGAAAGTGTTTTTTTTTTTTTTTTTTTTAAAGTTTTGCCCTCAAATCTTGACTAAAACAACATTATACGTGGAACAGGATGGAATGGGGATGAAGTTATCGAAAGCAAAAAATCCGAACACTGCCTGTTTTGCGTGTTTTAACGTAGGAAAATTACAGAAGAATACAATTTCCTGCATAGAATATCTTTAATAAATGTATGTAGGTTTTTTTGTGTGAAAAGGGTTCATCTTCAGGGAGGTCAGTAACTATTTTTAATAATAAATGTTTTAAAGAGTAAACAACCTATCACAGTTTTATTTCCATTGATTACATTATCAAGCTGTACCATTTGACATTTCAAAGTATACACTCGCATTTCTTCACATTTCTGGAATCTTTAGGAGCAAAATCCACAGCTCTTCTTAGCATCGCAACTGGAACTTAGCAAACACTTCACGGATACTTTGATCAAGGCTGTTAATATCCCTTAGTTTTAACTTATACATTTGGGACTAAGGAACAAGTTAAAACCAAGGGATATTAAGAGCCCTGAACAAAGTATTCGGGAAGTGTTTGCAAATGGTTGAGATGCTAAGAAGAACTTTAGATTTTGCTCCTAAAGATTCAAAAAATGAGTGGAAAATGCGAGTGCATACTTTGAAATGTAACTTAATAACCAAATGGTACAGCTTGATAATGTATTCAATGGAAATAAAACTGTGTTAGGTTGTTTACTCTTTGAAATATTCATTGTTACAAATGTGTACTGACTTACGACCAATTAAAGTTAAACTAACTTTGGAAAAGTTCAATCACAACGCCGTAATATTGTTACGAATTTCTGTATATTTGTAAATATTTCGTTGCATTATTTATGTAAAAAGGAAAATTTATGTACACTTCGCATAAGGCAGTGAAAGAGTTCTTTACTTCGCTTTCCTGCAATGCGTCTCTTAATGCTTGAAAACGAGTTTTACAGAGATAATGCTGGAAAACGAGTTTTACAAGGAGAAGGCCATTTAACATTATGGTTAATGGCAATCTCGCCAATCTCGATAGAGCCAAGTTGGCCACGGTTTTGGCGACTAATTTTGGTCGCCAAATTTGGAGAGAAATTGCCAGATGTCGCCTAACTTGGCGACCATTTGGCGACATTTTCGGTCCCCATGTACCTGTATAGGGCATTTTGACTGTGATCTAGAAAATTCTCCAAATTTCTATCGCTAGAAGATTAGCGAAGATTCGCCTCCCTATATAAGACCAAGAGAGAGGATGATCGAGTTAGTGGAGTTACTGAGTTAGTTGTCTCTCAACGAGCATTCAGAGAGCTGTATTGCGAAAGTGAACTGTATTGCTTTGCCGTTTGCGAAGTGTACATAAATTTTCCTTTTTACATAATTAATACTGCGAAATATTTACAAATATACAGAAATTCGTAACAATATTATTTAATATTTGATTTTGGAATCTAAAAAAAATCTCTGAATACCAAATTTTATAAATTTTTATGCGGTGGTTAAAGGTTTAGATATGACACAAATGACCGATTTAATATCATAATTTTTTAAGGGATAATGTTTAAATATTTAATCTAATGTATTACTTTTTCTTTCAAATTATAGGATGTTGAATCCCAAACATAAATACCTTTCATGCTTGCTTTAAACCATCTATAAAACATTAATAATTAATTAAGAGGAAATGTTGTTTTGTTCCTGCCCTATAGAACTAATGTTTAATTTTTTTCATCCACAATTTCTGTCATAAGTATTGCTTTGAAGCATATGAAAAATTTGATAACAGGTATAACCTCAGTAACAAAAGTTAATTAAAAATTTCAAGGCAAAATAACTAGTTCTTTCCTTCTTATTAATTTTTAAGTAATTATAAGCCAGCTTATAAATACTCTTTAAGCGTAATAATAATAAAAAAAAAATCACTAGTTATTTTACCTTCAATTTTTTAATGAACTTTTGTTATTAATGTTATACCCTTTATAACATTTCATCTGCTTCAAAGCAATATTCCAGCAGAAATTGTGGTTGAAAAAATAAAGCATTAGATCTGCAGGGAATGTTTTCAGAACAATGTTATTTTGTATTATGTTTAGTACTCGAAATATCAGTGAATTTGTAAAGGAGTTGTTGGAAGGGAATTTTTCAAAATTTCAAAATGTTTATTTGGCTGTCCTGCTACTTATGATACAAGATTGAAACAAAAAACAAAGTTTTAATATAAATCCTGTACATGCTTTGCCAATTTTTATATTCGTTAACACAGCGCCGATTCTGTAAACAGCGTGTTCTTAGTGTTTGCATCTAATTTTAAACATCACAAACATTTCTATCAGCAAAATGTGTGGCAATCTACGTTTCAAAACTTATTTATTAAAAATGAACTTAAATTTATGCACTCACTTCCATTTATAATTTATTTATCCTGATTAAATAATTTTATTATTTATTGATTAAAACAAATTTTGGTAACAAGAAAGAGTTTCTTCAATGGTCGTTTAAATGCTATTTTAGCACGATTGGATGACGGCATGTTGGTTTATTGGTATTAAAAAAAGCAACTTTTTTAGTGACAGTTATAGCTCCAAAATATGATATAATGCATTGTCATCGACATCGAATCTAACTACCGAGTTTCAACTCGATTGGACGACGGTAAGAGGGTTAGTTAGACCCACACACATTTTCCAGCCATCGACACACAAAATCGAAGTTAATATAAAGGATTTAAAAATACTTCGGTTTATATCTAATGTATATTTTCATGTTAAGTAGTGAGATTTTAGATTTAGGAAAAATACAGAATTTTAAATTAAAAGACTTGATAAAAATTATGTTTACATTGTTTCAAAACTTTTTGACAAAAGTAAATTAGTAGAAGTGCTGTTGAATGACTTCTCAATACATTCAGCAACAAAAGGAATTTTAGACTACTTTGACACAAAATTTGAAAAAGAAAAATAATAATTATGAACATCTAATGGCTTTGGGGTGTTTAGCTTCAATGGTTTCACTCCCTTACTGTATATGAAGGTTTAAGAAACCTTTAAATAAAATGTTAAGACACTTTAAAACGTATTTGGGAAACATTTCGTATGTTTTGAATAGAAAAGCCAGCAAAATAAATATTCTGTACATACTTAATACACAGGGTGATTATAATTAAATTTCACTTTTAAAAATTATAAAAAAACAGCAACCCTGAGAATAACCTGAAATTTGATCTGAATATACGTGAAGAAGAGGGAAATGGTATGACATACGAAAAAAATATATATATATTATTTCGAACTATTTTTTCTTATCCTTCTTTGCATATATTCAGGTCAAATTTCTAGTTATTTTGACCAGTTATTACGCTTTTTTACAGCTTTTTGAAAACTGAACTTTAATTATAATCATTCTGTACTAATAAACAACGATTTTCTCAAAAAAAACAACAACCAGTTAACTGGCCAGCTAAAATTCCTCATCTTAATCCGATGAAAAGAAAAAAGAGTATGCTATTTACTGAATTTATAGAAATGGAAGATATACTTCTCTGCTGAATTATCTAAAAATGTTATTGAAGAATGCCATAAAAATGCATTGAAAATTGATTTTGTAAAAACCACTTGTTTTAATTAGAAAAGAACCAGGGGAATATTATTTACAACATTTTAATATACTATCATACTTGTATTTTTTTCTACAAAAATCGTCTGCATAAAATTGTAAATAGGGACGGATTTATTTTAAAGTTCAATTTTATCTCATTTTATTCTGAGTATAATTGTAAATAGGGGCGTATTTCTTTTGATGTTGCATTTTACTTTATTTGCTAACAGCGATAATACAGATTAGATAAAGGTGATAACATTTAAATCAATCGGAAAATTTCGAGGCATTTCCATCAGGTGATTGGTTGGCTGGATTTTGCGAGCAATTTTTGCCACGAGACTATAAGGGAGACAAAAAATAAAATTGTCAGTTCGGTCGAGTATCGTTTGCTGTTCGGAAAGCAGCGGATTCTTTTGTTTACTTTCGTGGTGCCTGAATTATCACAGTGTTAAGTTGTATGTACCGAAGCTTGTATTGAAGCTTTATAGCAATTGTTTTGTTGTTCGGAGAAGTTTTGTGTGTCTTCGAAGTAAGAATAAATTAGAGTTTTTATTTAGTAAAAACTTCGTCATCATTTCCTCAGTGATATTTTCATAACAAGCTCTTCCTCTTTAACGTTAAATAACAAATTTTTTTTTAATAAATATTACGATAAAATATATATTTGGATATATTTTATCATGCATATAAGTTACGACGTAAAATATTTTGTCTGCTTATGAATTACTACATACTATATTTTGCATGTATATGAATTACCATGTAAAATATTTTTCACCCATATGAATTACGACATAAAATATTTTATATGAAAATGAATTACTACGTATATACATGAATTGCACTCATATGTAATACTTCATAAAATTGTTTGGATTTTATAATAAACTGTGTCACATTATTTAATCATTAATTTTTTTTCAGAAATGGATTATTTTTTTTTTGCGGTTTTTGAGGCACTTAGGATACGTTACATTAATATTTCGAATAGAAATCTCAGGTGAGATGTTTAATAATTATTCTTATTCTTTTCATAAACTTTATTTTAGAAAAAAAAAGCATTATGAGTTAATGATGTTATGTAATTAATTTTGGGCTTCAAACCCCTCTCATTACGTTGAGTGAATAGAAACAGCTAAAGAAGATAAAAACGTTTTTCCATTCATACACACACAACATTAGGTTAAAGATACTTTATATTTTTTTTCTATCTTATTTGTACTTGCAAGACATTAAACCCTAATCTAAGCTCTTTAATCTAACTCATTATCTCCATATCTTTAGAAACAAGTATTTAAGTATTGTTTTAATTCATGCTTCAACAGTTTTAAAGACCATAAAAAGTCTTTCAGTAAGGAACCCATAGCTTTGGAATGGCATAGCTGCGGAACAATGAGAGACAAAAAGAAGAGACAAGTGGTGTATTGAATCGACAGGTAAGGAATTTTCAGAACACTCTTTTGAAAAATTTATTGATGGGAGTAAATTGATGACGGCTGAATATAGTCGACTGAATAAGCCCATTTTTATTTGGACGGATTTGTTATAATAAACAAAGGAGGTGAATATGGAGTATTGAAATCCCGTCTGTATATCTTGCAAAACTACTGCATCCTGTAAAAGTGACCGTTTGAACTGGACTATTCAGTAAAAGCACCAAAAGGCAGTTTTTATGTAGGAAACAATAAACTATTTCCACTCTATTCAGATTTAACAACAATTTGTTGCCACATTTCAATATTGTAACTAATTTTGCAAACCTCCATATTTTAAATTCCATACCCGTCTTTTCAACATATGGCTTGTCTCTTTTTTCTGTCTCTCACTCTTTAGAATTTATGTCATTCAAAGTTAACGAGTCCTCTTTGAAAGTAACCTGTACATGCGCGTGCAGCCAATTGTGGTACAAAAATAATAATAATAATAATAATAATTTTGTCTAATAAAATTGTGGATAAACGAGAAAGATGACTTTGTTTTGATTCATTGACAAGCTGAAATTAGATATAATTAAATTAACATAGTTAAAAATAAATGACTTCCTTCGTTTGGAAGATTTTAAAATCAAACTGAAGAACTTGTTTTTCCCAGAAATCTTTTCAGTTGATTTATTTACTAATTAGAGTCTGTAGAATTAAGAAACACATATTTGTGCTTTAGTATTACAGTAGTTCCTAATCTTTTACGGATTATTATCTTCAAGTCTGTAAAGTAATTTTCATAGAAATTCCAAACATCTAACTTTAGATTAGAAGAAATAATGAATAGCGTGAATTCCAATCCGAAATTCGGGTCGTTTTTTTTTTGGTGTGATTTGCGTGACTAATTATTTAGTTGATATATTTTCGAAAAGTTTTAGGATTATAACTATCGAAAAAATTAACCCATAAAAACAAAATTTTCGTTACAAAATTCACCGAAAACAATAATTTCATTACCCTATATTAACGTATGGGTGATTGGAAGTAACAAACAAAATTTAAATTGAAACAAAGGAATTAAAAAGAAGAAACGAGCTAAAATAATATAACCCATAGAAAAAAGTTTTTAATATAAAAAAAAAAGTTTTTAATATTTTAAATATCAAAAACATTTCTATCAGCAAACTACGTTTCAAATTTTTTTTTTTTTTATTAAAAATGAGCGTGAATTTATGAATTCACATCCAAATATCATTTATTTATTATGATTAAAGTAATTTTATTATTTATTTATTAAAAAAAAATTTGGCAATAGGAAAGAGTTTCTGCAGTGATCGATTAAATGCTATTTTATCGCGATTAGATGACGGCTAGTTGGTTTTTTAGTATTCAGTTAAAGCGACCTCTTAGTGACAGTTACAGCCCCAAAATTTTATAGAATGCATCATCATCGACATCGAATCTATTTGCCCAGTTTCAGCCCGATTGGATGACGGTTAATTAGGCCACCGCAGATTCTGCAGCCATCGACACTCAAAATAGAAGTTAATATAAAGGATTTAAAAAGAAAAAACTGTTTAACAAAAGAAGGAAACTGGAATGCCTAGCAGAGAAAAAGAGGAAGATAAAAATTAATTTCGTTTAGAACTTTTTTCCAACAACAAAGCCTGCGAGAAATGATCCCAGTGCACAGAATTTAACCCTTTGCACTCCAGTGGAGCCTCTCAGGTGCCACACGATTGGATGCCAAACCACGAGAGGACCATTAGGTGTGATGCGGAAATTCGATGCAAGGCCAATGACTGTGTTTAGTTTCTATGAAGCAAATCCATAAACACCAGCCGAACCTAAAATGTCTCGAGTTTCTGATTCCTCCGCGCGAAAAAGGCCTGGAGTGCAAAGGGTTAAGATATTTATAATACCTTAGGACAAAATAACTTGTAAATTAGATATCGAAATTGCAAAAAAAGGGGGGGGGGGGACTATAAAATATATTGTTGAAAATAATTTTTTTAAATTAAAAGTTTAAGTATGTAAAGCTAGGAAATATAACGTAAGGAATCATGAAATGACCGTATGATTAGGGTGGGAAATCCATTTTAAAAGTAACGAAATATTATTTTTCATACAACCACTATACTGGAGAAAAATTACTTTCCTGATGTCAAATCACATTAATTATTAAAAAACTAAGTTTTGTTCGTTAAAATTGATTCAATTATAACAAGCTTACAATTGAGTGTCCGATACCTTTATTTAAAAGAGTAAATTCACATGTTGCTGGCATTAATATGTTATAAAATCTGTTCCGATATCATATGTTTAAAAAGTTTTATTAAACATTTATATTGAAAATAGACTTGTTCAAAATTTTCATTCTTAGATGAAAGAAATTAATAGACTTTAGAATACCTTAAAAAAACCTATCAATTTAGTAATGCGGTCAAATTTCCCTTATCTCTGCTAAAATGACGAAAGTCCCGTTTTGGAATGCATTATATTTTAGTTAATTTTAACCCTCAAGTGCATGGTGTGGCATATATGCTACGCAACTAAACGACGAGAAAACTTAGGGAAAAAAAGATACGTTAACACATGATGTTGCTTATATGCTACACAACGGCTTTAATTATTTAATTAAATAGGAACTTAGGATTTTTTTGTATATTTATTCAACGGTTCAGAGGAAAAAGAAAACAAAAGCAAATTATTTCATTGAAAAAATCATGTACAAGATTTATAGATAAAAGGTTGATTTCTTTTGGCATTAATGTGATTTAACCTGGTGAAAAATTTCGTAATTTACCATCTTTCCGTGCAGAGCTATACATTTTTTTTGTTTAACTTCTCCAGATGTATATTAAATACCAAATCTGACTATACGTTATGTATATACGTTTATAACTCAACATCTACAGAACCAATTTGGTGCAAGTTTGGACTAATTGATAGTTTAATTAATGCTAATAGTTTTAAATACACTTTTTACGCACTTTAAACACACACAAAATAGCAATTACAAGCTAAAATATTTATAGTTGAAATTTTTAATGTTTTCATAATACCTCGGAAGAAAAATAACATTAGGGCAAAATACAGTCTATTCTAAAAGGTTTCGGGCAATTGGAAGCTGCGAATGTGTTCATGAAAAGCATCAGTTCAGCAAGCAACTTTTATGTTTTTACTGCTGATGGTAAAGCTTAAAATACAGTTAATCAAGAAACTCTTTGTTATTGTTTTAGGTATATTTTTTAAGTCTGTTTTTATAAAATTCTTTAATTCGGTTCATAATGAATAAATTTACTAAAGAATCACAACGGGGTTTTTTTCTGTACACAAGCGGTATATGACCCCATTGGCGACTTTTCATCTTGGCGACTATAAGGAAGTGCCAAGTAAAGAAATCACTACTGGGGTGTCGGCAGGTTATTAATAAGATTTTATTTCAAATTTAAAGGCGTTTATGCATCAATGGGTACCTAGTAACGTGGGTCCATGCAGCTAGTTATAAATATAATAAAATAGAAAATAATTATCTATACATTTTAAAATACACTACCGGAAAATCACTCTCTTTTATAATTAATAACCTTAATTTGAGCATTTTTACAATATACAATTATTCCCTATTGCTGATATCTAAAGGAATAAACTATGCAACAAACTTTTGAGACTTTTTACAGATAAACGTACTGTACACATTAATGGATAGATCAATGATAAAATAAGCAACTGGCAAGCCTGACTTTTCAAAAATCCAAAAGAAATTTCGAAAATCCTCCCACTTTCCATCTTTTACCTCTTAAGGGGTATGATAATAACTTGATATCTCCTAAATCGGATTTTTGAATAATTTTTTTTTTTATTTATTTAAAGATATTTTTTTATTTAACGATATTTTAACGTTCATTACGATATTACGATATTCATAACGATAACGTTCATTACGATATTTTGTTGTTCATGTTGGCAAATCAAGGTTAAGGAGTTAAGGAGAAGGAGGGGGGTGGGAAACGAAATCGTAGTTTTGGGATCTACTGAATAAATTTTAATCTGTTTTTTCTTATTCGGATATCTTGACTAATCCAGATTATCGGGAACAAAATTCTTTCCGATATTTTGTTCTTATGGTGGAAAAATCAATGTTAGGGGTTTAGGGAGAAAGATGGGGAGGGGAGTGAACCCATACTTTTGGGATCTACTGAACCTATTTGAATTTTTTTTTAATATAGGTATTTTTATTAATACAGATAATCCAGATTATTAAGATCCAAATTCATTCTGATGTTTTAATGTCAACGTAGTGAAATTGAGGATAGAGAGCGAAAGAAGGTGTGGTCACAGTTTTGAAATTTCACGCATTCAAATTTGAACTGCTTCAAATTTGAATGTGTGAAAATTTTGAACAAATTTGAATCAGTTTTTTTTCTAATGATATCTTGATTAAACCAGATTTCGGAAACACAATTTTGACATTTTGATATAAATTAGATTACATTTTTTATTATAATTATTTTGTTATATCATTTTTACGATAAAATTCATTTCTGATAATTAAATTATAAAATTTACTTATTGTGTTTTTTATTATAAAATGCATTATTAATATTAGTTGCTCTTTCTATATTACAAGTATTTTATTTATATAATATGTAATTGATCGAAACAGCGTCTAAAAGTTATGCATTTGTGAACTTCAGCTACATCAGACGAGATTTCAAAGCTTATAATAGAATTAGATTCAACCTAATCTTAAATCAGGGTCAATAATTTTTCCTGCTAATTTTTTCAATAGTTACTGTGAGAACTTTTTGCTCTGTCCCTCTTAGCTGAAACTCATTTCCTTTTGTTTTTTGGCATTATTTAAATTTGATTTCGAAAGTTAAATCTATTCTTAGAAACAAAGCCTTTCTCAAAATCGACGACATCCTTTCAACTGTAGCTAAAACTGTTTCAAAAACTTTGATGAGCCCACCTGACAGCTGTGTGATTAGAGCTCTGACCTCACATGCAAAAAGTGCCAGTTTTAAATCCTGGTCTCGGCATGGACATTTGTTGTGGTTCGGAATTTACGTAAGATATAGGTTCTAGCCTGATCCTATAATTGGGTCCAAAAATAGATCACCGAACTTTCAAACCAATCAACAAAACCTTGTGATTCAGTATTAAAAATATTTCATACTTTACGAATTATAAATAATTAATAAGAGATTTAAAAAAAATTTAAGCATAATTATTAGCTTTCTAAGTAAAACTATGGTGTGATATTATTTAACTGTTATAAGATAATGTCAATACATTTTGAGCAAAAAGTCCTACTTAAGCGTTAAACCATCCTAAAGTAATATATATATATGCCGACCAAACGGTATAGTGGTTAGCGTGCTGGCTTCTAGACCGCGAGGTTGCGGGTTCGAGTACCGTTTTAGGCATGGGTGTTTGTAAATGTATGTTGGTTTGTTAAATGACGAAATGTTTCGGCGCATTATAGCCCTCGTGTTGCTGACGGCGCCAGATAATCTGAATACAACCAACCAACCTAAAGTAATATATATCCTAAGTCGAACATAAGCGTTAAACCATCCTAAAGTAACTTGTATCCTAACTTTCGGGGAACAGAGATTTTTCTCACTGAAGGGCATTATCTATGATCGAACATACAGGATCTTTTAATAAGAAATCTTTAACTTTGAAATAACATAATTTCGGAACAGTGAGAAACAAAAGGAAGAGACAAGTAGTGTGCTGGAAAGATAGGTATGGAATTTTAAACACACCGGTTTTAATATTAATTGTAGTAGTAAATTTGTTAACAGCTGCATATTATTTACCGACGAGGCCCAATCTTATTTGGATGGATTTGTCAATAAAACAAATTAGGGAATATGGGGTATTGAAAACGCATCTGTGTGCTTTCTGCAAATCATTGTATTCTTCAAAAATGCTCTTTTGGACTGCACTATAAATTAAAGAGATTATCGAGCCCTTTTTCAAGAAGGAAACGATACCCAAATTGAATGCACATTATTGTCTACCAAACTCATGAGTTTCGAAATATTCCATATTTCAACCTTTGGAATATCTATGCGGAAATACTATGAGAGAGGTAATAATATAAACTAGAAAAAAGTTTTTTATAATAATCCTTTAAATGCATTGCTAATTTTTATATTCATTAACAAAGCACAGTATCTGTTGCCAGCGTTTGCTTGGTGTTGGTATCTAATTTTCAATATTAAAAACCTCCTTATCAGCAAAATATGTTGTAAACTACTGTTCAAAATTTATTTATTAAAAATGAGAGTGAATTTATGCACTCACATCCTAATTTCTTTTATTTATTCTGATTAAAACAATTTTGGCAATAGGAAAAAGTTTCTTCAATGATCGGTTAAATGCTATTTCAGCGCGATCGGATGACGGCAAATAATCAAGACAATTGTTTAAAGAGAACAGCATCAAAACTAAGATACCTTTATTTATTATAGTTCAAGATACGTACAAAGAGACCATCTACTGACAACTTCCTCTTATAGCGCGCTCTTTGAAAATCCTCTCTTACAGAGTACCAAAACACCCTCTACGTAGAGTACCTTCTCAAAGAGTACTAAAACACCCTCTACATAGAGTACCTTCTCAAATAGTACCAAAACACCCTCTACGTAGAGTACCTTCTCAAAGAGTACTAAAACACCCTCTACATAGAGTACCTTCTCAAATAGTACCAAAACACCCTCTACGTAGAGTACCTTCTCAAAGAGTACTAAAACACCCTCTACATAGAGTACTTTCTCAAATAGTACCAAAACACCCTCTACGTAGAGTACCTTCTCAAATAGTACCAAAACACCCTCTACATAGAGTACCTTCTCAAATAGTACCAAAACACCCTCTACGTAGAGTACCTTCTCAAACAGTACCAAAGTAAACAATATTAACTTCGATTTTCAAGCGAATAGACACATTTTAATTATATATAAACTATTCATCAGACGCAACTGTCTTACCCTTCAAATTGGTACATGATTTACCCATGTAGTTTTGTATAAAGAAAGAAAAAAGAATCCTTGAAAAAAAAAAAACAAAAAAAAAAACAACCCACCATCATCCAAAGAAAAAAAAACATCGTCTAAAGAAAAGAAACATCGTACAAAATTATATACAAGACAAATTATAAATCAAAATCAACAAACACATTCTCAATTAGAGTTCACATTCAGGTTTGAGTTTTTGTTTCTTCACAGAGGTTTTCTATTTCCGGCAACCAATAAAAAAACTTTCATTCAATTGCATTAATTTGGTAATTCAAATAACTCTCCCTGATGACCTGTTGAGTCTACATATTTGAACTCTTTCTATAGTCCGCAAGATAATAAACAACTTATTTTTGGCGCTAAATAGCTGGTCCGGAATTGGATTCCTGTCCACTTGAATGATAAGACAACACCTTAATTAACTGAATAATGAGGAATGTTAAGACTCTGGAAGATAATTTGCTTCCGTCATTTTAAACTATTCAGATTGATATCTTTGATCGCAAGATTAAAACAAAATTACTTTTCAAGGAACTGTTTTCTTCCGATATTAATTTATAGGTTGTTTTTTGAAAATGTACATCTTTTCGACATTTTTATAGTACTTCCGAATCACCTTTTCCAAATTGTACAACTTTTATTTACAATTGCAACTTACTTTAAGCGATTTTGAGCACAGATAGACTTTTCATTGTGATTGACTACTACGAGGAAAACAATCGATACCGTACTATGTATAAAACCTCCCCCCCCCCCTCTCTCCGTAAACGGTTAATAACTTTCTTTTGGTATCAACAATATGTCTTATCTGCCACGTTTGAACTCGATTGGATGACCGCACGTGGGTCAATTAGTCATCCATAGCACCAATAGAAGTGTGTGTAAAAGTGGCATTTTAGTGACAGTCCCTAAAATTTTATAAAATGTATTGGCATCGACAAATCGACAATCAATCTATTTGCTAAGTTACAGCTCGATAGTAGGAACAGTTTGGCACCAAACTGTAGGAAAAGTGGACGATTAGGGGGGAAAATGATATTTAAATTTTTTTTTTTAAATATATATTTTTTAGTAGCTGCGAACTAATAATGCCTATCCAGCTATCGAGAATGCAAATATTTTGGAAGAAATGCCTATTATATTTGTTCCGTTTTTGACCTTTAGGAATAAAAACAATAAAACTATAATTGAAAACAATTTTAGTTCAGTTAAGAGAAGCATTTTTCTGGCTGGACTTAACTAGAATCACAACTATTTATATATTTCATTTAGGTACTGTTAAATGAAGTAATCAAAATAACCTTTAAAATCAATTTTCATACTTAATACGCGGTTTCACTTCATCATCAAAAAGTATCACACAGACTCTACTTTGTATAGAAACAGATTTAAACCGATTTGTAAAGATCTACAAAATGAAAATAATATAAATTAGTCATAAAAATCGATTTCCATACTTGTCACCCTGTTTTACTCCATCATCATAAAATATTACTCGAACTTTACTTAGTATAGAAACCTATACTAAGTAACCTATACTTAGTATAGAAACCTCTACTTAAGTACAGAAAAAGATTCAAAAAGATTTGAAAGTTATTTAAAAAGATTTAAATAACTCTTGGAAATCAATTTCCATACTTGTCATCCTGTTTCATTCCATCACCAAAAAATATTACTCGGATTCTACTTAGTATATAGAAACAGATTTAAACCGATTTGTAAAAATCTACTAAATGAAAATGATATAAATAAGTCATAGAAATTGATTTCCATACTTATCACCCTGTTTTACTCCATCACCATAAAATATTACTCGAACTCTACTTAGTATAGAAACCTCTACTTAGTATAGAAAAAGATTCAAGAAGATTTCTAAGTATCTACTAAATGAAGATAAGTTAAATAACTCTTAGGAATGATTTTAAATATTTGTCATCCTGTTTCATTCCATCACCAAAAAATATTACTCGAATTCTACTAAATATATAGAAACAGATTTAAACCGATTTGTAAAAATCTACTAAATGAAAATAATATAAATGAGTCATAGAAATTGATTTCCATACTTGTCACCCTGTTTTACTCCATCACCATTAGTTATAAATGCCTCTACTTAGTATAGAAACAGATTCAAACTGATTTGTAAAGATCTACTAAATGAAGATAATTTAAATAACTCTTAGAAATCGATTATCATACTTATCTCTCTGTTAGTATATCTTAAAAAAATATTACTCAGACTCCACTTAGTATAAAAAAAAGATTCAAACCGATTTGTAAAGATCTAGAAAATGAAGATAATTTAAATAAGTTTTAAAGGTCGAGTTCCACACTTTTCTTTCTGTTAGTATATCTTAAAATAATATTTCTCGGACTATACTAGATTGAAATCGATTTGTAAAGATCTACTAAATGAAGATAAGTTAAATAAGTCTTAAAAATCTATTTCCATTTTTTTTCTCTCTGTTAGTATAATTTTAAAAATATGTTACTCGGACTCTAATTAGTAACAGATTAATATCACTTTACAGATATCTACTAAATGAAGACAATTTAAATAAGTCTTAAAAATCGAGCTCCCTTTTTTTCCCTGCTAATATAATAAATTACTCGGAAACTACTTCTAAAATATAACTACTTCTAAATGTATAGAAAAAGATTCGAACTGATTTGTAAAGATCTACTAAATGAAGATAATTTAAATAACTCTTAGAAATCGATTATCATACTTATCTCTCTGTTAGTATATCTTAAAAAAATATTACTCAGACTCCACTTAGTATAAAAAAAAGATTCAAACCGATTTGTAAAGATCTAGAAAATGAAGATAATTTAAATAAGTCTTAAAGGTCGAGTTCCACACTTTTCTTTCTGTTAGTATATCTTAAAATAATATTTCTCGGACTATACTAGATTGAAATCGATTTGTAAAGATCTACTAAATGAAGATAAGTTAAATAAGTCTTAAAAATCGAGCTCCCTTTTTTTTCCTGCTAATATAATAAATTACTCGGAAACTACTTCTAAAGTATAACTACTTCTAAATGTATAGAAACAGATTCGAACTGATTTGTAAACACATACTAAATGAATATAATTTAACTAATTCTTAGAAATCGATTTCCATACTTATCATCCCTTCTGTTAGTCAATCTTAAAAAATATTACTCGAACTCAGATTATAAACGATTTGTAAAGATATAACTAAAGTGTCTTTTGCTTTGTTTCCACATCAGATGAATAATGAGCTCACGTTAAGTTTCAAATTGAAATCCTCTACAAATAAAATTAAAAAAAAAAATGATTGAAATGCCAAGTGATTAAAAAAAATCTTCCTTAGAATTTAATTTTGAGCCAATTTTCAAAATAATGCTTTTCCAATTGAAGTAGATAATAATAAGTGAACTATGAAGTGAATAATTATAAATTGAAATCTAAAAAATAAAATGAGCTCTCGACTTTTTTTTTTTTTTAATTTTTAACAAACATTTAAAGCAGTTGGGCTTGTGATTAAATGACAATAAATATAAATAAATTAATTTCTTTTTTATTAAATCAACTCTTAGAATTCGATAAATTATAAAAAAATATTTTTTACGAGAGTTCTATAAAAAGTATAGTGCTTGCTATCCAAACTCTCAATTGTCTTAGTTTCATTTATTTATAAGAAATTATTTAATTTAAACTACAAATCTTTTCAATAAAAATCTTTAAAATAGTGTGTGCTCCTGGAATTACTATTTAGCTCACTATACTGCAAATTTGGTCCTCCATATTTGTTCATTACATTTTCTTAAAATTGTTATGAAAAATACAAATACAATATACAGCGAACTATTTACAAAGGGCTAATATAAATAAAATCTTGTCTTTTTATTTGAACCAACTCTTACACTTTAATAACTTTAAAAAAAATATTTTTTACTGGATTACAATATTTTTCTATAAAAAAATATAACACCTGTTATTCAAACTCACAATTGTTTTAATATCAATTTATAAGAAATTATTTAATTAAAACTACAAGTCTTTTCTATAAAAATCCTTAAAATAGCACGCGGAATTACCATTTAGCTCCATATTCACTATACTGCAAATTTGGTCCTCCAAATTTGTTCATTACATTTTATTAAGGGGAGTTGGTGCCCTCTATACTCATAATGTTATTTGGCATATTTCATGTATCTTTTCTTAGAATGTAATTGATGTAGAAGCCTAATTTTTTTCCAGTACATTTAGGAGATATTTGTTATTCTACTGAAGTTAGTTTTTGATTGTAATTCATTTACTTTTTTAAATGAATTGTCGTGAAAATCATTCAAATTTGTTAAAAAAGACAATTTTTTTTATGCCCAAAGATATAATCCAAAACAAAAAGTATTTTTAAAATAACAACAAAATCTCACTTCAGTATATATACATATACATAAAAAGAATATGTGGTAAAAATTTTATGAAGATAGTTTGCGCAGTTTCTGAGAAAAAGGTACATTAATAATAAAAAATATAGTTTCGAGAAAAACGCTTTTTAAAGAAAACTTTACTTACACTAATAGTTATCAATTTTGTCTTTAAAAAAATTAACAAAAATACTTCTAGTTGAGGTATTATTACAAATTAGGTATCCATCTAAAGGAGAGAATTCAAATTTTGATAAACATTGATAAACTCAAAATCGATTATTTATAAATTTTTGGGTACCAACTCCTCTTAATATGGTTATAAAAAAAAATATGCAGCGAAGTTGTAAAACACTTTCTCCTGTGGCATTGAAATTTTCTACAGCGCATGTTCAGAGATGAAAAAAACTGGTCAAACATTTTCGCCGATAGAAGATGAACAATAGAAGTGAACTCACCTTCAGTCGTGATCTCTTGAGGTGATGGACGAAAGTGCGCCAATGTCAAGAGCACATCTCCTGTAGTTGGTTGTGAGGGCGCCACTAGCTCATAAAGGGATTACTCACCAAACATTTTGAATGGTAGGTAATGGTTTCCCACACGTGATTGAATTTGAAAAAAAAAAAAAAAATGGACGTTAATGCTGAGTAAATTCCTTTTCTTTATAGAAATATTTTTTTGGGAAGTCATTTTTTTTCCAACAGAGAACTATAGTTGATGTTTATAACGAACTTGGATGTCTGGAAATATTTATTTAAAAGTTTTGGAAACGTAAGCGTAAGCATAAACGTAAACGTTTAAAAGTATTGTAATACAATACATTTTCACGTTGCTGGAAACTTAAAATAAAAAAAGTTTTTAATGTAAATTCTTTATATGCATAGCCAATTTTTATATGCAATCGCAACTTATTTAAGCAATTTGGATCTCAGATTGAGTTTTAATACTGTTTGACCACTACGAAAGTATCAATGCCGTGCCATTGACTGACTTTGTCCCGCAAAAAACTTGACAGAATGCATTGTGTCCGTCAAGGAGTGTATCTGCCATATTTCAGCTCGATTGTATGACGGCAAATGGGTTAGTTCACCGAAGTAGCAATAGAAAAGCGTGTGTAAAAGCGGCCTTTTAGTGACAGTTCCCAAAACTCTATAGAATGAATTGTTATCAACAACAAGTTAACCTGCCATGTTTCAACTTGATTGAATCACAGCATATGGGTTCATTAGCTTCGGAGGACTAATTAACCCACCAAACAAGGGCCTTTTAGTGACAGTTCTCAAAACTTGATAGAATGCATTGTGATTAATAACGAGTCAATCTGCCATGTTTCAACTCGATTGAATCACATTAAATGGGTTCATTAGCTTCGGAGGACCAATTAACCCACTAAACAAGGGCCTTTTAGTGACAGTTCCCAAAATTCGAAAGAATGCATTGTTATCGACAATGAGTTAACCTGCCATGTTTTAACTTGATTGAATCACAGAAAATGGTTCATTAGCTTCGGATGACTAATTACCTCACCAAACAAGTTGACATTTTAAACATAGATTTGTTGCGAATGAAAATGCATTCTATCAAGTTTTGATTGTTCTCCCTAAATGGTCGCTTTTACTCACGCTTTTATTGAAGTTTCGGAGGAATAATTGATCCACTTTCCGTTATCCAATTGATCTGAAACTTGAATGTTGAACCCGTTGTCGATTACAATGCACTATATAAAAATTTTAGGGGGCAAAAAATGTTAGTTAAAGGGGTCCGGCACATGAAAATTTTTCAGATTATTGATTTCGAGTTTATTACTGTTTATTAAAATATAAATTTTTGTCTTTAAAATGATGCCACATTTGTAATTATATCTTATTTCAAAGTATTTTTAATAATTTTTTAAGTAAACAAAATGTAGGTATTTAATGCATGTTTTTTAACTTCAAAGCCGAATTTCTCAAAATGCCATTTTTTCATGTTTGGGGGCACATAGCTTAAAATCTATGTGACATAAATGCTTGAAATTTTTTTTATACATGTTTCTCTAGTGTATTTAAGTACTTTAACACGAGGAATTATTGTTAAGTAGCATGCTTTTTTTTTTTTAATTATTAGTCTAAAATTTTATAATTTTTCTTAAACATATTTTTAGAAAATCATAATTATTTTAATTTTTAAAAAATAACAAAAATCTCGTGTTAAAGTATTCAAAAGTATCCAAATATTATATTGTGAAAGTTTCATAATTACTGAAGAATCGGTTAATAAATGAGATGCCCCCAAAGTTGTTGAATTTAACATGGACTCCTAGGAGGTGCCGGACCCCCTTAATGGTATAGAATCAAATTTTTTTTTTTCTTTTCGTAGTGGTAAAACACTGAAAACTCGATCTGAGCCCAAAATTGTTTGATAAGTAACAGTTGCACATAAAAGTTTGCGAAGCAAAGGATTTATATTAAAAACTTTGTATGGGTTATTTTTTAAGGAAAGCAAAATTTAGAAAGAACATTTTTTAAGACGACATGGGTGGAAACTTGCATACTTTTATACGTTGTCGATGACAATCTTTTTGTTATGATTAAGACTAGCTGAGAGTGCAAATATAAAGTATAATTTACAAAAGATGTCATCCGATGATGGAAAATTCGTCTATTGAACTTGGACATGATTGTGGAATAGCTAGAAAATGGGAGATTTTCAAATATTTACAAATTAGAAATCACAAAAAAAATCAACCTTGATAATTAAATATAAATTACTTATATATTTATTGATTGCAATCTTGTGCAATGAAAGTAGGGGACAACGTTTACGAATTTCTTTTTGTACAGTACCCCCCAAAAAAACTAGAACGATGGCTATATCTTTTGTTCTAATTGTTGAAATAACAAACAAAAGGTACCGTTGTAAATCGTGAAATGGTTTTTAATAATTGTATGTAGTTTTTTTTATCATGAGGGGTCATCTACATACTAAAACAGAACCAAACTTTAAAAAGTTCAATAGCAACCTCATAATATTATTCCATATTTGGATTCAGCATTAAAAAAGAATGCGAAATACAAAAATTCGTAATTTTCTAATGAATGGTTTGTAATTTAAATGATAAAAAGAAAATGATAAATTAATGTTAAAAAAAAAGTTGGTTTTTTGGCCATAAATACTTAAATAATTAATATATTTCAGTAATTTTTTTTTCAAAAGGTAGTTTGTAAATGGCCAAACATAAATAGCAATCAGCTTTTGAATCAATTTCTTTTTTAATAATTAATTATTAATTAATAAAGCTATTCTTTCCATTTTGACTATTAGTTCTCGATTTTTTAGAGAAAATGTAAAAAACGCTTACTTTAAGGGACCGTATAGTAGACGACTTTTGAAAACTATCAAAGATTAATTCAAAGTAAATTAGAGGTGTGGAAAATCGCATAACGTTCAATTATCGTATAACCGATAGTTTAAAAACTAAGAAACACGCTTTAATAGGAAAGTGAACTAAAAAGTAGAAGATAATTTTAAATAAGTTTGAAATAAGAATAGAGTGATTAACAAGAAATATTTATTTTATCGTAAAAAAGCGTGGGGTGCTTGATGTCAATTTTTGTAAATATTTAATGACAGATATTGGTAAAAGTAGAGCCATTATGAAAATATCTTAAAAAGCACCCCACGCTTTTTTACGATAAAATAAATATTTCTTGTTAATCACTCTATTCTTATTTCAAACTTATTTAAAATTATCTTCTACTGTTTAGTTCACTTTTGTATTAAAGCGTGTTTCTTAGTTTTTTAATCTATTGATTATTTTCTAACTTTTAGTTTGATTTTCTATTAAAGCGTGTTTTTTAGTTTTTTAAATTATTAATTATTTTTTCTGTGAACTATCAATTTTTTTTTTTAATTTGCTTTCATAAATTCCATTTATTTAAAACAAATTTTTTTAAGCAATTTCAATAAGTTATCCTTTAAAAATTTTACTGAATCATGTGACTTTTTCATTTTATAAATAATTTCAACGATCTAGTTACATTTGTGTTTATAGTGAAATATTTCTGTAAAATATTCATGCTTTGCTAAATACTGTTTACTAATGCCTACATTTAATATTTATTAATTTTCTAATTATCAGTAGTATTCGTTATATTTCTGCAGTTACAGTTTTCGATATTTTATTTATTTTGTGTGAAGAATGCACATCTTTAATGTTGTAAATAAATTATGTTACTTTTGCGTTTACTTGCTATTTTTGTATTAATCTTAAACATGACACTATAAATCCAAGTAGTTTCTATGCAATTTTAGACTAATACTTGTATTTTTTAATCTTCGTGAAAAGTGCCACATTAACCGTTCGATTTCTCCCGCTGTGAAGAACCTTAAAAATACCTTTCGTTTTATGGAAACTCTCCCTGAAGATCGGTCAAAAAATGGTCGAAATATTTTCGCTCATAAGTGACGTGTTTTTCAACATAATGCATTGAAATTAGGTATATAGGGTAAATGATGTATTCTGAATCGAATGAAATGATAAAAATTAAGGATTCGTATTGAAATTTTCGAAGATAGCGTTACTTTTACTTAGTAAACGGTCCCTCAAGAAAAAAAAATGCATCAGATATATAGAAAATCGTAAGCAAAACATTTTGGTGCAAACCGTAAGATTCTACGATAATTAGAACCGAAGATATAGCCATCGTTCTGTTTTTTTGGGGGGGGGGTACTGTACAATCAGTGGAAGGCCGACCAAATGGTATAGTGGTTAGCGTGCTAGCTTCTAGACCGCGAGGTTGCGGGTTCGAGTCCCGTGTTAGGCATGGGTATTTGTAAATGTATGTTGGCTTGTCTAATGACGAATGTTTCGGCGTATTATAGCCCTCGTGTTGCTGACGGCGCTACATAATCTGAATACAACCAACCAACCAACAATCAGTGGAAGCTTAAGATTAGCGGACAGTGGAAATGTGAAGCCTAATTTACACAAGGTGTCAATCTGTGTTGGAAAGTTTTATTTTTAAGCCTGGACATCAATGTGAGATAGTTAGTGAATGGAGATTTTCAAATGTTTACAAATTAGAAATCCCCAAAAAATCAGTCTTAATAATTATAAAAAAATACTTAAATATTTATTGAATGCAATATCCCCCAAAAAAACACTTTTGAAAAGTAGAAGAACCATCAACCTCAAAAACACAAAAAACTTTCTTACAATAAAAAAATCATAAACATGATGAAAATTTTCAGCTACAAACACAGTGATATAAAAAAATGGCCAACCTCTGATTAGAACTCTCGGTTGTGGCTCGCTTACGAATGTATGCTTACTTAATTTATTTTTAACATTTAAGTTCCGCTCCCATAAAAATTTACGCTGCTTGAGGTTGGCGCCCGTCATAGGAATATTAACAATGCTTGCGTTTAAACTAATTTATGGATGTTTGCACGAATATTTGAGTTTATGATTTCATTTGGATGAGGTAGGAAATACAAAGTTGTGTAAATATTCATGCTCGTGTAATTTTCAAAATAGTATAGAGAAACTGTGCTCAAACGCTTGCATTTGAATCGTTATTAAGAATTTTTTAAGTAGGAAGCTAAAGTGTTTCTGGTAAGCTTTTGTTTGGTTGATACATACATTTTGGAAAGTTTTTATGTGTGTGTGGGGGGGGGGGGGGTTAAATGTTAGTAATTAAGACCGGCGCCAACCTCAAGCAGCGTAAATTTTTATGGAAGCGGAACTTAAATGTTAAAAATAAATTAAGTAAGCATACATTCGTAAGCGAAGTCACAACCGAGAGTTCTAATCAGAGGTTGGCCATTTTTTTATATCACTGTGTTTGTAGCTGAAAATTTTCATCATGTTTATGATTTTTTTATTGTAAGAAAGTTTTTTGTGTTTTTGAGGTTGGTGGTTCTTCTACTTTTCATAAGTGTTTTTTTGGGGGATATCATAAATTTTTTTTAAACACTGATGACTTCTCTTTTTTGAATTTGTCCGTTTCATCGTTTTTCTATTTATCCCCTATGGTAAACCTGGTACCAGGGATATTCATAATTCTTCAAACTGAGTTCGACGATACCTTACATGCAATAATTATCTTTAAAATTGATAAACCGAAAGTGGTACCAATAGCATACCTGGTACTTTAAACATTCCTAATTCATCAAAACAAAAGTCCAACATGCCATATTTATCTTGGAAATTGATAAACCGAAAGTGGTACTACCTATGCTATACCTGGTACCTTAAACATTCATAATTTTTCAAGACAAGTCTAACGACACTCAACATGCCATATTTATCTTCAAAATTGATAAACCAGAAGTAGTACCACCTATGGTACACCTGGTACCATGAATATTCATAATTCTTCAAGTTGAGTTCAATGATATCTTGCATGCCCAAATCTACGTGAAAATTGACAAATTGGTTGAATGCGGACGGCAGTAACCATCAAAATCTACCACGAATGAGTACTAGAAACTTGTGTATGGCAACTCAACTCCCAAAACTTAAAGAAATACGTTGCCATTGACAAAGATCCTGTCTGCCAAGTTTCAGCTCGATTGGTTAGTTTGTACGCACAACGACCTATTTTGGTGCATAATAACGACTAATCAGTCCGGGACCCACAGCTTAACGTGGATTCCGAATCACAACGAACATCCACACCTAACACAGGAATCAAATCCGGCACCTTTAACTTACAAGGCCAGAGCGTGCATCCCATTGAAAGTTTATACTAATAAATTGTTACAAATAAATATTACAAGTTTTTTACAGTCTAATAAATATTGCAGTATAAATTATTTTTATTATACCAAGCATTATTTTGGTTCACATAATAACCCATTGATATTTGACAAAATTTAAAATATTTTCTTAACAATAATTTTAAAATTCACTATGAAATTACAATTTTGATGATATATGATTCTACAACTTCATTTTACAACGGAAAATAAAAATCAACACATCTTTAAAAACGAATGAAATTTTTGCAAATTCCATTAGCCAATCGCAATGCGTGGTTCATTTAGTCCTCTGTAATGAGTTAACTGTGACGTCAGCTCGTATAACCTCCACATTTATACTTTGCCCATAGTGTCTTGCAACAAAATGTGATTGTTTTCATTTTTCAATGGAGATTTCCCGAAATTAAAATGTTTTTGAAAGTTAACTCTCTCTAAATTGGTCATACAGTTCAAATAACACATGCAACTTAAAGAACAAATATTTCTCTTTAATTCTGTCTCTTCAAAAATTAAATTATTTAAATTTTAAAGATGTTATAAGCCATATAATTATAGTCCAATTCGTTCTCCTATACTTTAACATTACGTTAAAACTCACTTAAGCCTAACATGTCGGAAAAAATAACTTCCAAATGATAGCAAACCTGTTTGGCAACTTTTGGCATATATATCTGTACCTCAATTACAAGCTGATCGCCTTTATCTGTCGCCAAATTATGAAATGAAAAAAAGTGGTTTTAAATTAATTAAAAATAGAAAGAATTATTTAATGAAGTTCAAACCAGCGTAGGATTTTAAGTTGAAATATTCCGCATCCTATAATTCAATCCGTTTGAAGATCTATAGATTAGTTAGGGTTGTACGTTTGTCTAAATTTTTACATCAAAATCGGGCTAGAACTCGTTTTTTTATTTCGTTTTGGAATTTTCAATATTTTTTTTCTTCGTTGTCTTTTGTCCTAGGTACTCAATTTTTTTTTCTTTGAAAGATATCACCGAGACGAATCTATGGTATTTTTTGTATAATTATGTGAAGTTTCGTAAGCGCGCTAGAAAATGGTCAATTTCGGCTTTTTCGCTGGAAGTTGTGCAGAGAATAGATACTTACTGTCGTTTCTGCCTTTTTTAAGGTTGGCGGCGAAACGACCGTTTCGTCTGATTATGCCATGGAAATAAGGGACACCGCTTATGAATTTCTTTTTGCACGATTAGTGGGAGCTTTAGATTGATTGACAGTGTAAATATGAAGCCTAATTTACAGAAGATGTTATCCAGTGTTTAAAAATTTGTGTTTGGACATCATTGTGAGATAATAGCTAGTAAATGAGTGATTAGTCAAATTAGAAATCACAAAAAAGTCAACCTTAATAATTAAATAAGACTTACTTGAATATTTTTTTATTGCAATATTATGCAACAATAGTTTGAATATTTTTATGGATATTTTTTTATTAATATTAAAATATTTGAAGAAAGATATTTTTGGCAAGTCACAATTACTCTCATAAGCCCATTTTAAAAATTGCGTAAAATTTGTGTGTGCAGATAACCAAGTGAAAAAGTTATTTTATATTAACGTGAATGTTTGGTTCTAAGTCATAACAGAAAAACATATTATTTATTTAAAATTGTACAGCTAACAGATAGTATTTGTCTATTAATTTAAAGCTTACCCCCTGTTTTAACAGCACTTATGAGATATAATGGCACTCTTAAAATTAGAGTACAAAGAGTTATAATTAAAGTTCAACTTTCAAAAAGCTATTAATAAAATCTCTGGTCAGAATGGCCTAAATTTGACCTGAATATACACAAAGAAGGGAGAAATGGTATTGCATAAGAAAGAAAAATAGTTCGAAATAGTTTTTTTTTTCTTGTGCCATTCCATTTCCCCTTTCTTCACGTATATTCAGGTCATTCTCAACGGTTCTCTTTTTTACAGCTTTTTGAAAAATGAACTTTAATTAAAATTATCTTCTATAGAAATTTATAATGAATAATTGACTTCAATTTTTATGTATTGTTTATTATAGAAAAGTTTTCTATTCAATTTTAATGAAAATCAGTCGCCGACAAACGGTATAGTGGTTAGCGTGCTAGCTTCGTGCTTGCGGGTTCGAGTCCCGTGTTAGGCATGGGTGTTTGTAAATGTATGTTGGCTTGTCTAATGACGAATGTTTCGGCGCATTACAGCCCTCGTGTTGCTGACGGCGCCAGATAATCTGAAAACAACCAATGAAAATCAGTTTTGAATGTATACTGCTCTGAATACATAGTATAATTAACTGTCAAAATCATAAATTTCTAATCTCACCTCTATCCATATAAAGCTGGGAATCTTTATAAGTATATACTGTATATTAACCCTTTGCACTCTAGAGGTGACTCTTCTAGACCTCGAGGTTGCGGGTTCGAGTCCCGTGTTAGGCATGGGTGTTTGTAAATGTATGTTGGCTTGTCTAATGACGAATATTTCGGTGCATTATAGCCCTCGTGTTGCTGACGGCGCCAGATAATCTGAAAACAACCAACCAGAGGTGACTCTCATTCATCACATGATTTGATGCCGTAACTCGAGAGGACCTCTAAGTTTGATGCGGAAATTCGATGCAAGACCAATGACAGTGTTTAGTTTCTTTTAAGCGGATCTGTAACCGCGAACCAACTAAAAATGGCGGGAAACGTCTCGTGTTGCTGGTCCCTCCACGCAAAAAAGGCCTGGAGTGCAAAGGGTTAAACCAATCGCTAACATTCAATCATGAACAGCAATGGAAGTTTAATTAGAGATGAAGTTTTAAGAGATTTTTGGACTTTTGATCAACTTTTGAAACTAAATAAAATGCAAACCTGAGATTTACAGATTAACTTCATATGTAGTCACCATTTTGTTATGGTTGGTTGGTTTGTACGCTCAACGAGCTATTTTTATGCACGATAAAGACTAATAAGGCTGGGAACTACAGCTTAACGTGAATTCCAAACTACAACAAAAAACCCACAAAAACTAAAAGAAATTTCCCGAGTCCTCGCTCATAATTCCAATCTTATTCACTTACGGATCATTGGACAATTCACACATTTTTTAAAAACGAGTTAATATAGGTTATATTTATGAAGAATTTCTTTCTGATTCCAAATATTCAAACAAAAGTTCGTTGAAAAAATAGTTTTTGAAATATTAAGAAAAGAAAATACCCAAAATCCCTGCAGTCAAAACGCTCCGCTATTAGCTGTGACTTCACTATATATTTCCGTTCGGTGACGCAATCTTTCGCTCCGTCTTATTCTCTATGGTTATCGTGAGGTTTTGTCAAATATTTAGTGTGTGTTTGGCCATATCCCGTACCAGTTGGTGCTATTTGTGAAAAACTTGCAAAACTGGTTTCCGCTGCTGCATTTCAAGCCAAGTTGTTTCAGATGAAGTGGCGTCACATTCGATTCGAGCCGAATTAATCGTTTTCTCGCCAAAAACCTAATAGGAAAACTTCGGTTGCAAATTTAAAAAAAAAAAAAGAGCAGAGAGCAGAAATTTTTGTGTTTATGACCATTTCGAAACATTTAGAATTGAATAAAAAAATGCGGGAATTATCCATTGAGATCAAGCAGTCCAACTAGGCTAGAAGATATCTTAACCCAACTCAATCAATCGAACATGAAATGAAGCTTAATTATCTTAAATTGTTCTCCCCAAAGGCAGTCATGTCACCTATGTGAAAACTCTTAGTACTCAATAATATTTTCTATTGGTTTAAAAAAAAAAAAAAAAAAAAAAAAAAAACCTATAATATTTAACTCCTCCTGCAAATATTAAGCTACTTACACTTAAAAGGGACAGTTTTTCCAAACTCCTCTCTCTCACTTTTTTGGTGTTTTATGAATAAATTGTATTCAACCAATAGTCGCACAGTTAAAGAAATGCCAAAAATTCTGACTCAGTAAAAAGGAAGAAGTGAAGTAACAGAGGTTTGATTTGAAAGTATAAAGGAGTTGAATCATTCATCAATCTTACACTCGATTGGCATCCAACTTGTTATCACGTGAGCTCTGTGTGAATAAAAAAATCGGCAATTATGGTGGACAATTATTCAGAAAAATCAAGTGATGATACTTTAGAGTTTTCATCGCCGTCACAGCAATTTAATCTTCAAGCAGAAAGTAGTGATGAAGTAGTGTTTGAGATTCCAGCCGACGGTAACGAAGGAGTAGTAAGTGCACTATTAATTTTATAGAGTTTATCCCTGAAACTATATTCATTAACGACCACTTGTTCACTTTCTTTACGAAATTTTCATTAAAAATTGTTAACTTTAAATTGTGAAACGAAATATCTTGGACTAGGTAATACCTGCGTTTGAAATCATTTTTGCATGCAAGCGACTTTTAACTAGCAGGGTTTATTACTTCAAATTCTAATATTGAGTACCGCTTTGTTAACTTGGCTATATATTTTAAGTGCGTTAAATTGAAAATATTAGATTAGAATTGGTTATCAATTTAATGGGACAACTTCAAATCGCTCTTCCCGTGTAGTACAGCAAGTTGTGAAACTATCGAGTTTTCCGACTAGATATTTAACTTGCCACATGGCTTTAAAACAAAATTAAGTTCTTCAAACTGGAACAACTTTGTGATGGCCAATTGTCCGATATTTTAAGTTTCTGAACGAAGTTTAAGATGTCTGATCTCTAGTAAGATTCAATACAAAACAAGAGTTTCTAACGTATACCGTAATTTGAAAGTTGAATAATACTTTAATCCGAATACCAACCGTTGAGGCTGAAAAGTGGAATTTAATTAAAAAAACTAATCGGTTCTGCAGACTAATGTTGATGTGGGGAGGTGTTAATCGTGATACTTAGTCGTCTGAAACGGTTAATGACTTGTTAAAGTCCGAAGGAGCAAGTTTAGTGGCATTAAAATAAGCCCCAACTGGATTGTGCTTTTAAGCGGTTTGTATTTTATGTTGTTAAATACGGCTGTCTAAAGCGGTCGGTTTTAATGCCTGTTTTTTAAATAAAATCTTGTTACAGGTATCCGAGAGAGCAATATCGGAGCATTCATATCTTCAACGATATAGAGCTCAATCTTCTACTTGGTCTGAACATTACAAGTTGTTCAAGCTGGAGTATATGAAGGCTTACACTTTCATATTGATTATTAGTTTACTTATAGCTACAAGTCTTTTTATGCAGACCCTTCAACATCCTATAGTCCTGAATAGAATTTTCTGTACAGTGGGACCCATGTTTCTCCTAGGAGTTTTCGCTGCAACTTGGTTAGGCATCCCAGAAGGTCCTCCTTTCCTGGCAACAAAATACGGAGCTCGTATACCCCCTCTTTATAAATTGGCGAAGATTCGGAAGCCTTTTACCCGAATGGTAAGTTCCAATCGTGTAAAATTGCTGAATATACAAGTGAAGGGCCATGGTAATGAATGATCAGAGTCTAGTTTTTTGAAATCGAGGGTTTCCCCGCCATCTGCAAGGTTATAGCTGATAGTTTAACCTTGCAGAGTCCTCTGGCAAATAAATATGGTACATAAGATTTTGAATAATCAATTACCTACCTTTTTATTAGTCGTGCAAGCCCTGAGACTCGGAAACTTAAAATCGGTTTTCTGGAGAATTGAAAGATTCTGATCGTTCTTTGCCGTAGCTCTTCCGATATCAATAACCATGTTTTTCCTTTTGGATGAAAATATCAAAGTAGAGTTACAATAACTTGACATGGTGGTACTTGATGGGTTTATTTGCCTTGGATAATTACTTTTATTACCTACTTCTACGTAAAATGCAAATTTTAAAAGTTTGACCTTGAGTTGGATTCAATTTTTGAAAATGGCAAATCAGGTTATGAGAAATTGAAAGTTTAATTTAAGCATGAATTACAATGCTAAATTTATTCAGCTGGATTCTATTTTTGTGAAACTGGTTGGTCGGCTAAAACATTCTATAATAGCCCCTTATCAATTAACTTTATCTAATTTCAACTATTTAATAGTACCGTAAAATGGGGTGAATAGGAACAGCGGGGTGAATCGGAACGAAACTTCATGAAATTACAAAGAAATTATTATTTTACACAAATAAAGCAGTTTTATTAATTATATATTTATTTTCAATTTGGTCAACATATTTTTAATCTTGGAACATGTTTTGTGGGGTTTTCAACAGTCCTTTTTAAAAAAAATTCTGAAACAGCGTGCATACAATCCAATGAGTTTTAACCTCTCCAAAACTTATCCCGTAATTAATAACATGTACCAGTTATAGACTTAACCAATATATTTTTAGACAAGTATAAATATCCACAACAGCATGCCATACTTAATTTAACTTGGTTTTATAAACTTTTTATTTTACGAATTTTTATGTTTTGCCCCGTCTCGATTTTGAGATCTGCGGGGTGAATCGGAACACTTGAAAAGTGATATTAAAAAGCTGTTTTTGGCAAGATTATATTCCACACAAGATTCAACGACTGAAGAAGAGTCTAATTACTCCCTTCAAGACAGTAATCAAGATTGCAGGCTTGAATAAATGTCAGAAGAGGAGTCTAGTTTCCGCATGGCAGAAAACCAGATTGTTCCAGTGGTTTTTTCTCTAAATGACTTCGTTATCTTTAAGTTATATGGGAAAATGTATGAAGACTCTATGTGAGAAAAGTTTTACACCCACAAGATTATTGCTATATAAGTGTGTTTTACAAAAAGCGCTAATGAACGAAGAGATTTTTTTAAACAAATGAGGATGCTTTTCTCCTTTCTCGAGATATTTACAAGAATTTTGCAGTCATGCAAACATTAAGTAGATTAAAAAATACTATTAATTAAATATTAGACTATTTGGATGAGTTATAGGAGAGTTATATAAGAGTTGATACGCTTCAAACATATAATTTGTTTTGACACTAATTGACAAACACGCATTTTATCAGTCATATTAAATGATTTTTTTTATAATTTTGTGTTCCTATTTCCCACAATGCATTATTATTTGCTTTTTGGCACCCTGTAAACATTTAAATAAGATCAGACATAAATTGTAACGAGTGTTCCGATTCACCCCTTTCTGCGGGGTGAATCCGAACACAATGAAAATATTCAAAATAAATTAAAGTCTTAGTTTTTACAAAAAAATTTGGGTTGATTCTAGAAGGTAAGACCAAAGTTTCTATGTCAAAAATATATTCCTTAACGATCTTATTACAACCGATTATTACTTTGAAAAGTGTTCCGATTCACCCCATTTTACGGTATGTTAATCGTGCATCATACGAGATTCTCGCTAATTTAAATATTTACACGTGAATCTCATCACACGACATTTTGATGTATACCTAGACATAAGTCACAAGATTAGTTAAACATCTCTTTTTATTTGTTTGAAGGACTTGCTATATGGGTTTCTTGAGTTTGAAATGGTGTATACTTATAAAGACACTGTCTTAATTCTAAATACAAAATGTAGGAGCTTTAAACTGAATGCGGGTGAACTTGCAGTCTTTACAACTTCCCTCTTCAAGTTAAGGTTTTCGTATTACGACAGTTTTCAAAAGACTAACCAAAATAAACTCTCCGTTGAAAGTGTAGATTATGCTTAAACGCATCATTCTCTATGGACTAATTAAGTCGTGCAACAAGCAAACAAATCCGGACTGTTCCCTTATGGGTATTTTACAAGAGGTACATTGCTTTGTATACGAATTTTAATGCAACCACTTTAAGGGGGTATGAAATCGCTTTTGAGTAATATATCGGTGGCAAATAAAGGCGAGTTTGAGGAGGCCGAATATATTGACTTGCCAGCTAATGCGGTTTTGTTTCATTCTTAATTAAAACATGGAAGAGCTGAGGATACAAATGTACGAAGTCCATTATTTTGCTTTATCGATATCCTATGATGTAGCTTTATCGCAAATGAGAAATGCTTCCATAATCCAAGATGGGTTCTGCTGTGTATGGCAGAATTGAAATTGAATTTCTTCACATATCGCAAACTATTTTCATGATAGTCAGCTGGCCAAAATTTAGATCTTCGGACAGTTATGAAAATCGTTATTTCTAGAATCTTGCCAATTGGTTAATAGTTCATCCAGATCCTGCTACTTGAAAGGACTAGACGTCAAAGCACAGCCATAATAACCCTTAATGCCGAACGTCTGGGTGCCATTTTGAGATTTTCATGCACATATCCACTTGCAGGAAGGATAAATCTCATTGCAGTTTAGTTCTCGTATCCCCCAATTTAGTCTAACGTCAAACTATCAGCGTTTAGGAGTTGATAAACGGAATGCAATTCTACCATTAATATGTATAATTCTTGCAAATTCAAAACTTTTTTATATAACCTCAACTGTTACGAGTCTTGAATTTTCTTTTACGGAAGTCTTGCTGCCCTCCACCAGCGTATAAAGAAGCCACGTGTATATTGCAACAGCTTTTCTATATTTTGCAGCTTAATTTAATGATTAGTTTCTGCCTGAAAAAAAGCTCTTGTGGCTTTAGCCTCAATCGAGTCTTGTCTAGAGATCGTCCGTCTTACTCTGCCACTATAGACTAATGCCTCAATTTTTCAACCACAACATCGGCCGAAGTATTGTTTTAAAACGCACGAATTTTTACACTAAGTGTAGCAAATGCAATACAAAATTTGAGAGAATAACGTAGTTCCATATTAAAAGTTTTGACTCGTTCCGTTCGGATGACGGTCCATCAGATGGTCGTGGGGTTAGCGCTCTGTCCTCGCATGCCAAAGGAGCAGGATTCAAATCCCGAGTTGACAGAGTTCGCCAATCCGGGTGTACCCTATTTGAAAATCAAATTCACTCCTTAGAATTAACCTCATGCGTGAATTGACGTATCGCCTCATGGTTATTTTTTTAAAAAAATAATCCATTTTATAAAATCGGATCATCTTGACCGTTTTTTAAAGGGCACTGCTACTTCGAAATGCTTTTCTTCGAAAATAGCGTCCTTTTCTGAAATTGCCAAGTTTTCTTATTTTCCAGCGGAAAGCAATGTACGAATCGTCCCTCCAGAATCGCCAGTTACGAATGCACATTCATGTTCAAACAAGCCTCAGACTAGTGGCTGACTGCAGTCATTGGCTGCTGATGCCACGTGCGTTGTAAGTAGGTGTATTGTTTCGGGGCGTCCCACAATTTCTGAATGTAATTTCGCGAGTTCCTTGAGTATTTCGCCAGCTTTTTACCATGCCTTCTTGCACAAAATAGAGAAAGGTAACCTCATGCGTGAATTCATGGGAAAATGTAGATTAAGGCCTCCTTCCTACGATGCGAGTGCGGGCCAGCAAGAAGTATTTTGAATGGAGCATTTCACCCGGTGCGGAGAGAACTCCACGGAACCTTCGTGCGGACTCTTAGAAATGAGTATATCCGCACTTCCCATCGTTAACTTATGTTTGAATTGACTATTTTTTTTACTTGTAATTTAAAGTGTATAATGCTGAACAAAAAACTACTGGGATCAAACTCATCTATGCAATAATTGAAGTTTAACTTAATTTTGTATCTCGACGTTTCTATAGAAATTTTGGAATTTTATTAAATTCTAAATTATTTTAACAATACTTCAGTTCTCATGGTTCCTTGAATCAAATCATTGCGTATCGTCTGTCGGTAAAATTACAAATTGATTGGTGCACGATTTTACTTTAGTTAATTTTTAATTAATCCTCAATTGAATAATTTTTATGCAGATACGTTAGTTTTCTAACACTTAAGTGGGAAAAAAATGTGAATCGAATGAAAGTTTAGGAAAATTTTTCCAATGTATACTAGTATTGAAACTTTTTTCTAAAACGTAACATCAGCATTGAGTGAAAAGGTCCAAACTCCACTTCAAGTTTCAAACCACATCAGTAAGTAAAAACTGCCGACTATATATTAATACTGCTAATCAGTAATGGTATTTTCTTGGCTATTTGTTCAACTACAATGCTGTGTGTGCAAGAATGAGTTTTGGCTACTCTTACAATGAAAATGGGTATAGAAAAAACCCTCCGAAAATGGTATGGGTGCTCTATAACTAAAATTTGCAGTAACTTAATACCTGAATTTGGCATTTTAAAGGGATTAAAAACTAAAATTAATAAGTAGTAATAAAGTATTTAGTGTCTTCATTATTTTTTAAAATGCTTTTTCTATTACTAATGTTTTTTAAGGACTGCTTAAATAGGCATGGTGTTACTGTACTTCTGTAAAGAGCAAATTCTTCTGTTTATAGTTTTGTCAGAAAATAAGGCTCACTTTTTTGATTGCAACAAAAGTTTTGATTAAATATTCATAGGAAAAATCTAAAAAATATTACACAATTGATTAAAATAACCTGTATTAATCACTTAGCAGTGGACCTTCCTAGCTTTAATAGCGGAACATGTTTTTATTAGTTTACATTTTCACCATATTTTACTTTTTAAAATATTTTTCTCATTTCTACACTCTAAAAATCGCATGTGTGCGATCGCACACGCCTTAATTCGTCCCTGATTAATAGGATCCAGCAAATCTATCGGTTTACGTCTAGAATTAAGCAGATACAATAACCGTAACCTTTATCCAAACTTAAATTTTACGCTTATATTATAATGTAAAACTTAAAAAAATAACAATGCTTTTAATCAAAGCTTATCCACATACTAGATTCACTAGGTGAAGCTAATAAACTCTTCAAAGATGCGGGTTAAGCGTCCGCAGATATGTGCTCCTGTGAAAAGGCATGCGTTTGTGGGCCCGCGTCCGCACAAAGTGAAAGAGGCCTAAATTGGTACAATGTCGTCCGCACGTTTAGTCGGATTTTTTTTTGGCACCGTATAGGACTGGTCCAGAAGTTCAGATCATTTAGTCATGTTCGGGATATCATAAATTGTAGAGTTTTAGTTCTCCATTTGCGCGATGATTTTCAAAGTGCTGCCGGTATTTGTCCGATAGTTTTACGGGACACCAGCTGCCTTGATGAGGCAGCAGTTGCGTTCTCGGCAACAACCTCAATGAAATGACAATATTGGAGTCTTGCCCCTTTTATTATAAATACACCAGTCGCAGTATAAGAAGGGATTTTTCCAACTTTCTTAGACCTTCAATCGGACCCCAACTGCCATATTGAAGTAACTGTTTTAACCTTAACTGCTGTGGTTGGATGGTTTGACATTTTTGGCACAAAGGCAACACTCCGTCTATATTGCGCCAAACAAATTGAACATTAGTTTAAAATTTGGTAAACGCAGTATCGGAAAAATTAATATAAAAGTCGCAGATAAAATATTTTAGGGTGTGGAAGCAGTTAAGTAGTTGTCTAGGGTTACACTTTCGAAATTTATAGGCAAGGCTGGTAGAAAAGGCCACTAAATAGTAACCAGGAATGAATGGCTTAGTAGGTTAGCTTATAAACTTTCAATTTAATGGTGATTTTCCGTTTTGTAAATCTTGCTACTGTTATACAGGGTAGGGCAAGTAAGTGGCCTGGACGAGTGGATACGATTGGACGAGAATGTATGTAACCACACCACGAGTGAACCCTTTTCTTTGTAACCTGGAGCACTGTTCTCTGGGGCACTTTTATTTGCCCCGCCCTGTACTGGTAAAATTTCGTATGTTCGCAATATTAAGATATACCCAAGGCCTGATCATTGTCAAGGCCCGGGCCTTAGGCCCATGATTTTAAGGGGGGGGGGGGCGAAATTGGCTGTAAATCACTTGGTTTCACAAAAGCTATGTGAATATTTATAATTTGTGTAAAATAATTCTTGCATAATCATTTCGTATTGATCTTGAACCGTCTTTAGTATCCCAAAGTGTATTTATTCAAGTAAACAGTTTAAAGGCGTGAAATACAAGCGTTTTGTAAGATGGAGGGAAAAGAGATTGAAACGAAATCTTGACGAATTTATTGTGAGATCAGCAAATGTAAACTCTGAAGTTATAAATAATGCTGCAGATATTGTCATCACGGATATACACATTGTTATAGTGAAATGCAGTGTTATACGTAACAATTTTTCCTCTTTTGATTTCTAAATTTGATAGTTTGAATTTTTTTTTGATTAAAAAAATAACTTTTAGGAAAATATTGACATTAATTTATCAACTTTTTCTCTTTCATGTTAATTCATTTGACTTTGCGTCGAGCCCATTTCCAATAAATCGCCAGTTTGACAAAGGGCCCCCGAATGTGTCCGGGCCTTGGGCCCCAACTTGTCATGATCGGGCTCTGGATATACATGGAAATGTTCGCAAAATTGCCCAACAAATAAAATGCAGCATTAGATCAATGCACAGATGCTTCATAAAAAACGATGACTGCTCTTTTAGCATTCTGTGAGGCCTTTGATAATATTGTAGCGTAATTTGTTTTTTCAGGTTCCAGTTTCGACTCCTTCCGAACTTCAGTAACTCGATTCACAAGCTCCAGCGTTTTACAGAAGACCATTGCATTGTTAAAATATGGCAAGGAATTTTTAAATATTTATTTGTGATTTTGCATTGACATTTTAAATGAATTTTAAAAGGTTTTCTTTTTGTCGATTTGTAAAATCTGCTCAATAAATGTTTTTAACCCATGATTTTAAGAAGGCATTTTTGATTGCACGTAGTTGAAATCGATCTTCCATACCACTTTCAATTCAAACAATTTATTGAGCTTTAATTATCCTTTTCTATCAAAATTTCTAATGAATATTTACCAAAATTTTTATGTATTGCTTACAATTGAATGGTTTTCTATAGTTTTAGTGGAAGTCGGTTTTGAATCTACCACTCTAAATGCAAAGTATAATTGTCAATCATCGGTTTCTAATCTTGCCTCTATCCATATAAGTCAGAAATTTTAAATACTTTCAAAACTGAAATATTTTCTATATAATTTTGTTACGTTTTGAATTCTAATCGGTTCTTTGTATCAAATCATTGTGTATCTGTTTTCATTAAATTTAAAATGAATTACAAATTTAATTACGATTGGTGTAGGATTATACCCTTTAGTTAATTTTCAATTGGTCAATCCGCAAATGAGTAATTTTTATGCATGTACTTTAGTTTTCTAACGCATAAGTGTGAAAAAATGGGAAACTAATAAAAAGTTTAGGAATATTTTTCCAATGTCCTCTTACAAACTGAGCTCGCATTAAAGAACAAGCGCGTGTGTGTGGCTTCTGTAGATTTTCAAGCTGCATAAAGTCTCGTTTACACAGCATAAAAGTCTTGGCACAAAGCATGTAGTCGTTCATTGGCCACACCTTTTAACATTCATGATATTTTAGTCGGTGGGACTGACCAACTTATGGATATCGCGTATGCAGTTCCTACTATGCAAGCTGCCGATCAAACGGTATAGTGGTTAGCGTGCTAGCTTCTAGACCGCGAGGTTGAGGGTTCGAATCCCATGTTAGGCATTGTTTGTAAATGTTGGCTTGTCTAATGACGAATGTTTCGGCGCATTATAGCCCTCGTGTTGCTGACGGCGCCAGATAATCTGAATACAACTCGCCCAACTATAGAAGCGAACTGTAATTGGATAATCGTTCACCCATTGTCATCAACACACTGGCGCGTTTTTAACCCTTTGCACTTCAGGCCTTTTTCGCGCGGAGGGACCAGCAACTCGAGACATTTTAAGCTCGGTTGGCGTTTATGGATTTGCTTCATAGAAATTAAACACGGTTGTTGGCCTTGCATCAAATTTCCGCATCAAACCTAGTGGTTGTGTTTCGGCATCCAATCGTGTGGCGCCTGAGAGGCGCCACTCGAGTGCAAAGGGTTAACACGCTTTTATTAGCTTCGTATGTATCCATGTATGTAGCGGAATCTTTGAACTCGATTTTCGACTACTTCAAAGCGTTGGATTAATTTGAAATTTTACAATACAATAATTCAATAAGTTTGTCGCATTATCCTTACCAGGATCTTCAGGATTGACGGTTTTTCATATTCAGAGACACTGTAGTGTTTTTGCCAAGTACTACGGCTTGTACTAAGACACACATGACTGAAATTCGAGACAAGCATGTGACTATTGGCAGGAACAACTAGAGTTTCGTACATTTAACTAAAAAAAAATTATAGTTTAGAACAAAAAATTAAAGCGTGTTTTTTAAAAATTAATAGAAAACCAGCCGACCAAACGGTATAGTGGTTAGCGTGCTAGCTTCTAGACCGCGAGGTTGCGGGTTCGAGTCCCGTGTTAGGTATGGGTGTTTGTAAATGTATATTGGCTTGTCTAATGACGAATGTTTCGGCTCATTATAGCCCTCGTGTTGCTGACGGCGCCAGATAATCTGAAAACAACCAATTAATAGAAAACCAAACTAAAAGTAGAAAATAAATAGTTTAGGAAACTAAAATACACGCTTTAGTAGAAAATTAAACTAAAAAGAAAATAGTTTTAAATATTTAAGTTTGAAATAGTGATTAACAAGAAATATTTATTTTATCGTAAAAAAAAGCGTGGGGTGCTTGATGTCAATTGTTGTAAATATTTAATGACAGATATTGGTAGAAGTGAAGATGTTATGAAATTAACTTAAAAAGCACCCCACGCTTTTTTACAATAAAATAAATATTTCTTGGTAATCACTCTATTCTTGTTTCAAACTTATTTAAAATTATATTCTACTTTTTAGTTTAGTTTTCTATTAAAGCATGTTTTTATTTTTTTAAACTATAATTTATTTCCTTGCATTGATGAACATGACAGCCTGCAATATTTCCATGAAAATTAAAAGCACACACAGTGGGTGTAAGTTACGTTGACCTTTTAACTGTTGTGGTTGGATGGTTTGAGGGTTTTGGCGCAAGAGCTACACATGCTCCATACTGAGCCAAACAATTTGGTGAACATCAGTTTAAAGTTTAAGAAACATAGTATCAGAAAAATTAATATAAAAGTCAAAGATGATATTTTAGAGGTGGATGCATTCCACAAAAAATGACTCGTATGGTCTGTCAGGTCGCTTACAGCAGTTAAAGGTTAAGAGTCCTATATTGATTTGGTTGCATTTGAAATTTTCTTGCTCAAGATGTGCACGAGGGCTATACTAACCAGAACATCGACAGAATGGGAGAAACGCTTTATGGTCTGTTCTTCAAGAGGAAACTGTGAATATTTGCGTTTTGAATGTTTGGAAACCCGGATAACCTCCACGAGGCAGTCCGATAACAGCGACTATCTCTATGTTCCACTGATCTTTAACTGCAACTTCTGGAAGGCACATGCTTTGTTTATACTTTTTCAGCTTCAAATCGCTAACCATCACCATAGGTATCCATTTTTGCAATTTCCCCCCATATTAGTTAGAATGCCCTTGGTTACAAACACATTCTATTACGTAGCATAGATGGGGAGGGGAGGACTATTTAGTTGATCTTATTGCAGAACAGTAACCGATTATAAGCTATCCAGAAGTTTTAGATAGCAGTGATCAAATCGGGTGAAGTGGGGAATAAGTCTCGGAATTTTGAGCTTCTTGATCAGCGTTAGCCACTACACGGGCCAAATTGGCCCGTGACACATTTTCCTGCTGCTCACCGGCTCCACAGAAGATTAAAAAAATCAAATTTCACGATATGGACTTTTTCTTACATAACTGTAATTTATCCGAAATTGTATTTGTTAACGATAAAAAGAGTTCTCCTCTACATGCCCGAAGAAGCTGTCAGCAAGGTGGTTTTCATCAAGAATAAATAAAGGAATAACTTAACTGAATCTCATTTAAACAATTTATTAAGATTGGCTGCAATAAATACTGTGACAGACATAGATTCTATTATAAAATAAACTGAATGATTTCGACTGCCATCGTCTCACAATTGATATCAACTAAAACGGATAAATCTGGTAGTACAGTTAAAATACTTTTATTAAAAGTTAAAGTCCCATTGTCACGTTGAAACAAAAAAATCACTTATGTTTTAGACTTTAATTTACAAATACTGAAATTTTTTTTTTAATTATTTGAATAAAGAATAAAATATTGTAATTTTATTAAGACAAAAAAAATCTATTTTTTTCACTTTAATAATAAAGATACGTATATTGGGGGTGTATCCGGCCCTCGAAAAGCTCCTACTTATGTCATACGGCCCGCTTCTAAAAGTTAGTGGCGAACGCTGATCTAGACGAATACGAGATTATAATCTTCTAGTGTAAACCCCTCTTTCCAACCCCACCTCACCAACGAGAAGACATCGAGGCCAACTTCCATTAGGTACACACCGATCTTCAGCGGCCGTCAAAGATGTAATCCAAACCCTTTGATCATAAGCTCGATTTTCTGAACACCAGGGCTTCTTCGATTTCAAGTCAATAGCAAAACATACTGTCTATAAATTGCAATTAGAGATATAAGTCAGCGATCTGAAAAGAACTTTATTTCATTAATAATAGAACCCATACAAACAAAGTTTTGAATCTAAATCCTTTATATGAATTGCCAATTTTTATGTGTAGTTCCAACTTATTGAGCTCAGATAAAGTTTTCATAGTGTTTTACTACTACAAAGATTGATTGAATTTTATTGGGTCAAAGGCAACACCTGGGCCATACTGCGCAACTACTATGAAGAAAACATACATTCCAAATTATTTAGTAACTTTTTTTTGCCCCCAAAGCTTGAATGAATACATTGTGACCACAACTAGTCTCAAGTGGGTTAATTAGTCCTCCAAAGATTTTACCTCGTCAACCTTAATAAAGGAAGGCTTCAGTCATTAAATATCGCCAAACTGAACATGTTTGCATTAATTTTGGTATCTGTCTGTCTAGATAAATCTGACGTAAGATAATAGAAACGTGTGTAAAAGCGACCTTTTAGTGACTGTCTCAAATCTTGATAGAAAGCATTGTTATCAACAACAAGTGTATCTGGCAAGTTTCAATTTGATTCGATAACCACCAAGTGGATTAATAAGGCATCTACATATTTTCCCACCATTCTCACACACGCACACAAAATAGAAGTTAATATGAAATATTTTAAAATAATTTTTTCTCTTGAAAGTTCTCAAAACGCTTCATGACCATGAAATGGGACTCGTTAGGAAAAAGTTCTGCGGACATCCAAGTTTGCGATTGGTTAGCTCCAGAAGACACATTTTTCAACAATTCAAAATGAAACAACACTCTGAAAACCATCGACTATGGTCAAGAAGCAAATACCCTTCAAGTTTTTTTTCATTTGACTACTATTCAAAACCAAGCATCGTCTCATTCATCGTCTTATTCTTCAACTTGACGAGCTTTTTACTCGATTCAAAATTAAATCCCACCAAATCAGAACTTGCAAGATTTGGGCTATCATTTTCGAATCCTTGCAATCTTTGTCAGGTTGAAGAAACCTGTGAACACATTCTAACATGTAAGCGATTCGAAACACTTTTGAGCTAGGCATAATTCCCTTATCCTATTCCTGGATTTTCAACTTTTCTGAAGATGCCGTTCACAAAACTAATGCAATTTCTCGCTTTTTTTCCCAAAATCTCACAAGACCTCTAGACAGTCACCCTTTCAAGGTCCAACCATCGATCAAACCACAGCATCTGTTTCAGCAGTGTTATTTTAAGTCTTACAAAATTCTATGTTCACATCCAAGAAATTTCCCGAATCTTCGCTCATAATTTCAATCTAAGTCGTTTCCGGATCATCGAACAATTCCCGCATTTTTTAAAAACGAGTTAATATAGGTTATATTTATGAAGAATTTCTTTCTGATTCCAAATATTCAAACAAAAGTTCTTTAATAAAATAGTTATTTAAATATTAAGAAAAGAAAAACCCCGAAACCCCACAATCCGATCAAAACGCTCCAATATTAGCTGTGACGTCAGGACATCCTTCCGTTCCGTGACGCAATCCTTCGCTCCGTTTTATTCTCTATGGTTACCTTAAAGATTCTGCCAAATAGGTAGTGTGTGTTTGGAGATATCCCGTACCGGTTGGCGTGATTTGCGAAAAACTTGGCGAACTGGTTTCCGCTGTTGCGTTTCAAGCCAAGTTGATTCAAATAAATTGACGTCACATTCGATTCGAGCCGAATGAATCGTTCTCCGTCCAAAATCTAACAGACGAACTTCGGTTAAGGGTCAATTACACGGGTAAAAAAGAAGAGAGCAGTTACTTTTTTTGTTTTTGTTTATGGCCTTTTCGAAAAATTTAGAATTGAATAATAATAAATAAAAATAAAAAAATGCGAGAATTGACCATTGAGATCACGCAACCCAAATGGGCGAGCAGATATCGCAAATCAATCAATCAATCAACCATGAAATGGAGATTAATTATTTCAAATTGTTCTCCCCAAAGGCAGTCATGCCAACTATGTGAAAACTCTTAGTACTCTATAATATTTTCTATTGGTTTAAAAAAAAAAAAAAAAACTATAATATTTAACCCCTCCTGCAAATGTTAAGCTACTTACACTTAAAAGGAACAGTTTTTCCAAGCTCCTCTCTCACTTTTTTGGTGTTTTATGAATAAGTTGTATTCAACCAATAGTCGCACAGTTAAAGAAATACCAAAAATTCTGACTCAGTAAAAAGGAAGAAGTGAAGTAACAGAGGTTTGATTTGAAAGTATAAAGGAGTTGAATCATTCATCAATCTCACACTCGATTGGCATCCAACTTGTTATCACGTGAGCTCTGTGTGAATAAAAAGAATCGACAATTATGGTGGACAATTATTCAGAAAAATCAAGTGATGATACTTTAGAATTTTCATCGCCGTCACAGCAATTTAATTTACAAGCAGAAAGTAGTGATGAAGTAGTGTTTGAGATTCCAGCCGACGGTAACGAAGGAGTAGTAAGTGCACTATTAATTTTAAAGAGTTTATCCCTTAAACTATATTCATTAACGACCACTTGTTCACTTTCTTTACGAAATTTTCATTAAAAATTGTTAACTTTAAATTGTGAAACGAGATATCTTGGACTAGGTAAAACCTGCGTTTGAAATCATTTTTGCATGCAAGCGACTTTTAACTAGCAGAGTCTATTACTTTAAACTCTAATATTGAGTGAAACTTCGTTAACTTGGCTATATATTCTAAGTGCGCTAAATTGAAAATCTTGAATTGGTTGGTTGTTTTCAGATTATCTGGCGCCGTCAGCAACACGAGGGCTATAATGCGCCGAAACATTCATCATTAGACAAGCCAACATACATTTATAAACACCCATGCCTAACACGGGACTCGAACCCGCAACCTCGTGGTCTAGAAGCTAGCACGCTAACCACTATACCGTTTAGTCGGCGATCTTGAATTGGAGTTGTGTATCAATTTAAAGGGACAACTTTAAATCTTTTTAACTGTGGAGCACAGCAAGTTGTGTAACTGTTGAATTTTCAGATTGAATATTTAACTTGCCACAAAGCTTTAAAACAATGTTAAATTCTACGAACTGGAACAACATTGTGGCGATTGATTGTCCGATATTTCAGGTTTCTGAAGTTATAAGATGTTTGATTTATAGTGAAATTCAACAAAATGTGAATTGCTGACATACCAACAGTTGAATAATACCTAAACCCGAGTACCAACAATTGATACTGAGAAGCGGAAATATTTTTAAAAACGAATTATTGGTTCTGTAGACTAATCTGTTTGATGTTGATGAGGGGAGGTGTTAATCGGGATGCTTAGTCATCTGAAACGGTTAAGACTTATTTGTAAATGCCCCTAGTGTTTCAGTGTTAAACCGCATCATGGCACTAGTGTATCCTTCACACCTGAAAACTCTAAAACATCTCTTATCTTCCAATAGTCCAACACTTCACTGTAGACCTTTAAATGTTCACATAGCTTAAGTCCGAAGGAGCAAGTTTAGTGGCATTAAAATAAGCCCCAACTGGATTGTGCTTTTAAGCGGTTTGTATTTTATGTTGTTAAATACGGCTGTCTAAAACGGTCGGTTCTTAATGCCTGTTTTTTAACTAAAATATTGTTACAGGTATCCGAGAGAGCACCATCGGCTCATTCATATCTTCAACGATATAGAGCTCAATCTTCTACTTGGTCTGAACATCACAAGTTGTTCAAGCTGGAGTATATGAAGGCTTTCACTTTCATATTGATTACTAGTTTACTTATAGCTACAAGTCTCTTTATGCAGACCCTTCAACATCCTATAGTACTTAATAGAATTTTCTGTACAGTGGTACCCATGTTTCTCCTCGGAGTTTTCGCTACAACTTGGTTAGGCATCCCAGAAGGTCCTCCTTTCCTGGCAACAAAATACGGAGCTCGTATACCCCCTCTGTATAAATTGGCGAGGATTCAGAAGCCTTTAACCCGAATGGTAAGTTCCAATCATGTAAAATTGCTGAATATACAAGTGAAGGGCCATGGTAATGAATGATCAGAGTCCAGTTTTTTTGAAATCGAGATTTTCCCCGCCATCTGCAAGGTTATAGCTGATAGTTTAACCTTGCAGAGTCCTCTGGCAAATAAATATGGTACATAAGATTTTGAATAATCAATTACCTACCTTTTTATTAGTCATACAAACCCTGAGACTTGGAACTTTTAATCAGGTATTTTGGAGAATTGAGAAAAACACTGTTCTTTGCCGTAGTCCTTCAAATATCTAACCAGCATGTATTCCTTTTGTAGAAAATAACTAAATAACTCGACATGGTGGTACTTGATGGGTTTATTTGCCTGGTATAATTACTTTTAGTACCTATTTATACGCAAAACGTTTGACCTTAATGACTTAAATTCAATTTTAAAATGTAAATGGCTACTGCAAATCAGTATTAACAAATTGAAAGTTTTATTCTAGCATGAACTACAATGCTTAATTTATTTACCTGTAATTTTATTTTGCATAGTGTAAAATTGACTGGTCTGCTAAAACACTATAATTGTGCCCTCTTCAACCAACTTGTTCCTAGTTTCCATTATTCATTAGCGTACATGCGTCACGAGATTCGCACTAATTTAAGTACTTGCCTATCGCATCGCACGACATTTTGATTTTTAATGAGACATGGTAGTCGTAAGATTAATCGAATATTTTATTTGTTTGAAGGACTTGTAATGTGGATTTCTTGCGTTTGAAATGGCGTGTTCTTAAGACACTGTCGCAATTCTAAATACAAAATGTAGGATCTTAAAACTGAAGGTGAGCGAACTTGTCATCTTTACTTTAAGGATTTTGTATTATGACAGTTTTCAAAAAGACTAATCAAAATAAACTCTCCGTTGAAAGTGTAGATTATACTTAAACGCTTCATTCTCTATGGACTAGCAAAGTCGTGTAACAATTAATTTAGCTATCGAAAAATTCTGGACTTTTCTCTAATGGATATTTTACAAGATGGTGCATTGCTTTGTATACGAATTTTAATAACTATTTTAAGGAGAGGGGGGGGGGGGGGGGTTAGAAGCAGCTTCCGAGTAGAAATATGTCGGTGGCAACTAAAGGAAAGTTTGAAGAGGTCGAAAAAATTGACTTGCGAACTAGTGATTTTGTTCATATCTCTCAAACATTGGAACATGGAAGACCTGCGGATACAAATGTACAAAGTTCATTATTTTGCTTCATCGATATCTTATGATACAGCTTCGATAGCTTTACAGAAAACGAGGAATGCTTCCGCAGATGCTTTCTGCTTTGTATATCAATCCCTCAACCATTTTTAGTTCCAGAAATTGAATTTCTTCCCGTATCGCATACTATTGTAATGGATAATCAGGTGACCAAAGTTTATATCTTCGGATAGTCGTGAAAATGGGGGAGAGTCTCGGTGATTTTGTGGTGGGTATTAATTCCAATACACTAAGAATTCATTGCTTAATGTCCAACATGCTGTTTCATAGTAATATAAAATTTAATCTCGCAACAGTATTTTCCATCGGCTGAAGTTGGCTTTACAGGCACACTTCCAAACTGTTGTCATTCTGAATAGCGTAAGTTATCGGAGGCTTATTTCGAGTTTTAAAAACCCAAAACGAGTGTTAGGATCTGCTGTCATAACACGTTGAGCGCCCTGTTAGCCATCGGTGGCTGACAGTGAAAAATGATAAAACTAAAAATTAACTAAATAATTGCTTAAAATTTACTTTTTATCTATTACCGGATTATTTCATTAAGGCATTTTAATGGATTTTATTGTAACACGGTAAACATAAAAGGTTGTCCTTCGCAGCTACCACAAACTGTGACAACTCGTTTAATCATTTTTCTGGCCATTGCTCTACCATATTGTATCATTTTTTTTTTCATAGCATATTACTTTGTCGTAAAAGGAACCGTGAGTTGAACAATACAAAACAGACTTGGCGCATTACGTGTTGAATGTCTATTAGTATTTAATTCTAAACTTCTAATGTATTAGCACAGCTGTATCGAGTAAATTTCAATCCGTTAGTAGTGAGCTTGACATTGCTATACCGCAACACCAGCGCTTCTAAGCAGCACGCGTGGCCTGATGGGGAATTCCTTAAGAATTCGCGTTGCGCTCAACGTGTTGAGGCAGCAGTTACGTTCTCGACAACAGCCTCAATGTAGATGTATGCGCACCTTGTTCCTTTCATTTTAAATACTCACATCACGATGTAAGCAGGGATTGTCCAAACTTTCTCAGACCCTCAGTCGGACCCCAACTGCCATAACTCTTAACACTAGAGTGCTATTCTTGTATCTGCAGTGAGATACTTTTTTTTCTCGGTGCAAGTGCGGTCGTCAGATGGCGGGACGTATGTTCTTTGTTAATAAATAGGTACAAGGTTTGCTTTCACTTAACAATTTCCTCTACAATGATAATATAAAAAGCAGATATAATGTAAAATGTATAGTATGTATCTCGGATACGATGACAGCAATGGCGTAAGTTTTTTTTAGGCGTAAGTTAATTGTGTATGTCTGTTATAACATTTAAGTTGTGAGCCCCTGGATAACTTAACATTTGTATTGAGGCTATTCACTCCTGCCTACTACTGGGACTGAACTGGAAATCCTGTAGAATCATGATTGCTTTGTTAACCGGTCACTGTCTGGGTACAGTCTTAACTGCTGTGGATATGGGTGGTTTGAGGTTTTTGCGCTAGAGCTATACATGGTCCATACTGCGCCAAACAAATTGGTGAACATCAGTTAAAAGTTTAAGATGCATAGTAACGGAAATTAATATAAAAGTCAAAGATGCGATATTTTAGTGGGTGGAAGCATTCCACAAAATGATTCGCGGTCTGTCAGACAGCTTACAGCAATTAAAGGTTAAAACGCAATTTGGCAACCCATGCGAAGGCTGTTTAAACTCGGCTGAAATGGTAGAACTTGTTTTTGGCAAATGCAAATAATTCATGGGCGTTGGGCTTAAAAACTGTTATTGACAAAGTTTTGAACTTTTAAAATGTACTTTCTAGACTGTTTGGGCTCATTTAGGACCACTGCCCTGTTTAGCATGCCTTAAGCTGTTTTCTTAGTATGGTGTTGGAGGTGCAACTGGCCATTTTCCCCCATGCCATTTTTGCGAATTCCATACGTTCTCGTTATACTCAATATCTGTCAAGACTGCAAAAGCTAATTTTTATCTTTTATTGAAATGTTAATTTTAAAAGTATGCTAATTTGTTTGACATATACTTGCTTTTAATTAGTCAGAGGGCTCATGATTAGAGTAACTGATGCAAGTAGATATCTTGGGTCACATTTTTGAAAATTGAGAAGGCCATGAAATAGTAAACGGGGATGAATGGCTTAGTAAGTTAGTTTATAAACTTTTCAGTGTAATAGCGATTTTCCATTTCGTAAATATTTTATTACTGTTGTACTTGGAATATAATTTCGTAACTTCATGTTATTAGGATATCCATAGAAAAATTCAAAAACTTGTCCGCCCAAAAATTAGTAGCATTGGGTCGATGCAGATGCCTCTCATAAAAACGATGACTGCTCTTTCAACATTCTGAGGTTGTCTTTGATAGTATTGTAACGTATTTCCTTTTTCAGGCGAAAGATGATACTTTATCCGTGGTTCAGTAACGGTATGTGTGAGCTTCAGCGTTTTACAGACGACCATTGCATTGTTAAGAAATGGCAAGGAATTTTTAAATATTTATTTGTGATTTTGCATTGACATTTAAAATGAATTTCGGAAGCTTTTCTGTCTGTCGATTTGTAAAATCTGCTCAATAAATGTTTTTAACTCATGATTTTTAGAAAGCATTTTTGATTGAGCATAGCTGAAATAAAGATCTTCCATGTCAGACTTTCAATTTAAATAATTTAAGTATTTATGTGGTTTTAAGCTTGGAATAACAAGTTTGTCAAAGTGGATTTAAAACGTTTTTACAGGAAGGACCAACATCCAACCTAATTTCTTAACGCGTTCGCGGAATGTCTGGTTGTTCCCCAGTAGTTTGTCCAGATCAGATTGAGCCCAATCGGAGTTGCCGTTCATTGCTGGAATTACCCGAACTGTCTCAATCGCATGCTTCCATCTAACCTTATGGAGGAAGACGAGATGTATCTGATCTGTCGCATGAAAAATATTATCTTGTTACTTCAGTTAATTCTAGCATAAGCGGAAACTTCAATCGAGTGCAGTCTGATCAGGGCAGGCTACTGGGAACAACCCGTCAATACGCGCTGGCGTTTGATCGGCAGCGAACGTGTTAAGCTTTCGAAATTTTACAAATTCTTTGCACGATAAGGTCGTAATTTTTATCGGAGTATCGTATTGGGGCAAACTTGGTGAATAACAAAGATGAGGAGAAATGTTGCCAGCTGTCGGGGTGTTAAAGGGCCAGTTTTTCACAATGCATTTTGGATGCAGCATTTTAACAATTGAAATATAAATAGTACTTCAAAAATTACTACTTCCTGCACTTAAAATACCAAGAAACTCAAACTATTGGTGTGGGAAAAACAGCGTAGTATTAAAATGCGTTTGGCAGCACTGAGGATTCTAAAACGATAATTTAAAAATAATAATGCGATAAGCTACCTTTCTAAATGAGCCGATTTTATATTTTTGACCTCTCATTAAAAATGAATTCGGGTTTGTAGCACAAACCCTCCATATTTTAAAAAATGAGCTTTCAAGCAAGGGCCTCAATGTTCAGGACTTGGGTATGTTTTAAACTTTTCTGCAGAAGGGGCAAATTTCTCCAACTAGCGTAACACTGAATTTTGATTAAGAATTTCACTTTTCACTAGTCTCTAAAAATGAGAATTTATCTTGTATTTCTCTGGCTTCCCATTGTCTATTTTTTAAATACAACATTTTGGTTGTCCATCTTGAGCTTGTCTCGATCTGGCAGTACATATAATTCCATTCAAAAACTTGACAACTTGGCTGGGATTTCTATTGCATAACAAAAATTAGTTATAACTCTTCTGAATATCTTCTCGAAAAAGTTGTGAAACATGCATAAAACAGATCTTTTAACTTACGACTTAATCTATTTACATCCTTCTTAAGGTATAAACAATTGATGATTTTCTTTTGTTATACTGCTAAAACGTTTGATATTCTATCGGAATTGAAAGTGATGAATTTTTATATATAAACTGATATCCCGTTAATTTTTAATTGGCTAATTGTAATTAAATAACTATAATTGGGACGTTATTCGAACGGGCAGAAATAAACTTGGATTTAAATTCGAGGTATGATTTTTATTGCAAATAAAATCTATTATATTGATGCATATTTCTATAAGGAATTGTGAATTTGGTTTCAATATTTAATTATAAGTTTTAAATAAGAAGTTTGAAAAATACGTATTTTTAACAAAAAATTTAAATTAAGTGTAGTTATAAATACATTTATTATTTATGGAAACGTATATTCACAACTATTGTCTACAAAATGTAATTATAAATTATCTGATCTACAAAATTCTAATGAAGCTATCACCTTTGGCGTAAAATCATATTACGGAAAGATGTCATTCAAACAACGCGTTTGAAATTTACTATACTAATTAATGTGACGCAAAACAAGTTCACAAAACCCACTGTAATTTAAAAAGTAATACGATTCTCGGAAAGAAAATGGTATCATTTTAAAGGTAATAAGTTCGTGAGTATTTTGAAAAAAAACGTATACTAAAGTCTAATTTCGCCATTTTTATATACAGTCGGCTTTAAAAGTGAGCATACGCCTACAAATTTCATAAACTTAGTTCCTAAATGTGTAAGTTGGGAAAAGGATAATTTTTATGTAAACCAATTATACATGATCAAGCTCAATGTTACTTGTGAATTTTTCATATGCATGCAAAAAACTTAATTTTAATATTCGTTTTATCAGAGAAAAAAAATGAAGCAAAATGTCACCGTACAGCGAAATTGTCTTCAACTTTGGCTAACTTTGTCAACTTAAAATGTAACTAGTTTGGCTAACCACGAACCTTTGACTGTTTTGAGAATTGTTACCCCAACCAATTTGCAGTGTTTTCATTACATTTCGAAGAGATAACTTGCTTGCGACAATTTTATTTCTTAATTCTTGCTCTATTATTCCTCAGACATGCTTAATCGGAATCAAATCTGTGGACTGGGTTGGTGAATTCAGTTGTTAGGGGGTGTGATAATGATAATGGAGCAGTAGCATTTGTATCGCAGCTGCATGCTTGGAGTGACTGTCCTGCTGAAAGTTCCTGGAGTTTCATTTACAATTTTTTATACTTTTATATTTTTTGTTTCAGTATATCCTAGACAAAATGTTCCATTTTAAAGTGTGCAAAAGAAAATTAATCTATAACTGAAGCCACTCAAACCATTTGGGTATCCTCCACCATACTGTACTGTCGACAATATATTTCTTTGTTGTAGTTTAAAATTTGTAGTCAAGTAAATTTTTTAGTGTTTTTAATCTATTAATGACTCAATCTTATATTCATCAGTAAATTAAAAATAAAATCTTCCAGTTCTCCATGGGGTGATCTTAGACGCTTTTGGGAAGATAGTAGACATTCATGAAGATTCTTCTTGCAAATAATAGGCTTTTTCCCTTTGGATTTTGCCGTTATACTCAGCAAAATTCAGTATCTTTCTTATAGTACTTACACTAACGGATTATATTTTTATTCTAGAAATGTCTTTCGAAATTTTGACAACACTAATGGTCGACCCCTGTTTAACTTCTGCGAAGAACTGTGGATGGAACCACTTTCAATAATTACTTTGGTTGCCCTGAACATGGCCATATCTAAATAATTCAGGTTGCATAATATCTTGGGGTGACTCTATAAACAGACAAATGACTTTTTACAAATTTTCTCTATTTCTCGCAAGGATTTAGCTTCATTTTTTTAAACTGCCCGATGAGTTTACGTTCTTTATCACTAATTTCTTTGCGACGCGTTCCCATAAATGATGCCAATGAATAATCCCCATAATGAAACCCAAATCTCAATGTGAAGTTTTAACTTGGATAACCTAAACTATCAGAAAACTTAATTGACTGAACTCTCAACCGCGATATCGTAGATGTGTACTATTTTTCACTAATACAAAAGTGAACCCTTTACATATTTCAGAATTCGATTTTCAATCGTAATTATTTCGACATAATTGCCACATCTATTCTACATAAAAAAAGAAATTTGAATTTCAATTAAATGTTTCCTTTTTATCGAATTTGTTTCTAAATAGGAGTAGGTTCACTTTTGACTCTGACTGTATATGTATTCCTTAATGAACAAATAAACAGACCTAGCGATTTTGTTAGAACTTTGCTTAGTTTTATGCAGATATCTTAATCTAAGAATTCCAAGGGCCAACTGAATATTCTAACAAATCTTAGTATGCTTGACGATAAAAAGTTCAAATACTATGGTGTCTTATAATCGCCACTACATTTATAAAATGCAAAATAGCTAAAAAAAATTATTAGTTGCATTGTTTTTTTCCGCTATAGTGTTTTTAGTTTTGTTGCAAGGAAATTGACAAACTGCTAGGCTCCGTCAATCAACTTTTAACGAAAACCAACGCCATGTGTTTTTAAACATCTATTTTATCGACATGGAACTTCACATGACTTCGTTCCTGTGGTCATGTTGGACTGGTCAATGTTCCCAGAACCCCTGTTTCCGAATTTGCCAATAACACTGTGCTACCTGGAGGGGGTTAATTAGCCCTCCGCAGATTTTCAAACACACAAAATGTTGGTAGAGTTGATTTCTAACTTTTTGATCCATTGTATCTTAAAAAAGTAGTAAATGAATGCTGGCTGGTTTGTACGCTTAATGACCTATTTCTATGCACAATGACGTCTAATCAGGCCGGGACCTACAGCTTAACGTGGATTCCGAACCACAACGAACATCCATGCCTAACCCGGGATTCAAACCCATCACCTTTAGCATGCGAGGCCAGAAGTAAATGGATGAAGAAAGTATGTAACAAAAGTAGTTTTTTAGACGTTCTTCCTCTTTGGTATTTAATTTTATATTTTATACAGGAAGTCCGCTGGTCCTTATTTCCCATAAGGCCTGTAAGGACCATGTCTAGGACCCCTGAAATTCAGGGACCCTAAAATACCTGGAAAGTCCTGAATTATTATGTAACTATCAATATTCTGTTCAGCCCACTTGATCAATACAGTAAAATACGAAAATATATATTTTGATAGTTTATATTAGTTATTAAAATAGTATCTTGACACTAAATTAATCAAGATGGTTATAGACGGCAATCGAAATTGTCATTAATAGTTAAATTACACCAACCTCTGATTAGGAGCCTCATCTGCTATGTTGTGCCTACATAGTCTATTTTCTAAATAGGTTCCTGGGTGTCCGGCGTAGAAGTATTCAAAAGTAATGGCTTATTACTAGGAACTATAAATTTTGAACATAATAGACTGCTTCTCTGTAGATTGGAAACCCCTTCGATAGTTTTTTTTAATAAGAAAGGGATGCACTTAGTCAAAATGTGATTAGGAATATTCGTAAATGTATTTTTGATCTATTTTCTTTGTAGAGCGCACTGCTGCGTAGCACGATTACCTTGGAATTCATTAAGTTCGTTGTCAAAATTGAAACTGCGGATGAATTGAAGGTTTTTTTTCAACCAATTCGTCCAATAACTGCTAATATACTGCGAAGTACGTGGAGTGAACTGGATTACTGATTAGAGTTTTGTCGTGCTTCAAAAGTTGCACGTATCGAATTCTATTGATATTAAAATTTGGTGATATGTTCATTCTTTTTAAATTAATTTGTTTTAATTCTAATATGTAGATCCGTAAAAGTAAGTCGTTACTTTTGGATACTTTTACCCCAGACACACCGCATTCCTTTTTCCTGAATCAAAATATGTCGCTAAGCAGTTTAGAGATCCGGGGTAAATGTCAGAAGTTAACCTAAAACTCACCCCTTCATTCATTGTGGAGCCGATCAAACGGTATAGTGGTTAGCCTGCTAGCTTCTAGACCGCGAGGTTGCGGGCTCGAGTCCCGTGTAAGGCATAGGTGTTTGTAAATGTATGTTGGCTTGTCAAATAACGATGTTTCGGCGCATTACAGCCCTCGTGTTGCTGACGGTGCCAGATAATCTGAAAACAACCATTCATTCATTGTGGAAAACGCAGATTCTTAATAGTAAGTCCTAGTAAGGATTATTCCCTATACTCGCAATGTTACAATCTTCTAGCCCAGTGCATTTAGAAACTACTTTGTGTAAAACCTTGAAATTAGGTGAGTAGTTACGAAGAAGATCACTTAATGAAAATGACATAAATTGTTTTAATTTAATGTCTGTCTATTATAAATGAAAATAGCAAAAGGCAAAATCAGACGGAATTATTGCTTATGCATTGGTGTTAGGATTTCAAATATAAGATAAAATATATTAGACGCTATTTTCGAGTTTTTAATTTGTCATTTCATTAAGTGATCTTTTTCATACCTACTTACCAAATGTCAAGGTTTTATATAAAGTAGTATCAAAATGAACTGGGCTAAGAGATTTAACATAGCGAGTATAGTAGAGATCGGAAATATTGATCAAAATAAATATCTATACTATATCGTTGCACGAAAAAATATCGATACATGCTTGCTTTTTTTTATGTAAATTTGATTTTCAATTTTGCTAGAAGCGAAGCTTTTCGGGGCAAATTTCTACTTTTCATGAATTAATGCCATTTTATTAATAAATGAATTATAAAAATTGTCTTAATAAATAAAGTATATTATCAATCAGAATAAATAAAATACATTTGGATGTCAATGCATAAATTCACATTTCAAAATTTCTTCTTTAAAAAATAAAAGTAGTTTACCGCATATTTTTCCGGTAGAGATGTTTTTAATATTTAAAATTAGATGCAAATTCCAGGCACACAATGGAAAAAGAAACGGCGCTATGTTAATGACTACTAATAAATGATCTTATCTTTCCATTACATTACGTTTTCTTTTTGGTTAGGGTGTTATTTTAACTGTTTTTCAACCAAGTCCAAACCTTAGTTTTGAAGTTTCTGAAAAGGGAATAAAGAAAATCGAAAAAACATATGGAACTACAAAACGATCATCAAAAAACTAAAAATGTTTGAAAATATCGATATATCGGTGACTTGTATCGATATTTTAAAAAAAATCGATATATCGCCGACCTCTAGAGTATCGGGAATGATCCTTACTTTCTCTTAAAAGATGTCCCATACCCCTTTCATCCACTTAACCCTTCAATTGCTCAATCTCCCCACGAACCACTTTGAACTATCCCGCAGGCTAGGAAGCAGATGCTGAAGAAAGTTGACTCCTCATTAGGATGTGAAAGACCGTTATTCGTGGGGATTAACGAAATGATTGTCTTGAGCGAGAGGTCAATGCTCACCTCATCGAAGCTAACCTTTGTTCCTTACATACCAATTATTGGAACCTTAAAGATGCTTTCCGCTTTCAAAGCGGAACCAGTTTCAAAAGCGAAACTTCTTGGTTCGGTGAATATCAGAGGAATGGCTAGAGACAGTGTGATCTCACTTTAAACGTAAAAAAACGCATCCAATAGTTTTTTTTTTAAGGATAAAAACTTGTAGGATGAGAAACAAGTGTATTATCAAATTCTTTATGGAGTATTTTGGTGTCAGCGTAGTTTAATTAACTGTCCTAGCGCATATTTTTTTTTCCTTTTATAATGAAATAATTTGTTTTCGTTTTCTTTTTGTCACTGGACAGCTGAAAAATATACAAAAAAATCCAATGTGTCTATTTAATTAAATATTTAATTATAACCGTTGTATATGATACATGCAAAATCATGGACTACCGTAACTTATATTGTTCTAAGATCTCTTCGATAAGTTGTGTAGCATATATGATGGACTGAGAAGTAAAGGGGTCTAAATGACTTTTCTTAATTTTTGTGAAAATACATTTTAAAGTTTCTTATTAATATTAAATTCTATGAAAATAGTTATTTTATTGACACTGGAATGCAACAGTTATCAGTGGTTTCACTTGGATCTCCTTGCAGCTAAACTTTTGTATATTTCTAGTTTCAAATGCATTGCTTATCTCTATTCATTAAAAAAATCACTTGGACCCCTTAGCTTCTCAAGCCCTCACATGCTATTCCATGCACCAGAAGGTTAAAATGTTAGTTAGAAGTCCTTTAAATGGAAAGTTGTAAAATATGAATTCTAAACTTTGAATGTTTTGTAAGCCAAATAGACGTGTAGAAAAGAATTACATAATTGCTAATTAAATAAACAAGTGCTGACAAGTGATTACCAAGGAGGGAAAACAATTGAGGAACATGAGAACAAAATAGACTTTTCCACACCCAGTCGCATTTTTTATAATTTTTTCGGCAACTACAAACTCGCCTACTTTTACCTCCGAAATATTTTCAATTATAGGCGGCTCTAAACCCGTCAAGATAATTGTAAATCCCTCCCCTCCCCCCCCCCAAAAAAATAAAAAATCTAGACATTGTAAAAAAAGCCCCCAAAGTAAAATAATCAGTCAGAAAAAGTTGTGAAATCTAACGTTTGCTTCTAAGAGAACGCGTTTAGTTTCTATGCGATATTTGTACACTGTGAACTAAATGGAATTATTAGGGAAAATCCCCATAGGCAATCGGAACTTCGCAGGCTAGAGTTATTTCGGATTAATCTCATTTCATTTGCTTCAGCTACTTTGTACCCATTGCAATAAATTGAGATTACTTTTATAAAAACTCTAGCCTGCCCCGTACTATTTGCCCACGGGGATTCCCCCTAAAAATTCCAATTTAGTTCATTGTGTACAAGTATCCCAAAGAAACTAAACGCGGACGCTTGGCGGCAAACATTAGATTTCACAACTTTTTCTGACTGATTATTTTAGTTAGCGGACGTCTAATTGTTTTTTGGGAGATATCATTTTTTTTTGTGTTTGTTATGTTCTAAATGAGTAAGGTGCGACCAATGGATATTTTAATCGAATAATTATATCGTCGCTCTAAGAAAAAAAAATGCATAAGCGACAACACCATTAGATTCACACACTACTCTTTGTATTGAGAGTGACAATAAATATCATGATTAAATATTGTAGAGAGATTTAGGTTTGCAATCCAAATTCTTTTCGTTTCATTTAAGAAGAAATCTTCCTTACCACAAGAAAAACAATTTCATAATCAAAAATATGTATCGATTATAACTTGAGCACAAAAACATGCAGTTATATACTAAAAAATAAGTACTTATACAAAGCAAGTAAAACATACAAACAAAATACTTGCTTCTTATGAGAAATTGAGGATTACCAGCTTTTACATACGAATAAATATATAAAAAAATGTGTCTCAAAACAACTTCCGCTTTAAGTGTGAAATATAAGACTTGTTAGTATTTTAAGAAAAATGCAGTAAGCTTTAGTGGTGAAGTCCTTAAGATATCAGGCTAGCGATCAGAAGGTGCTTGGTTCAGATCCAACCCGACACCTAGAAACTTTATTTTAAACTGAAAGTGGTTTTCTAAGTAAGAAGTTGAAACACCGTGTTTTCAGAGCTTTGATAAGTATGCAATTTAATTGAAGTAAATTTTATCTTTTTCTAACTTCAACATTTTAATAGTTCATCTTAAAGTATTAAAATCAATTTTTAAAAGTGAGCAAAAGGTGAATATCCAAACTCCTTTGATCCGTTTTAATCAGTCATTATGCGGGCTAAATTTCCCAACTTCTGGGATCATTTCTTGGGGGTATAGACCCTCGTATTCATTAGTTTATTCTAAAGGCACTTCTTCTAATCAAGCTGAGAGAAATAAAAAAGAACTGTATGAATATATTAAAGCGCTTAAGCTGTAGGCCTGATGGCTAAAATATCCAATTATCGGGATAATTTCCGGGGGGGGGGGGTATAGACCCTCCTACCCATCAAATTATACAAAAGGAATTTCCTCTAATCAATGTGAGAAATAAATGATGTAAAATCATCAATTAGTTTTGACTGTAACTCTGGCTAAAGTTATGGCCTGACCAGAAGAACAAAATTCCGGTGACTTCGGCGATTTTCAAAGGATTTTTTTTTTTTTTTTACCATGTTCCCTTGTTCAGTGTTAACAATTATGTTGTTAAATTTTTCGTCTAGTCACCCAGGGAAACATGATGGGGAAAAATCAGGATTCTAGCTATAATAGAAGCTGAGCTGTAAGGGGTCGAATGTCAGGTGGCATGTGGGAGTTTTTCCGGGTTTGCCAGGTTTGTTTATTTTAAAGGCAGCTTAGGAAAATTCCCCTTAAAAGACATCCCGGATGGCGTCTCCTTTTGAAATTCGAACTTCTCAGCAGTATAGACTTTGTTAATAAGGCGCAGTATAGTCATCGAGAATCCAAACTATTCAAACCCTACAAACATCCAACCAGACATCAAAGGAAAAACCGAGGATTGGCCCAAAACACGCAAGTTTCTTCCCACTTCATTTTGTCCGCATTCAGTGTCATAGGTAAATCATTTGTCAGGAAGGTACGCCAAAAGAAGAGAGAATACATACATACAAATGACCTTAGGAGGAATGTGCCCCTGAGGTAGAAAAAATGACCATTCCATGACACAACCAATCTCCTCTTTTTTGTAACGATATGCAATTTTGTTTATCGACCATATTCCACTCGGAGCTCTCTGTTTAATGCTGATTTACACATTAACAATCGGCGTACCAGTTTAGTTCAGGTGACGTGTAAACGCATCATTGCAGTGCCAGAGAAGTCAGTTTTTCACGTGATTACCTGCGCATGGTAGCTTAAGTAAATAAACATGTTTACTTTCAATTACCTATACGTTTACATAGGGTAATGAAAGTACAGCATTCGGGGAAAAAAAGGATTTTTTATTGTATTTCTCAACGTTTTGTAACACCCTTATTTCGAAAAGTGGTGCAGAAAAAATGTCTGAGTATGTGTGTCTGCATACATGGTCAGCTTAACCTATGTTGTTCAAATTTGGTGTACGGATTAGAGATGGTCATGGGACCTTCCATTAATATTTTCGTCAAAATCGCGCATGCGCCTAAGGTTGAAATCAGGAAAAAATCATGTTTTGCAGCAATTGCTAAAAAACGGCCGTAACGATTTTGATTGAAATCTCTGAGCTAATGCCTCGTAAGCCTCTAATCTACTTTCCAATCGACTTAATGGCTAGTGTGCCGAAAGTCTTGACTTCGACTCGAAGCATATCTACGCTCTTTCAAAAATGAGTAAAAGAGACAGTGATTGTAACGTGCTTTCTCTTTTCGATTAGTCTGCCTGATTAGAAAAAGGATCATAGTATATCAGTATAGTTGATGACAATCGCTATTGAAACAAGACTCGTCGATTTAGATTAGAAGTGTGCATGCAGAAATAGCCGTCCACAGCCTATAAAGAGTTATCTGTATTTCTCCAGAAATACTTCTTGAGAAAGTAAGATTAAGGGGAAATAGGGATACTTGACATCTAGGAATACTTGATCCAATGCCTTTTCCCCAGAATTGGGAAGGTTTTATAAGTTGGAAGTGGTATCGCTTCTTGCCTTTCAGTTATCTAACTACGAGGTGAAAAGAACAACTGAATCTTTGGATCAGTTTTTAAACTATAAGACAAATTAAATGTTCATGCTCCATAAGTATTATCTTTGTGTTGTAAAAGCTGATGTGAAAAGGGTTTTTGTCAAAAAGACTTTTTTTTTAATTGTTTATTTTTTTGTGCATACTTTTATCTACAATTACATATATAATAGTGTTTATCCACTTGCAAATGATTGCATTTTAGCGTTATATAGTAAATGTACAATTTGGGATACTTGACCCAAGGCATATAGGGATACTTGACCCAAGTTAAGGATACTATTCGAATGTATTTGCAGGTTTTATTGATTTTTTTTTATTCTTCTTATACCATTTTGTTATGCATGTAAGATGTTCAATTGATAAAAAGGTATTGTTACTGATGGATATTCTTGAAATTTGTATGTCGTTGTCTACCATCGATGTTACATAAGTTAACGATATGATAATTCCCTCCATTGTCTTCATAGACTACAACCATTAGGTGTATCAGTTTACTCACTATTCAAAAGATTTTGTGATGTTCAATGCACAAATCACCTGAAAATACACAAACCTGACACTTTGAAACTGTACTTTCAGATTACTCCGTTTTAGTCGATATCAATTGTGAGACAATGGCGGTCGAAATCGTTCAGATTATTTTATAATAGTCAATGTCTGTCACAGTATTTGTTGCAGCCCATCTTAATAAATTGTCCAAATCAGATTTAGATAAGTTATTCTTGTAATTATTCTTGATGAAAACCATCTTGCTAATTGCTTCTTCATATAGTTTCTTGGGCACGTAGAACTCTGTTTTACAGAACTCTGTTTTACATAATAAACTCTTATTATTTGCTATTTCAGACAAATTACAATTATGTAAAAAAAAAAAGTTCGTACAGTAAAATTTGATTTTTTTTCTGTACTGCCGGTGGACCACAGAAAAATCTGTCGTGGGCCAAATTCGGCCCGCGTGTCGCGCTGTGGCTAACGCTGGTTTATAAGCTATCCAGACATTGAAATTAGAGATCAGAGGACAGGAATTTCTCCTTTGTTTTTACAGTCTCAGCCCTCACTGCGTTTCATTTTCTCTAAGTGCAGTTAGTTATAAAAATCCTTCCATCCGCTCAGCCAGCAAACAAGTTCAATGTTATTCAACTCTTACTTGTCCGCTTGAGCAGTGGCTGAACAATTAGAAAGGTGATAGACAGTGATAGATGGAAAGGCGATAGATAATGATAGATGGAAACGTGATAGCCGATGCTGGCTGACAACTCTGAAGTAAATTTGCGAGACTGTGGATAATTTTGATGTCATCCAAGGAAAATAAAGCAGGATTGCATTCAAGAAAGGATATATATAATTAAGGGGAGTAAAATCCTTTCGACGACAATCAAAACAACTTTTTGGCTTAATTTTCGATACGCTTTAAAAAAAAAACGTATTTTCTATTTTGTATTGATATTTATTGAGAGGCATAAGATTATATTCCTTTTTTTTAAACAATAATTATTTGAAACACAAGTATGTTTTTTGAAACGTTATTCAGTGAAACGCAATGATGGAAAATTTGGAAAAACATTCTGAACATAAGTTATCCACAAGATTAAAAAAAAAGTTATTGTCTTATCGTTTTAAAAAAAAATTATGATCATACACATGATAGTTTTACATGCTTTGAACCAGGAAGGAAAAATATAATTTTTTTTTTCAATTAAAAATATTACGACATTGTATTAAAGAATAATTCTGCTTCAAAGAATAAACCCATAAATTTGTTTTAATTTCAACTACTAATATCGAGTTTATTCCACATACTTCATAAAATATCGTGCGGGTAACATGTTCCGAATTTTTATTCCAACTTTCCCATCATTACGTTAAACTTGATAACTTTTTAAACAACAAATTTATTCTTAAAACTATTCTTGTTTTTCAAGAAAGAATTAAACATCACGTCATATTAAAATATGAATCAAAAATATAATTTTTTTTTTCTTGTAAACCATATTGAAAATAACTTCTAAATGCTGTTTTTGTCGTCATCAAAAGGTTTCTACTTCTCTTAAAAAAATTGTCTACTGATAAACAAAGTATGCTCACGAAGAAGAATTTAACAAATATATAAATAAAATATCTGCATATTTTTATTTAACCATACTTAGTTAATTTTAATTAATTTACTATGAATTAATTTACTAATTAAATCATCAACTAATTCATAATATATTTATTTACTAATTAAACTAATTAATTGTAAATTAATTAATAATTTAGAATATTTTTACTTAATTCAATATTTCTTAAATTTTTCGAGAAAAAAATGTAAATACGTTATTTTCTAATCGACTGTCAAGGAATCGAAACCAAATAATAGATTTAAATTTTATTCACTTACTAGAAATATCATAAACTAATGCTATGTGAAATTATCATCTTTACTATTAATGAGTATTCTAATTGGCTTCCTTATTTCAGTTAACGATATCAAATTCATTTCGACTTCATTGCACTAGACTTTCCGATACATTATCTTATATTAGAATTAAATAAGAAGTTATCCCAACAAAAACGTCTCTGTAAAAAGTAGAGGTCAATGCGACGATATTTTTATCAATATTTATTTTTGAATATCGATAGTAAATATATCGATACAAGTCACCGATATATCGATATTTTCAAACATTTTTAGTTTTTTTGATAATCGTTTTGTTGTTCCATGTGTTTTTTCGATTTTCTTTATTCCCTTTTCAAAAATTTCAAAACTGAAGTTTGGATTTGGCTGAGAGACAGTTAAAATGGCACCATAACCAAAAAGAAAACATAATGTAATGGAAAGATAAGATCATTTATTCCTGTAAAAGATGGCTAGCAGTGAACTTGGCGGGTACACCTAAATATCGTCCGTAATATTATATTTGAATTATAAAATATAATCAATTTTATTGCTATGACGACACGGATACTAATTATAAATTAGTTAATGATTTAATATGTAAATGAATTAATTGTAAATCAGTTAATTATTTAATTAATAAACTGATCAATTGTAAATGAGTTGTGAGATAATTAGTATATTCGTTTATTGTATATAATGATTTAATTAGTACATTAATGAATTATAAATTAGTTAATGATTTAACTAATAAATTATTCAATTATAAATTAACGTATTTACATTTTTGACTTAAAAAATCTAAGAAATATTGTATCGAGTAAAAATATTTTAAACTAATTCATTAAAAATTAGTTAATTGAATTAGTTAATTAATACATTATAAATTAGTTGATGATTTAATTAGTAAATTAGTTCAGTGTAAATTACCTAATTTTAATTAAATATGATCAAATAAAAATATGCAAATATTTTAGTTATCTTACTATTGTAAAGTGCATACAAATTATGAGTCTAATTCTACAATTTAAGACAAACTTTGCCACGATAAAGTTGAAATCAAGAGTTGTGTTGAAGAACTATTCCGAAACAGTTCAGCAGATCAAGCAGAAAATCTCTCCCAAATATTAGATAAATAAAACTTCTCTTTCCAAAATATTGTTTGTGCAATGCGCATCCTACTCATACAACTTTAATCCCCAGTTGTCCTTCGTCACGCAAACTCTTTTGACAGAATGATTTAAATATAGCACTCCCGTTGTATTCAACGTGCTCATGTTTTTAAAAACAAAAAAAATGTTAGGAGGTTTGCTATAAAAATAAAACAATCAATGATGCATTGATACTTAACAAAGCTTTCCAGGCAGCAAATAATCATTGGCCGCTAATCGGCTAAACGTCCTAAGAATCATCGGCCAGAAGGTTGTAACTTCCGCCGGTGCTTAGTTGCCTTACCGTATCGTCGATGCTAAATCTCTAGTTCACGGATTCCTATTAACAGACAATATATTTACATACACTACATTAACAGACAGTACAAACTTTCGTTATAGATGTATTACCAATTGATTTCATTCATGTTATTGACTGCATGATTGATTTCATGCATGTTATATAGTTATGGTAATTTAATTCGTGATTCAGCAAAGATTAGTCCTTCGTTGATTTCCTTGTGAAAAAGGGCTCTGAGAACCCTTTACTGAACAGTGGTTTCAAGACACCATATTCACCAATTTTGTTTATTGACAATTTCCTCCAAATGAAAGTGGGCCTCATCAGTAAACGATTCGCAGCCGTCATTGAATTTGCTCCCATCAATTAATTTTGTAAACAGATGTATTTAAAATTCCATACCTAATATCTATCCAACATACCACTGGTCTCTTCTGTCTCTAACTGTTTCGTGGATATGTAATTTTAAAGTTAGGGAATCCTTTCTGACAGACCCTGTAATTTTCAAGTGTTAAAATTTACGTTCGACACTTGTAGTCATTCATTGCATTCATCAATGGAAATTTAATATTTACAGTAATTTAATAATTGTGCGTGACTCTCCAAATCTTAGCCTTCCAAAATTTATCCGTAGTATGCCAGATGCTTTTTAATTGTAAACCACCATTTATTTTTTACTATTTATTTATTTTTTACTATATACTATAGCATAGCATAGTATTTATATAATATAGTATATATTTTTATAGTATAGTACATATTTTTATAGTATAGTACATATTTTTATAGTATACTATAGTATACATTTTTATAATATAGTGTACATTTTTATAATATAGTGTACATTTTTATAATATAGTGTACATTTTTATAATATAGTGTACATTTTTATAATATAGTGTACATTTTTATAATATAGTGTACATTTTTATAATATAGTGTACATTTTTATAGTATAGTGTACATTTTTATAGTATAGTGTACATTTTTATAGTATAGTGTACATTTTTATACTATAGTGTACATTTTTATACTATAGTGTACATTTTTATACTATAGTATGTATTTTTTATATTATACTCTACTATACTATACATTTTCATACTATATATTAAATTACCCTGACAATAGGATATATTTTCAGGGTAGTTTAAGTTAATTTTATTTCTAATGTAAATTAAATAGTGTTTATATAATTTTCAAATGTCAAATTTTACATTCGACATTTGTAGTAATTTCAAAACACTTTTTTTTATTTTTTATATCATTCAAATAAAGCTTTTACTTTCATTAAATACCACTTACATGTTCTTTTAAAATTTATATAAATGTATAGTAAAAATAAGTGATGGTTTACAATTAAAAAGCGTCTGGCATACTACTGAGACCCATGGAAAAAGATAGTTACAAAAACGATCGAGTACTAATAATCACACGACGAGTGTTCCGTAAACGATAGCTGCGAAAGCTCGCACTTACTCATTACTTTAAGCCGTAAAACTACATTCTCAGGCAGATCATGGAATGGCTATTTTTAGCCTTAACCCATTCATCCATAAGGCTATGTGGAGGTTCAGGACTATATTCAAGTTCGTACAAATAAATTATCAAGTAAAGTCTCTTGTGTTAGAAATCAGAAGAAATTCAAATGTTAAATTTTACGCTCGACATTTGTAGTCATTCATTGCATTCATCAATTGAATATAAAGTCTCTTGCGATAGAAATCGGAAAATTCAAGTATTAAATTTTACGTTCGACATTGTAGTCAATGCATTCATCAATGGAAATGTACCAGTTTATAGTCAGGAGTTGCGGTAAGCTTTATTTGAATGACAAGATGGGAGAATAGGACAAGGAATAAAGCAAAGGCATTATTTGAATGATAGAAAAAGTTAAAAAACGTGAACTTAAACATTCTCTACTGAATACTTTTCAGAACATTTGAAGCTTTAAAATATTTTGAATGTAAAATAATAGGATCAAACGAGAATCGCTCGCTTGAACAAAATATAGCCTAATTATACCACTATCTTTGCAAGTATATTATTATGAAAAATACTAATTCAGTTTACTTTTTAGATCTTTAGACTCATATTAAACAATTATATTTCTTTAAAGTAAAATACTTGATGAACTAAAGCAATTTTCTTGGAAAATATTCATAATCATCCTAATATTTCCTTGATTATTTTTAAACTTTTGTACTAGTAAGTTTTTTTATTAAGGGAGAGGGGAGGGGGGGGGGGGGGAACCGACGTCTATAATTTTTCGACAATTATCTAGACATTTTTTTAAAGTTTCGAAAAGTCACGCATGTTATCTTTACTTTGGAAATCATAGAACCCATAGGTTTCCTATGGTACTAAACACTACGTTGTCAAACACCCTGTATGCATTTATTTATTTTTTAAAATGTGATCCTAGGTTTTTTTCGAAATCTAATACTAGATGTGATCCTAGGAATGGGACCTTAAGAATTTTTTTTAAATGCGATCCTAGGTTTTTTTTTAAATGATATAATTGGATTTTTTTTAATGGGACCATAGAAATTGATTAAAGGTGGTTCTACGTATTTTTTAAAATGTGATCCAAGAATTTTTTAAAGCGTGATCCTAGATTTTTTTAAAACATCGTTCTAGATTTTTTTATTTATTTAAAATTAAATTTCAATTAGATTTTTTTTCTTATTTCAGTAAAACAATTTAATGACAGTTTAATTTTTTTTAAAGAAATGGAATGGTTTATAAGAAACCCTATATACTTACTTTTGTTCAAAATAGTACCGATTGGGAAATAAAAAGTTAGAAAAACCATCTTTGTGAATTTCAAAGTGAAGGCAAAAAGTTTATCGTGGAATAGGACTGCTTTAAGTTTTAATGAATGCTTCACGAGTTGTTATCCTCCAAGTCTTTTCAAACTAATATGAAACATCTCAAGCAGATAAAAAAAAATTGCATTTGAAAGACTAATTAACACTGAAAACCAGTGGGAAAATGCATTGGGTTAATAACCTCCTGACTTGCTGCTTCTCAAATACACTGAAACATCAATCTAAATTCAATTCATTTACAGTGAAGCGTTCATCCAGATGCAATTGACTTCCCAAACACGAAGTTTATTGACAGAACATCGGAAATTCTTTTTACACTTCGTCTACTCATAACAATACTGACGCATCTTCCAAGAGTTAAAGCGCAGCAATGAACTCCTTACCTACTGCCTAGGATCGGGTGGGTTTGGATGCATTAGTGAAAGCAATAATTACGAATCAACAAAGAACGAGGAAAAACCACTTCCAGCGTTGCTTGAAGGTGTTCTTAACTATAAGCAAAGCAATTGATAGCCTTAAATACTTCAAAAGAAAGGAAATATTGAAGTTGAATGGCGAAAGGCGACAAGTAGCTGAGTTACGTCAGTATTGATCTCGAATTGTATGTCGAGTTCATTGCTTTGGATGGGTTCAAAAGAAATCAAGAGGAATGGTCGAGCCATAAACATAATGTTTAATTTTTTTTGCACACAATTTATGCCACAATATTGCTTTGGAACGCATGAGATTTTATACAAGGTATAATAAGACATTTAAAATCCTTAATTAAATTTGAGAAAACATTTCAACTTATACTCTAAAAAGTTAATAATAAAAATATGAGCCCATGAAAACTGAAAAAAGTAGCTTAGTTACGTCAATATTGATCTCGAATTGTCTGTCAAGTTCATTGCTTTGGATGGCTTCAAATGAAATCAAGAGTGAGCGTCATAAACGTAATGCTTCATTTTTTGTACACAATTAAATGCCGAAATATAGCTTGAAAACGCATGAGTTTTTATGCTAGGTAAAGGTAAGAAATTAAAAATCCTTAATTGAATTTGAAAAGAAAAACCTTTAATTTACTCTTTAAAAAGTTAATAAAAATATGAACTCATAAAAACTGAAAAAGTAACTGAGTTACGTCAGTTTTTATCTCGAATTGCATGTCTAGTTTCTTTACTTTGGATGAGTTCAAATGAAATCAAGAGAGATGGTCGTGCCATAAACATAAAGCTTAATTTTTGTGCATACAATTTATGCCGCAATATTGCTTGAAAACCCATGACTTTTTATACAAGGTATAATAAGAGAAATTAAAAATCATTCATTAAATTTGAGAAAAAATTTCAACTTACACTCTAAAATGTAATAGTAAAAATATGAACCCATGAAAACTGAAAAAAGTAGCTTAATTGCATCAGTTTTAATCTCGAATTGTATGTCGAGTTCATTGCTTTGGATAGGTTCAAATGAAATCAAGAGGGATGGTCGTGCCATAAACATAAAACTTAATTTTTTTGCATACAATTTATGCCGCAATATTGCTTGAAAACCCATGACTTTTTATACAAGGTATAATAAGAGAAATTAAAAATCATTCATTAAATTTGAGAAAAAATTTCAACTTACTCTCTAAAAAGTTAATAATAAAAATATGAGCCCATGAAAACTAAAAAAGTAGCCGAATTACGTCAGTTTTAATCTCAAATTGTATGTCGAGTTCATTGCTTTGGATGGCTTCAAATGAAATCAAGAGTTAGCGTCATATACATAATGCTTTATTTTTTGTACACAATTAAATGCCCAAATATTGCTTGAAAACGCATGAGTTTTTATGCAAGATATTATAAGAGAATTTAAAAATCATTAATTGAATTTGAAAAAAAAAAAACAAAAAAACTTTAACTTATACTTTAAAAAGTTAGTAATGAAAATATGAACCCATAAAAATCCTGAAAAACCCTGAAAAAGTAGCTGAGTTACGTCAGTTTTTATCTCGAATTGCATGCCGAGTTCATTGCTTTGGATGAGTTCAAATGAAATCAAGAGGGATAGTCGTGCCATAAGCATAATACTTAATTTTTTGCACCGAATATATGCCGTAAAATTGCTTGAAAACGTATGAGTTTTTATACAAGGTAACAAGAGTCATTGAAAATCATTAATTAAATTTTAAAAAAAAATCTTTATCTTACACTTTAAAAAGTTAATAATAAAAATATTAACCCATAAAAACAAAGTTTTTAATATGAATCATTTATATGCATTAACAACTTACTTTCAATTAAAACTTAAACTATATTTTATACTTTTAAGAAATATTCTCTTATTTCAATTTTTAAATCCTTGTTATTAACTTTGTGTGTATGTGTATGTTGATGGTGGGTGAATCTGTGAAGGCCTAATTAACCACCTGCTGTCATCTAAAATTTGATAGAATGCATCATCGATGACAATGCATTCTATCAAATTTTGAGGACTGCCATTGTCACTAAAAAGTCGCTTTTACGGAATACTAATAAACCAACTTGCCTTCATCCAATCGCGCTGAAATAGCATTTAACTGAAAATTGAAGAAATTATTTCCTATTGCTAAAATTGTTTTAATAAATAATAAAATTGTTTTTATCAGAATAAATAAAAGATATTTAGATGTGAGTGCATAAACTCACATTTATTTTTAATGAATAAATTTTGAAAAGTACTTTACCGCATATTTTACTAATAGAGATGTTTTTAATATTTAAAATTAGATGCCAACACCAAGAACACGCTGGCAACAGAAACGGTACTTTGTTAATGAATATAAAAATTGGCAATGCATGTAAAGGATTTATATTAAAAACTTTTTTATGGATTATACAGGATGTCTATAAAATGTTGGACACATTTTGATGGAGAATAAGTCATAAAATAATGAAGATAAATGAAAATTGATAAGCAAAAAAAAAAAAAAAATTACCAAATGAAAATATATGAGTTATTCTATGTATAAATGCCATAAGTTTGTTTATATCTTCATTGGGTTTTTTAATTATTCAACATCAAATTGTGTCCAACATTTTATAGACACTCTGTATTATTAGAACTTAATTAAAGTTTAGGCTTCAGACTTTAGTGAGTAAAATGGTGAGCGATTTCATCGGATGTGCTCCAACTCCCTTGACCTCTAACTAAAAGATAGACGCAGGATGTTATCTCAATCAGTGTCCAGTGTCAACCTGTTACCCAGAGTCGTCTCTTTTCTAATGATATGCTTTGGTTAGCATAAGGACACCTTTCCAACGCTTGGCTTGAGAGTTTGATTAGGATTTAATTGCACTTATCCGAAATTCACCAAAAGAGTCGGTTGCGGTTCGAATGTATTCAAGCGACAATCAGTAATTTGAAATAGGTTATTCTTTTTTCCTTTGCTGAAACTCCATAATAAAGATTTAAAAGGGGAAAAAACTGGATTAAAAGTTGTTTGAAATCAGAGGAAAACATTTTTTTTTTTTTTTTTTTTTTTTTTCTGGGGGACTTTTTGAAAGGAACTGTTTTGTAGCATTTTTTCTTTGCACAATGAGGAGTTTAAAAATATATTCATAAATAACTTCTAGTATACAAGTGCAATATTCCGCAGTATCCATTTTTCGCAGATATTTGGAAATATCTCCTTCCTACACTGTTATTATATTTTCACTCATTTAAATAAAAATGGTCAGTTGGGAAAAAAATTGTGATGGTAATTTTTACATAGCAAACAAAACAACAACAAAAAACGATAAATTAGTAAAACTGGTGATGTTATTCGATAGACATTACATTGTCCTTTATTGTGCGTGAAACAGAAAAAATCAATCGTTGATGGAAAATGCTCAAGGTCAGAGATCTCTGTGAGAAAGGTAATATTTTTTCAACTTTTTACGCTTTTATCGCATTTTTACTAGAATTTCGGATATGGGGACGATTAGAACACATCAAGAGGACCACACAAAGAGATTTTAATTCAAATCGTTAGAGCCGTTTTTTAGCAATTGCTGAAAAACATGATTTTTTTTATGATTTTTCATGATTTCAACCATATGCGCTTGCACGATTTTGATGAAAACCTTAAAGGTAGGTTCCTTATACCTTTTACCATACAATCTTTGTAGAAGTTCACATGGGCGCCCCCAGGAGGGTGTAAGGAGGTGCACTTGCACCCCACTGGCTCTTGAAAATTTCTAAAAAATGAAAGAAAAGATGTAAATTCCAAGATAAAAAAAGCAGATATGCTGTTTATACTTTTATGTTACAACAAGCATTTTTTTCTATTAATTTAGTCTTAGTTTCTTGTCTGTGTCGTTTTTTTATAACTACTTGCGTGACGATTTTTTGGTGTTTGTTGTCTATGATTATTAGAGGCTGATTGAGTAGAAGTATTTATTCCTTTTATTATATAATCATTTCCTGTGTAGTTCTCAAAATTCTAGGAAAATGTTTTGTTTTTTAAGTCATCAGATATAATTATCTTGAAATCTATTTTTAGAATTCAACTGAGCATATTCCAATACTCCTTTCGTGGTTATTTTAATTTTTTTTTTTTCATTATATCCGAAACTTGGGAGAAATAAAAAAATTTACTCTTCTGTATTTTTGTATCCTCGAGTTCTTCTATTCTAAACACTGTCTCTTAAATGTGTGAGATCTTGTTAATGATAAAAAAATCGTTAAAAATATACATTTTATTATTTTTATTATTTTGTATTTTTTTTAACAGGGTTGTGTTTCAAAAATATATACCATGAATTTTACTATTCTCATAGAGTATAATTTATAATGCATAATTATTAATTAACATTTCTAAAAAAAATGATTTTGATAAAAATCTAGTCTTGCACCCCTTGCAAATATTCCTGGGAGAGCCCATGGTAGTTCAATTTGATCGGGATTTATGCTGACCACACCTACACACAGACATTTTTTCTAGACCATGAAATCAGGTTGTTCTAAAACGTGGAGAAATGCAAAATAAAATTTAAAAAAAAAAAAAAAAATCGATTTTTTTTTTTTTTTTTTTTTTTTTTTTGACCGAATGCAACCTTTCATTACCTTTTATAAACATATGGGTAATTGTGAGTAAAAAACTGATACCGATTCTTTTCCTTTCTTCTAACAAGGGGAAAGCGAGGAGAAAGCAAGATGTCAACAGCAAATAAACCTATTTTCGACTTGAAATTGGAAATTCGATTCTGTTCTTTTGGGTGGATTTTTTTTTTTTTTTTTGATGAGTTATACGAAGACTATACTGCACCGAAACACCGATATACAATATTCTGAATTTCAAAGAGGGGATGCATTCTCGGAGGCTTTCGGAATGAAAAATTGCCCATAGTCTAACTATAAATAAGTCTAAAACCTCGACCGGAAGTCGCATTTTAATTTCTGTTCATCATAAAACATCACCAAAATTTCCTTTTTTTTATAGCATATGTTTCATACATGTAGTTTAAGCTTTTGGATGTAGTTTTAGCTGGTATAGATAGACTGCCGGTCGAAATGAGAAACACTTCCGGTTGAACTTTTATTTACCATTTTTTTTTTTTTTTAATCTTTCATCCAAGCCAAATAATTTCATAAATCCTGTAGAGACCTAAGCTTGCAAGCCGACCAAACGGTATAGTGGTTAGCGTGCTAGTTTCTAGACCGCGAGGTTGCGGGTTCGAGTCCCGTGTAAGGCATGGTTGTTTGTAAATGTATGTTGGCTCGTCAAGTGACGATTGTTTCGGCGCATTATAGCCCTCGTGTTGCTGATGGCGCCAGATAATCTGAAAACAACCAACCAACCTAAGTTTGCAAGGAGATTTTTTTTTTCTTACCCTTTTTTGAGGATCAAATAAGATAAAAATAATCGACCTTAACCTTTAACTGCTGTGGTTGGGTGGTTTGAGGTTTTTGGCGCAAGAGCAACACATGGTCCATACTGCGCCACACAAATTTGTGAACATCAGTTTAAAGTTTAAGAAACATAGTATCAGAAAAATTAATATAAAAGTCAAAGATGAGATATTTTAGGGGGTGGAAGCATTCCACAAAAAATGACTCTAGGTCTGTCAGACCGCTTACAGCAGTTAAAGGTTAAAAAAAACTATCGTGCAAAAAATTCAAAAGTGTTTCCATTTAAGTGGATGCCAGGTCTCTAGAGGATATTACACGTGTTTATAGAGTTCATGATTTTGACTGTGACCCAACATAAAACTATTTTAATTGATAATAACGAACTTTTTTGGTCTAAATTTGAACTAGTATAACAACTCGACCGGAAGTGAAATCCGAGTGGCTCCACTTCTTAAAATGATCAGAATGACACATTCTATCAATATGACAAATTACAGACTTGTTTCACGAAATGCAGTTTTCGGTTTTAGTATGGCGCCTAGCCGCTTTACTAATATAAGTCTTGAATTAGATAAAACCAGAAAAACTCTCATCAGGCAACCCAGACAAAATTAACGGGAGACTATCTGACGTAATTGCGCTCATGTCTACTCACTTTTAAAAACGGAGATTGCAGAGTTCAGGCTCGGGGATTCATTTCCGTGACCTACGAATTAGGCAAGTTATATATTATACCCATCTTGCCTAAAGACTATTATAGAAACATCTTTAAACCAACAAAGTTATATAATTTGATACAAATCATAAAAACTTTGTATTTTATTTAAAAATTAGACAAACCTGAAGTTATAAAGACTTATTGATGAACAACATGCTGAATCGCAATTTAAATTCCGTACGGGAAGAAAAACAGCTTCATTAGGCAACTTGATTAGTCTCGATATTCTTTTCCCGTTATCGTTACATTGTTATTTATTCCGTGTTTGACTTGATCAAGTTGGCGTTGTGTGTGTGTGTAGGGATTTTTTTTTTAGATTCGACTTTAGCAGTCGTACATTTTCTTTAGAATAGAACTTAACTCTAATTGATGAATAACAAAAAGTCAAAGTGCCGTTCTAATTAGAGGAAGGTTAATTATAATTGCGTATAGTTTTTTTTTATTATTATTATAAAAGGTTGTAGCCCTTTTGTAACCCATGTCTTTCAAGGATTCTCAAGGTAAAGACGGGTTACTCGGCTTTTTATCCTACTGAAGCAGTTGTAAACTAATTTACTGGTGGGAACACACAGCGCCATCTGTTGACGTCTGCTACATTACTCTCCCTCTAGAATTTTATCAGGGATGGAATTCGATACATGATGCCACCAGTTGATAATTGTCATTGCGTGATCGGGAGAGCTTTATTTAGTTCACCGATATTTTTTTTTGCTTGGTGGTGATATATTTTTTCGCAATTAGCAAGTCAACTGTTAAATGGGTACCATCTATCTTAGAATTAGTTTTTGCGTGCTCATTTCTTAGTACGCAGGTCACCAATGTAACCCTTTCGTAACCCATGTCTACCAAAAGGATCCTCAAGGTGAAGACCGGTTACTCGGCTTTTTATGCTACTGAAGTTGTTAACTAATTTACTGGTGGGAACGTGCAATGCCATCTGTTGGCGACTTCTACATTTCTAGTGACCGCTACAAAGACATTAAACTTTCAAACGTTCAATGGTAACACCATAATATTTTTTTATCTTTGAATAAATAAATAAAATAAAATAAATAACCGTCAGAATACCAAGCTCAATAAATTTTCAATAAACAATCTGATTTATGTTAAAACTAAACATCATTTTTTCAGTATTAATGTTATAATAACTGATGTATTACTTTTCGTTTCAAACTATTGTTTGTTATTTAGCTTCAGCATAAATAATATAAAACATTTTTAATAACCAGTGTTTTATTTAGCAATAATTAATTATCATAACGATTTTTAAAGGTTTTTTACCTTTATCAGATACACAGTATAAGAAATCGCAATGATGAGGTCTAAATCAAATGACGCGGTGAAAAATAGGATTATGAGTCATTCGTTGACGGTTTTTTAGAGATTTTGTTTAAATAAACAAATAGATGATTCCTTAAAACAAATAAACAAGTAAATTATTCTTTAAGAAATACATTTTAATACAGAATTGTAGAAAATCTTTAAAGGTATTTGCAAAAATGTGGTTTGTTAATCTAAAACCTAAAATATACCCACCGTTTTCAATTTTTTCTTTGCATACTATAACATTTTTAAATCCTTTATATTACCTTCGATTTTGTGTGTGTGTTGATGGCGGCGGAATCTGCAGAGGCCAAATTAACCCCTCTAGTCGTCATCCAATCGAGATGAAACTTGTCAGATAGATTCGATGTCGATGACAATGCATTATATCAAATATTGGGGCTGAAACTGTAACTAAAAGATCGCTTTTACGGAATTCTAATAAACCAACTTGCCGTCTTCCAATTGCGCTAAAATAGCATTCAACCGACCATTGAAGAAACTCTTTTCTGTTGCCAAATTTTTTTAATTAATAAATAAATATACATATACGTATACACATAAATAAATTATAATTTATTACAAATAAATTATAATTTATTACAAATAAATTATAATTTATTACAAATAAATTATAATTTATTACAAATAAATTATAATTTATTACAAATAAATTTGTTTGTCTGTCTGTCTTAGAATAAATAAATCACCTTTGGATGCGAGTGCATAAACTCACGTTCATTTTTAATAAATAAATTTTGCTGCGTAGTTTGCTGCACATTCTGCTGATAGAAATGTTTTTGATATTTAAAATTAGATGCAAACACCAAGCACACGCTGTTTACAGAATCGGCGCTGTGTTAACGAATATAAAAATTGGCAATGTATATAATGGATTAATATTACAAACTTTGATTTCATGGCTTATATTATTTTCTTTGTCATAACAACACCATTTTCTGTTTAAAAAATGTATCTCCCTCGTCAAAGATACAAAAACATATATTATTAAATTATATAAACATCATTATATAATTTAATAGTATAGATTTAGTTAAGTATATATAATAAAGTTTTTAATAAGGACTAATAACTATTTAGAGCTGTAATAAGTATTTAAAAGTAATTATCACTTATTAGGAATGCTAGAAATTGTTTCACGTACTTAACGAAGCTTATCACAAACCTTAAACAATGGTTACTTGAAAAAAAATTATACGATAATGGTAAAAAAGAATTGTAATTAGTATTTTCAATCTAATGAAAAACAAAATACGCTTGCTTGGGGTGTTGCTTTTTTGAGTGGTAAAAGAAACAGCTTGTGTTGAAGGTCAAAGGCCTGGGTCTTAAACAATAAATAGACGGATTTTACGTTATATATCAAGTCATGGCCTTATATACACCAAGTTTTTGGGAAAAATTAAAAGGGTTTGTTAAATTTTTCAAAATAGATGTTTTCCAAGCTTAGAAAAATAGTATTTAATTAAAAAGCAGTTTTGTACTTGTTAGTTTTTCACTTGCTGTGTTTTACCATTTTTTGTGCAATATACAGCATTTTTAATGAATCTTAAGCATACTATACATTTTTTTAGTAATTAGATGTATCTAAAAACAATGTTGATCCAGGAACATTGTGTCAAAGGTATATCCATTATCATATCCTTACTATTTCAAAATCTACATCTTAGATAAGAATGGGATCTTACTTTTTGAATAAAACTGTGATTTCTTTACTGTAAATTAAATACTATAAAATTAGATGCATTTTAAATCCTTTTTGTTAACTTCGATTTTGTGTGTGTGTATGTCGCTGGCGAACAAAACTGTGGAGGCCTAATTAACCCACTTGCCATAATCCAATCGGCCTGAAACTTGGCAGATAGATTCGATGTCGATAACAATGCATTCTATCAAATTTTGGGGGCTGTTACTCTAAGTAAATGGTCACTTTTACGGAATACTAATAAACCAACTAGCCATCATTCAATCGCGCTGAAATCGCATTTAACTAATCATTGAAGAAACTCTTTCCTGTTGCCAAAATTGATTTGATCAGAATAAGTAAAAGGTAATTGGACTTGAATGCATAAATTCATTATGGAATAAAATGGAGTGAAATCCAATCTATTCTACTTTGCGTTGAGTAGTAACACTGTAAGTGGAAGAATTTTAACAAATCATTGTTGAAACTCTTTCCCGTTGTCAAAATTGTTTTAATAAATAAATAATTGTTTTAATAAGAATAAATAAAAGGTGTTTGGATGAAAATGCTTAAAATCACATTTATTTTTAATAAATAAATTTTGAAAAGTAGTTTACTGCATGTTTTGCTGATAGATAGAGATGATAGATATGTTTTTAATATTAAAAATTAGATGCAAACACCAAACGCAATCTGATAACAGAATCAGCGCTATTTTAAATGAATATAAAAATTTGCAATGCATATAAAGGATTTATATTAATTTTTTTTTTTTTTTTTTTTTTTATTATTATTTTTTATGGCTTATATTATTTATTGTGACAAAAATGTCTAAACTTTAAAATTATTTCGGTTGACAATATGCCTGAAAAATATATCTTTAAGTGTATGGAGCAAGTTAAGATTGACTATTATTATAGCATAGCTCTTTTACCAGATTCATCGGAGTTCATTCACTGAGTCACGCTCCACTGCTAATGAGATTGAAGCTCATTTTTCAAAAGATTCGCAGATTGCTCCACAATTATCGCGATTTTGGGCTCACTATAATTGAGCTCTTTCAAAACTAGCTTAACTTATTTTAATGAATTAGTGGGAATAGTATAGAAAATATATTGGGACCAGCTGGAGTATTGTTTTTATTCAATCAAGTGAAGAATACTAGGTAAATTTGAATGTATCATAACCTAGCATTATGTTAAAGTATTTAAAAATTAGTTGTTAATATATTTAATCAATTTAATTATCTAGTTCTACAACTTAGTGATCAAAATTATAGTTTTTTTAAATATTTTTAATAAACCTCTATTTTGTTTGTGGCTGCCGGGTAAATCTGCGGTATTAATCTAATTAACCCACATGCCGTAATCTGATTGGGTTGAAACATCGCAGATAGATTCGATGTTGATCACAATGCATTCTATCTAGTTTTAGGGGCTGTCACTCTCACTAAAATGTTACTTTTACACACGTTTCTATAAACATTTTGGAATACTAATAAATCCCTTTTAACCGATCATTGATGAAACTTTTTCCTGTTGCCAAAATTATTTTAATCTTATTAAATAAAACATAATAGGACGTAAATGCATAAATTTATTATTGAGTGTGGTCCAGTCAATTCAACTTTACGTTGCGTAGTAACATTGTAAGTGCAACAATTTTAACTGATCATTGTGGAAATGTTTTCCTGTTGCCAAAATTATTTTAATCATAATAAATAAAAAATAATGGGACGTAAATGCATAAATTTATTATTGAGTGTGGTCCAGTCAATTCAACTTTACGTTGCGTAGTAACATTGTAAGTGCAACAATTTTAACTGATCATTGTGGAAATGTTTTCCTGTTGCCAAAATTATTTTAATCATAATAAATAAAAAATAATGGGACGTAAATGCATAAATTTATTATTGAGTGTGGTTCAGTCAATTCAACTTTACGTTGCGTAGTAACACTGTAAGTGCAACAATTTTAACTGATCATTGTGGAAATGTTTTCCTGTTGCCAAAATTATTTTAATCATAATAAATAAAAAATAATGGGACGTAAATGCATAAATTTATTATTGAGTGTGGTCCAGTTAATTCAACTTTACGTTGCTTAGTAACACTGTAAGTGCAACAATTTTAACTGATCATTGTGGAAATGTTTTCCTGCTGCCAAAATTGTTTTAATCATAATAAATAAATAATAATGGGACGTAAATGCATAAATTTATTATTGAGTGTGGTCCAGTCAATTCAACTTTACGTTGCGTAGTAACACTGTAAGTGCAACAATTTTAACTGATCATTGTGGAAATGTTTTCCTGTTGCCAAAATTATTTTAATCATAATAAATAAAAAATAATGGGACGTAAATGCATAAATTTATTATTGAGTGTGGTCCAGTTAATTCAACTTTACGTTGCTTAGTAACACTGTAAGTGCAACAATTTTAACTGATCATTGTGGAAATGTTTTCCTGCTGCCAAAATTATTTTAATCATAATAAATAAAAAATAATGGGACGTAAATGCATAAATTTATTATTGAGTGTGGTCCAGTCAATTCAACTTTACGTTGCGTAGTAACACTGTAAGTGCAACAATTTTAACTGATCATTGTGGAAATGTTTTCCTGTTGCCAAAATTGTTTTAAGGTGAATAAAAGATATTTAAACTTGAATTCCTAAATTTACATTCATTTTTAACAAATAAATTTTGAAACGTAGTATGCCGCAAATTTTGCAGATAGTGAAGTTTCTAATACTTAAAAGTAAATTCAAACATCAAGCACATGGTAACAACATAATAGGCGCTATGTTAATGACTTTAAAAATTGGTAATGCATAATAAAAATTTTATATTAAAAACTTCGTTTTTATGGTTTAATTTTGTTTTTTCAAGTAGAGTCACAATTGCTTGGAAACGGTTTTGGTGAATTGCCCATCAACTATTATTCCTCCTCCATTTCACACGCGGAAATAATAATTTAATAATTATGTCCAAACATATCGGTAGTTTTGCCAATTTGGAAATGTTTTTTTTTTTTTTTTTTTTTTTTTTTTTATAAATGTAATAATTATCGCCAAATATATCGCCAAACTAAACTTTTTTTTAAAAATTTAATAGAAATGCTAAAATGAAAAACTGTAAATTACTTCCATGTCAAATTTAAATGCCGTGATCAGTATTATAATGTAACTGAAAGCTGTGCGATGTTCCACACTTCTAAATTTGGTTTGCTTCTATAAATTTCTTATGATAATTTATTGCTTTAGAATTATATTCATTAAACTTCATAACTCCCTGAACAAATTGACCTACGATGTTCAATTTTGGTGTGGTGGCCATAGGGCCTACAAATTAGGGTTTTCGTCAAAATCGCACATGCGCATAAGGTTTAAATATGAAAAAATCATGGTTTTCAGCAATTGCTAAAAACAGCTCTAACGATTTTGATTAAAATCTCTCTGTTAATACCTCTTGAGGTGTTTTAAACTTAACCTCTACCGAATTTCCATAGAAATGAGATAATAGCGCAAAAAGTTGAAAACGAGTGTCGTAAATACAGAGTTCTGCTCTTGAGCATCAGCGATTGATTTTTATCTGTTTCACACAATGTAATGTTTATCGAATAACTTCGCCAATTTCGCCATTTTGGCATTTTTTTTTCTAAAAACTATTGTCAAAAATGTCGCCGAACTGTACATTTTCATTTAAATAAGTGAAAATATGAAAATGGTAAATAACGCCCCTTATCAAATTTTAATGCAGTGACCAATATTAAGGTGTAATTGAAAGCTGTGCGATGTTCCACGCCCTTAGTTGATGCGACTATTTCTGTATTTATTTCTGTGATGAGTCTTATTGCTTTTGATACTAGTTCTTCTAGTTGTTCAACTGGTCTTGGTTTTCTGCTGAGTTTAAGTAAGTTGAATGTTGTTTGCGCGTTTTTGATTTTCTTTGTTAGGGTCGCTTTTTTGTGAAGAAGTGCAGTCAAGCATTGTGGAAGAGGTTGGCATACCACAAGATTCTTTAAAAAAAAAAAATCACACCAACTCTCTAACAATGAACTTTTAAGCAGACTGAAGGTAAGATGATATTTTTCTGTGCAATGAGCCGCCCATGTTTAATCGTGCGATAAGTGAATGGTACGAAAAAAATATTTACTGGCCGAAAAGCTCTTTCTCGGAATAAAAGTGCCTGTTTTTTATTTACTTTGGTTGACAATACTCTTTTATGCCCTGTAACCTTCACATGCGAATTTTGCATATTGGCAAAGAGAAGATGACGTTATTCTTTTTCTTGTTAAGAGATGTCATATTCTAAATTTTAACACAATATGCATAATTTAACCAGTGTTAACACCTGTTAAATAGAAAAATATCTAAAGAATGCAAGCCCTTAATACATGGTATTAAAGGCTAAACGTTAATATATCTGAGAAATATATAATATGCCCTGTAACACCTTTCCCTACGAATTTTGCATATTGGCTAAAAGATGATGACGTTATTTTTCTTGTTGTCAAACGACGTCCTATTCTAAAATTTTCTCGTTAAATATGTATATTTTAACCAGTGCTGTGAAATGGAAAAATGTCTAAGGAGTACAAACTCTTAATACCTATTAACACGTTGAGCGCCACGCGAATTCTTAAGGAAGAGCACTACTAACAAATTGAAATTTACTCGATACAACTGTATAAATAAACCATTGTTCCGTATCGTAGAAGATATTTGCATTTAGAATGAAATGCTTATAGACATTAATTCAACACGTTGTGAACCAAGTCTGTATTTTCTTGTTCATCGTTCGGCCCACGGTCGGAGTCCCCTTTTGCGACAAAGCACTATGCTATGAAAAAATACGTTGTGTATAAAATTTAAAAAATTGAAACTGTGTATGATTTGAAGAAGCGTATCGATCAAGCAATTCGTCTAATAATTCCAGATATGTTACGAAGCACTTGAAGATAACTGGATCACCGCGTTTAGACGTTTGTAGTGTTACAAAAGGAGCAAACATCGAAATTTATTGATAATAAAGCTTAGTGAGATGCTATTTCTATATAAATAATTTTTGTTTTATTCTAATGGGTAGTTCCGTAAAAATAGGTCATAACTTTTAAATACTTTTGGCCCAGGCATCCTGTTCAAACACATTTATGTAAATTTACATTTATATAAATAAATTTACATTTATATAAATAAATTTACATTTATATAAACAAATTTACATTTATATAAATAACTTTACAATTATATAAATAAATTTACGTTTATATGAATAAATTTACGTTTATATGAATAAATTTACGTTTATATGAATAAATTTACGTTTATATGAATAAATTTACATTTGTATGATTAAATTTACATTTATATAAATAAATTTACAATTATATAAATAAATTTACAATTATATAAATAAATTTACGTTTATATGAATAAATTTACGTGTATATGAGTAAATTTACATTTATATAAATAAATTTACATTTATATAAATAAATTTAAATTCTTATAAATACATTTAAATTTGCATAAATAAATTTACATTTATATACATAAATTAAAAAATTTGTAAATAAATTTAAATTTATATAAATAAATTTAAATTTATATAAATAAATTTAAATTTATATAAATAAATTTAAATTTATATAAATAAATTTAAATTTATATAAATAAATTTAAATTTATATAAATAAATTTAAATTTATATAAATAAATTTAAATTCATATAGATAAATTTACATTTATTTAAACAAATTACAAATTATTATCTTAAAAGTAAAGCAATGTACTGTTTAATTGAAATATATAAGGACAATTATATCGGAATAAATATATTCTCGTGTACCTATAGCGAGATGAATATATCCTCGTGCCGTCGCCACTATATTTACCATGGAAGTTGGGTTCTATAGATTTGAAGATAGCAGTTTGAGTTTGGAAAATAGCTTATTTACTAATAAAGTTGTTTCTTTAAACCGTTTCGTATTATCAAAGTCGTGAACGCTTAACCATTTACAAGTTTGTTATACCATCGACGTTACTGCTATAAAGTGGCGCCCGAACAGGGCCTAGAAAACATACAAAAACTACCCATAGATGAGTCTTATCTGTCGATGATGAAAACGAAAGGAACAGATAAGTGTTACTTTATTTGAATGTTGGAGGATATATCTAGTCTAGTTTGAGTTAAACCTTATAATCTTTCGTTTATTACTCACCCTGAGGAATAATTTAAAGCAATTAACTCGACGCGAGTTAAATACTAAAGGTTTTGAATCATCCGGATCATGAAGGGAATTTGCCGATATTTCCTCTCGCATTTGAAATTATAGTTTCAGAAATCGGGTTAGGTTTCTATTATTACGTATCATATTTCAAGTATACAAATTGTCTAGACTTTATCAAATTATTCTGAATTGTATTTAAAATTTATCTCTCGTCATGACATTTTTGGGAAGTGGAAAGAAAGAGGATCGAAAGCTTTTGGCATAAGAATGAAGGGGGAAAAAAGAGGCCAAACATTTTCAGTTCCTGAAAAACTATTTCATTCATGAAACTACTAAAATTATATTTTTCACGCCAATTGGCCATATTTTAATTTGCGTTTCCTGAATATCAGATAAGTTAAGTGAGGTGGGATTGCAGCGCCACATTGTGACACAGGATCAGACCACAAATAAGGGATTGTTACAACTACAGCAGCCGTATAAACATTTCAAGAAAAATTCAATTGAGAAGAACACATTTTCGTAGGTTGTTCAACCCATTCCAAAGCCCATCTGGAAATTCTATCCGGAGCATACATTCTATGAAAATTATAACTAACGGTGACGTAAAATTAATTAACGAATTTTTAAATCAGTATCGTCACCCATATCATCAGAAGAAATTGAATTTGAATTTTTCCTTCTTGCCAGGACGGTGACGTTCCGTCCAAAAGAGATAATGTCCTCAACCTCTAATAATAAGAATACGATAGAAGAAGAAAGTAGAAAGAGAAGTCACGATAAGAAGATAGATGGGGAAAGAGAAAGCATGATAAAACGATAAAAGGAGAAAACATGAGGGTTTCTCCAACGTCTTATTACTAACCCGGCAGACTTTTCTGCACTAAGAGCCAAAAACTGAATTTTCAGAATCGTAAAATTTTTAAAGAGCCGCAAAATAAATACTCTCACTTCCAAAAGCTATGCATGGAGAGAGAAATGTTAATCTCAGCAAGCCAATCTGAATTAAAGAAGCTGAAATTTGCTGCAAAAGTAGAAGGAAGTAAACAAATATGATAGGTAACAGCCAATCACTGTTTCGCGTCGAGAAATATGCAAAACAGGCAGTCGTATACAGGAATTACATGTAAGTGCTGATGAAAGGTGTTTAGAAAATTCGTTCGATTTATTTTCAAGCTGGACTTGTTTCTATGACTTTCAGATGATGAATGGAAGATTCTGAGAGCTGGCGGACTGTCGGACACATTTAAACACACAGTCTATCACAAATGTAGCTCTTTTTTTCGGCGTTCAGCATTTCGTCATTTCATGATTATGGAAACAATTATTCCAAACCTTCCAAACAGTTGTCCAAACACTTGTAGCCTATCGTCCAAGGGTTAAGACCCCCGAGAAAGATCAATATATTGCTGTTGTTGCCAAGAGGAATCGAAGGTTGCAGCGGTCAATGGTAAGACAATATCTGCCACTTCTGTTCGTCGAAGGTTACATATGAATGGTCTCTACGCCCAGGTACCATGAGTTTGTACTCCTTTATCCTTCCAATCTAAAGGGTCAAGATTAAAGTAGTGTCGCTAACATGTGAATTGGACTGTGTCTGATTGGCGCAACGTTATGTTCACAGATGAGTCCATAGTTACCCGACAACTAGATGATAAGCATGTAAAGGTCTGGAGGGAACAATGCACACGCAATGGGCACCAGAAACATCACTGAACATCACTCATTCTGCGGTGAAAGCATCATGGTCTGGACAGGAATTTCATTGGGATATCGCACCGACCTGCACATCTTCAGGCGAGGTTCTGCAATGGCTGTACGGTATAGAGATGAAGTCTTAGACCCCATTGTGAAACTGTACGCTACAGCAGTTGGTCCTTTATTTCATTTTAATGGAGATAATGCGAATCCTCATAGAGCTCCCATCGTTGACGACTTTCTGGAGAGAGAAGGAATTGCGCGTATGGAGCGGACGGATTACTCACCAGACCTTAATCCAATTGAAAATCTTTGGAATGCCCTCGACCGTGCTGTAGGTAGACGTTTCCCACCTCCAGCCACTCTGAGATTTAGGCACTGCCCTACAGAATTAATGACGATTACTGGCCTCTACGGTGGTTGATCACCTCGTAACAAGCATGATCACACGTTGCACACTTTGTGTGTGAGGGGTGCTCGCATACCATATTAATGTCGGTTTTTGTAGTTTGTTTTGAATTTAAACATAATTTTGTTAATGACGCAAATATGACGTCATCTTATAATTTATGAAAATTTAATATTTTTTTACCTCTGTATGTATTTATTTGTTTTGTTTCATGAATAAACATAGATCTACTTACTTGCAGCATTTCGTATTAATCCAAGCAGTACTTGTCAATTTTTTCGCCTTTTACTACTTCGTGCTTCACTTTTGGAAGTGAGTGTGTAAGCAGTACCAATATAAGCTTTTAACTTCAGATATTTTTATACTATTTTTATGGTATATCAATTCCTAGTTGATTTCATTTTTATTCCATTTTTAAACCCTTTATATTAACTTCGATTTTGTATGTTTGTCGATAGCGGGCAAATCTGCGGCGCTCTGATTAAGCCCCTTGCCGTCATCCAATCGGACAGAAACTTGGCAGATAGATTCGATGTCGATGGCAATGCATTCTATCAAATTTTAAGACTGTCACTGTTACTGAAAGGTCGCTTTTACGGAATACTAATAAATTAACTCGCCGTCATCCACTCGCGCTGAAATAGCCTTTAAGCGATCATTGAAGAAACTCTTTCCTGTGGCCAAAATTGTTTTAATAAATAACTAATAAAATTATTTTAATCAGAATAAACAAAAGATGTGAATGCCTAAATTTACATTCATTTTTAATGAATAAATTTTAAAAAGTAGTTTATCGCATATTTTGCTGATAGAGATGTTTTTATTATTTAAAATTAGATGCCAATACGAAGCACACGATGGCAACCGAAACGGCTCTTTGTTATTGAATATAAAAATTGGTGATGAATTTGAAGGATTTATATTAAAATTTTTGTTTTCATGGGTTATAAAATTATGGGATAAAAATCATGGCAAGTTAAACAAGCTGGTAGTGCATTTTTGTTTGGAATGAATTCATGCAATTCAATTCATTGTTTCTTAAATTCATGATTTTCCTTAAATTCATGAAGTTACACAAGCTTTTGTAGCAAGATATTTCGGCCTATGCAGAGGAATTTTGACTTTGAGAAGAAAATTTTACTAATTTTCATTGCCCGTAATTTACAGCAACTTTAAACTTGGCTCTACTTTAGATCTCAATACTTTCACGGCCGTAATAATTGCACGAAGAACTGGCTTCTTTTTACAGAGATATTTTTGTTGAGATTTCATTTCTTTTTTAAGAATTTGTAATTTTACAGCACTATGTGAAATTTTTTTTAAATAAAATTGTGTTATTGTCCAGAAACAATATATAAAAATTATAATTTTAAAGGATAAACAAAAATTATTTTTTTTAAGGGTACCAAGTCCTCTTGAACTTTAAATAACTTCCACATGTGGACATTCAAACATGTTCAATACCCTGTGCATTGTGCCATCAGATACCGGAGAAATTTCCGATATCCAGTGCTTGCAGCTAAAAAAGAAAGCTGGATGACTTCTTTTCTTCTTCTTATCAAGGACTATGGGGATTAAAGCACCTCTATTTAAGCATTGTGTACCAACCCCATATCCCGTACAGATCGGATCGGTAGTGGGCAGTACTGCACAGGATGTAAACGCACACTCGAGAGAGGGAGTGTGCAAGTCTACCTATTGCCACCGAAGAGTTCATTTCTACCTCTTTCGGTAGCTACCCGGTCGATGGCAGCATTACCGACCGTATGTGGAACTTCTTAATTTAGAGGTAATACCAAGCAGAAGATTCCACCAGAAGACTTGGCTTTGCCAATCCCAGAGGTATTGATTTGTATGGGAACTTAGAGGACTTTGCGCCCATGACTGATTTAACGTGCTTCAGCCACCATTAGCGAACACGGTGGTCTTTAGTCGGTCCCAGGCCCGAACTCGCAACCTCAGGGCTCGCAACCTTCTAGTTGCAAGAACGATACTCTCCCGACTGGGCTACGCGGCCCTATGGATGACTTACATTCCTACTAACCAGTTTGCGATGTTGAGGTAGGCAGAGTAAATAACAGCACATTGAAGAATAACTTCAAATGATTGACATCGTAAATGTTTCGAAAATTTATGACGCCTCAGAAAATTCCGTTGAACATTTTGGTTTGCACCCTCAACGACCTATTTAGGTGCACAATAACGGCTAATCAGACCGAGACCTACAGCTTAACGTGGATTTCGAACCACAACAAACATCCATGCCTGATTCAAGGATTCGAACGAGGCACCTTTGGCATGCGAGGCCAGAGACATAACCTGGTACCGTTGAACGTTTATGACAAGAGGCTTTGAAGAAGAATTTTAAAGCCTTTGATTGCCAAAAGGTGCAGATTTTAAAAACTATGATCCAAAAGGAAACGTTTAAAAATGAAAACTTATTTGGTTGCAAAAGGTCGTTTTCAAATTAATGACATTGACTATTTAGAAAGTTATTCGTCAGTTGCACAAGCTCAATACGTTTAATCAGTGGCTATCAGTTGGATTGTGTAATGGCTTATGTCAACGGTGATTTAAATGAATACACTCATTTCCATAATGATAGCCTGATGCTAGCCACTATTACTTGCCCAGCTGCAAATGGTCGAACCAGTTTTTTGACTTTTCCGTGGCAAATGCCTCCATCATCCCAGCATCTAGTGACTTCCTGGATCTAGTGACATTATCTGCCGGCGACCTGAAGTTTCCGAGTATTGGCATAGTTATTTTCTTTTTGTTTGGAATAGTCCAATTATGAATACTAATTTGTTAGTGTATACAAATCTATAAAAAGTAACCTTTCCGATAATTAAAAATGCTTTTTTCAAACTTTAATTTGAATTCGTAAAAGTCGATGGGCTGGATTTTTTTATACTGTAATCGAAATGCGAAATCGAAATCACGAAACGGGAAAATATGGCTCATTAAGACTTTGATCTTGAAACTTCATGCAAACAAGTTTGTTATTCCTTATTTCTTTCAGTGAACTTATTTTCTATAGGAATTCAAAGTTTGCATGCTAAATTATAATCCTAAGTTTTGTTTCTTACTTTTTTGCTGTAATCCAGTCAAAAGTGACTTGATGGTAAATAAATACTTCTCCCTAAAGAAATTTCTGAACTTTTATTTCTTATTACTGTTTTTTCAAAGATTTTTATAGTATTATAACGAGTAAGACTATATTTCTTCTGACTTTTGCATTTCTATTACCCCGATTTTGAACACTTAATAAACGGATACGGAATTTTGAAAGTAATGGATTTTGTTCAAAGTTCTCGAGCCTTTTCTCTTTTTCCGTTTTCTTTTCTTCTAAAAATCATCAAAAACTCGAGATAATATAAGAAATTAATAGATCAGTTGCATCTCACGCGCTTAACGTCATTTCGACGACGGTGCTCTTTAAGGAAGCGTCTCCGAAATGATCGCCTTCGGAATGACGAAGTTCCTTTTTACATCGTGTAGCGATTAAGCTCAACTGAATACGAGGACCACATGCGGTCATAAATAAAGCCACATATCAATGTAATCATTAATGTCAGCACTTTGATAATCAGCATATTCAAACATTACAAATAGATTGTCCCCGGAATGATGTATAATAGATGTACGCACGAAGTTAAGACTAAATATCAATCGATTTTAATGTTAAAATAAAATTGTGTTCACTTTCCTTAAAGTGATCACGTGCGAATCACTAGATTTGTACTAAAATGTGACAAATTCAACTGTTTACGTTGGATGGTTATGGTTTCGCCATGAAATATGGTGGCGTAATCGAAATGACACAAGATTCAAGGACACAGTAAAGAGACCTAATAAATAAAAAAAACAAGACTAGTGTTTACAGAAAAGTTCGTTTCATACTACTATAGAATATTCAGAGTTCGTAATTAGCTAAAATTTGAAAAAGAAATGAAAATAATTGTCGCATACAATGCAAATGATTTTGCTTGATACTCCCCGTGGACAGTCACCGAAATGACGTTTTTGACATTGAAAACTATTTTTTTACCAAATTATTTGCTCCGTCCTCCTATTTTTTCAAGTTTCTTAATAAAAGAATCATTAGGTTTGTATTCCTTTTATTTCCCTATCATTTTCATTAATTTCATGTAAAAAAACATTTGGGACTCGTTTAGGCCCGTTTCAGGAATTTGACCCGTAAACGCATTTCACGCAGCGCACGCAGAGAACAATAAACTTATTGTTCTCTGATAGATTTCTAGATGGCAGCACCAAAACGCAGACTATTGGTTTTTGTTTATATAGATTGAGTAATAGCGATTTCATTTCATATTGTTTTATGTTTTTACTATCAATTACCCATATATATACATAAGGTAATGAAAGTATAGGATTCGGTAAAAAAAAAAAAATCTTTTTTTTTTTTTTTTTTTTTCATTTCTCCCCGTTTTGGAGCATTCTGATTTTAAAAAAGTGATCTAGAAAAAATGTGTGTCTGTGTATCTGTGGTCAACGTAACTCCCGAACAATTGACCTACGACGCTTAAGTTTGGTGTGCGGGTAGGTGGTGGCCATGGGTCCTACCATTAAGGTTTTCGTCAAAATCGCGCATACGCATAAGGTAACTCTCATTGAAAAAAAAATCATGTTTTTCAATGATTGCTAAAAAACAACTCTAACGATTTTGATCAAAATCGCTGTAGTAATGCCTCTTAATGTGTTCTAAATATCCCTTCCTTCGAATTTTCCGTACAAATGATTTAATGGCTCAAAAAGTTGAAAAACGAATGCCTTCAACACAGAGTTCTTTTGGCTTGAACGAAGCTCATCAAAGATCGTTTTTCTCCTCTCTTCAGTTTCACTTATAAGAAAGGATAATATAAGATTTATCGAAAAGTATATCGCCAAAATTACCATTTTGGCAAAGTTTTCCTCCCCCCCCCCCCTTCTTAAAAAAAGACCCATATAAGAATTATCGCAAAAAATATCGCCAAACTGACCATTTTTTCTAAACGAATGAATGAAATATTAAAACGGTAAATAACACAAATCCACATCAGTAATATAGTGTAATTGAAAGTTCTGCAATGTTCCATACCCCTAGTTTTTATTATCTTTCCTTCAATGTATCGTTTTAGTTTCTTCTCAAATTAAAAGTATGTTATGCTTTTATTCAAAAAAGTAAACTATTAATTATTAACTATTTAAGACTTTAATCTTTAATCTTTTATTTTCTCTAGACGTGATATTTCGAACTTCAATGTACCTTTTTTTAACTAATTAGTAGAGATATATCATTGATTATTTTATGAAATTATGGTACATAACCTACAGATTAAATTGAGGTTAAAAAATGTCTGTTACTATACACTTTTAAATATATTTTTAAATAAAAATTTACATTTTCAATTATTAAAAAATTTTAAGAATTGATTTTTAATACAGCATGGATAGGAGAAGAATTACTAACAGCTAAGTAGGAATGTCTTGTTAATCGATGAAAAAAAGACATTTTAAAATAATTATTTTTATTGAATGTCATGTCTGTTACTCCAAAAAAAAAAAAAAAGGTTTTTTTTGTTTTTTTTAATTTTTTTAGTTCTTCGACTGATTTAATTAGATAACTGGATAATTTATCAAAAATAAACATGTTATTTATATTTTTGTTTAGATATTCGGAGTAAATAATATTTTGTCTTTGAAATATCATTTAAGTTACTGTCTTTGGTAATAGACGGGAATATAATAGGGGCGTAGTTATTATAAACTAAAAATAGATCAAATATTTAATTTTAATTACAATATAGCATTTTATATTTCTTCTTCTTCCATTAAAAACCTAGCATCCAATTACATTATATTCGAATTTTTCAATGAAGTTGTTCCTGGTAATTCCAGTGTTAAAGAGTATAATAAAAGTTAAAATTTCTTCCAAAGATCAAGATATAAAACCAAATAAATATTAAAACAAATCCAATGGTAATTCTTATTTTTAAGTTTCTTTCAAAAACTTAAAAAGCATAGTTACACTTTATACTAGTTCAATCAGCTGGAAAGAAAAGAGTAAAGTGTTTTGTTTCTGAAATTATTGACAAGATAATAGCTTTATAATAAAATATTTAAAAAAGTTTAGGCATTATTCGACATATTATAATGAAAACATTAAAGAATATAAAATTGAGGACATTGAAATTAATCTTTTGAATCCAATCATGGCAAAAGTTCAGAAAGGCAACTGCAGTATTTGATCTTTAATGCAAATCTAGACTAGTTGCTTTGTGGTTCAAAGAATTATTTGCATAACAACAGCAAATGGCCTGCACCGACAGCTTAATGTGGATTCAGAACAACAATGAACATCCATGATTGACTCAGGATTTGAACCCAGTATCTATGGCAATCGAGGACCTCTAACCCAGCAGTCATCAGATGGACTGAGGTAAATGTAGTATGGAGACTTATTTTAATTTTTTAGTCTGTTTTAAATTTGTCAAGTGAGTTTTGGACTGTAAAATCTTTGTTTAACTAAATTTATAAAGTATTCAGTTTCACTACGCCAGTATCCTTTTAATTGACATTTTGTCATGTCTGTCATCATTAAAAATTTCCTTTAAAAAAAAAAACTTTTAAATTAAAAAAAAATATAATATATTTTTAAAATTAGCTTGGTATTGTTGATAAATGCAAAGATATATTTAATTATACTTTAATAGGTCTTAAAATTGATTAAAAACTTATAGAATTTTAATTTTCATAAAATACATGGCAATATTTAAAATATATATATCAGTATTAAATAAGTTAAATTAAATATTCTGATCTGTCTATTAAAATAGACGGAAAGTACATTTTAGTAGAGCCAATACTTTTTTTATTACATTTTATTTTTAAGTATAAAACGTATAGTATTTATATAATAACAGACATGGCAATTTTTGACATTTTTACTACTATACAAATTAATAACAAATATTTTAATAGCCGAATTGCATGATAAACCACTAAATATAGTTTTAGAGATTCAGTTTAATGTTTATTAAAGAAATCTGTTCCAAAAAGAGAAATTTAGTTTTTGCTTCTTATTTTTCTGTTTGTCACCGGATTTTGAAAACGACCCATATAACTTAAATTTATGTCTTAAAAATATGAAATCTGCGAAAGTAGGTAAAAATAAATCTAGTATAGGCCTGCAAAAAATATTACTGGATGAATCTACTGATAGCGGTTCTAGGCAAAAAGTTCCTTTTCAAAACTAATCTGAATGTGTAGACCTTTAAAAAAAAAAATAAAAAAAATAAAAAAAAAAAATTGTCTGACATGAGAGTTTTAGGAAAATATTGACATTGTTAATAAAGGTGAGTTAAACAAAAAGTGATTCTGTATTTATAGGCATTTGTAGGAAGGAACAAAGTTCCATTTATGAGGTAATTGGATTAATAAAAAAAACCATAGATTACATAAAAAAAAAAAAAATCGGCTTAGGGCCAATGTACAGTTTTCGCCTTAAATCCAAGCCCATTACAAAGTTTTTTTATTGAGTTTTCTAAAACATCGATACATCAATACAACTGAATAATATCAGCATGCATCTTTTTTATATAAGCAGGTGAAGTACGCGCATGCCCACACAATGCTTTTCCTGCGCATGCTCAAACATTAAGTGAGGACCGATACCGGACCACACTTTTGGTCAATTGAAAACAATACTTGGAGTTAAGGGCCAGGATAATAAAAATAGTGGAATTCATGCAAAGGCATGAGTATTCTTTAAAGATTTCTTGAACTGAAAAGATAAATGCTAGTTGTGTTAAAAATTGGAACATCAAAATAAAGCTTCCTCCACTAAGCATGAGAGGAAAACTTCTTAAGCCAAACCTTCTATGGGAATTCTAATAAATTTTTCTTCGGTGAAAGATAAAATCTAAAGTATCCCACTTTATTCAATATTTCGTGTTATTAATAACTAAGTAGGCTAAAATAAATTAGTTTTTTCAACTTTTTGCATGTTGCTACTTTAATTTTGCTGCATTTTATTTCGTATATTTGTATTCAATAAAATTTAAGGTAACAAAAAAACTTAATTGTTTACTTGTTGAAAGGTACCGTGCAAACTAAATTTAACTAAACTAAATTAAACTAAGCATTTTATATAGTTAATAAAATTAATATACTTCTCAAGCATTTAGTAATTAAAGTTAATACAGGGTAGTCATAAAATAACTTTTCCAATATGTGGACCTCTAGCGGCCTGTTTAGCAGATCGAGATGAAATTTCAGGTATAGTTATTCAGAGGTATGAGCTCGAGATTATGTGAATGGCAACAAAATGGCGTTCGCGGTTACGGTTACAGAAACTCAAAATTTTCGAATGGCAACACCTACTTTTTCCAGTCGCAAAATGCTCAGTGCATGCGAAAACCCTTAAGGGCGTTGGAACGGTACGTGCATCACGAAAAACGGACGCGTTATGCACACACTAAAAAAGCTGTGTGAACTGCCAAGAGAAACACAATGGGGGCACATGGAGGAAATATGCACATAGAAAACCGATAAAGTTGCCTGTTATGGCACCCATATGAACTTTGGCCTCTGTCATATACGAATTTCCACCGCGCTCCTCGGTTGAGTTTTTGTTAGCCCATCGCATAATTTTTTTTGTGCGTGCATAAAGCTTCCGTTTTTTGTGATACACGTACCGTTCCAGAGGTCTTTAAGGTTTTCGCTTGCCCTGAACATTTTGCAACAAGAAAAAGTAGGTGTTGCCATTCAAAAATTTCGAGTTTCTGTAACTACAACCGTGACCGCGAGCGCCATTTTATTGCCATTCACAGAAGCCCGAGCTCGTACCTCTGAATAACTATACCTGAAATTTCATGTAGATCTCTTGTACGGGACGGCCTCTAGAAGTCCATATATTGACAAAGTTATTTTATGGCCACCCTTTATATTAATATAGTTAATGTAATTACGTAATAAGTATAATATTTAATCTTAACATAATTTTTTTCATTCACTACTATTTTATAAATTAACTTGTAATTTTATATAACTATAATTTCATGTATTAGCCATACCTTCTATGGCTATATTTCGTATTTACCTCACAAATATATCTGGATTAATAGCTTAACAGCTTGTGAACATGCGTCAGTTTAAAGAGATAGTTATGTTTTGTATTCATCAAAAATGTTGAACTAAGCTTTAAAATACCCTCGAGTGGAGATTTTTGGAACTAAAACTATTTGCGCTAAGTTTCTTCCCCGTGACTTCCTTAAAATATTTAACGTTTTATGCTGTACTGGCGAATAGTTTTTGTAGAACAGTTCAGGTCAAATGAACTTAAAGTAAGAACATCCTGTATTTTAAAATACTAAAAACTTTTTAGTACATTTTTATACCTGTAATTTTTTAAATGTATTTCTTGTATCTATAGTATTATTCTTTGAAATAAATATTAAACATCTTACTAATAAATTTTCACTAAACTGATGGAGAGTTCAAGATATTTATTTAATATTTATCTACAACAAGTTTGATAGAACACACACGTTTGAAGTTTAGGTTCAACAAATCAAATGCAAGTTCTTCCAAATACGATGAAAGACTGGTCAATCAAATGAGTATCAGATGGGTTTTCTCCATGCTGAACGAGGATTCCTCCATGTTTAACGAGTTTCTTTTGCGCTATTAAAAGTTCCATCAATCAACCTTCATGTTCACATGGAAGTAAGATTCCCTCTAAGATTATAGTAGCCAATTATTTGATTTAAATACTTATAATCCCTCGTATAAACACTTTCTAGTGATTATGAGATACTGTAGAACTTAGAGCTCAGAGACGTATTTATACTTTGATACGATTAGTATCTTTAAGCCATTGTCGATAAATGCAATAAAAATAAAAATCTGGTAGAAAGTTGATAATACATCTTCTACAATCCTAAAGTTGACATAGGTTTATACATCTTCCAGTCATTATTATTACTTTTAAAAATATGACTGCTTTTGTAATTGAAGTGGCTTTTGAAAATTGTTCCTCGGTTCGAATTAAATGATTGCAAAATCTTTTTAAGTTATATCAAACCCATTTCTTTTTTCAATGCAAAAACTATGTCGTCGACTTCAACTGTTTGGATAAAAGAACAAATTTATTGAATTTACTTATTAAAACTAAAACTCGACAGCGCTACATTTTCCATTCACTCGACCACCAAATGTTGTTCTTTAGACTCCAAATGAAGTTGAAAGGACCACTACTTTGTATTGCACTTAGTCAAACTCAGAGATTTTCAAATGCCTATTCAGTTACATTGCTAAGTTATCAATTTTTTATGTATATATAACTTCCTAATTTAATTATGTAAATAATTTTCATTATCTAATATATTTCTAATTTATGTTTCAATTAGGTACGCTACTTCCTGATGTAATATTGTTTGGTTTCTTTTATCCTATTCCAGTTATAATAACCTTTGTATAACCTACGTTATGCAATACTAATACAACTGGTTGTGACCACTTTGATATGTACAGAAGTCCAAAAAGTGTTAAATTGTCTTTTTCTTCATCGCATCGAATTTTTCCCTTTATCGTAAAATCAGACACGAGAAGCAGTTCTTGTGGTGCTTTTTCTTCTTCTGCATAGTACACCCGCAAAACCCCATTCCACTCGAAGTTATGGCCAATTTGGCGTGATAGCTGCTGTAGCAGTCACTTTGGTGCACCAATTCACTTGCAATGTGACGCAATACCTCTTCTACACCTGTAATATAAACATAACTTGATTTTATTAAAGTATATTACTTCTGCATAGTACACCAGCAAAATTCCTTAAAAATTTAAAAGTTAAGGTTAGAAAAGTTAGATTATGTCAAAAGGTTAAGGGGGTCCGGCACCTCCATAGGAGGCCATGTTAAATTCAACAACTTTGGGGGTATCTCATTTAATAACCGATTCTTCGATCAATATGAAACTTTCACATTATACTACAGTCCTACACAAAAGTTTAGACACAACACAAAATTGGTGTTTTATAAAATAGTATTAAGACAGAAGATTTAATCTTTATAATACTTAATAATATGCACATATTACGTTCAAAATAGAAATTTCAAAATGAAAAACAAATATGTAGCGAATTAATCGCAAAAAATAACAAAAAAGACAAAAATCCATTGCACATAAGTTTAGGCATGAATTAATTATTTTTTAAATTTTTATATGCAAGCGAAAAAATTTTGCAATCAATTAAGCTTTCACGATGTTTTATCAAATCAAAAACACGGTTTTCATTAAAAGCACGAGCTTTTTCAATGTTTCAGGCTTGATTCCATACCACACCTTTTCAATGGCTTCTTTAAGTTAAAAAATGGTGGAATATTGCTTTCCAATAGTATACAACTTTTGTAAGAATTCCCCTTACATTTTCGATAGGATTACAGTCAAGACTATTAGCAGGCCAATCGAGAACCATGATTGTTTTGGATCTAAACCACTTTTTCGTTGACTTGGATATGTGGATAGAGGCACTGTCACGTAGAAATTTCCAATTTGGTCCATTTAATAGCTCATCAAATGATAGTAAATTACTTTCTAGAGTTGCCTGGTAGGCCTCAGAGGTTTGTTTTCCCTTTAAACACGCTAGGGAAGTTTGGCCGTTGAATCCAAATCCTTCCCAAACCATGACTGAACCTCCACCTTGACGTCGGCTAAACTGAGTTGCAGGATCTTTATGAAGATCATGCCAGTAGCAGGAAAATCTTTCTGGACCATCTAGGCTCCATTTTTTTCATCACTGAAGATCACCTGTACCCATTCGTCACGGTATGGCATCTGCTACTGATCTCAATTCAGTCTTGCTTCTTTGTGATGAGACTGCAAACGCTGCTTGCGTTTAAGTTTAGATTTTTTTAAAAACCCTCATTCCACTATTCTTCTACGTACAGTTTTCCGCGAAACTTTAATGACAATTATATTTTTGATCTGATTTGCAGAGTAATGTTGATTTGAAGCCAGTTTTAAAATTTGTCTATCATCCCGTTTGCTGGTCGTTCGAGGCCTTCCAGATCGTGATTTTGGTTGATATTTGTCACTATGTGCTAAAACTCTATAAATTAATATTTTCTTTTGGAACGATTTAATGTAATTGAAATAACAGAAATGGATTTATCTTTGCCTTTTAACTTCCAAATTCTTAAAACCTTTACATACGAAAATTGCTTAGACTTAGGCTTCATTTCTAACCAATGAAAATTACTTCAAACCTTTTATGGCAACTTTAAGACACTCCCCTTTGATGATGCGATCACTTCCTCTCAAGAATTTACATAAATCTTACGTATGTGCCTATACTTTTGAGGCATGGAATGTTTGCAAAGTTTCAACTTTTTGATGTTAGACAATTTTATTTCATTTTTCCTGGAAATTTTTTAACCTACACTTTTTCCTTATGGTTTTAAGAATATATATTTGAAAATAACTAGTGCAAATTAAATGAATACTATTGCTTTTTTGTGAATTGCCTCTGTGTCTAAACTTTTATGCAGGACTGTATCTGGATACTTTTGAATACTTTAACATGAGAATTTTATTATTTTTTGTAAAATTAAAATAATTATGATTTCCTAAAAATATGTGTAATTTTTTTTTAATTATAGACTAATTATTTAAAAAAAAAGAAGTTTGCTATTTTCAATTTATTCTTCGCATTAAAGTACATTAGAGAAACATGTATAAAAAATTTCAAGCATTTATGTCTAACAGATTTTAAGCTATGTGTCCCCAAATATGAAAAAACGGCATTTTCAGAAATTTGGATTTGAAGCTAAAAAACATGCATTGATTACCTGCATTTTGTTTATTTCAAAAAATTATTAAAAATACTTCAAAATAAGATATAATTACAAATGAAGCAGCATTTAAAAAAAAATTTAATAAACTTTAATAAACTAAAAATTTATAATCGGAATTTTTCATGTGCCGGACCCCTTAAGTCATCTACAGTTGGCCACACACAAATTTTGAATGGTAGCTATATTTTCAGTTCTAATTTTAGAAAAAAAATTTGTGCATTCCTTTTTACGATTTTCTATAGTTCTGTATAAAAATTTATTTCTTAAAGAATCGTCTACTAGGTAAAAATATCAACAAAAGCTCAACAACCTAATTTTATGCACAATGACGGCTAATCAGGCCGCGACGTACAGCTTAATCTAGATTCCGAACCACAACAAGCCTCCATGCCATACCAGGGATTCGAACCCTGCACTTTTGACATGAGAGGCCAGAGTTCTAACCACACAGCCATAAGCTGGGAAATGTACGAGGGTCATACTGCATTCATTTAAGAACGTATTGAAATTTATGCTTTAATTACAAGACAAATATTTCAAAAGCTATATTTTCTTATGTATTTATCTAAATTTAACCTTTAACTGCTGTGGTTGGGTGGTTTGAGGTTTTTGGCGCAAGAGCAACACAAGTTCCATACTTCGCTACACAAATTTGTGAACATCAGTTTAAAGTTTAAGAGACATAGTATCAGAAAAATTAATATAAAAGTTAAAGAGGAGATATTTTAGGGGGTGGAAGCATTCCACAAAAAATGACTCGCGGTCTGTCAGACCGCTTACAGCAGTTAAAGATTAATCATTTCCGTCCTACTACCATTCCGTAGTCTTCTCTACCAGCATTGTCTATAAATTTTCAAAAAATGAATGATGCGAATGTTGCATCAACAGTCATACAGCATGAAAAATTCTGGCAGTTATTATACGACTGAGGGACTGAGAAATTTAGTATGACCACCTCTTATGCCTGTAGTGGTTGGGGGTGAAAGGGACTCCAAACACAAATGTTGCGTCACCTAGCCTTGAGGTAGTTCCTAAGAACGCAACTGTTGACGGAATACTGCGTCATCTGGGCGTAATGTGTTAATGTTCAACAAAGTTAAAAACCATACAATAATCATTCGCTTTTATCAATTGTAAAAGTTTGACATACATATGAAAAGAATTTGCAAAGGTTTACTTTTTTTCTCTCTGGGGAATAGAATTGGAAAATACAAAGAAAAAACTAACGCAACCTTTGCGAAAACAACATAAACATGACAGATAATAACACAAGAAGTCACATAACGATTTAGCCATTTGGTATTATGAGTAAGCAGTGACGCCATTTCCGCGGCATTTGTAATCCTATTGTTTTCCGCCAAATTTACAAGTGGAGAATGGAATATTTAATAAACCCATCCCAGCTCAAGCGTTTATATGAATGGTATTATTTTTAAAGATTTTTAATCTACTATTTTATAAAGCTAAAAATTAAAGTTGTTGAATGGAAATGTACAACTAGATTGTTATCTAAAGATCAATGAGGAATTTTGCTCTTTAATGTTCTTCGGTCATCCATTTTCACTTGGTTTGGGTTTTGTTTGCTCTTTCTTTAGATTTAAAGCTACAGGATGTTCAAAAAAGGCTGACAGATTTTAAAAAAAAAAAAAAAAAAAAAAAAAAAAAAACGGAATGGGTTTGGAACATACATTCTTCTTGAAAACCTAGATAATTTTATTCCATCGATTTTCAAAAATAGTTACGAAGTTCATTGACAGATGACGCTGTTGAGTGAAAAAAATTAAAAAGTGTAACAACTTGCTTAGACTTTTATTAACGTTTTCATTTAACGACGCTATCTGTTAACAAAGTATGCAACTTTTTGTAAATTGATGATTAAAATACCGTAGTTCCTCAAGCAGAATGCAGTAATGGTACATATCTAACATGTTCCATATTTTTAAAATTCATTTTTCAAATGTTTCAGTCCTTTTCGGGAAACTCTATGATTGTACATCTTCTATCTACCACTCTCTTATTGAAATGACATGCAAAGTCGATTGGGGTAACTGGGCCTAGAGGTAACTTGGCCATAGGCTATGCTTTCCAGAATCGTAAGAGTATTTCAATGTTTAGCAGTTGGCGGTATTGCAAGAATGTTCCTTCGGTCTCAAACAACTATTTCCATTTCCCATGTGCCTTTAGTTCCTGTAAGAAGAACATAACAAAATTATGTCGTTATTTTTTCTTGAAACATTGCGAAAGGACTGTAAATTGATTGATTTTTTCCCAATATTTTCGAAGTAAGTGTTTTTGACGTGTTTGTTATTTTAACGCTACTAAACAAGACATGATTAGCTATGTTGTACTTGTTTTGAAAATATATCTAAGTTTTGAGGTTAAGATAGATGATCCAGATTCTCCGTTAGGTCTTGCAGTTACAGGATAACTGGGCCAGGTACGGAGTCATTTACGCCATAGAATGTTGTTACTTCAGTTTTTCTTTTGTTGTAGGTCGAGGAGAATGTAATTTTTAAGTATAAAGGTATATTTCGCTAGGAAAGTTTTTGGCCTCTCAGATGGGATAAGGTAGAAATATCATCAATTCTAATGTATCTTAAGTCCTGGAAGTGGCCGGAAAAAGCTAATATTGAGAAGTGTGACTGAGAGAAAGTCATTGGTGCAAATGATATGCCAAAAAAGGATTTATAAAAGAGTTTTTTTTTTCTTAATGAAGAAATAAAACATTTGTGGAATATCTGAGAAAAAAGTGTTGGCCCCCTACGTTTTTAGATTTAACTCTTTTTTTATTTATTATAATAGAACTTATTTACATTTTTATTTTGCAACGTACATTCCCATTCTTAATACCTTTTAGAGAATTTAAATAGGCAAATTATTTACTTTTTTATGTTTTTATCAAAAAGTAGCATTAAGTTTCATTTTTTACAAATAAATGAACCGTAACATTTGAATTGGGCTGAACACGTTGACTGCCAACTACGAGATGTCTCGTAGGTTGTTTACTTGCTCAGAAAACCGCAACTACGAGTTATCTCGTCCCTTCATTACTTGCCATATTTGTACAGCTACCAGGAAACTCGTAGAATAACAGTGTACAAATGAATAGATGGCATCAGGAAAGAGAATAAAAATTGGCCTAATTGAATAGAATATACAATTATACAAAGTTTATTCAAAAAGAAAAAGTTTTTGAAAGGAAATAATTTTTTTTTTGTTTTGTGATAGTTTTTTAAATAATCTTCAACGCAAAGTGTCAGCTTCTCTTAACAGATTGGACAGAAGTAACGTGTTTCGCGCAGCATCGTCGTACAGCGGGATAATGAAAAATTCCGTGGCAGTCAACGTGTTAACCTTTACACATACCTTGACTAAGTCACAGCGAGCGATGCTCTTGCATTAATTCTAATTTCAACATTAATATAATTAAATGAAATTTACAGATTTCGTATCAATTTATAACAGTATTTGATCTGTCTCTGATACCTCACATCAAACTGTTCAAGTTAATATGATATTTAGTGTCAGGTGGTCCAGTTATCCCAGTTTAAAGTAGTTACTGGGCCCACCGGACATAAAATTATTAATTTCTATTTATTATTATTATTATTTTTTCTTCTTTAATTCTTAACCTTGTTGTAAAAACATGGTCCAGTTACCCCAACCGACATTATTTCCTTAATTACTCTTAAGTTACCTTCTCCTGTCGTGGCACAAATTTCAAAGTAGGTTCCACCAATTGATTCCGCATATTTTGCAGCTTCTTTTTCCGTCACTTGTCTCCCCACGGATAGATCTGTTTTATTTCCTAGTAACACAAAAATGCATTCATCATTTGCATTTTGTTGCACACCTGGAAAGTAAATTGAGATTTAACTTATACTCTGAATGGCAAGGCACAAATAAATAAACCACTACAATTACTTTTACTAACTGTCAAAGAACCAATGGGAGATCAAATGCAAGTTATTTCATTAATTTTTTTTATATATTTATATTGATCGCTAATAATGGATTGGAACAATGGATTAATCGCTAATAATGGATTGCTCAAGACCGTAAATAAGCGAGCACAAAAAGAGAGTTAAAGTGCAAACCATATTAGCCAAAACTAATTCCTCTCTGAATATGAAGGAGTTCTTCTCTGACAACCGTCTGCTCATTTTTAAATCCTTTATATCAGCTTAAATTGTTTGTTTGGGTGTGTTTGTTTGTTTGCTTGAGACAAATCTATTTAGGGCTAATTAACCCATTTGCTGCCATCCAATTGAACAGACACTTAACAGATAGGCTTGTTGTCGATGACCCCCGGTGCATTTTGTATGCCATAATAGATGTAGACAATGAAGCAAGAAGACTACTACTAAAGATAAGGCAAGTCAATATTGACTATGTAAAATATCGTCTGACTTTGTTAAATTTACTAGATGCTACCAATGCCAAAGCTTCGATACCACGTCCCTTACGACTTTATCCCCAATAGCATACACCTAGTGTAGTGGTAATCACGGTACAAGACTATGTGAATCAGAATTTCTAAAATGTATTTACAGGGGATTCAATGACCATGTAGCTAATTTATCATAATTTCAAGAATTCCAAGACCAGATAGAGTCCTTTAAGATCAAATTCAGAGAGCGTGATCCAGGAACGACTGAAGATGAAGATTTACCTATATGTTATTCGCTTTATTGTCGAAATGGTATTACTATAGGGTACTAGATGCGTTTGGAACTTGGTGGTTTATAGACAAGTGTTAAATTTCAAATAGTACAGGTAATTTATTTGGTATTAGTAAATGTATTATAGAAATTCACTTGTGGTACGGCTGCTCGTCTGTATCGGGGGTTAGACTCTGTTCCATTAATTTACAAAAACTATATCGTTTCCTTGCAGTCGGTTTTATATGGCTTCTTCTAACTTACCACTCTTTACTTATTTGTTTATTAAGTGTGAATTTTTTGTATTTGTTTACTTGTTTTTATCCTAAAGTTAAATTGTGACTTTTCTGTTCTTTGTTTAGTTCATGTCTGTGTCTGACTGGCTTTTCTTTGCTCCCGAATGGAACTTGATGGAAATCTTTCTCCCGATCATGGAGTTAATAAAGCTCTAACTTCTTCTCTGTGAGCTCCCCTGTCCCGGCAGTTCAATGTATTCTATCAAGTTTGGGGGCTGTCAGTATTAGGTAAGCATTATACAAGCTTGTATTGTGACTTTAGATGACTAGTTAACTCACAAGCCGTTATCCAATCAAACTGAAAGACTCATAGTCGGTGACAATGTATTCTATGAAATTTTGAAAGTAAAAAAAAAAAGTTAATCCATGGCACGGAATCGATAGGTTTCTTTGTAATGGTCAAACACTAGAAAGTTAATGAAATCTCGAAATCGATTAAATAAGTTGCTGTTGCAAATAAAATTTGGCATTGCATATAAAGGATTTATAGTACAAATTTTGTTTTTATTGGTTAGTTCCCTTCAAGAGCTGGAATATTTGGTTTTCTTCAAATTACCAACAAATATCTCCCTTTGTAAAAATAGCAGAACATTTTTCTGTATTATTACGTCATCAATAACAAAATTAAGGCAAATAATTAAATAGATCCGCTGTCCACGAAGAAACAGATTGGATTATCGAAAAGAGAAAACTAACGACTCCATTTCTAGTTGAACATTAAATTGTGTAGAAAGAATGGACCGGAGTTATCCGAGAAGATTAATGGCATATTATTTGTAAAGAAATATTATTGTTTGGCATGGTAGGCATATAAACATTATCTGAGTACTCCTCCTTCCTTCCCTTCTTTCATCCGCCAGTTGCCCTCTCCACCACCAGAACGTCAGCATATTTTGCAGTACGTCATCCTCAACAAGCAAAATTTCCTTAATAAATTGACGTAAATTTGTAACAATTTTGCCACTGGATCTCAGGATTGTCAGCAGGAGATCACAGTATGAAAATTCCGGAACAAAACCAGTTCTACTAATTTTTCTCCAAGTGACAATGCTGAATGACACAAAGGTTGTGTAAAAATGTTTGTGACTTGGATAAATTTTATGCCTGACAAATTTGTGGTGTATTTCCCATCTAAAGACAATGTGGTAATAATATTAGTTACACAGATTCTGCATTACATTTTGTATCTCGTTGATAAAAATTGCTGTAAAATGAGGAAGGGGTACACAAAATATTCTGTTCAAATTTTTATTTGATGCGAATCCATTGATTGAACAATAAAGTTTAATGAAACGTTGTTTAAAAATATTTTTAAATTAGCGTTCTTGATTTGTTGAGGAATATAATTGATAAATAAAGTTGCATCAGGCATCGATGTAGAATGTTCCAGACATGTGATACATATTATAAATCCACGAGGAGAAACAAATTATGTTAATTTTACCAAAGCAACTGGATTGTAAACACATGAGACTTATGTTCAACAAAGGAATTTCAACTGAATTCTGCATCAGAGAGTCGTGATTAACTTGCCTCATCAGATTCCTTCTGGAAACCTGTGTATTTTATTTTTTAACAAGAAGTAATTTTCTAAAATTTGTTTCCTTGCAATTTTTTCTGAAACGAACGAATGCTTCTTGGGCTGCATCATTACTGTTTTTTTCTCGAGCACATTTATAAGCAACGAAATCTTTGCTTTTGCATAAACATATGTCAAAAACTCGTTGATATTCAAATCTTAACATTTCAGTTTTCTTTTTGAGATGGTCGCATTTTCTTTTGGCTTTTCTTTTCAGCTTTTGGATTCCGGAATTGTTTTTGCATTATACGCTTGACAATGGCTTTATGAAGAACTGTCGGAAGTTATGCTTTTATCTAAATACTTATCGACTTTTCCGCAAAAATATTTGCAATCTGACTTTGCAATGAATCATAACCTTTATTTTCATATTTAATTGTATTCCTTAGAAAATAATAATATCTCACTAAGTCTTCATATATTCATATATAGGAAGGGTATTTTCATTCATAGTTTTATAAATGTCTAAAATCGGGCAAACACCGCTACTTCTAGCTTCAGTCATTTCAAAGAAAGCTAAGAAAACTGCCAGTTCATAGTAGACCAGTACAAATGCTGGTGACTAGGAATGAAAATAGTTAAGATAAGAGTTTAATGAGTTCTAAAAGTGGAGTTGTTTGTATTATAAAGACGTATGCTATGTTAGAAAGGACAGACTGTTTCGCTTAACTGTGTGGGTATGGAAAGAAATGGAAATAAAACGTGTCGTTTGCATAAATAAAACACGTCGCAGGTTGAGTGCATTTATGGGTAGTAATATGGAATTCTTTATTGATATGTAACAAACAAAATTGTAATGATTGAAATAAATTTATACAGAAGTGGGTTTTTAAATCAGCAATTGAATATATGCTAAAAATTAAACTAGTGTTTTTCTTAGCTATTGTTCTTTATTAAAAAAGTTAAAAAAAAAACAAAAAACTATTGTTCTTTTATATTTTTATGATAAAATCTAAACTTCAAGGGTTTTAAAGTACCCTCAAATATCAGCTCAAATAATTAAAAGTTAACAGTATGGTTTTTAGTACTTTAAATTAATAATTGAGCATGATGCTATTTATGTTTCTATATTTTTGATCTTTTTTTTTCATAAAACCTCCTATTTTATAGATTTTTTTATGAAAAATGGCAATTTTCGAGGGGGTTTTGGATCCCTAAATAATTGCTTCACGTAATTCATATTCCACAAACTTGTTTAGAGTACCCTATAGAAATTATTACCCAGAGTATCATCTATATTTTTTATTTTTTAATATTTTTTTTTTAATTTTCGATTTTATGCATTTTTTATGAAAAAATCCAATTTTGGTGGCTTTGAGGAACCCTAAGTTATTTTTAAAGTACTTCATATTTTAGGGTCTTGGTTTAGACCCCAAATGGCCACAAAAAATATAGTACCAAGACGAATTTCGAAAAAAAATGTCTTTTCGATCCATCCAACTGACCAGCCCTAGGTCCTGACCTGAACCCAATGGAAAACCTCTGGGGAATATTAGCTAGAGATGTTTATGCTAATGAGCGTCAATTTGCAACAGTTCAAGATCCTAAGCTGCAAATTGAACGAAGTTGTTTTTCTTTAAAACCAGAATATCTTCATCTTCTTGTTTTGAATATGCCTGGTCGAGATTTTGAAGTGATTAGGAAAACGTTTCAAAAATGTGAACGTTAAAGGGAAAAGATGAGTTGTTTATAAACTTTTGGGACAGTAAAATTTAATATATAATTTTTGTCTGTGATTGTGTGATATTATTTTTGCATATTATTATAACTATTTTGATGTTATTTATAAAAAAAAATGATTTTGAAATTGTTACTCATCTTTTTCAATTGTAAAATAAAATAAAAAAACGTTGTCTATAAACTTTTGGGATGCACTGTAGTTTTGGAATTTGCTGTTCTAAGCAGAATTTGTTTTTAATAGTTAATGACTTTGTATAACGAGTGTAGAGTTAAGGGGACTTTGTATCCCTTGTTTTCACAAAAAATAGTAAAAATATCAATTTTCTATTTTTTGCAAGTTTATAATCTTTGAAACCTTCTCCTTATTTTAGCAAGTTTTTGAGCTGATCCGATAACTGCAATTGCAGAAAAACTATATTCTTATGGAGAATTTAGCATTGCTGCAATAGCTCCTTCGATGTTTTGAATGCATTTTTCTCAGTTCGTGATTTTTGAAATTCCCACCTTACTCAAAATGCTAAAACGTCAGCATACATGAATGAAAGGACTTATAAAAAATTTGCGTCATTCTTAATATCTATTTGACAAAAATAGGCATAGATTTTTTAATATAATCAAAACTTTTTTTTTTACAAATTTAAGTGTTGAAATATACCCGTTTTTTAAGCTTTTTTTACCTATTGGTACAGTAATTACCGTTTTCCTCGAAAACTATTTTACTTCTTCTAAATCCGATGCCTAAAAAGTTAGAGTATATTACTAAGAACATTTTTTTTTAAAAATCAGGAAAAAATATTGAAAAATGAAAATGAAGATAGAATTTGAAATTTGATTTTTTTTTTTTTAAATATTAAAATTTTGAAAATTTAGAACAAACACTATGTGAACTTTTTTTCAATAAAATTTAGTTTTTACTTAATAATACTTCCAAATATGTAAAAATTATAATTTTAAAGGCTTAAATAAAAATAAATTTGAAGGGTACCAAGTCCCCTTAGCTCCTAACTTTACATTGAAGAATACATACATACTTCCTACTTACTTAAAACCCAAGCTTCCAAGTCATGAAACGATTCTTTAGACGTCACGTCAAACATACACATAGCTGCCTTTGTAGCTTTGTAAAAGATTGGCCCCTATCAAAAAAACAAATCTATTCTTATATGGAGAGCAATAAGAAATGACATGTATCTTTTATTTTACTAGGATTTTTGGTTCGGCAGCATCTTTAACAAATGTCTGAACGTAAATGTACGGTTGAGGTATTAAAATAAGTATCTAAAAGACTGATAAAGAGAAAATTAAGGTTTTTGTTGAGGTATTAGAGTGAAAATGTTCAATGTAAGGGGGACGGGCCAACAATATTTTTGTGTATAACTGTATGTTACCTTGAGACATAAAAATTTAAAGACTGAAATTTAGAGAGAAAAATATATTAAGGTTTTAAAATCTCAGATTGATAAACTGTAGGCCTCTTGTTTTAGAGAAACTATTCCATATATTGTTTGTTTCTTCCTTATATTTTAACTCAACAATCTATAATTACAGCACATGATACAGAAACACATACTCTACTTATATAACCACGCATACATTTCATTTTATCATTAAAAAAAAAATTAAGAATTAGAAAAATTTCCCTTTTTTAACTTAAAATTAAAACATACACTTTAATAATTCAATTTTATAAATTTATATAAAAGTTTATTTCGTTACGTTGATGTTTCACATATGAGGGGCTATAGCAAAACACGATCAGAGCCCCATTTTTTTAAAAAAAAATTTGAAATTGAGGTTTTCCCGCCATCTGCAAGGTTATTGTTGGTAGTTTACCCACGCGAAGTCCTCTAGAAAACAATTATCATGGTACGTAAGAGTTTGAGGATTTTAGATAAGGAGGGAAGGTGGGGGGGGGGGTGCTCCGAACAAGAAAGATCAGGGTCCACGCGCCACCAATCAAAATCGATCATAGTACAAACCAAAATTTTACTTATAATCATTTGTGTACCAAAAAAAAATTTCAAAATTTGCAATCTGTTAAATAAACCATCGTTCGTATTTCATACCAAAATGTTCCATCGACCTCAACCATGATACAAGCCTTGAGACATGAAACTTTAAATCAGATTTTCGGTAGAATTGAGAAAAACGGACTCTGATAATTCTTTGCCGTATCCCTTCATTTAACTTGAATAAATAAGCATTTATATATGGCCAAAATAAACTAGATAGCCTCATAGGTGGTGGAGTTACTTGGACAATAATTCAGCATCTACTATTACTTCTCCAAAATCTAATATCACCTTTAGGATTTAAACGAAATACACACAATATCACAATCGTAACTTGAAAAACAAACGAAATGGAAGTACTATCTTTTACCAACGGGGTACAGATATGCTCTGTTATTAAAATGTGCGTATAAAATTTCCACTCGAGTAATTAACCCTGTGATATTAGATATTACATTTACAGTCATGAAATTATTTAACTACACAGGTTATAAGCAAAAGTATCAGAACATGAAGAACATATTAAAGGGAGCTGTGAAACAAATGTCTTCCTAAAGTAAATTCAGTATGCGTTATCATATGAGTGATTGCAACCCTCCAAACAAGTTTCTTCCGAAATAAAATTCAGTATGCGCTATCGTATGAGTGATTGCAACCCTCCAATTAAGAGTCTTCCTAAATCAAATTCAATATTCGCTATCATATCCTCTTGAAGCGCAGCATGGCCCTAGTGTTGCTTTTGCGCAACAAAAACTAACCAACCACCCATATCCTCCTGAGACCCCGCGTACGTTTAAATGCACATCGGATTTTGGGCGTATAATTTTTCTTTAAATGAAATAGCCGAATTCAGTCCTACAGCTGATGATAGTTCCACCGATTGTGACGAAGTAGAGCTTGTAAAGAAACGGCAAAAAACAATTCCTCTGCCAGTAGAGGCGTCACTAAAAGTTGAGGCGAAGCGCATGCCAACAATGGACACTAAGACTTTTTCCTCACGTTGTCGGATGCCTGGATGTTTAGCGCCGAACAAAAAAAATTTGCACTAACTGTAAAGTATTTTTATGTATCACGTCCTCACGAAATTGTTTTGCAGTCTTTCATGGTAAAATTTCACATCTGAGCAATAAAATTTCAGAATTTTTTCAAATTTTAGGAGATAGTCATTTTTTGTCCCATCATTATAGTTAAAACCGAATAACTTTAAAAGTAAGTTACATAGACCCAAAAGAATAATCTACATAAAAATTCGCTTTAAATCATGTTTCAAATAGTTGAGGGTCTCAGGAGGATATGAGTGATTGTAACCCTCCGAGTGATGATTTAACCCTTTGCACACCAGGCCTTTTTCGCGCGGAGGAATCAGCAACTCGAGACATTTTAGGTTCGGCTGGTGTTTATGGATTTGCTTCATAGAAACTAAACACAGCCTTGCATCGAATTTCCGCATCACACCTAATGGTCCTCTCTTGGTTCGGCATCCAATCGTGTGGCGCCTGAGAGGCGCCACTGGAGTGCAAAGAGTTAAGTAAATTATTGACTGTATCTTAAAACTATGAGAGATAGAGAAAAAATATCAATTACCAAAGTGTAAAAGGTGATCAGTTTAGTATATGAAATCTTATATATATAAACAACTTAGTTAAAAATACTGAAATGCCTATAAAAAAATTTACCCATAAAAAAAAAAGTTTTCAATATAAATCTTTTATTGTGCATTGCCTTAATTTTTATCTGCAATTGCATCGTATTTAAGTGATTATGAACTCATCATGTTTCCCTAATGTTTGACCACTACGAAATGACGAAACAGATGTCAACTTGACTCACTTTTAAAAGTTGCCAGTAAGACGTCTCCAGAGATCTGAATCGTCTCCAAAGTTCATTGAAAAATAAAGAAAGGTGGGTTACCTTATAAAAAAAGAATGCTCATTATTTGGCAAGTTTTTGGCACTCGAATTTAGTTAAACCTATTCAAGATCAATTTTTGAACAGATTCGGCCAATTTTGCCCTAGGAGACGGCAGACCAGTAGATTAATGATATACTAGCATAATGATCTACATTCTATAAAAAAAAAATTCAGAAACATGTTCGATAGGGTACCTGAACTTTTGCTTGTAGTTATACGTGTGTCCCAAAATACGACATATTTACTATTTACAATTACATATGTGCTAATATTTTAGTATCCACAAGCCACAATAGAAAAGAATAAATTTCTAGAGGTATTTCGATCATTTAGAATCAAATGGAGGGGTGAAATATGTTTCTATTTATAAAATTTTGAAAATTATTTTATTAATTATTTATAATTTAAAAACCTTTAAATAAATGTATTATGTTATTTTTATGGTTGGCTTATAGCAATTATCACTCGAAATGAAAATTTAATAAAATATATTAGAGTTCACCATTTAAACATAAACAATCGACGTTTTTGTCTTAACATCAGTCGGTCATATCCTTGAATACATTGAGCCGACCAAACGGTATAGTGGTTAGCGTGCTGGCTTCTAGGCTTCTTTGTAAATGTATGTTGGTTTGTTAAATGACGAAATGTTTCGGGGCATTATAGCCCTCGTGTTGCTGACGGCGCCAGATAATCTGAATACAACCAACCAACCAACCTTGAATACATTGAATACAGTTTCGTCGGACTGTAACTTCTGAATAGTGCACACTTTGTTATTGACTTGAAGTCAGAGAAAACTTAACTATCACCATAGAGATCTAGATAAGCAACTTTCTCTCAAACTAGTTACAGTCTGTCAGTAACCATGGGCTACCCATTACATACCATTATGGGGGACCGTATTCGATTTCCTTCATCTGTTTCCAGTACGCAAAAAAATCAGATATCTCTTGAATTTTAATTGATGAAATAACAAAACTCAAATACCGTTGTGAATCGTGGAAGGTCTTTACTATTTGTATCTAATTTTTTTATCGTGAGGGGTCATCTACATATTAAAACTAAACAAAAATTAAAAAAGTTCGATAGCAACCCCCTGATTTTATTTTTATACCATATTTAGATTTAGAATCCAGAAAAATGTCTAAATACCAAATTTCATAATTTTCCAATGAGTTGTCAGTAATTTAAATGATGTAAAAAAAATGGCAAATTAATGTTTAAAAGAAAATTTGTATTTTTTTAGCCATATATTCTTGCAATATTCTTATTCTATTTTATAATATTCTTATTATATTTTAGCAATTTTTGTTTCAAAAGATAGTTTTTAAAAGGCCAAACTTAAATAACATGCAACTTTTGTTTTAAACAGTTTTTTAATAATTAATTATTGATTTAAAAAACAAGTTTTACATTTTTTTAAATAGAAACATGTATGTTTTTTGCTTCCATTAAAATTATAATGGTCGAAAACCCTTCCAGAATTTTTTTCATTCCATTTTGATTTTTGGTTTTCAATATTTTATCAGAAATGTAAAAAAAGCTCACTTTAAGGGACCGTGTAGTAGATTACATTTTGAAGCACGCAAAACGTTTGCTTCTTCCGCGCTTTAAAGAAATTTGCCCTTAAGATCGGCCAAAACATTTTCGATCATAAGTGACGTGTTTCTCAGCATAATTAATTGAAAATTGGTATCTAGAGTAAAAGAAGTATTCTAAATTGAATGAAAACATAAAAAATAGGGATTCATATAGAAGGTTTTAAAGATAGAGTTTAATTTACTTAGTATACAGCTCCCTAAAAAAAAATTGCACGAGACATATATAAAATAAAATTGTTAACAAAATATTTTGGTGCAAACCTCAAGATTCTGCGATAATTAGAATTGAAGATATAACCATCGTTTTGATTTTTTTTTTTTTTTTTTGTACTGTACAAATTGCTTATAAGCTATCTAGTAGTTACAGTTAGAGTTAAGTGCCTAGAGCAGCGTTCGCCACTAACTTTTAGAGACAGGTCGTTGACTTATGTTGGAGCTTTTCGCAGGCCACAGATTCTTACGGAATATATATATCTTGAATTATTATCGATTTAACAATATAAGGCATTTCTAAAATCTGAACAGAATTATTGATATTTTTATCTTAATTAAATTACAACTGATATTTGATTTTTTTTTCCTCAAATAAATAAAAAAATAATAATTTTCATTATTACGCAAATTAAAGTCTAAAAAAAGAAGAGAATCTTTGGTCCCAATGTGACTTGACCTTAATTTTAAATAATGATATTCAAACTATACCATCCGATTCCTCCGTTTTAGTCGATATCAATTGTGAAACAATGACAGTCAAACTTGTTCAGTTTATTTTATGAATTTCTTGCAGCCAGCCTTAATCAATCGTCCAAATGATATTCAATTAAGTTATTCCTGTGTTTATTTGTGATGGAAACAATCTTACTAAAAGTTTCTTCATCTAGTTTTTTTTGGGCCGCGTAATGGAGAACTCGGTTCTACATTGTGAACGCGTGCTGTTTTGGACAAATTAAAATTATATATATATATAAAGTCCATAACGTAAAGCTTGATTTTTTTCCTTCTGTGCTGTCAGTGGGCCACAGAAACATCTGTCGCGTCGCATAGAGGCTAACATTGGTCTAAAGTACAGGGTGATCATAAAATAATTTAGCCAATATATGGACCTCTAGCGGCCGTCCCGTTCAACAGATCTACATGAAATTTCAGGTCTAGATATTCAGAGGTATGAGCTCGAGATTCTGTAAATGGCAATAAAATGGCTCTCACAGTCACGGTTAGAGTTACAGAAACTCGAAATTTTTTAATGGCAACATCTACTTTTTTTTGTTGCAAAATGTTCAACGCATGCGAAAACTCTAAGGAACGTTGGAACGGTACACGTATTACAAAAAACAGACGCTTTATGCACGCACAAAAAAAACAAATCGGTCAACAAAAAAGCAATCGAGGCGCACGGTGGAAATTTGCATATGACAGAGGCCAATGGGGGCCATCACAGGCAACTTTATCGGTTTTCTATGTGCAAATTTCCTCCATGTTCCCCCATTATGTTTCTGTAGGCCTTTCGTATAGTTGTTTTTGTGCGTGCATAACGCGTCCGTTTTTTGTGATGCACATACCGTTCCAACGCTCTTTAATGGGTTTTCACATGCGCTGAGCATTTTGCGACAGAAAAAAGGTGTTGCCATTCGAAAATGCAAAGTTTCTGTAACTATAACCGTAACCATGAAAGCCATTTTGTTGCCATTCACAGAATCTCGAGCTCATACCTCTGAATAACTATACCTGAAATTTTACCTCGATCTGCTGAACGGGACTGCCACTAGAGGTCCACATATTAGCAAAGCTATTTTAAGACCACCCTGTATGTATGAGTTTTGTGTTACGTAAATATTATAGTTCAACTTTTTAAAATTTAATTTCATAAATACTAGATAAATCACGAAAGGGTAAGAAATATAAAAAAAAAATTACTACCTACCTATCATTCTATTCTAATTGACCAGCACAAACATGCTCAATCGAAAAAGCTATGTGTGGCCCATTGTAGCCTTGATGTATCTAATGAGACATACCAAAGTAAAAATAACCAACCAATTTTTCACAAAACATTCGATAGCTGACTTACCATACACCGGAAACGATCTTCACCGCATGTATCCCAAATCTGTAGATCAACTTTAGAATTACCTAGAATACTAGAAAGAAAGAAAAAAATTGATTAATCATTAAATAATTGAATTTTGATTTTTTAATCTTTTTTAAGTTTCTTGGTAACTAGCATACCAGATGCTTTTGTATTTCCTGAAAATTTGAGGATACAAAAATGGCAATCTAAACGAAAGTTACTTCTTAAAGTAACTAGAAAAAGTTGCTGGAAAAAAGAAGTATTTTTGGAAAAAGTTACTATTCTACTTTTAGTAAAAGAGAGTTTTGTATTTATAATTGATATAATAATTGTTTTTGCTTGAAAGTGCTATTGTTTTTCCACTTGAAAAGAGTAGAAACAACTCAACTTCTACTTGCATGCCGTGATTTGATTATAAACAACGGTTATTTTAAAAATCTTCAGCTTTGAGCTAGTGTTTGTATTTTTTGTTTTGGAATTGTAAGTTGTTTTTGAAATTTTTTAATTTGATAATTGCGTTTGTTTCATAATGGTTCGTACTTTTATTAACCATTCTTTAGGAGAAAACAGTCGAAAGTTTCTAATAAAAAAAAATCCTATTACCCAAACAGTGAGGCCATTGAAAGTTATTATATGATTTCGAAAACATTAAGACAATTAAACTAAAATATAGCGATTTTATCTAACCACAACACTAAGGGGTAGAAAAGTACAAATCTTTATAATGATAATCGAATTTTCTCCTTTCCTAACATCGTGTAAATTGAAACAAAGCTGTTGCAATTATAAATATCTACTGGATCATCCAAAAGGATCTAAAATTTTTTCATGACAAATGCCAACAAAGCAGTACAAAAACCTAAAATTTTTTATTGAATTACCTAAGTACCATTTTATTCGGACTTTTTGCAATGTTTCCGCAAACTGAAAAATCCCTTTTGGAAAAAAATCATCAGGCCTATTTGTAAAATCATCCAAAAGGATCTAAAATTTTTTCATGACAAATGCCAACAAAGCAGTACAAAAACCTAAATTTTTTTATTGAATTACCTAAGTACCATTTTATTCGGACTTTTTGCAATGTTTCCGCAAACTGAAAAATCCCTTTTGGAAAAAAAATCATCAGGCCTATTTGTAAAAAGGTTATCGAAGTACTGTTTGACAGTCTCCAAAGAATTGAACCCCGAGGCGTTCAGAGAATTTTGAAGTGATTTGAAAAAATGAAAATATGAAGGAAAAGGTGTGGGGAGGGGTTACAACAAAACATCTCAGCGGTTCTCAATAATTCTTTGTATGCTATTCGTGAAATGTGGGGCCGAGCATTTTCATGCAGGAAAACAACATCTCGACTATTGGTCTGTTCTGACCGCTTGGTTTCAATTTCTGCTTTTAATGCTTCTATTTGAGAACATTATTTTTCCAAATTTTTCCCGATTTTGTGGCAACAATTCATAATGAGCAATTTTTTGAAGTCCCATCAAACATAAAGCATTACTTTTTTAGGATCCTTTTAATGTTACTTGGGAAGGTTTCTTTGGCATATCCCATGGTTTTTTCTTGTAGCATTATTGTATAGAATCCACTTGTCATCTCCAGGAATGAGCTATCTAAAGATCGAGTTCCTTCATTTAATTTCAGCAAAGAATCACATCCCGCAATTCGAGCAAATATATTCAGTAGGGTAGTTCTTGAAAAAATCCACTTTGAAATTTTTGTGACATACCTTCTCATTTTGTTTTATGACATTAAAATGCTAACATAAAAAATTCAAATTTTAAACATAGTTTTAGGAATAGCTTCAAAGCCTTAAAGTTTGAAAAAATCGAAAAAATTTCCAAACTTTAATGAACTTCCCATCAAGCTGTTAGCGTATAAATAAAAATCAATGAGAATAAATGTAATAGAAATCCTTTTTTAGAAACAACATTAAACTAATTCCTCTTTTCATAGCCCAAAATCCTCTTTAACTAAATCATTCAACAATTTATTTCGATGCTACCCACGCACAGTGAAAAGTGTGAGAACAGCAGTGTCAGTATTTCTTATATCAGAGTATCCCATAATTAGTATTCCGTTTTGGTGTCACTTGGCTTTACTTCTCACTTCGATGTTTATAAAAACATCCTTGCTAAATCAGCGTTTCCCACACTGCCAGATTTTGTTAGATGATTATGCTCTCTGTTCGACAATAATGCGCATTACATTCTATTTCCTATCATCATGTAGTTAAGACGTAATTTTCACGCTCTCTCTCCGAGCTATCTTAATAAATGTATTCTATTGTTCCAAATTGACTCATCACTGTTCCACGACTACATTACAAAATCTCTAATTATAATGTGTTAGTACATTATATATATATACTGTGAAATTTAAAGCATTGATACTGAAACTTATTGATTAAAAACATTTAACAACATACATAGCAATACAATTATTTATTTGAAATCCAAAATTCATGCATCCGACGTCACTGGTTGAAAACTCAACTGCTGATTGCTGATGTCAAAACACGACGCAAGAGCAGGGATTACTTGTACATTGGTTTTAGGCAACGCGCTAATAGCAAGAAAGCGCTTTTGAGTCTTAAAAGATCAGGAATCGACTCAGAATTTATCGGAATAATATTTTCCAAGTCCCTTCCCCCCCCCCACTCCCCGAAAAAAAAAAGGCATACGGAGAATATTCTAGAAGATCATGTTGCTGCAATGAAAGTCTCAATGCAGCATAGTTAAATTATAGGAAAGCAGCTATTGTTTTGACATCAATTGAAAATGCAGGGTGTGATCTATTAGAATACAATGTGAACACATCCTCGATTCGGTTTCTGAGAATGAAAAGCAGAGAAAAAAAAAGTTTTTAGCTGATTTTCCGTTGACTGTCTACTGGGATGGAAATTTTTTGATTGGTTGGTTGCTTTCAGATTATCTGGCGCCGTCAGCAACACGAGGGCTATAATGCGCCTAAACATTCGTCATTAGACAAGCCAACATACATTTACAACACGGGAGGAAATTTTTTTGAAAACGTTGTAGGTAGTGAGACTGTTGATTGACTACCAGTAATTGTTTCAGGGAATGATATTGATCAATTTCTTTCAATGTAAAAACCTTGTATCAGGAACATCAGGAGGAGTAACAGCTGCTGCTATTCACGAAACTCTAGAATATTGGGAACTTATCAAGTAAAATGCTTATGTTTCGATACAACTTCTGTAAACACGGAATATCACAGAGGAGTATCTGCCCTTTTTAAGTAAAAGATGAACACAAAAAATGCTCTAGATGACTTGTCATCCTCATGCCTTTGAAATTGTACTTGAGACAATTGCTGTAAGTCAATTGGGGTTTCAACGGCGCCTAATATAATGATGTTCAAACAATTTAAAATTTTGTGAGGCTTGATCTATCAGTGATCTTTAGACTACCATATCTGATGTTCCGATTCATGAAAAAATTGTTGAATAGTGCATCGGATTTCATTGAGTTAATTAAAAATCAACTTGTAGAGTTTCTGTCCCGAGATGACTATGAAGAATTTTAAGTCTCATATTTCTTGAAGGAGTTCCCAAAAGATGGAATGCGCTTTAGATGGAAGCTTTCATCGAACTTGATAAATATGAACAGCCATATATTCACTTAAATATATTTACTCAGAGCATTTAGTCTGTCCAAGCAAGTAGAATGTGCAATTTGTAATTATTTACTTGTCGGTCGTTATCCGGAATATTTACTCGTTTCTTGAGAAATATTATGTGAACAAGCAGTATCTACTTATTTTGCCCAAAAAAATTCTTTAGATCTTACAAAAAAAACCTATAAGAGCATGAAAGTACAGTCAATTAAGAAATTTCAAAGTGTGCAATGAAAAGTTTCTTGGACTTTTGTATTACCTGACACAGGCGCTTGTTGGCTTTGCATTTTTGGACGACTATGGTTTTCAAGAAGCGAAATTATAAAAATGGTGGATGTTTGAAAAGGGAAGAAAATTATGAACTTTTGAAACTAGTCCGAGTTGATTCAAATGTAATCCTTAAGAAGGACTGTATCAACCAACTCAATGAGATTTCTTTAAATCTTGGGGAGGAAATTCCATTCAATCAGCATAGATTCAGAGCTCCTTAAAAAAAGATGTAAAAGAATGGAAAGAAAGTGAAGCCTAAACGAAAATTAAAGCAATAGTTGACAATTAAGATTTGTAAATGATGTTGCAGAACTTAGAATGGTACTGATTGAAAGGTACAACATTAGAAGCAAACCATTTAGAAGCAAATATCCAAACTCTAAATATCTACTTCAATGTCTTAAAGGAAAGTATAAACAACAAACTACATTTATTTTTTATCTTCATAGGTTTATTTAATGCGTAACAAATTGAAAGTCTCTTAGATTAAAATGAAATGTTTAAAGAGCAATATTAGTTTAAATGAAGTTAGTTTAAAATTCTAATTGTTCTTGAAATGAAAAAGTTGTGGTAGCAACCTTTAAAACTTGACCTAAAAATCAGAAAAAAATTACAGTAATTCTTTTTACTAAAGTTTATCAAAATAACAGGGTTCCTCCTTGAAATTGTATAAAAAATTTTTTAGCTTTATATAAATTCCACCCTAGTATGTGTTGAAGCATGGAGTACTCATACATGGTAACATAACCAATCTTTTTCAAATCCTGAATTGTGCTTTTTAAAATATTTTATCTGTTTGATAATTCCTGAACTGTGTAAGGTTAAATTTAAGCGGATCTTTTAATAGATCTTCGTTTACAGATAATGGTCATCCAGAGCGAGCAAAATCTTCAAGGTTGAAATCTCAGAGTTTAAATTTAGCGAACGCCCTTCAAACTGGGCCATCAAAAACAGCACTTAATCTGTATACAGCAAAAATTTTACAAGTAGTTTATATACTATGTTTTCCTTTCTTAAAATAAAAAAGCATAGTAGGACGAAAATTAACTTTTTGGTTCTCCATTCCATTCAAAAATTGACCCACAACAACAAGCATGGAAAAACCAAAATTGAGTTAGAAGTATGCAGTGACCACAGAAAAGATCGAATTTATATATCTGGTTGAATGTAGGTCGCACCTTATTAACGATAGCAAAATTAAGTAAAATAGTAAAAATAAGAAAGCGCATGGATTTGAAAAACTCAGAACTTTTTGGAGGAACTTTAAAACTTTAAAAGTAGGAAAGGACAAGTATTTAAATATGGAATATCCCTAATTCATATTTCCCGTATACACTGTTAAAAATTTGGATCCACCTTCTACTAAAAATTGGTTCCAATTTAGCTGCAACCAACATTTGGTGCTTAGTTTCACTATTTAATGGTGCTACCTCGGACTATAAGCAATGGGAACCAATTTTTGGTGCAAGGTGGAACAAAATTTTTAACAGTGTAGATTTTAGACTTCTTTGGACGCTGAAAATAGTAAGAAATGTTTCATTGATGATGTTAGTTGAAATTAACTATGGTGATTGTAAATAACCAGCCTCAAGGTAAGTGTTATAAAAAATTCCATTTATAATTTCTATGTAGTTCTTTTTCAAATGAGTTTACCTTTGACCATGCGCCTGACTTTGTTTTGGCACAAAGTAACTAATCCAAGTTCTGGAAACCAGAAGAAAAAATAAGTACATTACTTTATTCTGTAACATTTAATAACTAAACAAAAGAAACAGTTTTCACCCAGTTGGCTACCTAAAGGAGTTGTAAAATCATGAATTAGTCCCGCTAAATTGCATTTTATTCAGTTCCAAATTTACTTTACGTCCAATATTTCTTGGTGGCGGGGCGTGCTATTTTACAGTCTGCCTATCAGAAAAATAGCTCCCGCCAGACAGTCTGAATGGTGGCGGTCGCTATAAAAACAAGGCTAGTCGATTAAAATTAGAGGTGATATATGTTGATTGGCCTCCAAAATGGTTACAATACAGCAAATGTAGATTTCTTTCACTTGGAATCTCTCGTGAAAAATGGGACTAGGTTTATTTCCATGGCAACAGACAACGTTGGATAAATTGACGGGAGATTAAACTTATGATAAACATACTTTACCTGTGTATATGCGTATGTTTCCAACCACCATTATATTTCTCCGTTCATTTATCATCAAGTAAGTATTCGAGGATATCCCAAATTTTGTCAACGCAGATAACATAGCGGCATTGGCCAATGTCGGAAACAGGGGTTCTTTGAAGATTAGCCAATCGATGCCGAAACTCAAGCATCGTTCCAAAATACATGATTTTTTTAAAGAAAATAAACACGTGAAAGCCATCACAAATGCGTTTTTCAGCCCTCCGTCCTTTCGCATAAAAATATATATTTCAACTTTAAAACTCTGCATCAACATTTCAAAATTTCCAGTTTATTTTATACAGCACTGAGCGAGATTGGCCAAGATCTGTAGCAACGGACAGTATACAACGGTCTACATTGGGATTGGCCAGCGTATTTGTGCTACTGGCGAACTAGCTTTTCAATATGGGCTGTTCACTCATTTCCTTGTCTACGCGATTCTACAATTAGTGACTGATCGGCGAAACTTTTTGAAAAGATTTTGGCTGTAATGGAAAAAAAAAAGTTATCTACTTACTGGAATTGAGTGTTGTCTTATACTTTTAAAACCTACAAGAAAGATCTTCAGAGTTTTCTCTACATAAAGCAATGAACTGTGTGATGATCGTCACGTGCAAGCTTATATTATACGTATTACGTAATCAAGGTGACAAAATATTTCTAACGTATAATATTGAATAATTTTGGTTCCCAACTTTTACAATAATATTTTTAGTAAAATGAGGTTTCACTTCTTCTGTCACTGAAATGTTGCTTTTATGGAATACTAATAAACCAACTTGCCGTCATCCAATCGCGCTGAAATAGAATTTAACCGATCACTGAAAAAACTCTTTCCTGTTGCCAAAATTATTTTAATAAGAATAAATAAAAGATATTTGGATGTGAGAGTATAAATTCACATTCATTTTTAATGAATAAATTTTGTAAAGTAATTTACCGGATATTTTACTGATAGAGATATTTTTTCATTTTTAAAATTAGATGCCAACACCAAGCACACGCTGCCAACACAAACGGCGCTTTGTTAATGAATATAAAAACTGGCGATGCATATAAAGGATTTATAGTAAAAACTTTGTTTTTATGGGTTTATATAATTATTTCATCAATTGCGTTAAAAGTTCTAGCCAGCGTTCAGATTATTTTTTATACAGTACAACGCAAGAACATTATTGCATAATCTTCTCGAATTCCTTGCATAACACGGCATTATATTTAAAATAAAACTATGCAATATACTTCTTGTCTTGGTAATAAAATAATTTGCTCTCATAAAGTAATATCCAAGACCTGAAATAGTAGACCTTGGGACTTTCCAACTCGCTTGGAATTTCTACAGATAAAAAAATGAAACCTGAGCTTGAGTTCATGTAAATAAAACTTTCCACCGAGATAACTGACTTTTGATACAAGTACCAATAAATCTTTGGTCCAACAAAATTATCACACAACCATTTTTTTTTTTTTTTTTTTTTTTTTAAAGATGGGGCAGTATCATATACATAACAAGCTTAGAAAAGTTCCTCGAGATTTTTTACTTTTCTTTTTACTTAACTACTTAAGTTGGAAATTATTGATTTTAAAAGTAGTTAATTAGTACTATTGTAGTAGTTAGTGTACATAGTAAAAGTAGTTGACTTTTCTTTTTTAAAGTAGCCAGTTAAAAGTCTCGTTATTCTAAATTTCTGAGATAGTTCAACATAAAACAGTTAAATTAAAAAATTTAATAACTGATCAAAATTAATTTTTAATCAAAAATTTTGGTAGTTAGAGTGTTTTTTAGTCTTCTTAAGATCATTCTTATTTACTTTCAAGTACCCATAAGTTTACATAAAGTAATGAAAGTAAACTATTCGGTCAAAAAAAAATTGTTGCTTTTTTTTTGCATTTTTCCACGTTTAGAAACACCCTGATTTCAAAGAAGTGGTCTAGAAAAAAATTCTGGGTGTGTGTCTGTAATGTGTACGTCGTCAGCATAACTATCGAACAAACTGACCTACGATGTTCAAATTTGGTTTGAGCGTTAGTGGTGACCATAGTACTTATCATTTAGATTTTCGTCAAAATCTCACATGTGCTAAAAGTTGAAATCATGAAAAAATCTAGGTCTAAAAGATTTTTGCATCCAAGTAGACAAAAAAACTATTTTATACTAGTAAGTATCTTTATAAAATAACTTGATAAAAATTTGAAGAAAAAAAATGAAGTCCGTATTTTTAGTTCTTCATTCGTGATAGGGAAGTAGAATTTTCTGCTGAAATGAAAGAGGTCTCGCGGTCGAGAATCGCTGAAGCTCTGCAGTTTCTCTTTTCTTTGTTGGACACAATGGCGATCGGGACTAGAGTTGCTGAAGAGACTGAAGTAAAGAAAAACATACAGGATCTCGAATCGGTTCATATACAGGGTGATTGTAAAGTCAGTATCTATTTGTAATAACGAATATTTCAAAGAGTAAACTACTTGTTACAGTTTTATTTCCATTGAATGCATAATTAAGGTGTACCATTTGGTTATTAAGTTATATTTCAACGTATGCACCCACATTTTCCACACATTTCTGGAATCTATTAGGAATAGAATCCACAGCTCTTCTTAGCATTTGCAATTGGAACATTTGCAAACATTCCATGGATATTTTTTCAAGACTGTTATTATCCCGTGGTTTTAACTTGTTCCTTAGCCCAAAGTGTACAAGTTAAACCATGGGATATTAACAGCCTTAAACAAAGTATCCGTGAAGTGTTTGCATAAGTTCCAGTTGGGATGCTAAGAAGAACTGTGGATTCTGTTCCTAAATTATTCCAGAAATGTGTGTAAAATGCCGGTACATATGTTGAAATGTAACTTAATAACCAAATGGTGCACCTTAATAATGTATTTAATGGAAATGAAACTGTGGTAGGTTGTTTACTCTTTCAAATATTCCTTATTACAAATAGGTTCTGACTTTACCATCACCCAGTAGTTTCCTGTCGGTAGTCTTGCAACCTGGCGGAAGTTTTTAAGGTTTTCTTTCATTTCGAGACACAAATGTCTATTGAAAGTCATTCTCTTTCACTCAGATATTGTTCTAACACTTCTGACAAAGTTCAGATATGACGTTTTGTTCCGGCGCAGTATTATATAGAGATGACAACTTTTTTATGGATTTTCTGTAGTTTGTATTGATTTTTACTTTTTTTTTTTACGATTTACTCTTGACCAATACTCTTACTTTACGATAATTGAATACTAGATACAATAGCGATTATTACATCAACGTGACATTCAGCGAGAAAACCGTAAATCTTTGCTAATAGCAAAGGTTTTGATGAATTTCAAGAGTATTGGCAAAAATTGCAAAAATATATTTCACATAGATCTTTTAGGTAGTTTTCAAATAACATCCGTAAAGTCGTAAAAATTGCATAAAATAAGTAAAAACTACGGAAAATCCGTTGAAAAGTTGACATCACTGTACATAGCCTTGATGTGAAGAGGGCAAAATGTATCTTACGGCAGAAAATTCGATAAACAACCATTAAACTATTTAGTTTATTCCAAGATAGCAAGTTACTAAAAAATTAACCAGTTCTTAAAAAATTGTTCCTTCCAAAGTCTGTCCCCTAGTAATTCTCTAAGTAGTTAATTTTCTTCGAGATAATTTAAATATTAACGCTTCTGTTATTTATGGCGTCACCTATTTTTATTTTATTAAAGTTAGAATATTACGAAAGGTGCAGAATAAATTTTTTAAAACCAACATGTTAAGTTATTCTAATGATTATATAGAGTAATATTTTTTTTAATGTTGTTCATTTTTATATACTTTCTTTTAGAATTTGTTTATTTTTATAAATTTTATTTTAAAATTTGTTCATTTTTTTTAAATTTTCATTTAGAACTTGTTCATTTTTATAAATTTTATTTTAGAATGTGTCCATTTTTATAAATTTTCTTTTAGAATTTGTACATTTTTATAAATTTTCTTTTAGAATTTGTACATTTTTATAAATTTTCTTTTAGAATTTGTACATTTTTATAAATTTTCTTTTAGAATTTGTACATTTTTATAAATTTTCTTTTAGAATTTGTACATTTTTATAAATTTTCTTTTAGAATTTGTACATTTTTATAAATTTTCTTTTAGAATTTGTTCATTTGTATAAATTTTCTTTTAGAGTTGGTTCATTTTTCTTTTAGAATTTGTTAATTTTTACAAACATTATTTTAAAAATGTTAATTTCAGGAATTTTCTTTTAGAATTTTTTCATATTTATAATTTTTCTTTTAGAAGTTATTCATTTTTTTTCATTCCTTAACCACTCTTTACACTTGAACCAGCTTTAGTTGAAACTCTCTGCAGGCAAACTGTGTCAAACTTCAATCGAATAATTCCAACGTTGCCAGCATTATTCAACTTGAAATTTTTCGGAAGAATAGAAATAAAAGTTATATTATTTGTGTTTGAAATTTTATTTTGGATATAAAACTAACACACCTTCAACTGAAGACTTTAGCTACTTTAAAATATACCGTCCGGGCAAAGAGTAAAAAGGTACCACCTCCAGTTTTGTCCTTTAAAATATACCATCCGTGCTAAAAGAAAAAAGGTATTACCTCCATTCTTAAAAATATACCATCCGGGCTGAGAGTAAAAAAGTGCTACCTCAACTTTTGTTCTTTAAAATATACAGTCCGGGCTAAGAGCAAAAAGGTGCTACCTCCACTTTTGTTTCTCGAATAACTATTAAGTACATTGAAAACAGGATAAAGAAACCATTGACTAGTAAAAGCTGAAACTTGATCTCTAAAATAAATATGAGGTATACGAATAAAACGCAAAAGCTCTAAGCTTATGTTGAGTGAGCACTTAATGAGATTTTCTTGCAGTCCTGAAAACTTTGAAAAATTGGAGTTATAACTTTCTACTCTAAGCCAGCGATTCTCAACCTGTGGGGCGCGCGATCATACTAGAGGGGAGGTGCGAGAATATCCAAGAGAAAATATTATTTAAAAAAATTGATTAACTTACTGAAAAGAAAGCACACATACACGTAGAAACAAAATACATTTCGACATATTTAACAAATAAAGTAAAACAACTTACTAAATCAAAACTTACTTAATCAAAACATACTAAATTAAAAACAAATTTAATAATTATTAGTGACTTCCTTGGGCCTGTCCTGCAGAACAAAGTTTTTCAAAGGAAGGCTTTGTATTAGAAATAGCCACTCTCAGTTATGTTTCTATATTTAGCCGAGATCTATATTTTGTCTTCAAAGAAGCCACAACAGAAAATCCAGTTTCACGAAGGTAGGATGTTAAAAATGGTAATAGAATGCGAAATACCCTTGTTTATAGTGCAAAAAAATCATCCTCTACTCCTGCCCAAAATTCAAACAGTGATTTAATATTAAATGTTCTTTTGGTTTCGCCACTTATCGTGAAGTCTATGAATTTTTCTTCCTCATCAATTGAGAGTCCTTCGGGAGTCTTATGAAATGGATCCCTAACCCACTCGTAACTTGCTATCAGTTTGTCGTCAGAAAGAAAATACTTTTTAAAATTCTTTGTCAGCATGGGTAAATGATTTTCAATGGTTACAAAAACAACATTTACATGTTCTTCTTCAGCCTTGTAAGTTTTAGTACAATCATACACATTTGCAAACATTTGTTAGGTTTTTTTTGCTTTAAATTTCTGCTCCACAATTCAAATTTTCTACAAAAAGAATTAACTTTATTACTCGTGTCCAACATATGTATATTTGCTCCTTGGAGTTGAAGGTTCAAGTTATATAATTTCTCGAATATGTCGACCAAGTAGCTCAATTTAATCACAAATAAACCATTGCGAAAATTATCGGCTTCCGGTCCGTTTTCTTCTTCTTAGAAAAAGGCGATTTCTTCTCTTAAATCATAAATACGTTGCAAAAATGTCTCACGTGATAACCATCTTGCCTCGTAATAAAATAGTAACGTTGATTGTACTGAACCCATGTCTTTACAAAGTGAGGAAAAGATACTCGATTTTGGAGGTCTCTTTTTTATATAATTTACTACGGTTACAACCGTAGTTAACTCAATATTCTGACCAGGACTCATTTCTTTCGAAGCCAAAGCTTCTCTGCTTGCGTCCAGATGCACTGAGGCGATTTTTCATTGACAAGTACTTGTATACCTTGGAATCTTCCGGCCATTGAAGGAGCACCATCGGTGCATATTCCGATGCAATTTTTTCATTCTATATTTGCCTCGTTCATAAAATCATTTAAAATAGCAAATAATGCGAGCGCTGTTGTTTGGAATTCTATTGGTTTGTAGAAAAGTAGTTCTTCTACTGCTGACATATTATCACAAAATCGAACATACGCAATTAAATGAGCATCTTTATTACTATCTGTTGCTTCATCCAGCTATATTGAAAACAATTTGTCACGCAACTTTGAGAAAAGCTGACACGGAACATTTTCAACTATATCACCAATTCGACGAGCAACAGTATCATTTGCAAGAGGTATGGACTGCAATTGTTTTGAAAAATTATCTCCAAACATAGTTTCTATAATCTCAATTGCTGCTGGCAAAATAAGCCCTTCACCAATGGTGTGAGGTTTTTTACATCTGGCTATTTTATATGAAACTTTGTAAAATGCAATTAAAGCTTTTTTATTCAAAAAGTTTCTTTAAAAAATTATTGTTGCTTTTTATCTGATTTTAATTTTAATTCGAAGAATTTTCTGGGTTTAGTTGACCTACTCACTATGAAGCGTTTTCAAATGTCGTTTGAGTTTATTAGGTTTCATGCTGTTTGCGGCCAATATTTTTGAGCAAATGATACACAAATGTCTTTCTTCTTCATTTACTCCAGTACTGGTAAACCCAAAATTTAAGTATTCTTGAGACTATTTTCTTGATTTTATTTTCGGAACCACGTTCGTCTGTGTACTTGTTGATGCTTGACTATCGTCTAATGCTCGCTTACTTCCGCCTAAATATTTATCCATGAGTCGGCATAAATCTGCTCTCGTGAATATTTGATATGGGGAATTGCAATTAACACGAAAACATATAAAATATACACATTCACGATAGATTCGATAGCGATAGAAGGATCGACTAGAATGAGACTGGCTGGAATTGAAACTTGTGCTGTCGAACATTTTCCTTCTTCCTATGAGAAAACATTTGCTCTGCGTATGCTCTAGACGGCATCGGTCGTGTTCAGCCCGCTTGGCAAAATGCCAGATGTGGTTTCTCGCCAACATTGGCTCGCTTTTACTCTTGTCTTGGCAGTTAGTTAAAAATAATTAAAAAACAGAATCCAAAATACTCAATATACATTATTGTTGTATACATTTTATTGTAAACGGGGGCGCGATTTAAATTATGATTGAAAACTGGGCAGCGAATGCTGAAAGGTTGAGAAACGCTGCTCTATGCTGAATATAATGATGAAACGATATAAAAGAGTGGGGCACACATAAATGGATGAAAACATTTTACCATAGAGTCAAAACAGCATATTTGTCATGTATTATTTCAAAGTAGCTGAAATGAACGTTATTTACACTCTGACTCGGTACCCCCTATATCCGTAATGTTAAATTGCCTATTTCTTATATACCTTTTCTTGGAAACTTCTTAGCAAATGAGTTTGAAATTTTTTATGTAGGTGTAATAGATCTTATACAAGATACTGAGGTTAAAGTTTAATAAAAAATACCATCATAATTTATTTATTTTTGTTAAATTTAGTTAATCTTTTTTTCTTTTTTTTTTATAATTATTTGGTAATTTAAAAAATAATTATGAAAATACAGGATATTTTTAAACCTCAGTTTAATTTGTAGGTTATGTACCACAACTTCGTAAAATTTTAATGGTATAAATCTACTAGTTAGCCAGAAAAGATACATTTAAGTTTAAAATATCGAATTTAGAGAAAATCAAATTTAAAGGTTTAAGTCTTAAATAGTTAATAATTAATAGTCTGCTTATTAAAACAAAATAAAACATACTTCTAATTGTTGAGTAAAAACTAAAGTAATACTTCAATGGAACAGTAAAAAAAAGAAAGAAGAAGAAAAAAGAAAGAAAACATAGAATAAAAATTCCAAACATATTTTTTTTATTTATGTAAAAGATACTGACTACTGAGTTCCCCTTAGCACATATAATGAAGAAAAGGTGTTTATTTTGATAATTTTTATACATTATCCAATTCAATCTGTCTAATACGGTGCATTGTGAAATGTTTGTATTTGAAATGTGAAATCTTTGTGCCACAATGCGAGAAACGTGTTTTTCTCATTTCTTTGATTTATGACATTGATAAGAGGTTTCAGCACCTACTTTTTAATAGCACAGACTTCCCGTGTCTACTTTAAAAAAGCAATTACTCTGTAATGGGTATAACAAACTCAAAATGTTGGTTTTTGAATTATTTAGTTTATGGTTAAGTGATGTGATAATATAAAATGGGTAATAATCTATTAATCTTTGATAAATTTCAATATATTTACTCTCATCTTATCGGCAATTTTCTAATATTCCTAAATTAATTTTGAATTTTTCTCGCAGTTTTTCAAGCTGGATAGTTATTATAAAAATTCCCAAATGAATGTTGCTAATATAGCAGCCTAAATTACCTTTCAAAGGATTTTTGAATAATTTCCAAAATTAATTCATTTATATTTGATGATTTTATAATTTTCTCTTTTTGTTTTTGTGAAATGTCTTAAAGATTTAAAGTGTGCTGAATGAAATTAAAAACTTTTTTTAAATAATATTAAATTTTTATATTCAAGTAAAATACTTGCCTTGACAAAAAATGTGTTGGGGTTTTTTTTCAACTTTTAATAATATTATAATTTTAAGTGTCTTTAAAATCTAATTCAACCTGTTTTTTTAGAATCATTTTTAACAAACCAAACATTAATCAAATTCGAACGAAATTTTTCCAAACAATGTAACCACTTAATTAACACATAAATATTTGCACAATTATTAAGTATTTCTTATTCATTTATTACAAAACATTGAAACGTTGGGGGGTCATTGAGGCACAACATTTAGGATTTAACGTGTATGATATTTAATCAAAATTTTCATTATGCAAAGTGTTCTAAAATCGTGCACTGAAACCTTGTTTATAATTTTTTTCTGGAACCCATTTAAATCCACTGTATACAAAAATATAAAATTGTATACAAAAATACTTTAAAGAACTTTAAAGGATAACATTTAGGATTCATTAGGTATGATATTTAATCATGTAAGGCTATTTTTCCATTACTACTTTGTTTCTAAACTTTTTTAGTTAACACATTATTATGCACTTAAAAAAATATTGCAAAAAAAAAAAACTTAAAGCACGACATTTAACCAGTTCAAAGTGTAGAAAAAAGTTGTAATTTCAAAGTTAATTGCAAAGCATTCTGGTAAGCTTTTGCAAAACGAAAAGAACGTTTTCTTCAATGCTTCTTAACTTCTTTTGAAGCAACCGACTCTAGAAATTAAACAATGCTGCAAAATACAAAAACGTTTCGAATGCCCCCAAAAACTATGCAGAATTAATTTAAGTTCCTAAACAAATTTTTTCAGCAATAATAATTGTATAAAAAATTAAGTTTAAAAAAAAAAATTGAGTTTCTTTTCATAAATCTCAGAAATATGTTGAAAATATAGTCCGTTATTAAGCATATGTTCACTAAATAATTAATTTAGAATATGAATAGTAAATAACTTATATTACATAAAAGGTTATTTTATAATGCTTTTAATCATACAAGTCATTTCAAACAACAGTTTACTTAGTGTATACAGTCTGTGAAAGTTATAGAATTGTCTATGAAAACTTCTACCTGTAACCTACATTCCCCCCCCCCCCTCCCCCCCTCCCTTTTTTTCCCCCTTTTTTCTTGTCTTCCAGATAACGTGTAATCACATTATAACCAAAAAGATCTGCGAATGAAATTTTATAGATTCTAAGAAATAATGTTTTGGATTTAAGTGTTCACCAGTGTTGTATAGACCAACTAGAATAATATGATACAATTACTACGTCGTTTGGTATTTTTTAATTTCAGATACCAGTGTAGTAGAGACTAATTTGAATAATATGATAAAGTTATACTGTCGTTTGGTATTTTTTTTATTTCGGACACTAGTGTAGTATAGACTTACTAGAATAATATGATACAGTTACATTGTCGTTTGGTATTTTTTTTATTTCGGACACTAGTGTAGTATAGACTTACTAGAATAATATGATACAGTTACATTGTCGTTTGGTATTTTTTTTATTTCGGACACTAGTGTAGTATAGACTTACTAGAATAATATGATACAGTTACATTGTCGTTTGGTATTTTTTAATTGCAGACAAAAGCCATCCTACCTAGTAAAAAAAAAGTATTTCATTATTTAACTATCTTGAACATCTGCAAGTTTCAAGGTAGTATTATTCCGCTGAGTCACACTTCCCGTTTCTAAAGGACTTACAGTAGAAGCAGTTGAATGCGTAATATTATTTATTGATATTTTTCACATTTATTAGCGACAGAGAAACAGCTGATTTATTGGTAACGCACCAAGAACATTTCTTGATATTACCTACGGAATTGAAATGTTTCGTCAGTGGCAAAAATATGTAGGATGGGACACCACCACAAAAAAGAAAAAAAAAAAAAATTGGAACCTCTAATTTTTTTTTTAATGTACGATTAAAATTATTATAAAATTTATAGAATTACCTTTCAGATCATATAAGTTATTTACCATTCACATACTAAATTAATTATTTAGTAAACATATACTATAACTGACATATTTTTAACACGTTACTCAGATTTAGGGGGAAAATTCAATAAAGACAATTTCATAAACTTAAATTTTTTTATAGAATTACTCTTGAAATTTTTTTTAAGAACTTTAAAAAAAGGCAATGGGAAAAGTTACTCCACATAGTGTTTTGTGGCATTAGATACATTTTTGTATTCTATATCTTTGTCTCACATCGAAAAAATTGTTATTTAAAGAAAAGTTACATATTTCTTCGTAATATGGTTACCAGTAAAAAAATAATGTGTTAGAAAAGTATCAAAATATGGCCGCGTCTGGATTATTGAAAACGTCCCTTTTTTAGTAGTTTATAAGGTCCATTATGACCTCAAAAAATAAACCTGTCATTTTGCTAAATTATTAGGGATTGTTACATTATGAAATGCACTCCGGTTTAACATTCGTTTAAAATATTCAACAATACTATCAGAACTTACATTTTATGTTATTCCAGAAGCTAAACACATCGTTACATCTTTTTTCTTTTTGAAAATGTTCTTTCAGTTTTTGTTAATTGTGTAGGATTCAAATAGTAACAAGGTTCCCCTAAACTGTGCATTATCAAAATTTAAACCATATTATTAAAAATAAATCACTAAAAAAATCATCCCTGAGCAAAACAAAAATAGATTTGTTTGTAATTCTGCTGATGGATAAAGTAATTGATGATATATTTCACTGACTCAATGAATTTCCAAATTAAATAGCTAAGAAAGTCAACTTTAACTTTTATTCATCACGATTTAACCAGAAAAAAATGTAAAATATAATGTGACTGCTTATTATTTAGATTTATTGTCTTTTTATTTTTAAATTTTACTTTCAATTTCCCATATGATTACATAGGGTAATGAAAGTATAGCGTTCGGTCGAAAAAAATTTCGATTTTTTTTTTTTGCATTTCTCCATGGTTTGGAACATCCTGATTTCAAAAAAGTGATCTAGGAAAAATGTGTGTCTATATATATATATATATATGTGTGTGTGTGGTCAGCATAACTCCCAAACAAATTGACTAACGATGTTCAAATTTGGTGTGCAGATTGGTGGTGGATCGTGGGAACTACCATTAAGGTTTTCGACAAAATCGCTCATGCGCATAAGGTTGATTTCATGAAAAAATCATGGTTTTCAGCAATTGCTGAAAAACGGCTCTAACGATTTTTATCAAAATTTATATACTAACACCTCTTAAGGTGTTCTAATCATCCCCACCTTCGAAATTCCAGTTGAATTGCAGTAAAAGAGTAAAAAGTTGAAAAACGAGTTCCTTCAACCCAGGGCTCTCTGCCCTTGAGCATCGCCCATCAATGACTAATTTTTTTCTGTTTTACGCAAAAGAAAGGACAATGTAATGTCTATCTAATAACATCACCAATTTCGCCATCTTGGCGTTTATTATTATTATTACTATTTATTTAGCTCGCGTAAAAATTATTCCCAAAAATATCTCCAAACTGACCATTTTTATTTAAATGATTGAAAATATAAAAACGGTAAATAACACCATAAATTTTAATGCAATGACCGATACTATATTGTATATGAAAGTTGTGCGATGTTCCACATCCCTAGTTTTAATAGTAGTTTAATTTTATTCCGGTAATTACGAGTCCTCTATGGTCCCAAATCGCCTCCTCCCCTTCTTCTCTCTCTCTCTCTCTCAGTTTTACCACTGAGATTCATGATGAACATTTTTAGTTGGACTGTTACAAAAGAGAAAATTAACTTAACGTCATAATTTAATCAAAGAAAAAACACAATGATCTGTATTTTAAAAGAGATGGAATTATTTTTTGTCGGAGGAAGAAGTGCGGGCAATATCCATCCCCCCCCCCCCCCCAATTCCTCAGAAAATCGAAATTTCTCTAAGATGTTTTCTATCCAAATATATCTTTAAATAACTTACGAAGACATTTCCAAGAGATTACACAGGAGTACTCGGATAACAATGATTCTTCAGGTTTGAAGCATTATCTTCCTCCCTCTTATTTCTCAAAAAGCAATGACAGTGCTTACCCTCAGTGTCAGTGACAGATCTACAGCGGGGAAGCACCTAGGCACGAGTTTACACTCCCCCCCCCCCAACTTCTCCCTCCCCATCCTTGAAAAAAGCATGTATGTTTACGAATTCTAACCTGAAGTATTAAAAAAAAAAAATTCTTCTTAACTCAAGGAATCAGAAGGTGTCAAGGCATTGTAACGGTGATGTAACGTGCCCGCTTTGACTCCCCATCGCAACAATTTAAGAAGCAACAAGAAAATTATTTCCGAGTTTTTCAGTATGTTATCAAATAAGGACAAGCAAAGACTGAAAAAAGTATGCTGAGTTAGAGTGGTTTGAACTATGAGAAACAATAGCAGTAATTCATTCAAACTGACTGCAATAAATCATAATAAATATTTTCGCAGGGAAAAAAAAATCAAAGTACAAAACTAAATTGTATCAAAAACGTATCTCATATACTGATATTTTTAGTTTCAACATATCATTGAATAAAACTATTAAAATTTTGTCAATAAATGATTATATGAATAACTAATCCATAATTCAGTACATTAGTCATAATACGATAACATTACAGGAAAGTAAATAAATGGAATTCATCTACCATTAAACACTCTATACAATGTTGACTAAAAATATCTGGCAAAAATGTAAAGAAAGGTAGAAGGGGTATAGACATATTTTATATATATTGACATGGTTTAGGGATGTTTTTAGTTTCGATGCATCTTTTAAAAAGACTTTTAAAAAAAATTATAGTGATTTGTTATAGGTATGACTAATCAATAATTCAGTACCTCGGTCATAATACGGCAACATTATAGGCGAATGAAGAAACGGAATTCTTTTCCCATTCGACTCTTTATACAAGGTGTTTCTAAAATATCTGGCAAAAATGTTAATGCAAATAGTGGGGGTCGAAATAAGTAAATTTTGTCGTTTAAATTGTGAGAGCAAAACGTGTTGAGGTCAGTAGCGGCCCGCGGTCAAAAATGCCGGCGCAGACGAAACTCTGATCCTCCCCCCCCCCCCCCCCACTACCTTCAATCATTCAATCATTCATGAATAGAAATTCTTTAATTTTAATTGCTTAAACGCAAAGTTTCCTTTTAATATTTACAAAATGATATGAGAAAGAAAATAGAAAAAAGAAAGTTATTTAAACTTACTTATAACTAGCTCCATGTTTCAAAATGGTTCAATTATAAGTTTTAGTATTGAAGTAACAAGAAAAGGCATGAGAAAAGTTATCACAGAAATATGTCCGTTATGTTGGGGAAATTCTAAGAAATGCTCGTTTCTCTGCCACCCACACATTACAATGCACTCACACTCGAGTCAATCGATACATCCAATTTACAAGTGCAGCCGAAGTCGCAAAATTCGCAAAGGCTGCATTTGGCACCACTCCATATAGATTTAGCGTGGAGGGAAATTTCATACTAGCAGTTGTTGTCATGGCAACGGTGCAGCTATATGAAACTTTCACTCTCTGGCTGAACATGCTCGACCATCGTCAGATTTAGATGATTTAAACGGGTTTTTTCCCCCTCAATTGTACATTGCGTAACAGGTTTGCTATTTATTGGAGATTTTTTTTTTTTACTTACCATAGAAATTCCATCTTTATTTGCGATTATAATCTACATTTAAGAAAATTAGTAAAATAAATAATCAATGTTGATTAGCAATTAGTAAATTTTAAACTAATAACTTAGATGTAGCCCGGCTGTACTTGCTGTACACCACGAGCCGCCACTGGTTGAAGTGTTAGAGGGCATCTTCTAAACGCAGATGCAAGCGGTTCACTCCACCTCTTCACCCTCATCACTGTAAAAAAAAAAGCAAATTCATACCTGTCAACCATCTGTCAAATAACCACGTTCTTTGCACCGCGCGCCTTTGTACGGCGAAGAATTCTTCACTTCTTACTATTTAAGACGAGTGATTTATTTCTGCACACACATTCCAGTACAAAATGTGCTGATTTCGGTCTCCTCTACCTGCCTAGATATTTTTGCCAGATATTTTAGAAACACCCTGTATGACGCTCAATTATAACTCTCGCAAAATGCTTTAGAATTTTTTGCTTTCAATTACCCATATGTTTACTTAGGGTAATGAAAGTATAGCATTCGGTTAAAAAAAAATCAATTTTTTATTTTTTTTTATTATTATTATTATTTCTTTACATTTTGGAACATCCTGATTTAAAAAAAGTGGTCTAGAAAAAATATCTGTGTGTACTTGGTCAGCATAATTCCCGAACAAATTGACGTACGATGTTCAAATTTGGTGTGCGGGTTGATAGTGGCCATGGGACCTACCATTAAAGTTTTCGTCAAAATCGCACATGCGCATAGGTTTCAAATCATGAAAAAAATCATGTTTTTCAGCAATTGCTAAAAAAATTCTCGAACGATTTTGATTTAAATTATGTGTTAATACCTCTTAAGGTGTTCTAATCTCCCCACCTTCAAAATTTCAGTAGAAATGCGTTAAAAACTTAAAAAGTTTAAAAAAGAGTGCTCTCTGTCCTTGAGTATCGCCAATCAACAATTAATTTTTTGCTGTTTCACGCACAAGGACAATGTAATGTTTATCGAATAACATCGACATCTTGGCGTTTTTTTTTTTTTTTCTTTCGCCAATGTAAAAATTATTGCCAAAAAATATCACCAAATTGGCCATTTTTATTTAAATGAGTGAAAATATGAAAACGGTAAATAATACCGTAAATTTTAATGCAGGACCGATATTATAGTGTAATTGAAAGATGTGATATGTTCCACACCCCTAGTTTTTAGTGAGTTACGATACGCAATGGCTCGATAAAACAAAAATAGCGAAAATTGGAGGCGAGCTCGTTTGGCCCTGATGTGCAGGATTAATCAAGAATTTCAATCAATTAATAATTATTCAACAGTCAATCTTTTTAATTAATAATTTTGAGAAACTTCTGTTTCCTTTTTATACGATAAAACTTGAATTTTAATTCAAATTAAAACTTTAGTGACCGACGAATTTGAAAATAAAAAAACGGTGAGTTACCAAATAAAAAAGAATGCTCATTATTTGGCAAGTGGTGATAAATTTGGCAATCGGATATAGTCCAACTCATTAAAAGTAAATTTTTGTACAGTTTCGGGTAATTTGCCTCAATAGACAGTATAGATATGCACAGTATAGACAGTTCACAATCTACTAGCATTTATCTACATTGTATAAAAAATTCAGAATGATGCTCGAGGGGGATACGATACCTAAACTTTCTGTAGCCTCTCGGACTATTTGCTCAAAAGAAAATCCTAGTAAAAATAACATTAAATATAAACAAGATATTATGCATTAGCAGTATTCGCCAGTTAAATATTTCTAAAGGGTATTTTCACCCTCTCTCTAAATTTTAAGGGGTATTTTTAAAATCCAAAAGGTGTTTTGTAAAATAATTTTTTTAGCTGAAACAAAATCGGTTTTTTTTTTTTTTTTTCTTCTTAACAAAATTAACGACTCCAACAATAACAGTGAGGCACGATCACGATTTCGAGTATCAGAGCTGAAATATGCATTTAAATGCTTACTAAAAAAACTTGATGGTTACAAACCTTAAACTAATAATTAGTCTACGTTTTCCATTACCTTTTTCTCTATTTTATACTAGAAGACATGGTAAAAAGCCAGCGAAATGCTCTTAATCACCGTACGAAATGGCCATTCGTGCTAACAAGCACTCAACAAACATTTCGAGCTGCAAAATGTGTATGTTTTTAATTTGGGTAGATTGATAAAGAGGGTATTTTGCATGTAATTCAATTCTCTAAACGTTGTGTCGGATTGTGCATTGTATAATTCCTTTAGAATTATGTGAACTATGTCAGTTCTGTGAACTTTGAATTATAAATTGTATTTTTCCTGTAGGATTTTTTGTCAAACGCTGTATCAACTTTGTATATTGTATTGCATTATTCGGATATAATTCTGTAAACTTTATAATTTTTGTATTCTGAATTGAAGGCTGTATAATTATGTTAACTTTGTAAAATTAATTATACATACATTGTTATTTATATAATCTGCAATTCTGGTATTTCCAATCATCTATTATGTAAATTATGTATTTTGTACCATGATATTCTATAAATTCGGTAATGTATGCAAATTCGGTATTTTTTTTCCCTCGACCGACCCAATTGGTTCTTGAGCCTGTTGCTGGTATTCAAATTTGTATTTGTATAATTGTTTTAAAAAGTGTGAGATGATCTTGCAAATGTTCCACTATGCAAAAAGCAACACAATTCTACAATTTAAAAAGACCCAGAGGCCCAAAAACTGTGCATGTGTGTGAGAAAGAGATTCTGAATATTAATATAAAGACAGAAGATAATACTTTTTAAATCCTTTATATTACCTTCGATTTTGTGTGTCGATAGCGGCAGAATCTGCGGACGGCAATCAACCCGTTTGACGTCATCCAATCGGTCTGAACTTGACAGATAGTTTCGATGACGAGGACAATGCCTTCTATCAAATTTTGGGGCTGTAACTGTCACTAAAAGGTCGCTTTTACGGAATACTAATAAACCAACTTGCTGTCATCCAATCGCTTTAAAATAGCATTTAATCGACCATTGAAGAAATTCTTTCCTCTTGCCAAATTTTGTTTAATAAAGAAATAATAAAATTTCTCTAATAAGAATAAATAAATGATACTTGAATGTGAGTACATAAATTCCCATCCATTTTTAATAAATACATTTTGAAATATAATTTGCCACACATTTTGCTGATAGAAATGTTTTTGATGTATAAAATTAGATACAAACACCAAGCACACGCTGTTTACAGAATCGGCGCTGTGTTAACGAATATAAAAATTGGCAATGCATAAAAAGAATTTACATTAAAAACTTTGTTTTTATGGATTATAATATTTCAATATACGAGATATAAATTAACTTTCTAGAGATCCAAGATACGTTAATTCCTGATGGTTGATTTGCAGACGCGTTACCACGGGGTTCATGGGTCAAGACCCCTCCTCTTCCTATCCTTCCTTTAATATTCTTTCAAGTATTTTTACATAAGTTTTTTAATTAAGTGCACCTAATTTTGTTTAAAAAGAAGTTGATAAACGCAATTGCATTACAATAAGAACTCTTTGCATAATGGTAACGTGTTTTGTACCTGTCGTGCCCCATATAAATCTCTCTCTGCCCCATAAACCAAATCCTTTACTTTTTCATCCTCAATTTCTGCCGGAGTATTTCTTTGAAGCATATGAAATTTTATGACAGGCATAACATCATTAATAAAAGTTAATTTAAAAAAAATTGATGCCAAAATAAACTAGTGGGGTTTTTTTCTTATTATTTTTTAAGTATTTATAAAATAGTTTACAAAAACTCTTTAAGTGTAATTATTATAAAAAACACATAGTTATTTTGCCTTCAAATACTTTGTGGTGGTCTCGTGTACAAACGACATTTACAACATTTAGGCACCAGTAATCACTTTTGCCTAGTGGTTAGCGCGCCTGTCTTCCGATATAGGAGTCCTGAGTTCGACTCCCCGTTAGCACACATCGCTACATTGGTTACCCGAATATTCGAACACATCAGTGGCACCATCTACTGCACGACCTCCACACTACCACCTCAGCCTCTCTGTTAACTTACTACCACACAGCAAGCAACCTCTGACGACTCACTGCTACACGCAACGCACTCAACTCACACGCAAGCAACTAAATCATTCACCCCTTTGTGACTCACTGGGAAGAGGCTATGTTGTGGTCTCGTGTATAAATGACCGATACAACATCTACTCACCAGTGATCAATTTTGTCTAGTGGTTAGCGCGTCTGTCTTCCGATCTAGGAGTAAATCCAGAGTTCGACTCCCCCGTTAGCGCACATCTCTACAACTTTAACTATTATTACTAATGCTATGCCTGTTATAAAATTTCTTATGCTTCAAAGCAATACTCTGGCAGAAATTGTGGTTGAAAAAAAATAAAGCTATATAAGGTCTATGTGACAGAGACATATGGATGTTCCCTCTTAAACATCATACATAATGAATCATATAAATTCATTTAAATGTTAAAATATATAAAAGATTACTTACACGTTAAAATATATAAAAGATTACTTACACGTTAAAATTTGCTATCGTCGTTCCTCTTATCAGTTTGGAAAGAGCATCTTTGTCAAATTTAGAGGCCATCGTACTTTTTCCAACACCTGCAAATAAAAAAATAAACCAATTAAATATAAAAGTTCTTGTAAACCTCTCTTCATTCAATAAGGGCTTTAAGTTTAATGGTTTTTTTCGATCTGAACATCAAACTATGAATGAGGAATCAAAATCATGTGATTGAAAATGAGAAAAATGCGACGATGTTTACGTAGTGGCCTCATTTTAAGTTTAATGGAGCCTCACATCATAAATGAACGAATTCCTTTCGCCGTATGAGCTGTTCGATCGCAAAAAGATTTAATTGCAAATTGCTCTATAGAATGAATAGGCAACTCTTTTTATCTACCAATTTTCATACATAATGCGAGTTTATATTATTTTAAATAACTAACAGTTGCTTTCGATGAATTTTTACTAGTCTATTCTAAAGTGTTTAGTCCCTTTCTGACGTATCCCACTTCTGACAGGCAGAGTATTTTTCTCACCTGATGGTTGTGTGGTTAACGGTCTGGTCTCCCATGCACTGGGTTTGAATCTCGGGTTAGGTACGTATGTTAGTTGTGGTTCGGAGCCAACATTAAGCAGTAGATTCCGGCCTGATTAGCAATCATTTTGAAATAAAGTTAGGTCATTGAGCTTACAAGCCAACCAATCAACAACCTTTTCCGATGTTGCGCAAATGTATTTTAATGCTAGTTACTTAAGTAGTCGCTTGTAGAACAAATATATTTGCAGTGAAATCCACACTTAGATGGGATTTTTCATAACGAGAAGTTTAAGGGATTTAAAAAGATCTAAGTTGTGGTTCGAAGCCGCGTTGACATTACACAAGGTTAATTAAGACATTGTCTTGCGCAAGATCTACAGTCTAAACATAGTTGAAACTGTAGAATATCAGGGTGGACCCCTTTCGAGATGTCTCCACTGAGAGACTGCTTCAAATTTGTGTCTAGAATAGGAGGAAACCAGAAAAACTCTCATGTGGACCGACATTAATAAGAGTCTATTTCTACAATCTCCGTCATGTCTACTCATTTTTAAAGTAGAACTTGCAGAGAAACAAAGAGTCCCCTATCATAGAGTACCAAACTATCCTCTACATAGTTACCACTCTACAAAGAGTCCCCTCTCGTAGAGTACATAACTATCCTCTACATAGATACCACTGTACAAAAAGTCCCCTCTTGTAGTGTACCAAACTATCCTCTACATTCATACCACTCTAAAAAGAGTCCCCTCTCGTAGAGTACCAAACTATCCTCTGCATAGATACCACTCTACAAAGAGTCCCCTCTAGTAGAGTACATAACTATCCTCTACATAGATACCACTCTACAAAGAGTCCCCTCTCGTAGAGTACATAACTATCCTCTACATAGAACCACTGTACAAAAAGTCCCCTCTTGTAGTGTACCAAACTATCCTCTACATAGATACCACTCTACAAAGAGTCCCCTCTCGTAGAGTACATAACTATCCTCTGCATAGATACCACTCTACAAAGAGTCCCCTCTCGTAGAGTACATAACTATGTTCTACATAGATACCACTCCACAAAGAGTCCCCTCTCGTAGAGTACATAACTATCCTCTACATAGATACCACTGTACAAAAAGTCCCCTCTTGTAGTGTACCAAACTATCCTCTACATAGATACCACTCTACAAAGAGTCCCCTCTCGTAGAGTACATAACTATCCTCTGCATAGATACCACTCTACAAAGAGTCCCCTCTCGTAGAGTACATAACTATGTTCTACATAGATACCACTCCACAAAGAGTCCCCTCTCGTAGAGTACATAACTATCCTCTACATAGATACCACTGTACAAAAAGTCCCCTCTTGTAGTGTACCAAACTACCCTCTACATAGATGCCACTCTACAAAGAGTCTCCTCTCGTAGAGTACATAACTATCCTCTACATAGATACCACTCTACAAAGAGTCCCCTCTCGTAGAGTACATAACTATCCTCTACATAGATACCACTCTACAAAAAGTCCCCTCTTGTAGTGTACCAAACTATCCTCTACATAGATACCACTCTAAAAAGAGTCTCCTCTCGTAGAGTACCAAACTATCCTCTACATAGATACCACTCTACAAAGAGTCCCTTCTCGTAGAGTACATAACTATCATCTACATAGATACCACTGTACAAAGAGTCCCTTCTCATAGAGCACCAAAATAAAATAAATAACTCCGAATTTTACACAAATAATAAAATGTGCAATTATATATACGTCAGGAGGGTCTTTGGGTTTTGTATAAGGAGAGAAAAAGGGGTCGTCACAAAAAAAACTCATCCCTGAAAAAACTCTGCACAAAATATGCAACATTTCAACCACCAGTTTCGCAAACTTTTTTATTTCTTGAAAAGTTGATGAATAAAGTGTCTATAACCAGAGTTATTGTTGAAAAGAGTTAGAAATAGTTGTTAACTTTTAGGGAAATATTTTAATGGTTGACACATTAGGGTAAGTGACAGTCACTGACAAAATTTAAAAGCCATAATTGCATTCACCAATGTCCTATAAATAATTTAGTTCTGAACGTTTTTACAAACTTTTTTCACAGAATATGTTGTTAGATATTTGCAAATACAGTAATTAAGTAAAATATTTAAAAATTTAGTACTTTCAGTTTATAAGCATTTTTTGCTGTTATCCCAAAACAGTGATTTTCAACACCTAGTAGACTTTAAAAAAAATCTATTCAGTATTTTAACCTAATATTTGTAGCATATTATATGAAAGTGGGTTCTATATTGTAGGATTAAAATATTTGTTATAAATATGTATTCCTACTTTTAATGTTAATTTTATGTACATTTTTTTTAGTTCATACAAAACATAAATATTTTTCAAAACCTTTAAAAGCAATATTGTCTAAAAATAGATTCGTAGCTTGAATTAAAATGTTTATTTAGCATTGGTATTTTTTTATAACTATTTGTAATATTTTTTTATCTAGAAAGTGTACCAAGGCGAATGGCTTCTTTTTGAATCTGAAAAAATGTTTATTAAAAAAATCTTACAAAAAATGTTTATAAATTCAAAGTATTCAATTTTTTATTATTTTTGCACAATTACTCTCTTTACATATATCTAACAACAAATTCTGGCGAATATTTTGATAATTAAATAACTTCATTGAACTCGGATCGAAATAGGGCTTTAAATATTGTCAGTTATTATCAAGTCCCCACAAGGGTAAATCACAGTTTTCTGCTAGGTGAGTGGCAAAATGAAACAGTGAAATAATCAGTATTTGAAACAGTTCTCAGAGGTATGTAAAACTGGTGCACATAATAGTAATTTCTTTTTAAACCCTTTGCACTCAAGGCCTTTTTCGAGTGGAGGATCCATCAACTCGAAACGTTTCGCAGCATTTTTAGTTCGGTTCGTGGTTGCAGACCCGCTTCAAAGAAACTAAACATAAACGTTCATTTCCTTGCATTGAATTTCCGCATCAAACCTAGTAGTGAGTGAGAGTCACCTCTCGAGTGCAAAGGGTTAATTTTAAATCAGTAAATATGGAGATATGACGCAATTGCATCCATGTTTTAGCACAGCTTTTGAGCTGAATTTGCTCATTTATAACTTATAAGCAATTAAAACTAAATTAAGCAGATATTATACCTATTGAAAGGGCTTTATGGTAAACTGATTTTGATTTAAATAGAGTAACATTTGTTTTGGGAATTTCGAATTCATGTCGTGTTGATGCAGTTATCCCAGGGATCTAGGCAAATACAGTCACGTTTAGGGTACGTAAATTTTAGCCGTTTAGCCGTTCTGGCAGTTTTTGAACTTTTCAAGAAGGCTTGTTCTTTTCAATAAGTTGTGAACTCTTTCATAACTGAAAATCAAAAGTTCGGGAAAACAATAACATTTTTAACCCACAAATATACTCAGAAAAAACCTATTAATAAACTTATTTATGACATATTCAAATTGTTCCTTGCTTTTATTACATCCTAAGCATTTTATTGTCTCCATATCATTAGAAGAGCTCCTGTTAGAAAGTTTAGAGGGTGGCAGTCGCTAATATAAATACTCTTCGATTTAGAATAGGGGTGCTTCATGCAGAATATTGGCGGCCTAAACGGTTACAATTTCAATTTGTCTTGGTGAAGTGGTAATCGTGCACTACAATGAATTTATTTTGAAACTATGAAATTTCACCAATACGCCATCAGGGCATTCAGCAAGCCAATTTTAGAGCCTTCTCCTGGAATCTCCCGTAAACTAGGGGTGTGGAACATCTCACAACTTTTAATTACACTATAATACTGACGTGGATTCGCACAACTTTCAACTACACTATAATACTGGCTTGGATTGGTGTTATTTGCCATTTTCATATTTTCATCATTGAATTAAAAAAAATGATCAGTTTGGGGATATATTTTTGGCGATAATTCTTATATGGATCTTTAAAAAAAAACACCCAAATGGCGATCTTTGGCGATATACTTTTCGATCATTCTTACGTTATCCTTTTTTGTAAGTGATGCTCAAGGGAAGAGAACTCTGTGTGGAAGACATTTTTCTACTGTGCACGTCTTTTTAGCATTTGCGGGAATTTTGGAGGTGGGGATGTTTCAAACACCTTAAGAGGCTTTACCAGAGTGATTTTGATCAAAACCGTTAGAGTCGTTTTTTAGAAATTACTGAAGTATATAATATTTTCAATCAAGATTTTTCAAGCTACCTTATGCGCATGCGCAAATTTGACGAAAACTTTAATAGTAGGTCCCATGCCCACCACTAATCTGTAAATCAAATTTAAACATAGTAGGTCAATTCGTTCGAGGGTTATGCTGACCATGTACACACAGAAGCACAGACATTTTTCCTTTACCACTTTTTGAAGTCAGAATGTTCCAAAACGTGAAGAAATGCAAAAAAAAAAAAAAAAAAAAAAAATTAAACAGATGACCGAAAACAATAATTTCATTATCCTCTGTTAACATATGGGTAATTGAAAGTGAAACTGATACTAGTCTTGTTTTCACGGCGACAGACAACGCTGGATTACTCGGTGGGAGCCATTAATTTGATAGTCAAACATTACACATATTTTTGTTCAATTAAAAAAAAATATCTTTATTATTTTTATTAAATAAATAATGCATTGATCTTTTAACCAGTTAAGAACCAAAAATTACTTTTATTTGGTAAAATAAATTTTAGTTAAAAAAAGTTTTTTTTAAATCATAACTCAAACACTAATGTTATGTGTCTTAACTTTGACTTATAAAAATATTCTATTTTTCATGCTATTGATAGCTCAATGAACGTATTTAGTCAATCCATGGGGAGGGGGGGGGGGAATTCTCATTATTTGTTATATAGCAAGCAAAATATTCTTAAATACGAACTAAAGATAAATACAAATAAAACCAACATAAAGGTAATAAATAAACACGAGTGACCGAGGATGCACTTGTTCTCCAAGAAAATCTCTGGAGCAAGTAAAGTCAAGGGTGTGACCCAATAACAGGAACCTTGATAGTGTAAAATAAAGCACATAACATAAATCAGCACATCAAAATGACAAGGAAACAGTAAAAATTAATAGCTTAGGTGTTAATGTTCAAGGTTAAGGAGACTGCAAATTTTATTTTTGTCATTCATTTTCAGCTGTGATTTATAAGAACTTTTTCAAATAAAAATATTAGGAAAGCTTAAGTTGTAAGCGGATATTGTAGCAAGACAATGCTTTCATTCATACTTAAAGCAGTGACTTTTTTCGAAAATATCCAAGTCATGGACTATCCAGCTTAGAATCCTGATCTTTACTCAAAATAAGAATATTTGTGGTATCTAAACAAGGGAAATTTAATTAATAATAGTCAATATTTCTCAACCAAACTGTTTTTGCAGTACTAGTTAGCAACTGAAATTCAACGTTAGAAACAAAATCCAGTATGCTTTAAAAATATAATCTTCCAGTAAATTCATTGTTTGAAGTGAAAAAATAATTATAAATTTATAAATAAAAAAATAATTATAGAATAATTTTATTTTTGTGGTACTTTGTTATACCGTTATCATTTTATATACTGCTTAAACTTTTACCAACGGTCTAAGACGCATTCTCTTCCTTTACACCAAAATCCTTGCAAAGTAAATTATACATATTGATAAAAACTTAACTAAAATAGATTTTAAATATTATAATTAACAATGTCTCATAGTTTAACCTAACATTGTTTTTCAGAAACTTTTATTTTCTGTATTTTTGATGTGCGCTATCGTTTACTGTTTGCCTATCAGTTCAGCTCCCGTTAAAATGTCTAGATGGTGTCGATAGTTATAAGAGTACGACTCATCGATTAAGAATAGAGATGGTATAAGGAGGAAATTGGCGGCCTAAAAGGTTGAAATTCGACATTTGTCTTGGTGGTACTTGAATCGTATACTTGAATAAATCTACTTTTGATAATCTATGAAATATCGCCAATACGCCATCAGGGTGTTCAGAATACCAATGTTGAGATCTTTCTCTTGGAATCTTCCATGGAAACGGGCTAGTCTTGTTTCCACAGCAACAGACAAAGCTAGATATCTTGGTGGGAGCTATTTTTATGATAGAGAGACAGAAATACTGGGAACGGATACTGGGCACAAACATATTCTCCCCGCTTTAAAAAAAAAATCAGCTAAGTATTAACTTAATTTTGTATATGTATCTTCTGAAAAAAATTTCAGTTACACTATGAGTAAAAAATAATTTGCCATCAGTTTCTTCATGTGCAAATAGTATTAAAATTTATTAGTTGATGACTTACATAAAAAGCAAAATTCAATTTTAGACCAAAAACTATCGGTTTTAACATTTTATGGCAACTTGTGACAAAGATGAGGGTTCTCTTTTGAATTTTAATATTTATATAAACTTCTTTCAGATAATATAAAATTAAAATAGTTATTTTTTACACCAAAACAGTGTCCAAAACACAATGTCAAAAGAAAAAAAATCACAAAACAAATAAAGGGTTTCTTTTAGAAATTGACAATTTTTAATTTCTAAATAATTTCTTAGTTATTTATTTTTAGTTTCTAAACATAAAATCAATTGATATTAAATTGTAATAATAAATAAATATTGGTTTTCATAATTTTTTTATTATTATTATTTGTTGCATCACACTTGAAATTGTATGTCGGGTGTATTGTTTGTAATGCTGGAAAATTTAGCGTGAAAATTTCTATAAAGGACAAAAAATAGCTGTTCTAAATTATCAGTGTAATGTTATTAAGTAGAAAATTCGATTACTGCGGTAATCGTTGTGAAATGACTATTCAAGGTGTTCCTTTAAGGATTAAACCTGTACATTTTAAGCGGATTTAGAACGCAGAATTCTACGTGACAAAGAAGAAAGATGTTCCAGAAGAAAAAAAAAGTCTTGGAAGATATCTGATTAATTCAAGATCATATTTAACAGGGTATATTGAAGTTAAGACTGCATTTAAGAGTAGAGCAAGTATTTTTATAATTATATTCCCTGCTTTCTTCAAGATCAGTGCAAACTTAGGCTCCGGCATTGGTTGGTTGTTTTCAGATTATATGGCGTCATTAACACGAGGGCTATAATGCGCCGAAACATTCGTCATTAGACAAGCCAACATACATTTACAAACACCCATACCTAACACAGGACTCGAACCCGCAACCTCGCGGTCTAGAAGCTAGCACGCTAACCACTATACCGTTTGGTCGGCGAGTCAGCATTGGAAAGCAAGGCGGTGCTTTCGTACAACACAATTATTTGTTAAAAGCCTGCTGCATAAAATTGTGATTTACAAGAACAATTCCTTTTACGATTTTAACTTTTGGTATTCTATTATTTTTTTTTATCGCATAGGGCACCATTTGCTATGCTGGGCCTTAACTTTTTAAATCAGGCTCTGTACATGTTCGAAGGAAAATTAATTTTAATGGTCTGTCATCTAATTTGTATGAAATGTCTCTTACTTTTCGAATTTCTACGTGAGCGCGAGGAAACGTGTTCCAGTAGAAGAAAGTCTAGGAGGATACCTAATTCAAGTTCATATTAATAGTACCTCTTGAGAGCTTAAGTTAAGAGAGATTTAAAGTATTGAATTTTGCCATAAAGTATCTCTTCGAAATGTCCCAAACCTAATTGATGAAATTTAGATCAAAGGAGGGGGCCTGGCATACGAATAGGAGTGACGTTCAATTTTTAAATCGTTTGTTGAAATCGTATTGAATCTTGCCACAAGATATCTCTTCGAAATGTTCCATACATAATTGAAGAAATTTGGATCAGAGGAGGGTGTCTGGCGTACGTATAGGAGTGATTCTCAATTTTTTAATAGTTTGTTGAAATAGTTGAATTAAAACTTGCCACAATGCATCTCTTTGAAGTGTCCCTTTACATGATTGTTGAAATTTGGATCAGAGGAGGGGGTCTAGCGTACGTATAGGAGTAACGTTTAATTTTTTTAATCGTTTGTTGAAATCGAAAGCTAAAATAAGCCACAAAAGTCAACAAACATGAATTCTAAACACATATAAATTTGCATGGAGATAGGTAACGCAATTACAGAAAAAAATTAGATTAAATTTTAAAATTTGAGGTCAGATAAAAAAATTTTAGGTAGAAAATTTCTAGTCAAGATGAGTTTTTGTAATACATCTGTCAACGAAATTATCGATTTTCAAGTTATCAAATCCTGTTAATTGTATTGTTTACACCTACACAAAAGTAATAAAAATATCTCCTCCTGAAAATACCTATAAGCGTAGGTGATGAAATAACTCAATACCTTGCTTGTTAAGCCCGAACTCAGTTCGGGAACTCGGTATGTTTTCTCAAATGTATTCCACAGCCAAGAGGGCAACAAGAGGTTAATGACTAATTCAAATTTCTGTTCTATGCATAATTTATGCATGTTTCTCACATGTGACATATCTTTCAAAGTTTATTTAATTTAGTATACGAATGAAATCAAAAGCTAGAATAACATTTCACGTAGAAAAGTATAGATTTTAAGGTAAAAAACTCTCCGCTGTACTTTTTTGGTTAATTAAAGATTACGAGAACTTGCGTTAGCCTTGAATATTCTATTTCACATTCTCCCGTACGTGACACTTGTATAGATCTTCAGAGCAATTATTCTAGTTTCTACCTCAATTATAAGAAAAACCACGCTAGTTGCTCTTTTAATTAATTAATTTTAGTTTGAAGGTGGTCCACTCACTTCCACAAACATTTCACATTAATAAGTTTGTCAGTTAGGTAAAATTTGCAAGAAAACCGAGGTTTGCAGTGAATGTTCTATTCCAGATTCATCTCACACATAACACTTAAATAGGTCTTCAGAACTATTAGTAAAGTTTATACCTCAATTATATGAAAAACCATGTTAATTGCTATTTTAAGTTTATTAATTTTAGTTTGAAGGTGGTCCACTCACTTCCACAAACATTTCACATTAGTAAGTTTGTCAGTTAGGTAAAATTTACAAGAAAACCGAGGTTTGCAGTGAATGTTCTATTCCAGATTCATCTCACACATAACACTTAAATAGGTCTTCAGAACTATTAGTAAAGTTTATACCTCAATTATATGAAAAACCATGTTAATTGCTATTTTAAGTTTATTAATTTTAGTTTGAAGGTGGTCCACTCACTTCCACAAACATTTCACATTAGTAAGTTTGTCAGTTAGGTAAAATTTACAAGAAAACCGAGGTTTGCAGTGAATGTTCTATTCCAGATTCATCTCACACATAACACTTAAATAGGTCTTCAGAACTATTAGTAAAGTTTATACCTCAATTATATGAAAAACCATGTTAATTGCTATTTTAAGTTTATTAATTTTAGTTTGAAGGTGGTCCACTCACTTCCACAAACATTTCACATTAGTAAGTTTGTCAGTTAGGTAAAATTTACAAGAAAACCGAGGTTTGCAGTGAATGTTCTATTCCAGATTCATCTCACACATAACACTTAAATAGGTCTTCAGAACGATTAGTAAAGTTTATACCTCAATTATATGAAAAACCATGTTAATTGCTATTTTAAGTTTATTAATTTTAGTTTGAAGGTGGTCCACTCACTTCCACAAACATTTCACATTAGTAAGTTTGTCAGTTAGGTAAAATTTACAAGAAAACCGAGGTTTGCAGTGAATGTTCTATTCCAGATTCATCTCACACATAACACTTAAATAGGTCTTCAGAACTATTAGTAAAGTTTATACCTCAATTATATGAAAAACCATGTTAATTGCTATTTTAAGTTTATTAATTTTAGTTTGAAGGTGGTCCACTCACTTCCACAAACATTTCACATTAATAATTTTGTTAGTTAGTTAGAATTTACAAGAACTTGGACTTGCAATGAAGTGAACTTGCAGATTCATCTCACACATAACACTTACATAGGTCTTCAGAACTATTAGTATAGTTTATACCTCAATTATATGACAAACTATGTTAATTGCTATTTAAGTTTTTTAATTTTTGTTTGAAGGTGGTCCACTCACTTCCACAAATATTTCACATTAATAATTTTGTTAGTTAGTTAGAACTTGCAAGAACTTGGATTTGCAGTGAATATTCTATTCCACGTGATCACACGTGACACTTATATAGATCTTCAGAACTATTAATGTAGTTTTTACTTCAGTTATAAAGGACACCCTATTAATTGCCCTTTTAGTATATTAATCTTAGTTTGATGGTAGTTGGGGAGGGACTAAAAACATCTATTTGTCACCTGGAATGTCGAAATTTCTGTCTCGCACGTGTCATGGAATATTTCAGCGTGAAAACGTGATCCATTCACGTGCCATCACCTCCAAGGTTCTCCAGATGTAAATGACTTGACATTCACCTTGAGCAAAAAATCTATCACACATTGTTTCCGAAAAAACTTCCATTTGGAATTATTGTTGTTTGCGAAGATGACATTGTGTGACATTGGGAGCAGAACATGGCATTGAAACTCGGAAAAAATTGGTTCTCGCGACGAAACAACATTATTGATTCCAGGTGCAAGGTTGCGTAAACAAAACAAGCTGGTATTTTCTTGGGAAGAATTGGATTCCAATCAATGTTACGATTTGTTTGAGAAGCTATTTCAGCAAAATGTGATCTTGTCTAAATATAACACGATTTAATTTAACATCACATCGTTTATGATTTGAGTAGGTTAAATATCGGCTATTGCAAACAGTAGTGGCTGAGTTCAGGAATGCCGTTGTACGTAGGGTTGCTGAATAAACACGTGATGCCCAATCTTTATAATTTCTAGAGGAACCCCCAAGTCCCTTCTTTCTTTAAATTTTTATCAAATTGGTATGTTTTTGAGTTTAAACATGTTAAATTACTATGAGAATACGCATCCTATTTAAAAGTTTAAATTTTTATGTGCCCATAATTTGAATTATATCCCTCTTGCGCTAAAGGACTGATTTAAACTTGATGAATGCTTAATTTACAAAGACAAAAAATGCAATAAAATTGAACTGTTATTAATACTTTTAATTTGTCTCAATGCTTCGTAAAATGCAGTTTATTTTTATAATAACTCATATAGCACAAAGGTATTGGCTTCTAGGGAAATTGACCAATCCATGACGATACTCGAGCATAGTTCCAAAATGCACGATTTTTTTTAAAAATAAACTTGTCAAAACATATTTTTTACAAATATTCCTTTATTATAAAAATATATTTCAATTTTAAAACTCTGCATCAACATTTCAAAACTTCCAGTTTATTTCACCCAGCACTAAGCGAGGTTGGCCAAGATCCGTAACAACGGCGAGTCTACATCGGGATTGGCCAGTATTGAGCGATATTGGACAGCTTGTTTGTGTTACTAATGAAATAACTTTTTAAGTGGCTTTGTTAGGTGAATTAAGGATTTCATGTGTCAGCCTGACACATTGCAATTTTTGCCTCAGTTTGAAGGTTCCAATCTCTCGAAGTCTTAAGGCCTGGTTGTGCGAAGAACGAATAGCCTTTTATGAGTATGCCTTCAATTCTTTAATTAACTATTGAAGAAATTTGATAAATTAACTTTTATTATTATCAAGAGAAACGATCTTAACAAAGCCTTTTTAGTTTTAATTGTAGCAATTATTGTAGTTTTAATTAGGTTTTCTTATGGCTGACGCTTTTATAATACCCCGCATGATATTGATTTCTCTCAAATGTATTGATACTTTTCGCAAATAAGATGTTCCAAAAGTGCTCCCCATGCTTATGAGGAGTCACTCCTAAGAAGGTAAAAGCTTACAAGTCCCCTCCCCCCCAAAAAAAAAAATTATAACAACGAGTTATTGTCCCCAAAATAAGGTTTATAAGAAATACTCTCCCCCCACCCCACCCCGGAAAAAAAAGAGCTTACGAGATGTACCTCCTACAAACAGCTTACAAGGAATCCAATTCAATTACGCTTTCGAAAAGCTCCTATTAAAAGCAGCTTTCTCCAGGATTCCCTCCTCCCTAAAGAAATGATACGAGAATCTCCTCAAAAAGGCTCACAATTCACAATGAGTCCCTCCCGAAAAAATAGTTTGAGTTCCATTAAAGCCTATGGCATGCCAACGACTAAAAATCTAACCAAAGATATAACCAAACTTTTAGAATTAGTATTGCGAAATTAGAACAAAACTTTTTGATCAAATTTAAATTATAAAACTTTTGCATACTTGGATTATAAACTAGTTAACTAATTTAGTTTTATTTTTATTACTTCCCTCATTAATTTTATTCAAACTGATGTTTTTTTTTTGTTTTTTTTAAGTAACTGTGAAATATTGAATGTATATATTTTTTTATTTGAGTTCATTCATTTCATATTTTACTGTAGAAATACATGTTGTGTCATTAACATACGAATACCTACAGGTGAAGAGGTGCTAATAAATTATATGCATACATGAGAAAGGAAATTGTAACGGCCTACTACTAGTACAACACATGCACAAGGCCTGATTTTCTATTAAACCCACTCGGCACATGTCTAGGCAACCCACTTTAGGTTCCTTAAATAGACCAAAATTCTATAGCTTAAAACTATGCTAATAGGTTAAATTGAGTTTTAATAAGGATAACTCCATCCAAATTAAATTGAAACAATAACATCATCTATTAAATTTAAATATTAATATTTTCATTCAAATGTAAAATGGCTAGTAGATTATATTCAACAATGACTATAAATAATCCTTGATAATTATTATAAAAAATATTACATTTGATATGTTATGAGCTTTACGTTAAGATACTAAACAATTATTTTTAAAAGCCTAATCCAGAGAAATATAGCTTATACATCACATTTTATTTGTTGACATTCCATTAAATTTTGTTATGGAAAAAAGTATCCATTAGCTATGGTGTGTCTGCATTCTTAAACTTTTCAAATGTACCCGTACATCTTTGAAATAAAATTTATTTTAATGGTTCGTACCTAACTATGTAGGCTCTCACCTAACTGGGGCGTATTGGCCATAGGGTTGTTCGGTGCAATTACCGGGCCTGTCAATGTCTGTTAAAAATGCGCCGTTCCGGTACGAAAGTTCTTTCCTCTTCTTTTTTTTTTTAATATTAATAGTTGCTTTCACTTTAACGGTTTATTTACAAATCCCAATGCATTCCATTCCCAATCACTCTCACCAGCACTCAATACGACTTTTTATTTATTTTATAACCTTAAGGTTAAATATAAATTATCATTTCAGATGTCACTCTTTAATAAACATACTGGTTTTATACCTGGTCATCTTTTATTTTGCAATTTAGATTTTCTTGTTTCAGATTTTGCAACAAGCAATCAATGGTTTATGGAAACCAACTTCCCTCAAAGGAGGTGTAAATAGTAAGACAGTGAAAATTTTATTTAATTAAGATAATTATTAAAACACTTAAATTATTAAAATGAATAAATAGAACACTTTAATTATTGAAATAAATTATGAAACATACATATTTAAATAAAATGTATTAATTATTAAAAATATTTATTTGATACATTATTGGAATTATTTTATTATTAACAATAATTAAAATGTTATTATTAACAATAATTAAAATACTATTATTAACAATAATTAAAATTCTATTAACAATAATTAAAATTTTATTAACAATAATTAAAATGTATTATTAACAATAATTAATATTTTATTATTAACAATAATTAAAATGCTATTATTAACAATAATTAAAATGTTATTATTAAAAATAATTATTTAACACACATATTTAAATAATAAATATATTAATTATTAAAAAATAATTATTTAATGCATTATTGGAATTATTTTTTAATTAACAATAATTATTAAAATTTCATTACACTGAAAATTTGGGCCAGCATAAATTTAAAATCACCGGGCCTATTTTATATCAAAGTACACACCTGCTAACTAATATGAAAAGTCGCTTACCTTTCGGACCCACGAGGCAAACTTTCGCTAACATGCCTAAGAAGCTCAAGATCGCATCTGAGAGACAACCACCGTGCGAATGAGACATCACATCATCTTGAAAACACACACGACGCAAGAGAACGTCACACAAGAAAGATTTATCTGCACCATTGTCACAACAAGCCTCGGCTCGTGACGTAGCAGTCGGGAGGAGTCCAATGCGTTGGATTTGAGTTCGACAATTACGAAACAATGATGCCGCATCAAAATTTTCATTGTCAACTCTTTTTATCAACTTGGATCGGCAACAAAATCAAGTGCGGGAAAATAAACATAGTTTATAATTTGGTTCGTTATTAGAGCAGACTGATTGAGTGGCTCAAGAAATAAAATTTTTAAAAACGAAGTTCGGCAATATTTAGTGCACTTACCTTACCTCAATGTAATATCGTACCATAATTTGCGTTTTATATGAAAACGTTTACTTCGCTTTTTCATTTAAATTCTTATTTTTTGTCTTCTTAAATATGATGCCGCATCAAAATTTTCATTGTCAACTCTTTTTATCAACTTGGATCGGCAACAAAATCAATTCCGGGAAAATAAACATAGTTTATAACTTGGCTCGTTATTAGAGCAGACTGATTGAGTGGCTCAAGAAATAAAATTTTTAAAAACGAAGTTTGGCAATATTTAATGCACTTACCTCAATTTAATATCGTACCATAATTTGCGTTTTCTAGTAAAAAGGTTTACTTCGCTTTTTCATTTAAATTCTTATTTTTTGTCTTCTTAAATATGATGCCGCATCAAAATTTTCAATGTCAACTCTTTTTATCAACTTGAATCGGCAGAAAAATCAAGTGCGGGAAAATAAACATAGTTTATAACTTGGTTCGTTATTAGAGCAGACTGACTGAGTGACCCCAGAAATAAAATGTTTAAAAACGAAGGTTGGCAATATTTAGTGTACTTGCCTTATCTCAATTTAATACCTTACCATAATTTGCATTTTATATGAAAACGTTTACTTCGCTTTTCATTTAAATTCTTATTTTTAATTCCTTTATATTAACTTCGATTTTGTGTGTCGATGGCGGCTAATCTGAGGGGGCCTAATTAACCCCCTTGCCGTCATGTAATTGGGCTGAAACTTGGCAGATAGATTCGATGTTGATGACAATGCATTCTATCAAATTTTGGGGCTGTGTCACTTTTACGGACAATACCAATAAATGCACTTGCTGTCATCCAAACACGCTAAAATATTATTTACCCGATCATTGAAGAAACTTTTTCATGTTGCCAAAAATTTATTAATATATAAATACTATTAAAGTTGTTTGAATCAGAATGAATAAATGCTATTTACATGTGAGTGCATAAAATCACTTTCATTTTTACTAAGTAAATTTTGAAACTTAGTTTGCCGCACATTTTGCTGATAGAATTATTTTTGATACTTAAAATTATATGCAAACACCAAGAACACACTGTTTACAGATTCGGTGCTGTGTTAACGAATATAAAAATTGACAATGCAGATAAAAGATTTAAATTAAAAACTGTTTTTATTGGTTATTTTATGTCTTTGGCTTGGTACCTAATCTGGATTAGAAATCATTCCAGTTGCATGTATTTACCTTCCATTAATTTAATATCTCACCATATTTGGCACCTAATCTGGATGTGTGTAATCGTTTTCGTTATATTCTAGAAGAACATTTTTATTCTTTGGCATAATTTGTTTCACTTATCTTTCCTGAATTTAATATTTACTATAATCTGCACTTGATTTCAAGATGTGTATTTTGTTTTCTCGTTTTCTCTTTTAAATTCTTAGTTTTGCCTTTGTGGCTTGGCAGATAATCTGGATGTGTCACAGTTTTCGTTGTATTTTAGAATGGACTTTTTTTTTTGGGGGGGGGGGGGATTATTTGGTGCACATACCTTTCTTTAGTTTAATATTATACAATAACTTAAATTAAATTTCAAAATGTTCATTTTGTTTTCTCGTTTTCTCATGTAAATTCTTATTTTTATTTTGATAGCTTGGTACCTAATCTGAATGTGTAATCGTTTCAGTTGTATACCAGAACAATTGTATCCAGATTTTTAAGTTGTATCCAGATTTTTATCCTTTTTCACAAAACTAGCTTTTCTCATAAGCTATTTTTGTTTTACTCAAATGAATAAATATTTCCAAATCTCAACCGAAACATGTGTGTTAACTTTGTAACTTTTCTGCAACCGACAATTCAACTGGCCAATGTCAGAAATATGGCTTCTGGCCTTTCCTGGCCGAAACTCGAGCATCGTTCCAAAATACACAATTAAAAAAAAACTTGTCCAAGACATCACAAAACATATTTTTTAGCACTCCGGGCTTTCTAAATATAATTCAATTTTAAAACTTAACATCAACATTTCAAAACTTCCAGTCTATTAAATCCAGCACTGAGCGAGAGTGGCCACTATCCGTTACAACGGCTAGTCTACAACGATCCACATAGGGATTGGCCGTTGCCGAGCGATATTGGCCAACGTATTTGTTCTACTGGGGTACTATTCACAGTAACGGTGATCCTGAGTCAAAAGTATCGAGAGTAAGCTGCAAAATTATAACACTATGACCAATGACAATTCCTTACAGTTCAAAAAGTTGGGTGAGGGGGCTAGCCGCCCCCTCAGCAAAATTTTTCAACTGGTTCAAGTTGGAAGACATATCTAATTTTAACGAGTTCCTTTTACATTTTTGAGAGTTGTATATATTCCCATATCTCAATGACTACTTAGGCACCAACTACACGGGGGCAATAGCCCTCGTGCTCCACCAACATCGGGGAAAGGCATCATTTTGCCCCAGCTCCAAAAATCTGTAAAAATGAGTTTTTCCATTATAAAGTATTTTAAAATATTGCGTAATAAAGACATTTTGCAATGTTCTAATGAAAAATAAAAAGCAAACGCAATATTTGTAAGCACACTGACAACAATCCACCTCTCTCCTCTAAATGGGAAACAACTAAGTGCAGCAACTCTTTTATGCTATTTCATAAAAAAATATATGTATTTTAAAGTATTGTGAGATATTGGAATAAGTAATTTTGCAATGATGAGAGCATTGGTACAGGCTCTTTATCTATTAATTATTCAGAATTATTAAAATTTGCTTTCTTCATTATTATCATAAAAGTATATTTTTGTAAAATAATGTATGATATTGATATAAATTATTTTATATTGATGAATTAAATGGTTAGTGCTCTTACTTTTTCCATAAAATATTTCTGAACTAATTTTATACAAATAACTTTGCTACAAAATTCAAATAGATTGAGAAATATGTATTGTGTTGTACCATGGGCACTTCCAGAAAGATGCAAAAGAATGGACTTACACCCCACTGGATTTTGAAAATTAGAAATGGTTAAGGAAAATTAGAAATGTTGTATGATTCACTTGAAAGTGAAGTATTGATATAAATTTTAAACTATTGAATCAATAAAAGAAATTTAATGCATAAGTATTTATTAAAATTTCATTAAGATATCCAATTGGAAAATCAAGGTTAAAAAAAAAATTAAGCCCTTTGCACTCCCTTGAGTATCATCTGCAACCCCCTGGAAATAATTCTGCCTGCTCCCATGCGTGGTAAGGAGGTAAGTTTAACTTATTCAGTAGGTAGATCGAGAAAAAGTGGTGCTCGAAAATAATGGCCCAATTCTCCATCCTCACCCCATCTAATTTATCCACCGAATTTCGCCCCAGTAGTAACAGTAAAAAGTTGGCGCCTATGCCTGATTATACATATGCATTTTCCTGAGTGCAGATAACTTTTGTAACATATATTTTACAAGGAACCTGTCAAACAACGTAACTGGGGATAAACATTGACAATTGAATGTTTTTAAATCAAAGGAAGAATTAAAAGTAACAATAAATAAAAATGGGGCAAATAACAATGGAAATTTTAAAATGTGTATGATGCCATTTACTATAATTGGGCCTGAAAATACAAGCAAATTAATAATCGTAGAAACTAGAATCAAATGTCAAAAAACATCAGAAAGTGAAAACACAATAGTGCAAGTCCTTTTTGGAATTTGGGATTTTTTCAGCGAGAGGGGTCGTTCAAATATTACGTAAGCATGTTTTTGGTAATTTTTGACCCCCTCCCCCCCCCCTTGTCAGCAAAAATAAGCAAATCGCATACCCCCCTCTATAATTACATAAGCATACGGTAACCCCGCCCCCCCCCCCCCTGCTCCTGATTTTTTTTTTTTTTTTTTTTTTTTTTTTGTAACGTTAATAATCTAAAAAAAAGTTAGGATTCAATGCAAATAATGAACTTTAACTCGCCTTAAAAGGGAAAAAAAATATTTTTAATTTTTTTAAATCTTAAGTTTATCACAATTTTAATGGCACATAAATGTAATTTTCATAATCAATTAAGTCTATCTAGTCAGATGTTATCCAGGATTGCTCTAGCCAGTTTTTAATGTCTGAAATTATAGGGTTTCTGGCATCTGATGTTATTGCTTCATCACTTGTTTCGCACAAGGAATCTGGGCAAACTTCCTCTTCTCTTATCCACTCGGTATCTTCCATGCCTTCTACATAATTGATGACGCATATCAGTTCATTTGCTCGACGAGCAGCAATTCTCATAGGCCGAACTAGGCAGGCTCTCTGGCTATTTTCGCCATGAACAATTTTCTTATGACGAATTGTCGATTTTAGTGAAGTGTGGTACAAACCACATTTCCCACAAGTCCTTGCAGACAATTGTGATTTGAAGGACGGACAAAAATAGTCATATGGCATTTTTAAAAATCCCCCCAGGGGGACATGCAGGTTCAAGCTTAGCCGGAGACTTAATTCCAGGAATTCCCCTTCCTCACTTGTTATTAAATCGTGTGGTGTTTGGATCATTTTGATAGGTGGAGGTATAAAGCGTTCTTTTAAAATGCGAAATAATCCACTACGAGCAAGAGAGCAACACTGCTTTTCTTCGCATTTTACAATTTGTAGAAAGTATTGACTCTCTTGCACGTGCTTCGAATACCAGTTCATATCACAGTTTTTTTTTAGAAATAAAGGGATTATTAAATGCTTACGTAAGCATCACTCATACCCCCTTCCCCCCCCCCTTGTCAGCAAAAATAAGCAAATCACTAACCCCCTCCTCCCCCCCCCCCCCCCAAGTGCTTACGTAATACTTGAACGGCCCCAGATTGCTTTTTCTGCGGAACAGTTTTTGGAGGTTTTACGATAAACTGCTACATTTTTTATACGGGTTTATCGGGTATTCCTTAAAAGGGTAAGTTCTTTGGACTATTTTATATTTCAATGCATTGTACACTTCATGGACTGTATTTTCTTTGTTTCTCATTATTCTGGTTGGAAGCGTCGGGGTTCAAAAGATAGATTTTGTGCCTTTTTGGTAGAACTCTTTCAGAAACGCCACCTGGGGGTTTTCGGCTGGTTGAACCCCCTGATGAGAAACCAGTCTGAGCCTCCAGTTCAATATCTTATTTTTACTTTACTTATTGGGCCTGAAAATATTATAATCCATGTGCTTTATTTGGAATCATTTAATGTGGCTTTCGGTTTTATCGATAAAATAAAGTAGTATGACAAAGATGTATCTGAGTAAAGTTTGCAATGAATAAGATTAGTAGAAACTCTTCGATATCAAGGGTAAATAATTTTTTGTAAAACTTCGGACCATTTCTTAAAGTTTATAGTAGGGAACACAATGTCTTTTAAAAAGAGGCACTTTAGGATTCAAAAAGATTTAAAATTCATTCCTAGTAGTTCCTTTTTTTTTTTTTTTTTTTTTTTATAGTCCTTTGTATTAACTTCGATTTTGTTTGTGTGTGTGGCTGCCGTGCAAATCTGCGGAAGTATCAACATAGTTGCCGCCATCTGATCGGTTTGAAACTTGACAGATAGATTCAATGTCGATTCATTCTATCACGTTTTGGGGGTTATCGCTGTCACTAAAAAGTCGCTTTAACACACGCTTCAGCTTCAGAATACTAATAAGCCAACTTGCCGCCAACCAATCGCGCTGAAATTTGGCAGATAGATTCGTGGTCGATATGATTGCATTATATGAAGTTTTAGGGGATGTCACTGATAATAAAAGGCTGTTTTCGCACACGTTTCTATCATCGATTCGCTATGCGAATAAACCAACTTGCTGTCATCCAATCGAGTTAAAATTTAACGGATAGATTCGCTGTCTATAAGGATGCATTTCATCAAGTTTTGGGAGCTGTTACAGAAGAATACACATATTATGTACCTTCCGTTCAAGTTCAAAGTTATTCAATTTTCTTGTGTATTCTCCGCTAAAGAAAGAAACTAGAGTGACGAAATGTTCTTGACCAATCAGGCGTATACATCGGCCGTACCAAAATTTATTATTCCATAAAGTTGTTTTTTTCCCGATTCAGTCGATTAAGTTCAAACGAATGGCTGAACATAAAAATACGCTTCACAAATTTTTACATGTGTTTCTGTCTACGTTTGATTGGGAATTTAAGCACAAGCGATACTCTTAAAAAAAATACAGAAATATAGGTCTGGCTGCAAAAGTAATTTCGTAATTTTTCCGAATACAACATATCGTTTGTTCGGAAAAAGTCTGCCATAATTCCAATTTTTTAAAGAATGTCAAAATTGAAATTATTTGATTTTTTAAAGATAGCCATAATTCAAATTATTTTATTTTTTATAGTATAAACTGCCAAAACTCAAATTATTTGATATTTTAAAGATTGCCATAGTTCGAATTTTTTGATTTTTTGTGTTTTCGTGTTAAAAACGCTTGAAATATTACACTTTTATTAAAAGCAGTGTTTTGATTGGATAAGGTTACTAATTTGTGCTACCTCTCATTGATGCCACCAGGAAGGTGCAAGAGCACTTGCAACTTACAAAAATGTAGAAATAAGATTTTTTTTTCTTTTACGTAAATGTGCCTAACTTCCAAGTATACGCAAGTGTCACTCATCCAATACTTCATCTGTTCATGAGCTCCCCCCCCCCTCCCCATCTATCTCTCTTTATCACCCGCCTAGTCCTGTACCCCTCTGTGGCGACCTCAAATAACAGACAAAGCTTCTGTGCATTGGAGTACTCTTTTGCACAGCGGTAAAGTATCTCTCTCGAGATCCAATGGTCTCGTGATCGAGACCCGTCGCCCACAGCGAAAGCTGCATACGCTTTATTGGTGACCCGGACTAAAATGAATCATGCTGCCATCTATCGGTGCTTCTGAAAGGAGACACTACATCGCAACAAGCGATCACATACGCAACTCGTGTGCAACAAGCATCCCAAACCTCCAACTCCGATCAGACGTTGATCATAACAACATTATCGCTCCTTCGTCACTGGGAGGATGCTGTGTAGTGACCTCAAATAACAGATAAAGCTTCTGTGCAATGGAGTACTCTTTTGCACAGCGGTAAAGTATCTCTCTCGAGATCCAATGGTTTCGCGATCGAGGCCCGTCACCCGCAACGAAAGCTGCATACGCTTTACCTCCAGTATTTTTGAAAACTTTACGCCTATGATCAGATATACTTGTTGGTTAGAAACAGTATTTTGGTTGGAACTTGGAAGTTTATCCTATATTGTACAACCATTGGTTTTCTCATATTATACCAGTACAATACAAGATCTCTTATTAATCAAATTTTATCAATAGAATAAAAGTAATTAAATTTACTATATCAGATAGAATGTTTAAAAAAAACTGATGAGATCTGCGAATTTCTTTGATAAGACAAAACCCTCCTCATCGAATATTTCGAACCAGGTAGTAGATGTCGCATAACTAATTTTACCAGTATAATGGTACTGTAATTTGGGATAATAAGTTTCTGTAGCAGACATAGTGTAGTGTGTGATGTGCTCAACCTAGTTGCATGAACACTGCTCATCTGGATATTCATCCAGATGAGTTCGTCAGTTCGTCAGTTCACAGTTCGTCAGTACGGTGGATCAATACCATTTTACTATTTAAGTACACTTCATTTTAAAGTTTGAGTGATTAATTTAAAATTAATTATACTTTTAATTTAATTTTTTAATTCAACTGTAAAGACTCCAACTTAAATACAAATACAAAAGAAGTCAACCAACTACAGGAGGCACGATGCCCAGCAAGGTTAATCCAGATTAAAAAAAAATCAATGGTCTTTTTCTTTTATCTTTTTATGTAACCACCCATCCCCATTTGAATTCCTTATATCCATAGGCAAACAATGCCATTCATCAAGCATCCTATTGTTGAAATAATGTTTTCTCCTTTCTGTACTAAACTGCGATTTAAATAATTTAAAGTCATGGTCCCTCATTCTATTATATTCAATAAATTACAAACCCTCAGTCTAATTCTATTTAATAATTTTGAATTTATGAATTAAATCTCGTCTAGTTCATCTCTCCTGCACCGTGTAAGTATTCATTTTTTTAATCTGTCACTGTATTCGAATGATGCAAAACCCTTAATCATCTTTGTGGCCTTGTGCTGAACCCTCTCCAGTAATTAAATTTCCATTTTCAAGATTACTGCATTCTCAAGATGTGGTCTAGCCGACCAAACGGTATAGTGGTTAGCGTGCTAGCTTCTAAACCGCGAGGTTGCGGGTTCGAGTCCCGTGTTAGGCATGGGTGTTTGTAAATGTATGTTGGCTTGTCTAATGACGAATGTTTCGGCGCATTATAGCCCTCGTGTTGCTGACGGCGCCAGATAATCTGAAAACAACCAACCAAGATGTGGTCTAACTAGTCCCCTATACAATGGTAGAATGATGTCTCTAGATGTTTAAAGGATATGTTAAAACGCCTTAAAAAGTTTTGGGTGAGCACTTGGCAGATTTAATGGCATTCAACAAATACGTATACATTTTCCCCCAAAAGGTGGTAACATCATTTATTTCTTTTGCTATTAGAGGTAGTAAAAAGCAGTACCAATTGGAAAAATGTTCAAAATAAGACAAGGAATAAAAAAAGTGATTTTCATAAGTAGTGCAGTATACAGTTTTGACCTTATTCGGCAAAAATACAATTACAAAAGTGTATCTAAAGTTAAGTTACGTTAAGTCCCTCTAGGAGGAAGAATGCGTGGATATCATGTAAAATATTCAGACTTTGATCACCGTTGAGGCTGGCGCCCTGTAGGTTCTTTTCAAAGTGAGTAAGCATGGCTTCGATTGTGACTTTTCTCGCTTTAATTGTAGAATTGAAAGAGAAAAAAAACCTTCACTTATTTGGACTCTGAGATTAACTATCAAAGCGACATTAATCCTGAATTTCGAAAGAGAATCATCGCTGCAAATCGTTGCTTCTATGGTTTAAGAACTCTTCTGAAATTCCATCTAATTAAGAGAAGGACAAAAATTACACTAAACTAAGGCCTAGAGACTTGGACCTTGACGATGAAGGAAGATACAGCCTTGGTGGTTTTTGAGAGGAAGGTCTTGAGAGCTATTTGTGGTGCTGTTCTGAAGAATAACACCTGGCGGAAATGGTATAACTTTGAAATATATTAAATCTATAAAGAAAAATCTATAGTTTTCCCTTACTCATATTTTAAAAACACACAATTAAACTCACAAATTTACAACTTTTCCTAAATAATGTTTATATAACATATTTAATCAATTTAACTGAACTAGTGGATGTACGCAACCTGAGTAATTTATGTAGCTAAGAGGAATTATTATTATTATTATTATGATTATTATTAATATTATTATTATTAATATTATTATTATTAATATTAATATTATTGTTGTTGTCGTCATTGTCGTCGTTGTTATATCATTATTATTATCATCATTATTATCATTATTATTATTATCATTATTATTATCATCATTATTATCATCATTATCATCATCATTATTATTATTATTATTATTATTGTTGTTGTTTTTGAAGTTAATCAGAGTTAGGTACATTGTAATCTGTTGCTGAGAGGTGTAATGAAACTTGATTTGGAAAGCCGAACTCGTGTAGCAGGTCTGTTGATAAATCGTATTCGGTACATCCATCATAAACAAATCAGCTCAAAATTTTTAACATTTAAATTCAATTTATCAAAAGATAATGATGAGAATTGTTTAAAGCAGAGTCCGCCACTACGCGGCCCGCGGGCCAGATTTGGCCCGCGACGGATATTTCTGTGGACCGCCGGCATCCCAGAAGATAAGAAGAAAAAAAATCAAAATTATGATATGAATACTTTTTTTATATAATTATAATTTATCCGAAAAAATATGTGTTAACTATGAAGAACAGAGTACTCCACAACGTGCCCGAAGAAACTATATAAATAAGCTTTCAGCTAGGCGATTTTCATCAAAAATACAGGAATAACTTAACTGAATCTCATTTTTAAAATTTATTAAAATTGACTGCAACAAATACTTCGAAAGACATCGACTTTACCATAAAATAAACTGATCAATTTCGATCGCCATCGTCTCACAATTGATATCGACTAAAACGGAGTAATTTTGAAGTACAATTTAAATACTTTTAATAAGTTAGGTCAAGTCGTATTGTCAAGTTGGAACAAGATTCCCTTCTTTTTTAGACTTCGATTTTCTAATAATGAAAGCTATTTTTTTTTTTTTTTTTTATTGAAGAGGGGGGGGGGGGGGAAATCAAATATCAATTGTAGTTTTATTAAGATAAAAAAAAAATTCCAGTTTTCAGAAATGCTACATAGTGTCAAATCTAGAATAATTAAAGTTATGTATTTTGGTGTATCCGGCCCGCGAAAAGCTTCAACATAAGTCATACGGCCAGCCTCTAAAAGTTAGTGGCGAACGCTGGTTTAAAGAGTAAAACTAATCCTTCAAATAGTAACTATTAAAGTTTATTGAAGTTATTTTTTTAAGTTTAAAATCCAACGGGAAAAGTGTCGACGCACCTCCTACATAGAGTTCCCTCTCATAGAGTATCTAAATACTCTCTACATGAGTACTGAAATGAAAAAAAGAAGAAGAAAAATAGAAGTGTGGAACATTGCACGATTTTTAATTTCACTTAATTCTGGTGCCTGCATTTAAATTTGTCATAAATCGGTGTAGGCATCACCTCAGCACATTTTGGACTGCCTTGGACTGGACTGGGAGGACATTTATAACTGTCCACAACTAGTGTCAGACTTCATTAATGTCAATGGCTTCACTGATATTGTCTGACTTCGTCAGACAAAAGGGAGATTAGAAACAACAACAACAACATAAATCGGTGTCATTTATCGTTTTCATCTATTCATTATTCAAAACAAAAATGCTAGCATGGTGATATTTTTGACGATAATTATTACATTGGGGAAAAAATCATCGACAAAACGGCAAAATTTACGACATGCTTTTCGATAAATATTACATTGGACTTTCTTGTAAGTGAAACGGAGTGAAAGCGGTCGTTAACACTTGATTAGGCTCGCTACCTTTTGTCTTGCGGGCAGTCACGTTGGGGGACAAATGTCCCCCAAATTAAAATTTTCGTGCATACCATTATATTCGTGACCAAATATCAAAGTAAGTGGGTGTTAGAATTAAAAACACAACATTATTGAACAGAGTCGTTAACCCTTGATTAGGCTCGCTACCTTTTGTCTTGCGGGCAGTCACGTTGGGGGACAAATGTCCCCCAAATTAAAATTTTCGTGCATACCATTATATTCGTGACCAAATATCAAAGTAAGTGGGTGTTAGAATTAAAAACACAACATTATTGAACAGAGTAAAGTAAAATTTATTAATAAATAAAAATTTATTAATAAATATTTATTAAAAAATATTCTTAAAATAACTTGAAAAAAAAATTAAAGACTGTAAGACGTCTTTGATCATGGGCTGCCATGCCTTTTTCGCACTTCTACGAAAATTTCGGAGTTGGGGAAATTTAGAATAACCTTAAGAGGCACACAAATTTTTCAATGGCTGCTACCTTATGCGCATGCCCAATTTTGACTAAAACCTTAATGGCAGGTCTTACGGCCACCATTAACCCGTACACGAAATTTGAACAGTTAAGGTCAATTCATTTGAGAGTGATGCTGACCACAGACAGACACACAGATATTTTTCTTGACCACTTTTTTGAACTCAGCACGTTCAAAAACATAACGAAATACAAAAAAATCACATAAAAATATGTTTTTTGACCAAATACAAAATACTTTTATTACCCTATGTTAACATATGGGTAATTGAAAGTAGTTCATGTGTTTTAAAACAAGTAGTGGTCCCTATAAGGTATCGTTTTAGGAAAGTATCAAAGTTCGTAATAAAGGTCCCTATAAGGTAGAAAAAAGTATCATTTTAGAAAAAAAAGAAGAAAAAAAAAACATCCAGACATAATACATAAAATATCGCTATTACATTTTAAAAGAACTTTAGAAGCATGTATGTGTTGACCTTTAGAAACAAATGTATGTTGATACAAGTAAAAATAGCGTCGATTTGGTTCTTCAAGTGTGAATGAATGAAATCTTTCGCTTTCATTCTCTGTTACTTTCAACTATTGTTTAGAAAAAGCCACTAAGACTAGTTTATGTAAGTGTCTTACTATTTCACACCTTGACTTTTACGATAGATCTGTTCTTAGTGTAGCCTTGACCATGCATTCCTAAGGCTAGTAAAACTGTCTATTCTCTGCAAAACACAATGCTTACAGCGTAGTTTCGAGTGCATTACAGCACGATTCTTGTTGTATTTATGAGATTCAGTGATTTTTATTTTGAAACTCAGTTCTTTATTCTTTTTTTCCCGAATTTATTTCGACGTAATCAGACACTGGTACAAAACTTGGGATGTTCTTCAACAAGGGTGCAGGCAGTACGTGCAAGGGGGTGCAACAGTTAAGTTTTATGGTCACACCTTGAATTTTTAAAAATGGTAATTAGATCTCCTACTCCAATGTTAATTAAAAATCTATTAATTAATGTTCTGTTCAATTGAATAGTATTCCTTGAATAATTTGTCCTATTCTTTGACCTTTGAATTCTACCACTTTCTTCAATTTATTTATCAAATCCTTTATATTAACTTCGATTTTGTGTGTCGATAGCGGTGGAATCTGCAGGGGTCTTATTAACCCCCTTGCTGTCATTCAATCGGGCTATAACTTGGGAGATAGGTTCTATGTCGATGACAATGCATTCTATCAAATTTTGGGGGCTGTCACTGCCACTATGAAAGGTATTTGAAATTATTTCATAAGAAAATATTGTAGAAATATTTATAGATTTATTAATATTAACTAATTAACCTCATGAAGTAAGGTAATAGAAACCACGTTTTAAAATTTGAGTGTTACTGTTGTACTCAAAGATAAATTATCGGATTGTATTGTTTAAAATTAATTTGCTGTATGGGTTGAAACGGTAAGGGGGGGGGGGGGATTGGAGAGAGATTGGACTTTTGGGGCAATCGTAAATTTTCCTTAGAATAGGCCTTGTTTTGTTTTAATGCTATGTAATAACAAAATAATCTTTTTTTTTTTTACTTTTTTTTTTTTTTTTTTACTACCTTCTTCCAATACAAGCGAACGAATTGCAATAATTGTAAGTATAAAATTATGACTTCAGTTAAGTTGAAAAGAATGTAGTTAACCGAGAGAAAGAGAGAGTGTTGTTTAGAAGCAAAACCAGCTGTGCACATTTAAAGTTTTTTTTTTTTTTTTTTTAATCGAAATAGGTTTAGGGTAAGGTTGAAAATGAGAAAATTTAAATCAAACGGTGGATTTCTTCAATTTTAATTATTAATATGCACGTATAGTTGAATCTAGATATAAACTCTCCCACTGTTAAACCTTTACCTCTTTTTTTTCTTTTTTTTTTTTTAAATATATATTTATATTTTTGTTTTTTCATGAAATACAATATCTTTTAATTAGGACTAATTACATTTTTCATAAAACAATGAAGTATGTAAAATAGTTAGTACTTTAAAAATAATTATTTTTGTATATATTAAAAATTATTATTTTTGTGTATCGATTTGAAATTGCTAATAGAACTCTGGCAAATGATATTTTACTTAGAAATTTGTTTACATTCCTGATTAATGAAAGAAAGGTTTTTACCAGTATTTTATCATTTAAATCCTAAGTGGAGATTGTTAACTGAACTAAGTTTTAAAACAGTTTTTCGTCGTGAAGGAAATAGGAATAATTTATTATTTAATAATTAAAAATTTTATGCAAATTTGATATCCATAATCAAGCCTTCAATTTTTAATAAAAGCAATGCTTTCCAACAGATTTTGTTCAAATACTAAATTTGACATTATATTTTGCCAATTATTAATATTTAATAATTACTATGCCATGTTTTAATTTGCCTTTTACATTTCATTTTAATGTTTTTAGTTAGACTGTTAGATATTCATTCAAATAAATTACAATATTTCTAAACGATTACAAGTCATTTCCCCCTTTTTTTTACTAAAAGTTTATTGAGTGCGATTTGATTAAAGCCTCACTTAATTGAAAAAATCATTTATGGATATTGTACAACATTTTAATAAATGGGGCAACTGAGTTCTGTTGGGCCCATGATCATGATCTACCTTAATAACCACAGGTATTGAAGTTTGCTTTTAAATTTAAAAACTTGAAAGTTAAATATAAGTGGCGCTGTCTAAATTAGTTATCTACTGCAGTAATTTATTACTTTTGCTATGTGATTGAAAAGGGAGAAGTTTCACTCACAAAACGAGGAATAGTTTAACATTTTAATAATTAAAAAATGGTGATTGTACATATTTACTTAATTGATAAATAAAAAAAAAAAGATTTTGCATATACACTTTGGAATCATGTCAAAGAATTAGTTACATTTTGAAATTTTAATTGCATCCTGTTTTTGCTAACTTTTTATTTTTAGGGAACAGAAGCATATTTTAATATTCAAATTATTTTTTACTTAAATATTCTGATAATACTTTATTTTAGAACATGAATTAATCTCTTCAAACTCTTAATTTTATTGTAGAAACATCAATGTGAATTATTAGTTTTGGAAAATTGGTTAATAAATTTCAAACATATATTAAATTCTCGATTTTTTTTTTTGCCCTCTTTTAGTTTTTGCTGAATTATTTTTATTTAATAATTCTAGGTTTTAGACATATTTTATTATAATTGCATACAAACATATTTTTTTATAATTGTAATGTTTAAAAGTTTTCCATTTATATACTTAGATCTTAAAGAACATAAATCTTTAAAAATTATTAGATTCCGAAATCTAAAAATGGGGGGTAACAATTTTATTGGGGGGGGAGGGGGTGCCAAAATTGTCCTCGCTTATAGTTGAAAATGTCCTTCTACCGCCCCTGATGTCAGCTCTTTTATATATAAACCTTTTACCAAAGATATGATGATATCTTACATTAAAATTTTGCATGAAAATCGAAAGGAGCCAGTAGAAAGTTGTCTCAACTGAATAAGTATCTATTTTCAAACTTCATAAATTCAAACAAAAATCGCCGACCAAACGGTATAGTGGTTAGCGTGCTGGCTTCTAGACCGCGAGGTTGCGGGTTCGAGTCCCGTGTTGGCATGGATGTTTGTAAATATATGTTGGTTTGTTAAATGACGAAATGTTTCGGCGCATTATAGCCCTCGTGTTGCTGACGGCGCCAGATAATCTGAATACAACCAATCAAACAAAAATCCAACTGTACAAATTTTAAATTAAATATTCCTTTTATATGCAAGCCACGCGCAACAGTATTTTTAAACCTCAAATATTGTTGAGTTCATTGATGACCAACGGCGCATTTATGAAACTTACAAGTCGGTGTCTATTAAGCATTATCTTTTCCTTGAATTACACTTCTGTAACGTTTTCAAATTCGCTTTATTAGGCAGGCAATTAAAAGATCTTTTATCAATATGCATTCAAAACAAGAATTATTTATCAAAGAATAGATATTTTCACTTATATGAATTTTTTCCATAACGCTGTTTCAAAAATGGTGTAGACGATAGTTTTGAATGGTCTGCATGGTGGGACAGGGGAGGATCTAGACTATTATTACGGAGGAGGTGGGAAAATGTTTAGTTTTGGGTAATGTTCAATGTATTTAATAGAACAAGTTTATATCTAAACTACAAAAACGTTAGAATTATTATTATTTTTTTATATAACAAGCAGCTTTTTAAACAAGAAGTGTATAGTAAAAGAATTCTAAAACTTTAGTGTGTGTTTTTTACCAAAACATATACCAAACTTCATATTTTCCTTGAAGTGCACTATTGAACAAATTTATACTTCCATGTTCCGTGATCATCAAGAATGAGGAATTTTCACGTTTTTTTTAATAAAAGTAGAGAAAAAATAATGAAAATCAAAACCATTCTCTTAAAAATTTTAGCTCGGAGAGACAGTTATAAAAAAAATTTAGATTTTCACTTTGCGATTTGGTGGGAAAAAGCTACTTTTGCGTGTGACGTCAAAGCGCAGATGATGAACCAATCTAAAACCTGTTTAGACGAGGGCGGATGAGGTTCCTCCTCGGATTTTCAACGGAATCTATGCGTAATATAAGGTTTTGGTCATGTAATTTTTGCTTTGATTTCAGCTAATTTTAAACTCGATTGTTAATTTATTGAAAGCATAAAGATAAAAAAAATAATTGCACTGCTCAAATATATTCGTTGGATAGCACTAGAAAATACAAAAAAATATTCATTTTCCTCACTTGTGCAAGTTTCTCATAAAATCAAATTTGTCTGATATATTTTGCAGAGCACTTTGCTGTCTTGCTTTGTTCTCGGCTTTTTCATCCCCCTTTTTTTAGGATGTTCAGTACGGGATTCGTCAAATCTTGATTGACAACATCCATAGTCTGAGAGAAGCGCGCGTTAAAAACTATATAGTACATTAGTTTTATTTTTAATTCATATCTTTCACATCTTCATTAACTTATTACGTATATTAATGAAATAATTAAGTTACTTTTGAACGCCAGGTTTAGCCTTTTGTTTATTACACTCATGATAAACAGTGGAGGCTCGTGAGTAATAAATGCGATGGGGCCCGAATTAACAATGGCATGTTTTTTTAGGGGAGGGGGGGGGGTTGAGTGCAAATTTCAAAATACATGAATTCTATGCAATTAAATAAATGTTATTTAAATGCACATACACATATAACTATAAGGAAATTAAACAAATTATCCAAATAAATTGAAATAAAATAAATACTACTTTAATAATACGAATGATTGTAACAAATTGCAGTATTTCGCTTGAACCAATGACTTTTGAGTATTAAAAGTAAAGCGACGAAAAGAGGTGAAAGTTTCAGAAAAAGTATAGTATGCGTTTAAAATTATTCATTTAAACATAAAATTAATGCATATTGATTCACTAATATTTCAGTCCAAAATTTCATTACTCAACAGATAAATGTTTTCAATCTTATATTTTTACTTCTTAAAAATTTGGGTTCTTCAGTCTCGAAGCCCTTTTGTCACTTATGGAATGTACCAGAAAAAATTCGTTGATTGTTATCCTTATAAATGGATATTTCAGACAACTGAATGAGTTAAACGATAGTTAATGTTGCAGTACACCAAGGACAAGATTTGAAGGAAAAAAAAAATTCAACAAAATTCTTCGTTAGATGCAAATTTGATTTAAAAATGAAACGTATAAATCTCATTCACAATTTTATCTTTAGCCTAAATTTAAAATAAAACTGGGACAAAGGGCCTAGTACTACTCATTGGAATAAAATGCGGATCCAGCGTTTGTTTTTTGAAAGGGACATAAAAGCTTTCAAAATTGAAGATTGCTATTGTAGCTCATTTGTAAATATTAGGTCATGAAGAAGCCTTTTTGTCACCCTAATATGTTTACGTTAAATAATTTTAAATCGAATGAAAACAAGTTCATTCAACATCAAATCCTATTAAGTAATTTAAAATTATTATTCTAATTCATTAATATGTTTAAATAATTAAATATTTCGATCATAAATATTAATAACTAACACAAAATATAATTTAAGTAATGAATTATAGTTTTGGTAACAAATAAATTCGTCAAAACTTTCAAGAGGACTAACACGAAGCTTCATTATTTAAATAATAAACATACTTGGACTATTCTGCGTTGGGGATGGCAAACACACTTATATCAATTAAAATACTTTAAATAATGTTTCAATTGCACAAGGTTTCATTGCTACGCTAAAATATAAAAAGATGCTGAAGCTATAGTGTGTCCTGTGTCTGCATGCTCAGAAGCGGATTTAGACGTCGGTCAAGGGAGAGGAAAGGTTGCTAAGATCACCAACATAGTTGCCTATTTTAGCAGAGTTTGTGAAATAGGAATGGGGGGGAGGGGACAAACAGCCTAATTCTGCTTGCAGTATAACTCATACACCTAATTAACTCTAAAATCGAATAAATTGTAAAGAATAACAATACTTTATGATAATTAAGATTAAAAAAAAAATACATAACCAATTGAGCTCATCCATTCGACAAAACCTGGGATCATCCAAACAAAATGCGTCTTTTAATGTTTTTTAAAAAGTCATGATTCTGTTAAAAAATTCATTTATTGAGAAAAGCTTGAGCTTATATTTGAAAAATTAAAGGGTAAAATTAAATGATCTTACTGAGACTTTTTATTGAAAAATTAGTACCCTTTCGCCACGTATAATTGTAGTTTTCCGTCTATTTTCACTGGCTCAAAATTTAATTCACCATCATTTACCTTGTACAATTGCACTGTAGCAAATTCCAACCTTGGGATAGTTCAAGCTCGATTACTGATTGCAGCGTGTTACTTTTGCTCAACACACAAAGTGGACCATTCCTTATAGAATTTGATACCCATGAAGGAGAAAAAGCCCCCCCCCCCCCCCAAAAAAAAAAGGAAGTGAAGGAAGTACAAGCTTTTCTATGTTCGTTTAAAGGTCTCCGAGAAAGGGGCCGTTTATCCCCCGAGCCGTCTTAAACAGTGCTGATATGCTTCAAGGTAATTATGATAGAGTCTTTTAAAGGAGAGATGACGGAGTGTATTTTTATTTACATTTTTGCGAGTTTGCGCAAGAGAGCTATTATTGCTCCACTCACTATAGTTAATATTGTGAAGTTAATAATAACTGATGTTTTCATTTGTCTTGAATTTTTCAAATATAATTTTACAGAAACTCCACAACAAAACTATATTATCAAGCATAATATATAAGTGGGACCAGGGTCCAAAAAAGTTAGGGGGCATGAACCCCCACAGGCCCCCGGCACCAGCCACCACTGATGGCAAACAACACATAAAATATTCTTTCTTGGCTTTATTTTTTTCTATTTAACTCTGAATAACGATCGCCCCTCGCTGTATCTGCCATTGTTGGTGGGAAGGTTGCACATGCAGAGTAGTTTACTCCTCGAAAGATCTCTCGGAAAGCGATCCCACCTGATAATCTACAGTTTCAACGAATTTTTAGTGCTGCATAGAAACATGTGGACAAAGCAATTTTCTTCTTTAGCAGAACCTATATTTGTAGATGTATATTGTAATAAAACTGCGTGAAAATGTTTCAAAATGAGTTTTAAATTTGATGAACACTAAGGAAATTATTTCCTTGTCAACAGTAACAAAGCGAACTGAAGATTTGAGGAGTAAATTGTACTTCCGGTTAATGAGAATTAAACAGAACTTCCCGGTGAATTTGAAATTTTTTTTGATATTCCTTGAAACTTTTTAAAAAAATTCTTCAATCATATTCACGTTTAAGATTTTTATAGATTCTTGGTTGGTTGAACCCCCAAGCTGAGGGTCGAAAGGAAGGACTTTGTGATTACTCACCTGCCTCCTTATAGATTCTTTCCGCAATTTTTTCCCCCGATTTTTGTTTCTAAAGTACAATTCAACTCCTTGACAATTCGACTATTTTGGCGTAAATTGGCGAAAATCAGTTAATTTCGCCATTGTTATTGTTGACTTCTGTTTCTGTATTAAAACATTTCGGATTTTTCTAAGCTTGCTACAAAATAGCGTTGTCCCATCGTACAGGAAATAATTTGATTCGGATATTGTAAGGTAAGAGTTTTTTTTTAAATATTTAGTTTTAACTATCTATTGTCATAAGAATATCGTTTCTTTATGCCGGTATGTTTCTTACTCTTGATCTTCTCGAAGAACGTTTCAGTGAGATTATATCCTTCTCTTAAAAGAAAAATGTAGGCTTTTTTTTCCTTAATTATTCTACAAAGTACTTTATTCATGCTAAAAGAGTATTTGTTTGTAATTTTTTTCCTAATATGTTGTTTGTTGCTGACCAAAGTGGTACTTATAAAAAATATGTTCAAATACAGTCAGCGTCAAAAGCGAACGTTCACCTTCAAATTTCAAAAACTTAAGTTTCCAAATGTGTACTAGTAAGTAGGGAAAAGGATAATTTTTGGTACAGGTTTAGTATGGGACATTTCTGTTCCACATATTTTTTTAAGCATTTATTTGATCAAAGAGAAAAAAATTAAAACCAAAAGTCACTGAACAGCGAAATTTTTTTCAATTTTGTCAACTTTAAATGTAACAATTAATAGTAATTTGGCTCACCACAAACTTTAGTGGTTGTTTTGAGTCTTGGAATGAACCAATTTTTTGCTTCTGTTACCTCAATGAATTTCCACAGCATTGCCAATACATTTCTAAGAGATAAATTGCTTGCGACAGTTGGATTTCTTAATTTTTTCTTTATTATTCCTCAGATATGTTTGATACTGGAAATAAGTATGGGGACGGGGTTGGTGAATTCAGTTGTTAGGGGGTGTGATAATGGAGCCATAGCTCTTTTATTGCAGCTGGGTGACTGTTCTGTTTCCCCCTATCATCCTAATAAAATATTTAAAAAATATTTTATTTTACATTTTATTTATAAATTTAAAAAGGTTGTGTATTGCTGGAAAAACTGGGGATCAAAGGACGTATATATACGCCCATGACCCTCAGAAGGTTAATGGTAAATCCCATGGCCACCACTAACCGGCCGGCCCACCAAATTTGAACATCGTAGCTCAATTTGTTAACGAGTTTTGCTGACCACGAAAACACAGAGATATTTTTTCGATATCATTTTTTTGAAATCGGGCTGTTCCAAAACGTGGAGAAATGCAAAGACATCGAAAAAAAATATGATCAAATGCTATACTATCATTACCCTATGTAAGCATATTGGTAAATAAATTTCCTGTGCTTTTTGTGGGGGCCGTGGGACCTACCATTAAGATTTCGTCAAAATCATGTGTGCGCATAAGGTTGAAATTATGAAAAATCCACGTTTTTCAGTAAATGCTAAAAAACGGCTCTAACAATTTTAATTAAAATCTCTGTGCTAATGCCTCTTAAGGTGTTCAAATTTACCCCACCTTCAAAATACCTGTATGCCGTTAACACCGAGGTCTCTGCCCTTGAGCATCGTCCATTTACGATAGATTTTTTTTGTTTCACGCACAAGAAAGGACAATTTAATGTTTATCAAATAACATTGCCATTTTAGGAGGTGTTTTTTGGTCTATGTAAAAACTATTGTCAAAGATATAGCCAAACTGACCATTTTTATTTAAATGAATGGAAAATATGAAAACGGTAAATGACACCATATCAAATTTGAAAGCAATGACAAATATTTTAGTGTAATTGAAAGTTGTGCAATGTTCCACACCCCTAGTTGAAATCAGGATCTTTTGAAATGTGGAGAACAAATGGGTAATTGAAAGTAAAAAAACAGTTAGCATTGGCGATAAATTACCTCGAAATTTTTCTCCAAGAAATGCAACCTACAAATCTCATGCATTACAAAATGAGATTATCGACACAAACTATTGGGTATTGGTACAAAGTTCAATGGCAAATTCCAAATTCAACACACTCTCAACACATAAGGATTTGATTAAGAAAACAAAAGAACTTGTACAAAAATCTAATGACTTGTTTGCCAAAAATTACGGGTGTGGAACATCACACTACTTTCAATTATACTATAATAATCACTGCATTGAAAATTGACGTGGAATGATGTTGGGTCAAACCACGTCAGATCAAACAGTGTAGTTCACCCGCCTCAGATTTCCACCAAATCTCTATATATATAAGGCAAAGCCCTCACTCACTCACTCACTCACTGACTCACTCATCACTAATTCTCCCACTTCCCACATAGTCACAACTCTGAAAATCGGCACAAATATCAACAATGGTAAAAATAGAAAAAGTAAACTATTCCGATCTCGATTAACACACTTTAAGGGGTCGAAAAGGGGTCAAACGTTCCAAACGGGGGACATTCGAAAATCCTACTTCCCACATAGTCACAACTCTGAAAATCGGCACAAATATCAACAATGGTAAAAATAGAAAAAGTAAACTATTCCGATCTCGATTAACACACTTTAAGGGGTCGAAAAGGGGTCAAACGTTCCAAACGGGGGACATTCGAAAATCCTACTTCCCACATAGTCACAACTCTGAAAATCGGCACAAATATCAACAATGGTAAAAATAGAAAAAGTAAACTATTCCGATCTCGATTAACACACTTTAAGGGGTCGAAAAGGGGTCAAACGTTCCAAACGGGGGACATTCGAAAATCCTACTTCCCACATAGTCACAACTCTGAAAATCGGCACAAATATCAACAATGGTAAAAATAGAAAAAGTAAACTATTCCGATCTCGATTAACACACTATAAGGGGTCGAAAAGGGGTTAAACGTTCCAAACGGGGGACATTCGAAAATCCTACTTCCCACATAGTCACAACTCTGAAAATCGGCACAAATATCAACAATGGTAAAAATAGAAAAAGTAAACTATTCCGATCTCGATTAACACACTTTAAGGGGTCGAAAAGGGGTCAAACGTTCCAAACGGGGGACATTCGAAAATCCTACTTCCCACATAGTCACAACTCTGAAAATCGGCACAAATATCAACAATGGTAAAAATAGAAAAAGTAAACTATTCCGATCTCGATTAACACACTTTAAGGGGTCGAAAAGGGGTCAAACGTTCCAAACGGGGGACATTCGAAAATCCTACTTCCCACATAGTCACAACTCTGAAAATCGGCACAAATATCAACAATGGTAAAAATAGAAAAAGTAAACTATTCCGATCTCGATTAACACACTTTAAGGGGTCGAAAAGGGGTCAAACGTTCCAAACGGGGGACATTCGAAAATCCTACTTCCCACATAGTCACAACTCTGAAAATCGGCACAAATATCAACAATGGTAAAAATAGAAAAAGTAAACTATTCCGATCTCGATTAACACACTATAAGGGGTCGAAAAGGGGTCAAACGTTCCAAACGGGGGACATTCGAAAATCCTACTTCCCACATAGTCACAACTCTGAAAATCGGCACAAATATCAACAATGGTAAAAATAGAAAAAGTAAACTATTCCGATCTCGATTAACACACTATAAGGGGTCGAAAAGGGGTCAAACGTTCCAAACGGGGGACATTCGAAAATCCTACTTCCCACATAGTCACAACTCTGAAAATCGGCACAAATATCAACGATGGTAAAAATAGAAAAAGTAAACTATTCCGATCTCGATTAACACACTTTAAGGGGTCGAAAAGGGGTTAAACGTTCCAAACGGGGGACATTCGAAAATCCTACTTCCCACATAGTCACAACTCTGAAAATCGGCACAAATATCAACAATGGTAAAAATAGAAAAAGTAAACTATTCCGATCTCGATTAACACACTTTAAGGGGTCGAAAAGGGGTCAAACGTTCCAAACGGGGGACATTCGAAAATCCTACTTCCCACATAGTCACAACTCTGAAAATCGGCACAAATATCAACAATGGTAAAAATAGAAAAAGTAAACTATTCCGATCTCGATTAACACACTTTAAGGGGTCGAAAAGGGGTCAAACGTTCCAAACGGGGGACATTCGAAAATCCTACTTCCCACATAGTCACAACTCTGAAAATCGGCACAAATATCAACAATGGTAAAAATAGAAAAAGTAAACTATTCCGATCTCGATTAACACACTTTAAGGGGTCGAAAAGGGGTCAAACGTTCCAAACGGGGGACATTCGAAAATCCTACTTCCCACATAGTCACAACTCTGAAAATCGGCACAAATATCAACAATGGTAAAAATAGAAAAAGTAAACTATTCCGATCTCGATTAACACACTATAAGGGGTCGAAAAGGGGTTAAACGTTCCAAACGGGGGACATTCGAAAATCCTACTTCCCACATAGTCACAACTCTGAAAATCGGCACAAATATCAACAATGGTAAAAATAGAAAAAGTAAACTATTCCGATCTCGATTAACACACTTTAAGTGGTCGAAAAGGGGTTAAATGTTCCAAACGAGGGATATCCGAATGTTCCTCTTCCAATGTAGTCATTTTTCTGATATTTTTTTGCAAATGTTAAAAAAATAAGTCATTCCAATATCGATTAACGAATTTTTAAGGGACGAAAAGACGACGCAACATTGAAACTATACGAGGATTAACTTAATGTCTAATTAACTTAATTCCAATACAGCTACTACTTTGAAATTTAGAACTAAGAGCAAACATAAACACAATAAACTATTCCAGTTTACTATTCACAATTATAAATTTCGTTTAAAATGTCAACAAAGGAAAGTTCCTATTTTGATAAATCAATTTGTCGGGATCGAAAAGGGAACAAACGTCTGAAGTGTAGAATACATGAATGTCTTTTGATTGCTAAAATGCTAATGGTAAAATTTCGTAGCGCAGCACGGGTATTCAGCTAGTTTTGTATAATGGAATTATGAGCTAGGATGGCCACAAATCTCAATTTTGAAGGCCCCATGGTTTTTAATTACTGAGAAATTAATTATTGTAACTTTAAAATTTTCCGCGAGATGCGCCATTTTTCTTCTTAATTTCTTAAATAACTCCTTACCTGTACAAGTTACTGAAGTGAAAGTTTGTTTCTAGGGGTAACTTTTTAAGCTGATTTCAAAAACGCAATCAGAAATTGTGTATCTTCTATAGTTTTTGCATTAAACAATTTTTTGCAAAAAAAATTCAAGAATTTTTTTCGACATGTTTGATCAGGAGCACATGTTTTAAATTTTTATATGTTGTAAAGATAGTATACCACTACTTCCAGAAAAAAAATCATCTTGGCTTTCTGTCTCAGAGCTGAGAAAAAAATTATTGGAACTTTCACAAAGAACGACTATAAACTGAATATTTTTCTTTTCTCACACACACACACACACAAAATGTATGCAATATAGGGCAATACAATTTTTTTTATGAAGATATACTTTTAATTCTGGCAATCAGCCAAAAAATCTTTGGTGACCTTGAAGTCTAGACAAAGGATTATATAGATTTGGAGCCTTGTCAGTTAGAATACCTATTTATCATTAATAGAGAGTTAAAAAATTATGTTCCGATTAGTTTTATGGAAGGTTTTAAGTATAGAGAATTTAAAATAGGTGTTACTGTATATTGTTAAGGAAAGTATTCATACCAAAGTTGGATACATTGTCAAAGTGCACTGTTGGCGATAGATTGCAGACTGAGTGTCATGTAACCAATTATTCAAGACGAACAGGATTTTTGTAATGGAATAGCTTTAGAGAAGCAAAAAGAAGTTATTGCACTTAGGTCTGAAATTCCAAGTGCGCAATTTAATAATAATGCAACCATTTGTATTCACCATGAAAAATTTTTGCTTTCTGCATGTGAGCAACTTCAGAGATACTGTTGTGATCCATTTCATTCACACAGTAGAGGTATCAAGAAGAGTTTGAGATTTGTATCATTGGAATTTTTAAAAAAAACAGCTATCTTAAACCAGTACAAAAATTATGTCCCCAGTGTTGAACTCGAATAACAGGTACTGAAGAATCATGCAATAATGAAGCTATTTCAAAGGGGCAGCCTGAAACTGAAAGTGCACCTCAGGAACTTTTTGTCTCAGAAGCTGCTGAAGCTTTGAGTCAAAGTATTACAAATCTTGGATACAACCTGTCAAATTGCATGGGGTAAATAAAAAACAATGACAAAGCTATGCGAAAAGAAAATCAGCAGAAGCTAGTTCTGTTTTGCAGAAGAAATTTGCAACAGAGCTAAATGTTCCTCCAGAGACTCTGGCTCAACCAAATGAAAAACAGTGTGTTGGATGTGAAGATTTAGAGTGCCTGATTGAACTCTTAAAAGAAAAATGTAAAATTTCATCTGGGCAAGAGATCCTGAAATTATTAACTCTTGCACCGATTACTTTCTAAAAGTAATTATACAACATATCAAGTATTGCCAGATTTAAAATACATGCATTATTTTAGTGATGGTTCAAGTGCACAATATAAAAACTTCATTAATTTGTGCTTGCATGAGACAGATTTCAACATCCCTGCTGAATGGAACTTATTCGCCACTTCACATGGGAAAAGTCCATGTGATGGGATTGGGGGCACAGAAAAAACTCATGCAAGTTTGCAGGCCACCCAGAACAACCACATACTTACCCCCCTTGATTTATTTAATTGGGCTAATTCTAACATACATCATATAATTTATTTTTTTTATTTCCCATGCTGATGTTGAGAAACACGCCAAAAGCTTGGAAACTCGTTTTCAAACCGTGAAAACAATATCTGGAACTCGCAGTTATCACAGGTTTGTTCCAAACAACAATGACGTGTTGACCCTGTATCGATTGTCATCAGATGATGCTAATTCGGGATTAAAAGTTAGTTTCACTATCAGAAAAAAGCATGTGAGCAGTATAAACACTAATGACTTGCAACCAGGAGTTTATGTAGCTGTAGTATATGATGATAACTGGTTCATTGGCTGTATTATGGAAAAGCATTAAGATGAAAGACTTGCTGATAAATTTTATGCAGACACATACCGACACTAATGTATTATCTTGGCTTTCTACAGAAGATAATTGCTTCGTTCCTTTTGAGCATGTGTTGTGTGTGACACCAGCACCTTCAGTGAAAAGTAGCACTGGACAACAATATGTTCTTGACAGCAACATGATTAAAAGTATTAGTGTCTTACTTAATAAGTTCAGATCAGCTAAAAAATGGCTTTTTCTTTTATTTCTATTCTGTTTTATGAGCTTTGTTTAAAATATTAATTATAGTTGTAGTCTTTGTACACTATCGTATATTTTAAATTAAAATCAGATATGTAAGTAATATGCTATTATAGTCTATAAATTATGTTTTAAACATACATATATATATGTAACGGTAAAATAGTGTGGACACTCTTAGGATATAAAAAAGCAGCCGAGATTAAACAAATATAAAAGTTTATTTTCAGAGAGGTTCTCAGTGAAGTGGGTGATGCAATCACTAGTCAAGATTTGATATTCTAAGAGGCGGAGTCAAAACGGATTACGTAGCTTATATGAGTTTGAGGGACGTTCTACTATGTTCTAAGTGGTTCTCGCTAACTGGAGAATTTACTAGAGCGATCTAATAGCTTCATTGACTATCCCAATGCGAATACATTACAACATCCCCCCTTTCAAGACGGCCGCGGTCCGTCCAGAAAGGAGAAATGTCGAAAACAAACAAAAAAATTTAAGTTTTGTCTTACACTAGCAAAAAAAATCACCCACTTGTTCTTTAACAAGAGTACAAGGATCATAACAGGAACAGACTTTGAATATAACTAGAAACAACATACTAACAATACAACATTACATTCAAAATAAAATTTAGAATACACTTTGAATTTTCAAAATATTGTAAAATAAATTGTACAGTCAGAGTGAGGAGTACCTAAATTTTAAACGTTTACTCTATCTTATTAATTTTCAATACTTTAGTGAAATACACTATTTGTTAAAGAATCTACTCTCACTGTATAGTATAAAATTAGTAGTAATCTAGTTGTTAGGGACAAAGTTCTTTTGTTACACGACAAAAGTTCATTGACATTTGTGGTAATTTATGAACTTTTCCCTACTAAACCAGATTAAACTTTTTATATTACAGTTTAGATTCTTAGAAAAACATACTAATTAATAATTATTCTTCATATTCCTATAATACATTATTCATATAATACTCAGTTGTTTCTTTTTCACATATTTCTTCAAATACTATTATTTCCAACAAATAAAATAAAGATAAATAACATTTAATAAAATAATATCTCCTATCACTCTGAAAAACAAAATTTTGAACTATACAACCTTTCATATTACTGAGTGTGGCAGTTTCTTTATCCATATTCTCACTTGTTAATACTTGTCGACTATTTCTCTCGTATAATTGTCTTCCAGAACGTAGTAACATAAGATGAAATCACAGTCAATAAAATATCGTTATTAAGCTTACTTGATTTAATTAATACAAAAATATTTTACTTAAATATCTAGACACTTTTATCGCAATTCTTTAAAGTTCAAAACTAACTTGAAGTCAAATATTAAATTAAAAACATTTCAATATAGATTTTACAGAAATTAAACAAAATACATGTTTTTCCTTGTACATACCCAAATGGTATTCTTCTTCCGCTTCAGTCAAGTTATCAGTAATCCTTAGAGAAAAAGTTCCAAAAAGTCCGTAAGTTCAGAAGCACTTATCACACTTCAACGCTATTTTTCTTCGGATCAGAGGTCACTGGACGTTTCCCAAAACTCAGGCCTAAAAGTCTACGGTAGGGTTCCGCTTACCACTCTTTTCTCCTTCGGTGAAACTTTCTGCCAATTACAGACGAAGAAGGCGTGGCTTAGAACTCAGCTCCTGTTGTTTTCAAAGACACACTGGAACCATGAATCTGATTGACAGACGTCAAAATATCAACATGTAAACTCCGAGTCTTTACGTCTTTAATTTAAACTGTTTCCCCTACAGATCTTATCCTGTCGACTTTTGTAACGGTAAAATAGTGTGGACACTCTTAGGATATAAAAAAGCAGCCGAGATTAAACAAATATAAAAGTTTATTTTCAGAGAGGTTCTCAGTGAAGTGTGTGATGCAATCACTAGTCAAGATTTGATATTCTAAGAGGCGGAGTCAAAACGGATTACGTAGCTTATATGAGTTTGAGGGACGTTCTACTATGTTCTAAGTGGTTCTCGCTAACTGGAGAATTTACTAGAGCGATCTAATAGCTTCATTGACTATCCCAATGCGAATACATTACATATATATACCATATTTGCATTATTGTATTTTTTATGCCTTGAATGTGCTACTAGAAAAGTTAAACTGTATGCATAATAAAGCTTTTGTTGGATGTATAGAGCAAAACTCCTCGTTTATAGTCGTTCCTTGTGAAAGTTCAATAATTTTTTTCTCAGCTCAGAGACAGAAAGCCAAGATGAATTTTTTTCTGGAAGTAGTGGTATACCATCTTTACAACATATAAAAATTTAAAACATGTGCTCCTGATCAAACTTGTCGAAAAAAATTCTTGAATTTTTTTTGCAAAAAATTGTTTAATGCAAAAACTATAGAAGATACACAATTTCTGATTGCATTTTTGAAATCAGCTTAAAAAGTTACCCCTAGAAACAAACTTTCACTTCAGTAACTTGTACAGGTAAGGAGTTATTTAAGAAATTAAGAAAAAAAATGGCGCATCTCGCGGAAAATTTTAAAGTTACAATAATTAATTTCTCAGTAATTAAAAATCATGGAGCCTTCAAATTTGAGATTTGTGGCCATCCTAGCTCATAATTCCATTATACAAAATTTGGAGAAAATCTGAGACTGTGGGTGAACTTTTTCCATTATTTTGTTTGATCTGACGTGGTTTGACCCTGTTACATACCTTTTCATATTTTCATTAATTTAGATAAATAGCCAATTTGGCGATATTTTTGGCAATAATCCTTACTTGCATACCCCCCCCCCCCCCCAACAAAAAAAAACACAGCCATATACATTGCCGATATACATTTCAATAATTCTCATATTAACCTTTCTTTAAATGAAACAGAGGAAAAAACAGTCGTTGATAAGCAATGTTCAACGGAAGAAAACTTTGTGTTAACATTCGTTTACCAACTTTTTACACGTTTAGCGCATTTTTCAGGAATTTTGTAGGTGGGGGGCGTTTAAAACATCTTAATAGGTGTTGCCTCAGCGATTTTGATCAAAATTATTAGAGCCATCATTAAATAATTGCTGAAAAACATGATTTTTTTTTAATGGAAGCTACCTTATGTGCATGCGCAATTTTAATGAAAACCTTATTGTCAGATCCCATGACCATCACTTATCCATATGCAAAAGTTAAACACCGTTTGTTAATCCGTTCGGTAGTTATGCTGATCACGGATATACATAAAAATGTTTCTAGATCACTTTTTTTAACTCTGCATGTTCAAATACGTGTAAAACTACAAAAAAAAACATGATTTTTTTTTTTACGAATGCAATACTTTGATTATCCTGTGTTAACACATGGGAAATTGAAAGTAAATGAACTCAGTCTTTGGTTTAGTAAAGAGAATGTGTTGATGTTGAGTTCATTCAATAAATAGTTCACATCCATTGCATGCAATTTTTGTTCCTACATATTTCACCATTTCATGCTGGTTACTGGTAAATATTCTTAATGTTTCTTTCAGTATATAAATATGTTGAAAACCCGTTTTCTAGCTCTACATTTTTTTTAAATGTCATTCCCCCCTCAGAATCTCCGATAGTATTTGCCCCCCTCCCCCTGGCAAAGTTTTCTGGCGGCACCCGTGACACATCTAAATAGTTACAGTCACATAATATCTTGGGATGATAACATGAACAAACAAGTTACTTTTTTCTCCATTTTTCCCTATTTATCTCAAGGATTTACCTTCATTTTTTTAAACCGCCCAATAAATTTACACACTTTCTCACTAATTTCTGTGCGATGCATTCCCATAATTCTCAATAATTTGAAGTGAAGCTTTAACCTAAATAATCTAAACTTTCAGAAAACTCAATTTACTTAATTCTCAAAACGCGATTTTCAACAAAATTAAGAGGAAAACGTTTGCTGTATGATCACTTTTGACTCGCAAATTTGTGCTATTTTTCACAAATACAGGGCTGCCACAGGCGACTAAAAAGGCTACTAAAGCAACTATTTTAGTGACCAGGCGACTATGGCAACTATTTTAATGAAAAAAGGGCCCAAAACGACTATTTTGAACAAAACCTTCAACTATTTTTGAGCTTAGGCGACTATTTTTTTAAAAATTGGATACTGTCCAATAGTAGGACGAAAAAAATCAGCACTAAGGTACTAACAATTTTGTCAAAATGGTGATTTTTTTTTAAGGGGGCGGGATAGCGAACACTACCGAAGTAGTTGTTCATATTCGCAGGTAGATAGGTCACTTTGTTAGTCTGACGATAGTAACCTCACGCAAGATTGTTGTTTTTGACAGCAACCGCTGTAATTTTCGCCTACCTGTTAGGCTTCAATGTTTTATCTTTCGCCGTGCCAGGCAACAGCATACACAATTATATTCTCAAATATCAAATTATTTCGCTTTATTTACTCTACTAGGGGGCTCCACACCCTGCTCGCCAACCCCCGAACGTACTTGGTACTTGGGTCGTTTTCCATTTCTTGTCCTCAATTATGTAGGCTGTATAGTTATAAAAAATGCTATAGAAAGCAATTTTTTTATATAATTGTTTAAAATTAGTTGAAACTCTCCCAATCCAACCACATTCGGCGACAGTTTTTTCAAATTCACAAATTGATATAATACTATGATTTTTTTACCAACTTCGATTGATGCATAAAAAACAAAAATTATATTGCAAAATATTTTTAAAGTAACTGTTGATTTCTTCAATATTTATTAAAATTTCACGTATTCAGAAAACAAAAATAATGAATATAATATAGAGCATATTTATCAATATTTATTAAAATTTCACGTATTCAGAAAACAAAAATAATGAATATAATATAGAGTTAGTAATGTGGTATCTATTTTGACATGATAAGTATAATTGCATCTAACTAATTCACCTAATTGCGTTAAGTCGTATCATGAATTTATTTCGAAAGTTTTTTTTATGTATTTGCACCCTAACTCCTCAAAAATACACCTTGCAAATTACCGACCGAAGTAACTGCCTCAACTAGGTGTACTCAAAATTAAATAGACAACACAACACCCGGAAATGATTATGATAGCTGAGGGCAGGGATTTATAATATCTGAAACGGTGCATGTGCTATGCAGTGACTTTAGTCTGTGGGACTATAAATTGTGTAGCTGCCTCTGGCCAGTCAGCTTGAGGATGACCAAAGATATTAATTTTATTAAGTTTTAGCTTGAAGAATTCCCGTATCCTGGAGAACAGGAAGGTCACATCCTTTACAGCTGGGTTTTTTAAATAATTTTTTTAAACGATATTGAGAAGTAAAATTTTTGCTAATAACTATTAAAAACGTTTAAGTTGCAACACTAACCTCTTTTTGATGTGTAAATGTTTTCATCTATACAAATATGAAACTGTATAACAAAGTGGCCACAGAACCGGGAAAACCTGGAAATCAGGGAAATGTCAGGGATATTTCTGATTCTGGGAAATGTCAGGAAACTTTTTTAAATTTCATGAAAATCAGGGATATTTTGTATCGTTTAAGGCAAGTTCATCTATATTTTGGCGCTATTTACCTAGAGATTTGTGGTGGTAAGCCATTAGAAGTTTAATGTTACGGAATAATTTAAACTTTTCATTATCATCAAAACTATTTTTAAAAAATTTGCATATTATCTCTTTAGAATACATGTTATATTTTATTAGGATGTCTAGACATCTGGAAAACTTAGAAAATTGGGGAAATTTGAAAAAAAATTTGCTCTAAAATCAGGAGATTTTTTAGAAATCTCTCAGGGAATTATCAGGGAACTTTTTTTCCTGAATTTTGTGGCCACCCTATATAATGTTTTCATTAAAATAAGCTATTTTGCTTATAATTATTTAAAAATATTGTCCCTCATTCCTGCTTGTATAATGTGGACTTAAATGTACGTAAATTATCTTGTTTCAGCTGCAGCAGTCTGCGACAAAGCTGAAGAAGAAGAGGCAAGAGAAGCGCAAGTCAACCTTAAGATCCAAAATGGCCAAAAAGAAAAGTATATTAAATGCATAGCTGAAAAGCATTTAAAAGATTTTCACAAAAACACATCCTATAATCAGTTCCAAGCAAATTGTACTAGCATATTTCTTGCAGATGGCTTACTTAAAAGCTAAAAAAAGACCTAACCCATGAAAGCAGTTTTTCTAAAAATCCTTTATATTCATTCCTAATTTTTATGTGTAATTCCAATTTATTCAAGTGATTTTGAGCAAAGATCCAGTTTTTATAGTTTTTGAACACTACAGAAGGAACATCCACTCCACGCCATTGAACGACTATTTTTTGGTCTCAAAATTGATAGAATGCATTGTTATTGATTACAGGATGAGATTTTCCCGCCTTTTGGCTGATTTCCGCCTTTTTTGTTTCTTAAGTAAACCTTTTCTCCTTTTCCACCTTTTTGTCCCTGTTTTGAGAATCTGTATTTTTTCTGATCTCAACCAGTTTTTCCTCTGAAAACTGTACTCTTGGTCATGCATGGGCAAAAGACTTTACCTCTTCGTTTCTCCTTCTCCCCATCACCCTTAGCACTATCTTTCTACAATTGGTTATTGAAATTACGTGACCACCTCAGCATTTTGTGGTTCTTTGTACGTGCGCAGACAACCAAAACAAATGTTGATTGTGTCCAAATGCTAAAATAGTGCTCTTTGAGGTAAAAACAATCGAAAGTTTTCTTATAAAGTATATCATCGAAAAAAAACTTGTTGAGTGCTACATTTGTCTTGTTTTCTGAATTGGGAGATTTGAATTTACCGGAAATGTAGTAAATAACAAGTACGGCAAATGTTGTAGATCCTGTTGCATCTTGGTCTCTGATATTTTGGTGCTGAAGCTTTTTGCTATTCATTACTAAGTTAAATAAAAATGGTTATATTATGTCAAATCCGATTATTTTTACAAGCAACAAAATAAGCAGATTTTGTAGCTTTAAGAACCTGTTAAATTAGTCAATTTTATTTGTACTTTGTATGGATGGCATTCTGATCTTTTTTCATAGCTGAACTTTGGAGAATACTAGAGTACTATGTTTTGAGTACAATATGTGGCACATATTAATTTCTTCCCAAATATTTGAAATGTAATTATTGTATAGTGTGAGAAATTTCATTGTATCTCTAAAATTGGTTAATTATCCCTTTTGCACGCTTTTTTGTCTTATTTCTGTTCATCAACTCTGCCACAAGTTTTTTGATGAGTTTTTGGATTTCCGCCTTTTTGCTCTCTGAAAAGTCTCATCTCTGTGATTATGAGTGTCAGCTAGATCACATGATGGCAAGAAGGTTAATTAGCCTTGGAAAATTTTAATAGCATAGAGGATTTAAATACCTAAAACTGGCAGATTTCTTTTAGCACACATTGTCAACTTGGACAGGGGAAGATTTCAGTAATTAAATATTGTCAAATTGTACATGACTAAATTATGAATATAGCTTAATATCTAGATTTCACGTACAACAATAGAAAAGTGTGTAAAAGCAATATTTTAGAGACAGTTCCGAAACTTGAAGGAATGCATTGTTGTCGACAGTCGTATCTGCCAAGTTTCAGCTCCTTATTTGAATAGTGTATCTAAGGAGAGTTAATTAGCCCTCTTTCCTCTTTAGATTTTAAAAGAAAATGTGTTTTTTTTTTCCAAATTAAAACAAACTGAATTACAGTCAATCAGGGTAACTTTAATCCACATTTTCTGTATTTTCTCTTGCCCCACTTGTGTTTTAATAGTATTTTCCGACCTAATGGCATAAAAGGGAAGAACAAATCTTAAATTATAGCTTAATTTACTCAAATTAGTATATGCTGATGATGAAAGCACTAAATAATAGGAAAATAACCCAGTGCAAAGTTACCCTCATTCAGGGTAATTTTGAACTATTAGCAGAAGTTTCATATAAAATACATTTTTTTATTCACTATTAAGTTTCTAAATATTTGAAACTTCGTCAGCTGCAATTATCAACACCATAAAGTTTGGATATTTTAAATAACACCACAAAGAATATATTAACTAGGAACAGTAGATGTTGAATCACATGAATATATTACAAAGGGGAGAAAAAAACTATTATTCAGTTTAAACGTACAAATTTAGTGAAGAAACAATCTTCAGTTTATTCACTTAAATGTAAACTCATTTTACCAATTAAAAATTGAAAAGATAAATAGAAAATAATAAAACTGATAGACCGCCCTTTTGCTATTAGTTAAGTACTATGGTGTTTGCATGTCACAATGCGGCACATATACAAATATTCTACTCTGAATGCTAGAAATAGTATGACAATATAAAAACAAAGTTCAAGCTTCTTAAAATTTCCCTTTGGCATTTTTTAGATTAATAGTTTTACACCAAATAAAGAATCATTGATCTAGAAAACTTCTCATGTTCTAGCAGGAATAATAATTTCTTGAGATAATTTTTTAAACACGCCTAATTTTTCATGACACAGATCACTTTTGATATTTTGCCATTTTTAATATGCACCAGACTTCTTCATGAACCACCAAATATCACATTGTCTTTTAAGTCAATTTGATCTGGGTACATTTCTCCATCGTATTGAATAATTATATTTTCGTAAACTTTGCATATACCATAACCAAAATCTAAAACACTTGCATGCTCTGTGTATAAAATTCCTGCCTCATTGATGTGTTCAACAGCGACCACTTGAACAATCTCTGATTTTTCAGCAACATTCTCCACAACAATTTCAGCAGTATAAACCCCTATCATGTCTTTATTGTCTAACTTTCATCTCCTCTGAAAATGATAGTGTGGTGCATACACTGTCACCTGCATCATCTAGTTTAGGTTGGTTGGTTTATATTCTCAGCGACCTATAGCTTAACGTCAATTCCAAACTATAACAAACATCCATGCCTAACCCTGGATTCGAACCCGGTACCTTTGGCATAGTTTAGGACTATTACTTTTGCTATCTCTCAGGAGTTCATATGTTAGAGGACTTTGGACAATCCCCTCATGTCCTTGCTATACATAGTTCTTTGCCATTTATTTTTTGTGCATAGAAATTTTTCACTTTATCAACTGAAACACATTTTACAGCCATTACAGGTTGGCAGAATTTTTTTAGATCTGTGAATGACTGCTAGATCATTATTTCTAATATTTTTAGGTACTTCTTGAATTCCCTCCCAATATTTTAATTTCAACGGATTTTGTATACAAGGAAAGATTCCGTAAATTAAATTGCATTTGTATGCATATAAATGAAATTTAAAAGCAACCAAAAAAAATTGGAATAAAATATGAGTTATATATGCAGTGTATACATTACTCATTGTCATCAGCCTAACTTTGAACCGGCTCAAAGTTACACTATATATGTGATAAAATGATAGTGCCTTGGATTTTTGCTTTTTACCGAATCCCCGAAATTTAGCTAATAAATAACCATCAGCTATTAACAATTTCACTATTTTCAGAAAATTATATAGCTAATAAAGTGGTAAGTAGATACTTGCATAAATTAGTTGATTTACTTAAACTTCAAATAAGCATTAAAAGGGAACTTGCAAGCAGTGCTTCAGAAAAACAACTGTATGGCCAAATAAATTATGTACTATTTTGCCAATTCATTTTCTAAACTATAGAGCAAAAAGCCAACTTCACAATATTGCCAGCAGTTTGAGCATAAGCAGCTTTTTAAAACCAAAAATACTGCGAACTAGGTGATGGCGCAAAGTTACGCCAATGGCTCAAAGTTACCCTGAATGACTGTATGGATCAAGCTTGAAAAGACCCATAATATTGTTTGTTAGTAACAATTTGTTTACCAGTTGTCATAACATTTGTAGGAATTAATTTGCAGGGAAAATATGTTTGTTTAATAACGTATAAAAGTTATCTTTTCATAAATTGGTATTTATCATTAACTCCACCTGCCTAAAGGAACCAAAAAACATTGTTTTATTTACAAATGCTGAACTTGTAATTGATGCTCAATCAGTTTCAAATTTAAATAAATTAATATGCTTGGTAATAGGAAGATAAATAAATTACTAAGCTTGATAATAGATGACTTTCGATGTTAATAATAATACATATTCTCCCCTTCTGCGCAATATGATGTAGCAAGAAAACTCCATAAAACGGAGTTAAACTCGCCAAATTGAAATACTTAACCACTCAAAATAATTTGGCTGTTATAATTTTTTTAAAAACTTTATTAGACTCAAATTTCTGATGAATGAGGGGTGTTTTTACCAATCATGCATGTTTTTTTTTCTAATGACTAATCATTAAATTTCTTTATTTCTAACCAAAATGTGTGTTCGACTTTAATTAACACAGAACAATGTATTAATCTTCAGGATTTTGGCAGCTTCTACTTGAAAATGAATGCTATATCAAACTTTCAGTTTAAAATCACAGGGTTCTCACGGTCATTAAAAGTGCTTAATATTTTTGAACTTGTTATCAAGGCCTTGAAAGTACTTAGAGTTGCTTAGAAGTCCTTAATTTTTGTGAATGTTGCATGCTCAACTGCAAAATTTATAAAAATACACCTTGGTCTTGCTATCCCTGTGTGACTGCCATTTATCTGCACTATATCGGAATTCTCTGACAAATTTGTATTAGCAGGTATGAGAGTTTTCTTCATTTTTTTTTTTTATGTAACGTTGTCCTTCTTTTTGTCCCTGTTTGGAGCATCCGCATTTTTCTGATCTGAACCAGTATTCCTGCAAAAAGTATACTTTTTCTCATCTCTAAACAAAGGATTTTCCCTCTTAGCTCCCCTTTCCTCACAGATTACTTCAGAAACTCCTAATATTTGAAATGTATTTATTATATAGTTTGAGAAATTTCATTGTATCTTTAAAATTATTGAATCATCCTTTTGCAAACTTTTTTAACGAATTTTTGCATTTCCTCCTTTTTGCTCTCTGATAACTCTTATCCCTGTATTACGCATGCGCCAACTTGTAACTTTTTTGGTAGAATATACTTTATTAAAAATTAATTCATGGACATGCCTGAAAAAAAAATTTCAAAGGTGCTTAAAAACATTAATTAGGTCCTTATAAGTCATTGATTTTCATTCTGTGATTTGAGTGGGAACCCTGAATCAGCTTTGATACAAATTTCTTGTGCACTTGACCAATATGTAGTGCTTATGACTCAAATATTAAGCAAAGAATATCACTCTGGATGTGTTACAATTACTTACCATTATTTAAAGTACCAAACAAATATTAATTTACCCAGGGAAAAGTGTTTAATATAAAATAGTATTAAGTGAATAATTCTATTACTAAGACAATCCAATTCCATTCTTGATTTTTTCCAAGAGCCATCAAAATTAATGATTTGATGTTGATGGTTGTTTTACAAGTGATCCAAAACAAGGTGTTTTACAAGTGACTTCCTTGCAAATTTAAGCCCCACTGAAATGCTGTAAGTTACAAATTTCTTTTGGAATGACTTTTATACTGTTTTCCTAACATGTTTTATTTAACAAGAGTAGAAGCTCTCTTTAAGTACAGGCTTTTAACTTCCATAATCAACTTAAGTCAAACAAATTGCTTTTTAAAGCTGAAAAATAAATGGTTAACAAATTGGCTGGATTGAATATTGTCTATAGTTTAAATCAACTTAACCTGACACTAAGAACCGAGATGAAAACACACTATCTTTAATTGGCTGCAAAGAATCTACAGCTAATCAGAGCCTTTACCAAACATGTTTTCATCTGGGTACTTAATGTCAGGTTAGAGTGATTTTAACTACAGTGCAAGCACTATTTTAAGACTATGCTGCACCAAAGCATTCTTAGATTATTTTTTATTTAAGGAAGAATGCTGTCAAGGATATGTTTCTATGGAAAACTGTGTGGATTCGCATTTCAAATGAAGAAATAATTTTTTAACTTTCCAAATATATGGCAAATTGCTTAAATAATCCTATATTTTGTACTTCTGAAATATGACAAGCCATTTTTCTTGCCAATTATGATACTTCAGTGTTTTTCAACACAATAGGGAACAATCTCATATATCCGACTCTTCGTTCAGTTCATTAGAAAGAAATAACTCAACGAATTTTGGTTTTGCCTGACCATGCTAGTGTGACAATACTTGTTACTGTTTGTAAAAGGGGTTATTTTTCTATTTTATTTATGAAAATATACATTTCCTATCGGGGTCAATCAATCAGGTACACAAAGCCCTTAATTGGTAACGTAGGTGGCACAGATTTGATGCACAATGTATGTATGAAGTCAATTGATATTAAAGAAACAAATTTAGTAATTATTTATGAGCTAAAAAAATTTACACTGCGTAAAAAAAGTAGGACACTAGATTTTCTTCAAAAAAAAAAAGAATCCTTTTTTCTTTATTAGTAACATTTTACAAATCATTTAAAATGAAAATATCACCAACAGCAGAGTGAAATTCAAAAAAAAAAAATAGTTTCTACTGTTTAAAACTCTGTCAAAAAGTAGAAGATTAAATTAAAGCAATAATTTGTAAGGAATTCTCTTCCCATGAGCTTTTATTACTTCGAATATTCTATTTGGCAACGAATCGTACATAGATTGGATTTCAGTTTGGCAAAAATTGTCCCATATACTGTTCAAAGCTGAGAGATGGATTCGTATTGTTTTCCACCATCATAAACTCGACGAACAAGCTTTGCCCAAACGTTTTTGACTATATTAAGATCAGGGCTTTTAGCTGGTCATGGTAAAACCCGCACATTGTTGTCAACGAACCATTTTGTAACGCCATTGGCAGTGTGAATAGATGCTCCGTCTTGCTGAAACATGCACTCTTCTCCTCCTAATTCGGGGCCAAAAGGAAGAAGCTCAGAATTTAGCACTTGTATATAGTCTGTATGCTTTTGCCTACCACTCAGAAAGACCAGACTTGTTCTTCCTCCATATCCAACTGCCAACCAGGCCATCAAACTTCCTTCCCCCATTTTTCGAGTTGAATAAAATTGTTCTTCATTCTTCAGACAATGCCAGTAGTGCTGGTAACCGTCCGGACCATCTAGGTTGAATTTTTCTCATCTAAAAATATCACAGAAGTCCATTTGGTGGTTCATGACATGCGTTCTTTTGCCCAAGATAAACGGTTATCAATGTGCGTTTGATTCCACTTTGAATGATGTGCGCGTTTTTTGAAAACAGTTTTTGTCCTGTCGCGAACGCCACTTGTTGAAAGATTCGATAAAATACTATGGATTTAATATTGAGAAAGCACTTTATTGCTGAAATTTACATGAAGTTTCGTAACCCGTCTAAAAATTCTTAGAACGATAGCGCAAAGCCAAAAACCATATCGAGTGGAGTTGAGTAATACGAGTTGGAGCTAGTAATACGTAAACATACTCCCACCTTGCAGTTGATAAGGTGTCTGAAAATTGCAACAAATATCACAAATCAAGTCTATTGGGAATTTTAAACCCGTCGACCATTTCTTGTGACAACATCTGGGACTACTTGTGTTGAAGAATCATCATCTTCACTGGAATCTGGACCATCTGAAATTGCAGAGTGCAGAGGCTTTGTTATTTCATCCCTTTGCTGCACAATGAATGGCAATATTTCAGAACTGCTGATTTCCAAGGAATAAAGTCTATGAAAAGGTCTCAATTTCTCTCCATCAGCTGTTCTCACTTTGGCGACTCTTGAGTGTCCATCTGCTCCAGGGAGGTTGGTTGGTGGGAGTTTAATGGCGCAAGGGCAACACGTGGGCCATACTGCGCCAACTGCTCCAGGGAGGACTTCAATTATGATTCCTAACGGCTAGTTTATGCCTTTTCCAAATAGTTTGAAGTAATGCTTTAGGAATCAATGAGACGGGACATGTCACCCCAATAGGATCGAATAATCTATGGGCAGTAGACAATCCTTTTTAGTTATCTTTTCTTTGGGAATTTCAACAATACTGTTGCAAAAAAGTTTGTTGCATTCAGTATCCCAAGTGAGACCCAGAATCAGAATAACTCTTTTTTGTGCCTCTTCTACCATTTTTTCATCAGTTATCTGTTTTGACTTGACTTCTATCGGAACTCTTACTCCGAAGACATCTTTGTTCCATAATTCCATCAAATCCAAATTGGTAACATAAGTGATACTCTCCAAAGCTTTAGAGTAGTATGTTTGTTTACCTTGAAGCGTCCATCCAAGTTTTGTTTTAATAGCTATTAGATTCTTGTCGAGGGGCTCAATTGTTCCCGTCAATAAAGCACCAAGGGAATCTGCTCCTATTAGTAAGCCTATTTCAGGTACATCTTCACCTGTATCTCTTAAAATAATATTTTTCTTTTTAAAATGGGATAAATATTAGGATCCTGCAAACGTGGAATAGCACCACAAATTTTCCTTTCATCCGAAACGGAAATATCATGCTTAAAATTGGAATACAAGCTTTTCAATGTAATATTATAGACATGTGGAATACTTGTTTAGTTTCGCTGCCCCCGAAAAGTCCATGGCTCAATAATTTGTGATCTACTGGTTTCAAGCCTAAATCATCTGCAATGTCTCTCCTTATAAAAGATCGTTGCACACCAGTGTCGAACAATCCTCAGACGATCCTGGACCTGTCATTATTGACGATTTTCACTAATACAGTTAACAATAATGTTGATGAATTCTTCGGTGACAAGAGAACCTTTGCTTCTGATTCAGGTGGTTTATCTTGCTTTGCTGGATTTATATCGAGGCACATAATAATATGTTTTTTCTTGCATAAAATGCACTTCATATAGGTTTTGCAAATCTTCGAATTGTGACCCGGTTTTAAACAGACGAAACACGCACCCTTCTTCTTCAGTGCTTCTTTTTTCTCCTCCAGTGGCATGTCAACCACCTTAAAGCATTCTGATGCACTGTGAAAAGACTTATTACAGAATAAGCATTGCTTGTCATTTTTCTCTAACTTATTCCTTTCACTAGATACAATGCAAGTAGCAGTAGGAATTTTATCTTTCAGTTTAAACCTTTGAAATTCTTGAGCTTTTCCGAAACATGATCGAGCAAGTTGTAGCCTCTCATCACTTTCAACTTCCGATCGAAGAAATTCTAGTAAGTTTCCCAAAATGTTTGCCTTGTCTTTATTTTCAACTCTACTATGTGTTTATTCCCACTCCTTGATGAAATCTTCTGGTAGGGCAGATTCTACTAAAGGATATAACATCGCTTCGTACTTGTCAGATGTTACACCTAAAGTCTCAAGTGCTCGTAGTTGAGTTTCTAATGTATCGTAAAGAATACGCAAAGTAAAATTTCCCCCACTCTTTGCTTGAGTTAAAACAAGATTTAAAAGTTCACGAACATAAATTTAGATTAACAGCTCATCTTTAGCAAAATGTGACTTCAGTTGTTCAATAGCTTTATAATAATTTATACCGGATGGTGGAAAACTTTCTACCAAATCTCTTGCCGAAGAGCCAACTTCTGATGCTTGCAGAAGATATTGAAATTTGTCACCTGAGTCGATACTATCATCTTCATGAATTTTATTGAACTGTCTCCAGAATCCAAGCCAATTCTTGATATCATCGTTGAAACGTTTTAACTCTAACTTAGGAAGAAGAAATTTTTGTTTTGTTTCATTTATTGCGCCCGAAAATTCATTTCCTTCAGTTGGCGACAAAATTAATTCAACATGTGTTTTCATAGCAATCCATTGATCACGATACTTTTCCGTTAAATCAATGTCACTAGAAAATTCATCTTCGTTAAAGGTTTCCATTTCTAACCACACCACTTTTAAATTTTCATCTAATTGAAATAATCGGTCGGCTTTGTCCTTGAAAATGTTGAATACAGGTATCAATTCATTCTTATTTACCTCTTCTGTCTTCATAACGGTTTCCACTTCTTTCAATGACATCGTAAATAATCGCCAAAGTTGCGTTATCTCTAATTTTAAACTATCCATAGTCCTGTCACGACGCCACTTGTTGAAAGATTTGATTAAATACTATGGATTTTATATCGAGAAAACACTTTATTGCTGATGTTTACATGAAGTTTCGTAACCCGTCTAAAAATTCTTAGAATGACAGTGCAAAGCTAAAAACCTTATCGAGTGGAGTTGAGTAATACGAGTTGGAGCTGGTAATACGTAAACTGACCTCTTTATGTAGTTGTAAACTGTTTGCTTCACACATGGGTAAGTCCTGTTTTAATTTGGGCATTTGCAATACTTCCACCGTTCTTTTTGAACTCGAGAGCAACTTTTCTTTCATCATGAGGCTTTAACTTTTTAGGTCTACCAGTCTTTTTTTGTCTTACCATGTTTGCCTGATTTCTGATAAAGTTAGAAACTGCATTTGGGCTAACATGTAGTATACGAGCAATTTCTGTAACACCTTTAACATCAGATTTATATGCAACAATTTGGCCTTTTTGAAAGTCATTTAAGGGAATTCCTCTAGGCATTCTTAAAAGAAAAAAATTTAATTTTTAAACAAATTTAATGCAATTTTTTACAAAATTAAGTTTTTAACAATTAAATTAGTTAATGAAATATCCATACTTATTCTTTTACTTCTGCACAATCCATTAAATCAAAAGTTTTAGTAAGTGTCACTCTACTTTTTTTACACACGGGAGATCGTAAATACTCGTTTTTGAAATAAATATTAGTGGTAGTTATTTAATTTTTGCCTAAAATTAAAGAAAATATTGTCAAACCTAATATACATAAGAATCCTAGATCCCAGATAAATGTTTAGAAAATAATGTGTAAAAAACAACTGTCCTTCTACTTTTTTTACAGTGTATGTTTACAAATTGAGTGCCCAAGTTTGAGCGAAAACTCGCCTCACTTATGAAGTTACTTCTCCTTAAAACACTCTAATATACATTTTTTAAAAAATATTTTTATAATTTGTTTTTTGAAAGCATATTTCTTATGCTGTTGAGTGATTTTTTATGACCTTTAAAAATAACGTTGGGCCTTGATAAAATCATATTTTTTAAACATGATTCATACTCTGTAAAAATAAATGTTTTCTAAAAATTTAGATTTAACACCTTTAATTAAAATTAAGACTTAGGATGCTCCTCTTTCAGACCCTGAATCTAATAAATCTCCAAGAAGACCCATCCCCACACACACACTGTACAACCTGCGCTCCAGAGTTGTCCCAGAACCAATGCCAGAACTTATTCCAGAGCCAATACCAGAACTTATTCCAGGGCCTGTTCTTCCTCCTCCAGGGCCTGTTCTTCATCCAGAGCCTGATATTCCTGATCAGGAGGATATCGAGGGTATCCCATGTGGAGTGTGCAAAGACAATAGCACTAATGAGTGGAGCTGTGGTGAAGATAGCAGTAAGAAGGTTATAATTCCCTGCTGCAGTCGTGTATATTGAAATGGAACATGCATTACAATACGCTTTGCCCGATGTGCCATTCGTCTGTGGACATTGGCCTCAAGATACAGATGAAAGAGAAGAATGTGATTTCTTTCGACTACGAATTCCGTAACCAATCTCGTGGCGGTTATTGGGAGAAGATTGAGGGGGAACTGCTCTAGGGTGCCCTCGCGGTTCATAGAATGGTATATGGTATTTTAGTGGTATGTTTATTTTGTTTTCTATTATGATACTTTTTTTAGTGTGAAATACATGCATATAAAAATAAATCTTATTTTATTTAAATGTACATATTAATAAATATTAGACTAGATGAAAACGTAATCAACGTGCTAAACTTATTAAAAGAAATAAATTTAAGGTAAAAGGACATTTTGTAAAAAGATATCTTTAAAAAAAGCAATTTTTTTCATTGCAATGTATTCTTGAGAGAGATGAATGTGGGACAATACATACTGTATTTTTGCATAAGTTTATTTTGTTTTTTGTTAAGATATTTTTTTAGCGTGGAATACCTCTGCTTATGCATATAAAAATAAATCTTATTTTATTTAAATGTGTATAACAATAAATATTAGTCAAATAAAATGTAATCAATACAAAACTTGTTAGAAAAACAAAATGTAAGGTAAGATGATATTTTGTAAAAACAATTTGTTTTGCATATTTCTTTTGTCTTATTGTAAAGCAAGTTTTTTTAGTGCAATATATTTTTCTTGAGAGAGAGGAATGTAGAATGATATATGGTATTTTTATGTATGTTTATGAAGTTTTTTATGTATTTTTTTGAAGATATTTTTTTAGTATGAAATTTGTTTTCAATTTTTTAAATCGTATATTATCTTTTTGGATAAGTAAAACAGATTAGGAACAGTCGTTAATTTTGTAATGCTCAAGGGTGGAAATTAGATTAGATCCGAGTGTGGCAAAGCCATGTGTACTTAGGCCTGATGAGCCTATTTTACCTCTCGTACTAAAAAGAAAGATGTACAGCCTATATCATGTTAAACTTTGTGGTGGCCTTACAGAAGACAAGACAGACTGATAAGGAGACTTTATGGAAGTCATCAGACTTGATATCTATAACACCACAGGTTTTAAGTCTTAAGCCCATGTATGATTGGCATTTGCCAAAAACAAGCTCTACTGTTTAAGTTTACTTTCCACAACCTCTCCATAGGTTATCATCAGCAACTTTCATTATTTTATGATAGTTACTGAGATAGTGACCGGTCAACAAACCAATTATAAAGCTACAGGATTTCCTGTCCAGTCCCAGTATAAATTTTTGTATTTGGTTTGAGGTTTTTTTTTTTTTAATATATATATATATATATTGTCTACCATGTGTAAAAAAAACTTTTATTCAACCTTAACAAATATTTTTTAGGTGTTTGACTTTAAATTATCTAAAGATGAAATGCATATTCTTAGTAATCTGCATGATGGGTGGATGCCTCGACTACAAGAAAAAATTGCCAATTGTTTACCAAATGGTTAAAAACTGAAACTTGCAAACTATGAACCCAAGAAGATAAATTATTGTAATCATTTTAAATCAATACCGACGTTTTGTAAATGTTTAAAATGATACACCTAAAACACCAGTTTAAAACTAATGTTAGGAGCACATTTTATTTGTTTTAGTGGAATTTCTTAAGTAATAGTAATAAATTTGATCATTAAGTTTGACTATAACTATAAATCATAGCATGTAATATTTATGCTGTTACTAACCTGTGATAGACAAGTATTAAAGCTTAATGTTATATTTTGTAAAGTGTGCATTTATAGTAGTATGGATTTACTTCCAAAAGTTGATAAATTATTGATGGGTGTGCAGGGTATCTATAAAAATCGAATTTCCTATTTGGCACTTGCTTAGCCAAACTTTTGTAAGTTACTATCACTAAGATTATGTAAAATGTATATTTGTTTGATATTTCATGTATTCCCTGATCTTAGTATGATATGATGTAAATAAAGTGAAAGAGTTCTTTTCATCATCTTCATTTGCATTGTATGTGAAGTTTAATATTGCTCTGAATATTGTTTAGATGTTTAAAAATTATTTTTTATAAAAAAACGAACTCTGGTTAATAGCCATAGTAATTAACGAGTTTTATGTAAACTGTTTCCACTAAATTTGTTTATTCTATTTTCAATAACAAATATGTCCACTTCTTAAGCATGATTTGGGTTATTTTCTGGATTTTAAATGATGCTTGAAGAAACATCTCATAAGAAAACAAATATATCACATATATTGGTGTTGTAAAAACAATATTTGAATGTTGGTATAGAATAAATAACAAGTTATCTTGAACATCAAATGAATCAGTTATTTAAAAAAATTCATTTTCTTTAAACTGTTAAACTTTAATGCTGAAACATAAAATTATTTGAACACGTTAAACTTATTTAATGAAGCTTTAAGATCAATATTTTTCTTAAACCTTTTTTTTTTGTCTAGCTATTAAGGTCTTGTCCATAATATACAAAAATATAGTGCATGCAATTTCTAAAAGGATTAAGTCAATTCAACGAACAACCACTCACTATTATTTTATATTTTTCTGATATTTTAATTCATTGTAATATATTTTTGTTCTTAATTAACACTATAATTGCATTACTTTATACTCATAAAATCTCAGTGTTGCAAAAATTAAAAACAAACCTAAATGAACTAGAAATGCGGAACATTACATAACTTGCATTTTCATTAATTTTTTTTAAAAAGGCACTTTAGTGATAATTATTAGATTGGTAGAAAAAACAGCAAAATTGGCAATATGTTTTTCAAACAGGATTCCCACTGGTCCTTAAAAATCCTTAATTTCAGTTTACATATTTAAGTGCCCTTACAAACTACTTAAGTGCCCTTACAAAAAACTAATCCTTTTTTTGGTAAAATTTTTTTATTAATTTAATATTGCCGCCATAATTTACAGGTTTAAATAAATGAAATTACTACCTCACTTAGTTGCTGTAAACCAGGTCCTTACAAACTTCTTAATTTTCAAACTCAACAATATGAATTTTCTGCCTTTTTTTTCCCCTCGTCAATTTCTAAAAAGAGCAAAAATACAAAACATTGTTTGATTAGCAGGCTCTCAGCTGCTTAACAATTTGAAGGGTGGTGCTTTTCCAGGGATAAGCTGGAAATACGGAAAAAAATTCTTTCAGTAATTGCAGGGTTTCCGCGCATATGGAAATGTTTTGGAAAGTCATGATTTTGAGCAAAAAAATTGCCATAAGCCATGGAAATGCAGTGGATTTCTAAACATTTTAAGTAAAATCACGTAACTGTGATGTCATATACACCATGATCGCTGTTCAGCTCATCGAAAATTCATGCTTTTTATTTACGTTTTGACGGAAACAACAGTCACTGTTAAAAACCGCGGCCAATGAAAACATTTCTGAACTCCAAATTTGTGACACACGAGTAGTCTCAGATGAAAAAAAAATTCAGAATGAGAACTGAAATGAACAGTTTTGATAAACTTGTGTTTACATTTTTTTTATTTTTTCCTCATGGTCTTTCTTCTGTTTTGAATTGTTGATATCAAAACATTTGATTTTTGATAACATAATTTATTTTTATTGACTTATTCTTTCTTTAACTATTTCTTTATTGACTTATTCTTTCTTCAAATATTTCTTTATTGACTTATTCTTTATTCAAATATTTCTTTATTATTAACGATTGATATTTCAGTGTTAAAAAAGCTAATCCAAGAATGAAAAATTATTTTTCCCTTTTTTTCTTCTGATTTGGAAGTTTCTGAAACAAGTATTCTCTACTTAATTTAAAGTAAAACATTATAAAAATCGTTATTTACTATGTTCGTGTTAGTAAAATTCATATAAGTTATTTTTATTTTATTTGATTTCTTGAGTCATGGAAAATTATTTGCTTCAATCTTGAAAAGGCATGGATTTGTGACATTTTATTTTGTCAGAAACCCTGTAATTGGATCTTTGAAACCTTGTTTTTTTTATTTGTTAATGATTTTAAAAATTAAAATTTAAGTGCATTTTACAACATTTGAAAACTATTGCTTGGTAAAAATGTGACTCCTAATGGGTCCACACTACTGTCAAGTTTGGGTGAAATACACCAATTTGTAATTGCACATTTTTGTGCTATGAACATTAAAAAATATATATATACTATATTATTTTTTTATTTTGATTGCAATATCCAATCTTCTAGCCAGTCAGAACTTTTCAGGTTAGAGTTATTCAGAATAATCTCATTTCATATGCTCGAGCTACTCTGCGCTGAATTGAGATTAATTTTATAAAAACTCGAGCCGGCCAAATACTGATTGCTATGGGAATTCTTCCCAACATTTCCTATTTATTTTATTGTGTACAAGTAACCCAAAGAAATACGCCGCCGTTTGGCCACAAACATTTTTTTTATAAAACAACGAAACAAACTTTTCATAGCACGCTATTGAGCCAAAAGTTATGCTTTACTTAGCTTTTTAACATTTTATTGATTTTATGTCTGCAAGTTTATTTTAAATAACATGGGTAGAGATAGAATTATTTTCAGGGGGATATACATGTCCCCCAAGGGGGTTAAAGCCGATTATTTTTTTGCAATAATCTGGATTTTTTAATAGGCTATCTTAATGAAATTTTAATATGTAATTATCCAGGGGAGGAGTGGGAGGCAAGTGTTTTTCCTGGTATGGGCACTGGCAGGAATATTTGCAAGATGGGGTACATACCCATTTTATTATGTGCTAATCAATACTTCACCCATTATAAACTAATTAATTAGTCAGATGTTTTTATTTTATCGAAGGAAGATTTGTTTAAAATCTAAAACGTTTAAATTAAAATTATAATTAAAAATCTTAAAATTAAAAGTCACAGAATACATTTATTCCAATTGCTTCAAATGCCGAATCAAAATTATTGCATCTAAAAAGTATTTTGGATGTCATTGTAGAACAAATTTTTTTAGTTCTGCAAATCGCAAACAATATAAATTTAGAACATGTTTGCATGGATAAGCATTGAAAATGGGAAGATACTTTCTATTTCGGAAATGTCAAAATCGAAACTTACCTGTGTTTCTTGGTCTTTCAAAATTTCATGCAAATATATTTGTGACTGTAAAATTGAAATAAATAAGCCTGGGGTGTGTTGAAGTCGAGAAAACATTCGAGAGTCCGAATCGGACAAATCTCTCAATTAATGAGAGGACAAATCTCTCAATGATGAAGACACTTTTTTTTATATGCAAATTATTTCTTTTCTGTTATTGTTAAGGACGCATTCAATACGGGACACAACCAGTTGTTTTCAATCATTTATGTTGCATCAGTAGTCTCAAAGGATTTCTAAAATAGAATTCAAAATCGCATCATTTTCAAAAGCAATAAATTTCTTGTAATTTACAAACGGAAATAATGTCACAAGATCATCCTACTTTTCAATGATTCAGTACCCCCCCCCCCCCCTTATTTCTCCAAGATTTCTAATTGTAACTATGCTCGTATGTTTTTTTTCCCCTAATAGACTGGATGTCGCACGAAAAATATTACGGATTCCTTATTCTCTCGGGCCGACCAAACGGTATAGTGGTTAGCGTGCTAGCTTCTAGACCGCGAGGTTGCGGGTTCGAGTCCCGCGTAGGCATGGGTGTTTGTAAATGTATGTTGGCTTGTCTAATGACGAAAGTTTCGGCGCATTATAGCCCTCGTGTTGCTGACGGTGCCAGATAATCTGAATACAACCAACCAACCTTATTCTCTCGGCAAAAAAAATCCAATTGAAGAAATATTAAACATGTATGCTAAGTATAAAAAAATGTTAATTTTTGCAATGTAAGATTCGTAAAAAGAAAGAAGAAAAATATCATACTCTGCATACAAATTTAAATCATAATAAAGCAAACTAATACTTTATTCGTTATGTTACGAGTCACGTTACGTCGAAAATTAAAAAAACCTTGCACCCCATGCTTCGTGGTGGTAAACCGAAAGAATTGAAAACCGAAAGTCATTTAAAATATTTAACTTACCAATTGAAGTCAGCAATTGAGAGTACAAATTATTAAGCTCATTCATTCCTTAGAATCGACATACTCCTGTAAAACGTGGTAGCACACAGCATTAGAAAAATGTACCTTGAGCATAAAAATGATGTATACTATCTAGAATAACGAGGAAAAAAATTGTAAACCGCAAAGTTTGTTTACTAAAGTATCGCGCATGCGTAGAAGCGAATGGAACACGTATAATTGAAGTGTACGATGCCGGTTCTGTCTGATGTAGTCAAAGACATTTCGTTTCTAAACAATCTTGAAAAATCGCGCATATGCAGGGTGGATTACCGCGATGTAGTGAAGTATTGTGTCTTAAACGGCGGGATGTTACTGTTACACTACGTTTCTATAGTATCTTAGAAACATCGCCCATGAATCGCAGTGGATCGTAGGATCACGCTTCTTCTTTCAAGTATCGCGCACGCGCTTTGACTCGTCTACAAACACCGTGATGTATCGGTTTTGCGAAAATAGTCACATCGGTTTTTATCGATACATCGCCCAAGCCTAATTATAAGCATATTGGAAAAAAAACATTTTTACAGATTTTGGGAGCAGGGGAGGGGAGCAAAATTATACCATTGTGGTCGCTGTTGGTAGAGCACGGGGGAGGTCTCCCCCTTTGCCCGCGTGTAGTTGGCACCTATACATACAGCTCCTTATATTGAGAGCGACAATAAATATCATGTTTCAATATTGTAGAGAGATTTAAGTTTGAAATCCTTTTCGTTTTTATCTAGTAGAAATCTTCCTTACCACAACAAGAAGAAATGTTCCTACTTTACAACTTGAGTGCACAAACATGTAAATATATACAGGGTGACGGATCTCAGAGGCTTTTAGCTCCGGTTCTACTGAATGGATCCGAATGAAACTTCAAATATACGTTATATAGACGACGCGGACAAAGTTTCCGTCGGGGAAAAAAAAAAAATCGCTCAAAATTTTGCCAACAGGTAATGAAAAAACAAAAGTCAAGTACCGTTGTAAATCGTGGAAGGCCTTTATTAATTGTATCGAATTTTTCTTATCATGAGGGATTATGTACAGATTAAAACTAAACCAAACTTTAAAAAGTTCAATGGCAACCCCACAATATCATATTTAGATTTAGAATCACCCCCCCCTCGAAAAAAAAAAGGCTAAATACCCCCAATAGGTAGCAAGGCTAATTTTCCAATAGGTAGTTAGTAATTTAAATGAGATCAAATAATTGACAAATTAATGTTAAAAGATAAAATTACTTTTATGGCCACAAATTCTTAATATATTTTAGTAATTTTTTATTTCAAACGATAGTTTAAGTGCCAAACATTAATAGCAATCAACTTTTGCACCAAACTGTTTTCATAATTATTAATAAAAACAAGTTTTAAATCTTTTTAAATAGAAACATATATTTTTTTTACTTTCATTAGATTTATCATGGGCGAAAACCCTTCCAGAATTTTGTTCACTCCATTTTGACTTTTGGTTCTACATATTTTAGCAAAATGTAAAAAAGCTCACTTTAAGGGACCGTGTAATAGATGTCTTGAAGCCTGCAAACGTTCGATTCTTCCCCGCTTTAAAGATTTATGTTCTGAAGATTGGCCAAAACATTTTAGCTCATGAGGTACGTGTTTCTCAACATAACGAACTGAAATTTGGTGTTTAGGGTAAACAAAGTATTCTAAATCGAAAGAAAACATTAAAAAAAAGGGGTTTGTATTGAAATTTCCAAAGATAACAGTTAAATTTACTTAGTAAACAGCCGCCGAAGAAAACAATTTTCTTCAACGAAATCGGAAGAATAAAATTCCGGTGACTTTGGCGATTTCCAAAGACATTTTTTGCCATGTTTCCTTGTTTTTTCTGAGCTTATTAAAGTTTTGTACTTTGTTTATAAGCACCGTTTAGTTAATTGGCTATCAAATGTTTAATGTTTACCAACCAATGTGGTTGTTCCAGAGGAGAGCGTTCTTAATGAGTTCAGAAACCTCTGTTTATAGTTTAACTTTTCTGTTTATAGTTTGATGGTTAGGCTTATTTGTGTTGAGCATCAATCAAACTAATCCAAATATCTTCAGCAGTTGATTAGGTTTTGTCAAGATTAACAAAAAATTTCCATTTTGGTTTTGGTGGTTCTTTTCAATCAAAAGTTTAAATTTTTTTATTTTTCTACAAATTTTTAATTAGGTATTACATTTCTGTTCAGCACTAATAATGCTGATTACAGATATGATATCTACAACAACTATCACTTTTCCCGTGTTACGCTAAATATCACATTTTTTTTTTTATTTAATTTTAAAGTCTTGAGTAACATTTTTTAGGAATTAGACCAAAATTTAAAGAAAATAATATAACCTATAAAAACAAAGTTTTGAATACAAATCCTTTACATGCATTGTCAATTTTTATGTAGAATTGATTTTTAAGTTGCAAGTCCTGTGACTTGAAACTTTAAAATCAGCTTTTCTGGAGAATTGAGAAAAACGGACTGATTGTTCTTTGCCGCAGCCCTTCAACTGTGAAGAAATTAACAGTATATTTGAAGATTACTCTTTGAAGATAATATTGAAAGATTGTCTCATAGGAATATTACCAGGCAATACATGTTATTTTATATAAATCATAAAACAAATTTGTTAAAATAAAACAAGAAAAACATTACTTTTAGAAATGTTTATTTCACATAAGCCTAAATCTGTACATATTTATAATACTTTTCAAATGTTAATATATATATAGACAATAAACTTTTATAAATACTACAAGTTCAAGAACAGGAAACATACTGAAAACAAAATTGCAATGTATGCTCTGTTAATTGAGGTCACAGAGATATCAATAAATAAATGGTGCAAATCACAGCAAGCCGACAGAATGAATTTAAATTATCTAACAAATTAACTCTTATTTTGGTTACAAAAAAAGGGTTAATATACCATTGCTGTAAAAATTATATTTGGGTTTCTAAATAAACAATACAGCACCATATTTGTTCATATGTATTGCTAAAAAGTTCAAGAGTTATACAGGAAAAGCTATGAACTCCTAAGATTATTACATCATTTTAAAATAACACCTGAAATACTGAAAATATTAGCCTAAGTCAAATGCAGAAAATGTAAAAGTTAAAACAAGACTTCAAAAAATGAATAGAAATTTAAACTTTCCTTAAAATTAATAACAATTTGTAAATCTGAGTATACAATATCAATAAAATCGCTGAAACAGCATTATGATAATTGTAATTTAACTACTTATAAAACACTGAGAATTAAAAGTTAATTTTTGTAGTTTAATTTTGTTTTTTTATCTATTCTGAACTGGAAAGTTGTGTGGCTACCAGTTGGAGAAGATTAGTTAATTTTAAGTTTTGTACTATTATTACAATGTGACATAAAATGTAAATTCATTATTGCAATGTGATGTAGAATGTAATTTTATTATTGCAATGTGACTTATACTACATTTCTCCTTTATATTTCCATCACATCAAGCAACAATAACAAATATTAAGGTATTATAAAGAGGCACCAAAATATGCTCAACATTTTCTACTAAATCACATCTAAATTATTCAAATGTATATATGTTCAAAAATACAAGTAAAACTTCGCATACAAAATTTATATTTATAAGATCTGCAAGTAAAAATTATAAATTTGATAATTGACCCAATTATGTCTAGATAGGGATCACCTTTATTTGTAATCACGCATTTAACCAAATTTTAACTACTTTGGACAGAAACAAGACAAGGTTAGCAAAAAACAATTATGTACTGAAATATTTAGATTTTTTAACCCCAGAAATAAAATTTCCCAACTCTATGCAAAAATGGCAAAAGTATGTATATGTACATAATATTGTCTCTTAAAATGTTAATTCTAAGAATATCAGAATAAAGTAAATACTATTAGAAACTAGTTTATTCCATCATCTAGATATTTAATATCTTGATAATCAAAAACTAGTCAGCCAGCAATATTTGTATTCCCTTTTCTCTTTTTAAAATTCAATAGCTATTTAAGTGCAGTACAAGATGTATAAAAAAGTTATTTAAAGAAAATATATATTCGAGAATATTTTTTTTAAATAAAAATTATTAAATGTTTTGAAGTAGTTTTTTTAGATGCTGGTTTACTTTGTAGTATTAAACTTGAATGCTAGATCAATGGTACACTGAGTTATATTTGTTTACCATAATGCATTTTATTCAATAGTCAAAATATAACTACTTTCCTATGTATTAGTTATAAGGTGTAGTCAGGCTGAAACTTTACTTCCCAATTAACCTACACATTGGTTATTTTCATAGAATATACAAACATGAATGTCCAAATGTTTCAATAATGGTAACCATTATTGTAAAATATTTTTTTTCACTAAGGGAAATTTTTTAAAAACTGACTTTTTCAAATAAGACTTTTTTTTTTTTTTGTAGTCGTAAGTAAGTTGACCAATAAATATGCGGATAAAAAGTGAAAGTGACTACTTACAATTAAGTTTTAGAGGTTGATGAAATATAAAGCCTCGTATTATGTTAAGCTCTTTATAACTTGTTTACAAGTTCATTATGGCATAGCCAAAAAGGCTTGGTATTTTTGAAGTTGGAAAGTTTCAAGATAACTTCTAAATTGTGACACATTTTTTACTTGAAGTTGGAAACACAGTTCAAAATTTAATTTTTAACACATATTTGTTCACAAGTTTTCTTGTGGCCACACAAAATATATACCTTTCAATTACCACCATCAGGACAATTGGGTAGTAAAGGTTCGATTTTAATAACTGCTTGTAATATAGATAGGGTTCCCACTCAAATCACAATGAAAATCAATGACTTTTAAGGACCTAAATAATATTTTTAAGGACCGTTGAAAATTTGTTTTCAGGCATCATGTCCATACATAAATATCTAATAAAGTATGTTCTACCAAAAAAGTTACAAGTTGGTGGATGCGTGATACTAATAAGTCAAAGAGTTCCGATACAATGCAGATAAATGGCAGTCACGCGGAGATAGCAAGTTCGAGTTGTATTTTTATAAATTTTGCAGTTGGCCACACAACATCTGCAAAAAGTAAGAACTTTTAAGGACCTCTGAGCATTTCCAATGACTTTTAAGCACCTCTAAGCATTTTCAAGGCCTTGAAAACCAGTTAAAAAATATTAAGCACTTTTAATGACTTTCAATGACCGTGGGAACCCTGTATAGAAGACACAAAATAAATTCCAAATAAGGCAGTTCACAAATCTAAGACATAAATCTCGATTATACAGTGTGGATGGAACTTGCATTATATAAAAGTGAATTAAGAAAACATATTTAACTCCCTTATCTGACCATATCCCAATTTATAAAAAACATTTCCCTAAACATACATATTCTTCTTCTATTGCCAGAAAATTCTTCTATTGCAAGAGTAATCATCAGTCAATTTATGTCTCATAAACACATTTCTACTTCTTTTCAAGTACAGCTGAAAAACATTGCTTTTAAATTTGTTCCATTTTAAAAGCAAAATAAGGTATGGCTTTTAACTATTAGCATTATTGATCAACTTTTTAGTGTCATTATCTAGTTTAAAATCAATTAGATACAACGGCAAATATGTTTTAAATGCGCTTCTTGTAATACGTTGAAGAGCTAAAGCCCAACGTTGAAGTCTAGGACTGTCAGTCGCTGCCTTTTATTTATGTTAGAAAAAGGTTTAAAGAAATCACATCCAGTTCTCAACAAACCGGCACTTTACTTTATTTTTCGAAAAACCAAAAACGATACAATCCAAATACGTTTCATTACTTAAAAAAAAAAAAAAATACTCTCTCGTGCCACAACGTTTACAAATTTATAAAAGTCGTTTGTTATCCCGTGGCTAGTATCTAGCACAATTAACAGATGCAACCGCATTATTAACTCAGAAACCTTACACCTTCCCCCCTTAAATCATAATTTAAAATAATCAAACCATATACACCCGGAATACCCACAAAATATTGATAAGAGAAAATTATGTAAAAAGAAAGTTAAACAAATTGAATCACAACATCAAATGAAGCAGCCTAATTAGTTCACCTTGAAAGTCATTACATGAGATACTGTCTCTAGTTCACAGTCTCGATAGAGCATCAGCATTGCTCAACTTCTGACCTTTGACATAAGTTATCTTAAGGTTAAAACGTTGAAGAGCTAAAGCCCAACGTTAGAGTCTAGGGCTTTGAGGAACCGAGTCTGACAAGAATACAAGTGGATTATGGTCAGTCATTAGGAATATCTCCGCTCCGAACAGTATTGTTTCAAATAGCGTTAGAGCCCATATGATGGCAAAAGCCTCTCGTTCAATGGTGGACCATTTCTTTTGAGCTTCATTAAACTTTTGGCTACCAAATGCTATAGGATGGAGATTACCTTCTTCATCAGACTGGCTTACACAGCTCCCTACCGCATACTGCGAGGCATCAGTGTACAAATAGAAAGGCTTGCAAATTTCCGGCACCTTCAGTTGAGATGCTGCACACAATGATTCCTTTAGCTGCAGAAAAGCAGTGTCTGTATCTTTATTCCACAGTAGCTCATTGGGAACCCGTTTGTTAGTAATTTCTGTTAATGGCAGTGCAATGGCTGCAAAATCGTTTATATATTGTCGATAATAATTGCAAAGCCCTAACGCGCTTCGTGGCTGTTTCTTGGTCTTGGGTGTTTGCAAACTGCTTACCCCTTGGATCCTTTCAGGATCTGGACCATGCTTACCAGACCCTACTAAATGTCCTAAATATTTCATTTGAGACTTTGCAAAGCTGCACTGATTTAAGTTGACCGAAAAGTGTAAGTTATTTATCCTTCTGAAAATGAGTTTTAGATGTCCAATATGTTCCTCCCAGCTGTCCAAAAATATTGCCAGGTCATCTATGTAGGCACATGAAAATTCAGAGTAATCTTGTATAGCCTCTGATATCGCTCGTTGATATGTGGCTGCCACATTTCTGAGACTGAATGGCATTACCTTCCAACGGTAATGGCCTCTGTGTGTTCTGAAAGCTGTAAGCTCCTTGCTGTCTTCATCCATTGGTATCGCCCAGTAACCCTTCAGCAGAGATCCTCCTAGGCATTTTTCGAGGGGCGGCGCGCCCTGCCTGCCCTTTTTCTATAAAAATAGCGCCCTTCTTGCCCTTTTTTTTATAAAAATAGCGCCCTTCCTGCCCTTTTTCAGAAAAAAATTCATCCTGAAAGAATTCGAAAAACTTTCGTTTTTTCCCCACCCAACAGTACGCAATATGTGGATCACCCCTACTGAAATCGGCTGTCGCGCATGCCCATTCATGTTCAAACGTGCAACGTATATATCAGGGACTGAAACCATTGAGTAGATGTCTATTGTCTATATAACGTGCTTCATTAGTACGTGGATTGTAGGGCGCCGTCTTACAATTTCCCAAGTGCACATTAGTAAACTCCGATGGCCATTTCGTACGTGTTTTGATTAATTGTATTTCGCTGGATTTTTACCATGCCTCCTTCAAAATAGTGAAGAAAGGAATTTGAAAGACTTGAATAACTTAGTTAAAGGTTTATAACTATCAAACGTTTATACTAAGAATTTAAAAAGAATATTTCCGTTTGGACAAACGTAATCGCGATGTCCTCCTGTTAAATTTAGGGGGTGTTTTTGGTAATTTGCCTGTTACCAATTAATTTTCTAAACATCCGTTTCATATTTAAAATTAAACATAACAGGAATGCAACCAAAATCCCAGATTATTTCCGATTTTTAAAAAAATAAAACTTCTATTATAACTTGCATAATAGCGGCATGCACGGCAAAAAAATCGCCGTTTTGACGCTAAATTTGATCAGATTTTGAAAATAAAAAAATGCACAAACATTAGGACATAGTCCAAGTTCTTTAGTTGGAATACTCCTTGTGATATCCCACAATGAATAATGTTAAATTTGGAGAAACTCTATTCTCTATCTGACAATAGCAAAACTAAGAGATGAAGTTTAAGGTTGATTCATTCAAACTTTAGAAAATTTTGAAAGAGTGAAAAGTTCTTTTCTTAACACATTTTCATTATACAAAAACATTCTTATCTTAATTTTACTGTATTATAAATTGATAATTTTATAAAAATTACTATTTGATGAAAATTTTATTGTGTATATTGCACATTAATTTTAATAATTTTCTCAGTCTCATTCCAGCAGAATTAGGACTGAAGCATTTTATCAGTATTTTGATATCTGTTAAGTTTCTGAGCGAGTTTTTGATTCACGGATTTTTGCATTATAATTTTTTTCTTCAGAATATTGAAAATTATTTATCGTGGTAGAAAAGTATAACATTGAAATTGTGGCAGAAAACGCGTATTTCTGCAATTTGCCATAAAAGTGCCCTTGTAAACAGGAAGTGCCCTTTTTTTGGAAAATAGCACCCTGCCCTTTTTCACTTCTAGGATGAACTCTGCCTTCAGCATATCTAAAATTGTTATGAAATTTTTCTTACCCTCTAGAAATGTTAACTCATCTATATTTTGCATTGGATAGGCGTCTGGAATTGACACACTGTTCAAACTTCGAAAGTCAATGCATAATCTCAGGGACCCGTCCTTTTTGTTAATGCATATTATAGGATGTGCAATCTCACTTTGTGTAGCTTCAATGAGATCTAACTTCAATAATTCCTTGATTTGCTCATCAACTTTCTGCTTTAACACTTCTAGAACTCGGTAAGACTTGGGTTTGATAGCTTCTTTATAACCTGTAATCCGAATAGTATGCTTTCCTACTTTAGCTCTCCGAATCTCGCCAGAAAATAAATCTTCATTTTCCACTATCAATCTAATCAGTGCATTTCGTTGCTCTTCTACTAAATGATTCAGCTCTACTTCCTTTAGCTAATTGTTTTTGTTGATTTTCTTAAATATGGGGGTTTCATACAGTTCTCTAAACTCTTCATCATCTTCGAAAACAATTCCCACGGTCTGTGCTCTAACTACGTATTCCCTGAGTTTATTGGCATATAGAAGTCTCAAGTTATTCTCTAGCATCCTCAAGTAATACGAGTCTGGATATTTCCTCTTCACAATTTCAATTGGACCAGTCCATTTAGCGCATAATTTGTTGGTGGAATCAAGGATCAAAGCCACTACAAGATCTTCCTCTTTGAATTCCTTGTAGCGTCTTCGAAGATTGTAATGATGCACATAGCTCTCCTGTTGCCGCTTTGTAATTAGTTCCACTTGTTGTGTTGCTATTTCAAGTCTTGCCTTTAGCTCCTGAAGGTATGTGGTGCTAGACTTACTTAGATTATAAGGTACAACCATTTCTCCTGCCCATGTAGAATTTAAAATTGCTAGGGGTCCTCTTGGTTCCCTTCCATACATCAAAAGAAACGGTGGTACTCCAGTGGTAGAATTTTGAACCTCTCTTTAAGCCCATAATAGAAAAGGAATATGACGATCCCAGTCATGCTTATCTTCTCGAATTACATGGTGTAGCATATTCTTGAATGTTTGATTCCATCTTTCTACTACCCCGTTACTTTCCAGATGCCCTGGAGTGCAAAAATGTGGACTCCCATCTTCTCCAGAAATTCTTTGGTCAATTTTGATGCAAAGTTTGTAGCATTATCTAAGACAATTGCCTCTGGCACACCCGTCCTGCAAAATATTTGTAAAAGAGCTGAACAAGTCGTCTTTGCCGTCAGCGATGTTAATGGGACTGCCTCTGGCCACCTCGAATGTTGATCTACCAGGCAGAGCACATATCTGTGTCCTCTCGATGATGCTGGATCGATTGGACCGATTAAATCGACATTCACTACTTGAAATGGAAGTTCCGGACGATTTACCGAAGTTATAGGTATTCTATCGGTAGAGCGAATCACTTTTCGCATCTGACAACTATGACAGGAACTACAATGTTCCTTTATCTCTTTACACATGTTTGGCCAGTAAAATAAGAATTTAATTCTTTCTGCCATTTTCTTTGCTCCTAAATGTGCGCCTAACACTGATTCATGAGCTATACCTAGAACTGCTTTCCGTCTAGCTAGAGGCAACACCAACTGTTGTACCTGCTGCTCCATAATCTTTCTGTTATGGTACAATAAACCTCCCACAACTAGAAATCTGCCTTTTCCTTATCTTGCAAACCTCCATTCTTTCACTAGTGTTGCACACGATTGCCATTCTTTTCTGAAGTTCTCAGCTTCACTTTTAACTCCTTTCCTTTTTTGACTTCCATCTACACCATTCCTAAATTCTTGTCCTCTTTCTTCTTCGGAGCATATCTGTTCTTCTAAGAAGTCTACCTCATTTGCTTCCTCATCAGTTATATCCTCTGCATCCAATTCCGTCATATATACTGGGCACCCTGTCGTATAAGTTTTGACTTGATTCATTAACGCTTTATAAGTTTCCATATCTAGCAAAACGTCAGTATTCAAATCTTTACATGTCACCACTAAAGCTGTGATAGTTGGAGTGATACATCCCACACCTTCTTCTACTAAACTAATTTTGATTTCTGCTAGATTTGCTTTTGTTTTGCCAAATGCAGGTTGCAACCAAATTTTTCCTTTGACTCCATCATTTTGTTCTTGCAACAAGTGTTCTCTAAAAACTGTAATCTGTGTTCCTGAATCTAGTATTGCTTCCAATACCTTTTGCCCATGTTTAATCTTCACTATATTCACTGGTGCTATCTTTAGTCTTCTGCTTATTTGCTTTAATTTTATTGACATAAATTTCAAACCGACTTTTGCGGTGACTACTTCCGTATTGGCTTGTTTATCTTCTTCCGTATCGCTTCTTTTACCCTCATATTGTGGTCCCCTGTCATTGCTACATTTCTGGAAACATTTCCTGGTTAGGTGTGATGTTCTTCCACATATAAAGCATGCTTGTGGTCTCGTTCCTCTGAAATCTTCACTTCTATAACTGCCCCTACGATGCAATGGTGGGCTGTATCTTACACTACTACTCTCAAAACTCACCTTATTACGATTTCTTTTCATGTGATATTGATTTCCACCAACCATTAACGACTTCCCCCTTGACTCAAAGAAGATGTCACACTCCTTACCTAACTTTGATGGTTTGAATCAATTCTCTCCTTGTTGAATCCTAATGAACGCTGCCATTTCTGGGTCTCGAGTTTTGAAAAGTTGATCTGAAATTATTAAATCATTTACAGTCTGCAACTCTTGTGCCTTTTTCCGTTCACAATAGTATAGCCACAAAGCATTTAACCTTGATGCAAATTGCAAGAACGTTTCATTAGCATATCGCCTAGCCTCCGTAAAGTTCTGCAAACACGCTTGTGGAGACGGTTCGTATTCTTGCAACGCCGTTTCTTTCACAGTATCATAATCCTTAATATCTTCTCCTTTGAGATAAGTCAGTACATTTTTTCCAACACCCGCCTTAAATCTTCTTTCTTGCTTCCTTTAATCGCAAACATTTCTCCCCTTCTATCGAAATCGGTGTCCCCGCATAAATGTCAGTCGCTGCCTTTTATTTATGTTAGCAAAAGGTTTAAAGAAATCACATCCAGTTCTCAACGAACCGCCACTTTACTTTATTTTTAGAAAAACCAAAAACGATACAATCCAAATAAATTTCATTACTTTAAAAAAAATAAAAAATACTCTCTCGTGCCACAACGTTTACAAATTTATAAAAGACGTTTGTTATCTTGTGGCAGGTATCTAGCACAAATAAAAGATGCAACCGCATTATTAAATCAGAAACCTTACAAGGACTTTTAGGAACCTAGTCTGACAGGAATACAAGTGCATTATGGTCAGTCACTAGGAATATTTTCGCTCCGAACGGTATTGTTTCAAATCGCTTCAGAGCCCAGATAATGGCAAAAGCCTCTTGTTTAATTGTGGACCATTTCTTTTGAGCTTCATTAAACTTTTGGCTACCAAATGCTATATAATGGAATTACTTTTGTTAATTTTTAAGATTAAAGTTGATTAAATATAAAATCTTTCTAAATTGTGAACTAGGTTTGTGGTGTACGTATGGAGATGTGAAGGTTTGGAATAAAAATTAATAATAAATTTTATATATTTATTAAAAAAACCGTTGAAGCTACTCAAAAAAGACAAAATCACTTTTTTTAAACAGCAGATAGAATACGGATAATATTGCCATTTAAAGAGTAATAAAAAATATTAATGAATGAAATAAAATTAATTTAAACAAAGTGCATGCATAACAATTCAATAATAATAGTTAATGAAAAGACATCAGATTAAATTTGAATAGTTCTGACACAGGTTTTCCATGAACTTTATTTTAAGTAAAATAAATCTGCTCAACTGAACTTTTTTCAATTTTAAATCAAAAGGTATTTAGAAGTGTTGCTACATAGCAAAAAACAATTACACAATTATTTTTCTTAAAAATATACAACTACATTAGAGTGAGGTAACAAAATAGGAGAGAAAAAAAATACATGATAAAAATTAGTTAAATTACTTTAAATTAAAAAGTTATTTTTATTGCTACCCCGAAAATTTGTGGCATTACCAGTTGGACAAGATAGGTTTAGTTTTGTATTGTGAAACTGTAATTAATTATTATTGAAAATTAATGTATCAAAAGCAATACTTTTGCATACATCAAAAGGTTTATAAGACAGAAATAGACTGATGACTACTCTGAACCAAATAAAATGTATCATAACATCAGATCTTGGAGGTAATATGAAAATGGTAGAGCTAATGATAAACCTAGTTTAATCAAAGTTACAACTGTGGTAACACCACAGATCTGAAAAACAGATTAAATCATTTATGAAATACAGATTAAATCATTTAAAAAAGGATAGAAGATTTAGAAAATACAACCATTAAAACTCTTTAAGCACCGAAAAAACATAACATATAAACATTGAACATCAGTTTCTATTTAAGTATTCAAAAACTCAAAAATATCTAGCAGGGAAATATCTGTGGTTTTTTAGGTATTTGTATTGAGATATAATATTTAGCAATTAAATCTTCTGGTCTTTGCTTTAAGTTGTGTTTGTTAAGTGCTAAACTTGGTATGATAAACTTTTTGGGTTGAATTAAATTATTTAGCAGTAGTTAGCAACATGTTTTCTATAGAGCACAGAGCTCCTAAAAACTATTTCATTTAATGGGATGTTGAAAATTTAAATTGTTGTAAGATAAAATTAATTACCAACATTTAGGACAAAGAATGCTTGCAATGACCTGTCACTTAAGGCATGAGATCTATTTTTGCACACAACACATTCAGACCTTCTGAAAAGCACTTTTCTAAAATAAAAAACAGAATTATAATGCAAGTATAACAGTATTATTAAAGGATATTGTAAGACTGCTTCTGCAAAAAAAGTTTGCAAAAGTTGTTTGGCATTTAGTACGTAGTAAGTAGAAATAATTCCTTGGAGATCTTAAAATAATATATGCAATGATATTAAGCAATAAAGACTAATTGTAAAGCAACAATGCTTGATGTCTGCAGAACTCTGCAAATACTAAATTTAAACTCCTCACAGGCAAAACATGCCTAATCATTTATTGTTCTTTGTTAGCATAAAAAAATAATTGATTAATAATTACCATACAATTTAAAATAACCTAAAGATAAAATTATAAATTAAAACTTATAACAAATGATAAAAATAAATTACAAGTTCTTAATTGGCAGTTCGGTTAAACAATTTTTAAAAATATTATTGCCATAGTTTTGAAATGGATGATTTGTTAGAATACTAAAGTATTCAATTCCTGTAAATATAATAATTAAAAAAAAAAACTAGTGTTGTTTAGCAGTATTTGACAATGTTGAATATGAATGAACACTTAATATTTTATGATCAATGCCTAAAAAGGATGAATACTATTTTTCTTGCTTACAAGGAATCACAAATGACACTTGTATTTTCAAATAGGGAATGAAGACATAAAGTACATGTTTAGTAATTTCTGATGGGCGTAATTAAAGGGGAGCATTTAAGAACCATGCAAATAAAAATAAGCTAAAAATAAAATAAATCAAAATTTATAACAAATATTCAAAATAACTTGCAAATTCTTAAAGAGTAGTATAGTTAAAAACTATATTTTATCTATATAGTAATGAGAAGCATTTAATAAAATTAGTTAATTACATACAAAAGAATGTTTAACAGATTTCGGGAAATTATTCCTAAATGCATGAAAATGGTTTCAGATCAGATATGTTAATTTTTCTTATAAAAAAATTACTAGAGAGAGATTTGTTTTCATCTAGTTACTAGGAATGAGTAATTTTAATACTATTATCCAACAAGGTGCATTTAACTTTATATGAATTAGCTAGTTCTCAAGCCATTTTTATTTCGATGAAATGTATGCAATTTTTTAAATTAGTCATTCACTTTAAAAAAAAAAAAACTAAATTACTGTTAAAGGTGAAGCTATTTCTATGACAAATCTGAAGTTTCCAATATTTAGCCGCAAAGCTGATTTAGCCTTCAAGCTACTTACATATTATAGCAAATTTTTATGTTTATGCATAAGTCTATTACATCAATAAAATACAAAACATTAAGTAAAAATCATGATACAAAAGAATGTGTAACACAAATAAAATCATATTACTTAAGATGGAGATGAATGACAGATATAAGTATAAAAACAAAACTACCTGAATAAGTACCTAATAGTTAGTACCACCTCAGGCAGATCTTACTACAGGACTAGATAAGATACTTAAACTGCAATTTTTAAGTAACAAATAGCATATTGCCAATAAAAGTGCAATAAGCCTGATATTTAGTATGGATATAACCATACTTTACATTACAAACCAAAAAGTAATCTATTTTGAGCACCACCAGCAATCTATCTGAAAGTCAAAAAGTTGTATAAAATAAGTCTCTTTTTGTTTTGGTAAAAATATGAAATATGTTTTTTAAAAAACAAGCCTTTCTTCAATAAGAAACTTTCAAGAAGATAACATCCACTGCAGTATATGGATAGCATAGATACAATTTTTGCATAATATACATCCAGGAGCTACTGGGATATTTTACTGATAACTCGTATAAGAGCAGCATTTTCTTCTTTCAATCGCTCGTTGTCAGCTTTTAATTTTTCAATTTGCTAAAAGGCATAAAATTATATTTTAGTAATTAGTATTTCAAGTAGACCCATTGCATATTGAAGTTAAATACTATGCAATAAAACACATTAGGCAAATATTGTTTTTTTAAACAAGATGTTTAGTAAAAATATGATGTGTATTAACATTATTTTGCACACAATCAAGTAAAAAAAAAATTCCTCAAATGAGTACAAAAGAGCAATATCAAAAACATAGCACATATTGAAAAAAATCTTAGTTTATTAAAATAGCTATAGAGTACTTAATAGGCAATTTGGAAATAACAATTTATGAAATTTCTTTTCAATAGCAACAATTGTAGTAGTTAAATGTTCAACAATAAAAAAATAGATCAGGGTGGTAACAAAATCCCTTGAAAAAATTTCCTAATCAATTCACTTAACTTTTTGAAACAAAAAACTGTCTGAATAATGGTTTCGTTAATAGCCAAACAATGAAAACATTAATATAAGAGGTTATGATAATGAAAATATGAGATTGGGTACTGAGGACCTATAATTTCTTTGTAGTTTTAGATTTCATTGATATTTTTTAGGACTAAAAACTCTGAAACTTAGAAATTGCTACTTTCTAGGCTCTGTTACCACTTTGATTATAGAAGTTAATATGCTTAAATATTAAAAAATAAATCAAGCAAGCAGATGAATGCTTCATTTACTAATTCATCAAAAGACAAGCACAATAAATTTGTTAAAGATGCACAACAAGTGGTTATACACTTAATGGATTAAACACCCACAAAAATGATGCATTTCCTCATTTTTCAGAAAATCCGACCAGAAATTTGTCTCATGCACATTCCTAAGAAAAAGTAATTTTACCTATTTGGATAATTTGCACACCACCCGTGACAATGCTCTATTTTCGGCTTTAAGCTTTTCATTTTCAGTCTTTAATTTCGAAACGCTCTGCAAGAGAATTATTGTGCAAAATGTGGTGCAATACTAGGGAAGAAAATAACGATAATCGAGCATACCAAATAATGATGTAGTTACATAAAAGCAAGTATGAGCAGCTGAGTTTTAAAACCAGAACAGTGCAGCTAGCTGCAAACTGAATAAGATTTGAAACAAAAACTCCACCTTTCAACTAAGGTTAGAAAAGGATTTGATTAGTAATCCACAGAAAGAATAAAGAACCTATGAGCCAATAAGGATAACAGCAAATGTTATAAATGTGACTGCAGACAAACCCCACTTAATGAATTCTTAACAAATTATCAATGCAAAACCTGCAAATAACAGACATATTTGTGCGAAAAGAGATACCAAATGAAAATTAAAATATAGATTTAGATGGTATTCAGTCAAACTCTAGTAACAAAATTGAGATAAAAAAAAAATGAATTCAGACCAAAATTCCTCTTGAAAAAGTTGCATTTTTTAAAACTAATTGAAGTTTAGCAAAAGACGAGGAACACATCAAAAGAAGAAAAAATTTAAAAGACCATCTCAAACAAAGAGGTCTGAATTAGTTAAAAACAAGGTGTTTTCATTGCATCAAATTAGACAAAACCTGTGTGTGTGAAAGCGAGACTAGGTAAAAGTTCTAGGAGTTATTAAATTAATGGAACATTAAAAACACCCAAACTACAAAAAAAACAATTACAACACAAAATATGTAGTACATAAAGTTAATTGGAAACATGAAAATAAATACACTACACAGGGAAACATATAAATTAACAGCAAATTAAAGTTTTTCTTTGCAATTGTTAAGTCAAACAACGCAAGAACAAAGGATGTTAGTTAACCTTTTAAAATCACTTTGCAAAATATTTACACTGAAAGTAGAATATCGTAAGTCGATTTTTGTTTCTCAAATAGTTAACCGTTAAAATAGCAACTATTTTATAATGAATGAAGACTTAAACTTAACAATTAAAGCTATTCATATTCCAAGTAGAACTAACTATGTTAAGCACTACTTGACATGCTAAAACTTAATATTTACAAATCAGGAAATCAAAGTTGAAATGTAGCTAAACCAAATTTGTTATTGATGCTGTCAATGTAACGTAGAAGCAAACATGCTACCATGTTTGGAAAGCCATAAATAATAATAATAATAATTATAAAAAATAGAGTAATTACATAATTTAATGTACCACAATTATTGATTGAATTGGGAAACAGAAAAACTTGGAAACATGGAGGATGAAAACGCTATGGCTTTTAAAGTTGGGCATAATTAAAAAATATTTTAGTAAAATAAAAAATAAAAATAATTTTTTAAACAATTCAATACATAGAGTTAAATTTTATAACAGCAAGCTATCAGTTTTGAAACGTGTTTAAGTGTGCTACATTTTATCTACAAATAATTACTTTCGTACATCACTTTAAACTGCGACAGCATATATAAAATTTCAAAAATTTATTAATTTTTTACTGAACTTGAAATCTTGTCTCAATAATCCCTTTTTAAAACATAATTCAAGAATGATGAAATAGTTTTATAGGAATTTTAATAATTTGAGTTATGAATTTTTTCAACATTCAGCTAACATTGCTGAATTTTGAACCCCTGATGAGAGGCAGGCCCCTTTTGTTTAATTTAAAGCTTACATTTCCAATATATTTGTAACAATAGTTACATTTATATCAGTTGATAAATACAAATTACTTAATATTGTTTTCTAAACTATCCAGAAAATCTGGCGAGATGAAAACACACAAATATTTTGAAAACTATCAATAAAACAGTTTTATAAGAATTTCTTCCCTTATCCTAGAAAAATGTGCATGTTTGGGAAGATTGTTAATTTAAAAGGATTTACCATTGATATAATTTGAATTTATAATGGAAGGACTAGATCCTTTAAATCCAGAGCATAATGAATATTGCCTTTTGGGGTCATGCTTTAAAGTGATTGAAATAGTTCAGTGTTTTCAAAGAAATTAAAAATAGCATTTACTTTTAATGCTCTAATTTTGTGTCTAGAATTGAAACTAAAATTATGACATAATGTCTCATAAAAAAAACTACACGAGTTTTCATGTTTCTAATACAAAAATAATTTTCTTTGCACTATTCTGTTTCTTCCATACAAAGGAAACAGCAGAACCTATTATTATGAACGATAATCCTAATGGACCTCTCAAAAATACTGATAATGGGCACACTTTATTATGTTCACCAAATTTTATAAATATATGTTCATTAGAACAAATAATAGATGGCTCTGGGTTTAATTTAATAATGGCTACATTGTACATTGATACATAAAGAACATTGTCTTTATGTATGCGTGTTTTATATAGGATGCTACCTTTTATTTCAATCTTGATGAAATTTTGCACACTTGCTAAACAAAGATTCTTATCTATTTGAATAAACCTCCCCCTTCATTCATTCCTTAAGGGGAATGATCATAAATTGAAATCAAGTTTTATTCTGATCTGGATAAAATTTTACACAGTTGACTTTCAAAACATGAGTAAGATTCCTGCCTACTTGAAAGAATGAAAAACCCTGCTCATCAAGGAAAACATAACTTGACCTAGATATTTGACTAATCCAGATTACCAGGAACCCAAATTCATTCTGATGACTTGTTAAGGTGATGGAATCAAGGATAGGGAGTTAAAAGGGGCATGCTCATAAATTGCAATTAACTGAACCCATTTAAACTATGTTGTACCAGGCAACTTGGGTCCAGAGCTGTTGTAGCTCGAGCAACGCCAGGCACTTCAACAACTTCTTTTAACAAAATTAAGCCCAAAGTACTAGTAGTTGAACTTGACAAATGCAAGGAAAAAATGAAGTCATTGCTTGTACTATTGCTAAAATTTCATGACATTTGGCAAGTTTAACACTAATATTACTTAACTCTAAAGCTTTATCGAAAATACATAAAAGAAATTAAATCATTGGCAAGAATGGACAATCCCATTTTAATCATACAGAACATTTAAATTTGTTGGATAAACATTAATAGACCAATAAACATTAATGGCAGAACAGTTGTCAAATGTTTTTTGCTGAAGATAAGGCTTTTTTGACAAATGCTTAAAAGTGAATTGAGGTCTTTCTCTCTCCAGGAAGAGGGACGAAAGGTGGAAGCCTCATTGAAACTGAAGCATTTTAACCATTTGATTACTTGACCACATACATAGATTTATAGCCCTTATGATCAGAAATTTGAAAATTTATAAGTAGACACACATTTTTAAAAACTGTTAGCATAGGATGTTTTATATTGAAATTAACAATAATAAATTAAACTTAATTTAGTTTTAAGAAATTGGAACTCTTGCATCAAAGTGTGTCTTCATCTAAAATTGTGTTCAGAATTCTGAGGGGAGGAAATAATGGCGGTTGTGTTATACTAATATGAAGCTTTCTGATGTCAACTCAATAACTAGATTCAGGATTGATATACAAGGATAAATTTTGACTGTATCCAAGCTAATTTTTTAGCAGTAATAAACAGTTCACACTTATTTTTAAATAATCCTAAATTTGAAGGCTAATTTTACTACATGCCATGGCTCCCTGCTCGCTACCACTCGCCATCAACTGAAAGCATACTACAATTGTCATTTGAAATAATTGCTTATTCCTAACAATTGAATATGAATATTAGCAATTGGATGCCAAAAAAGTGCCAAATAAAGAGAAAGATTGACGAAATAAAATAAGATTCCAATCAATGATTACTGCACATACTAAGGAAGCCAATGTACTTCCTTAACATTAGCTTCTTCCCCTCACACTCAGACATGGTAAAAGTTCCTAAGCAGAAAAAAAACTGCAAGCAAGATGGATGAAAACCAGCAAAAAACATAAAATTTTCAAAAGATTTCAGAAGTCGATCAATTTTAAATAATTATACTATATTAATTGTCCCATCGTAAGTACCAAATGGAATTCTATTGTATTGCATGTTTGCTCAGCAACTGCATTAGGAATAACCATTTTTAGACAAAATATTTAGTAAAAGTCTAATTGTAAGAAACAGTGAGATCTGAAAAATTCTAAGTTAGAAATTTAAAAATTGAAGTTCATTTTTAAATCATTGTCGGTTGTCAATTTTATCGTGAATACAAGAAATTATGACAGTAAAATTGTTTGAAAACCATACCATATACCACCATTTGTCAATTTGAAAAATGCTTCCACATGATGGTTTTTCAATTTCTAGTCGATTTTATCCCAAAACAAAGATCTTTATTACAAAAATTAAAGAAATTGCAAAACTCTTTGCATCATTTACCTCATTAAAATTTATTTTCAATGTCAGGTGAAGCAAATGTATCACTACATAATTTAAAATGAGACTGTGCAAATTAAAAGCAGTGGTTGGATACCAAAAAGAGTTGTAAGTACACGTGAGGGGAGGAGAACTAACATTTTAATAAAGGTAAAGAACTGAAGTTATGTGCAGAAAATCTAAAAATTCAGTGAACCAAGCATTTTAAGCTTAATTTTCATAAAGTCCAAAAACAATTTGATAATCCGTTTCATAGAAAAATAATAATAACAATAAAAATAATCTACTTTAATATGAAATGAATCCATAAATAAGGGTTCAGTCTATATCATAATTAGGACCAATGAGGAACTTTCACGTTCTTTGGTTTTATTTTTAAATAAAAGTAGAGAAAAAATCCTGAAAAACAATACCATTTTTTAAAAAATTTGAGCTCCGATAGATAGTTACAAAAATATTTAGTTTTTCACTTTGCGATTTGGCGGAAAAAAGCCACTTTTGCGTGAAACGTCAAAGCGCAGATAATGAACCAGTCTAAAACTTGTTTTAGACGAGGAAAGAGTGAGGTTTCTCCTTTTTGCGACTTTATCTCTGCGTAACCACGTCAGGTTTTTTTTTTATGCGTTTTTGGTCACGTGACTTTTGCTTTGATTCCGGCTAATTTCAAACTCGTTGAAAGCATAAAGATAAAAAATAATTGCACTGCTCAAATATTCTCGTTGGATAACACTAGAAAATACAAAAAATATTCATTTTCCTCACTTGTGCAAGTTCCTCATTAGGAAACAAGGAAAATCTCTACTCAGAATTATGCAAACATCTATTCCAGAAATTGGAAAAACAAAAAGAATTGAGGTTATCCATTTGCTATTAAAGAAAATTAATTAAAGGAAATTTCTTACAAATGTTTACAATAGAGAAAAACTAAGCGTTTTATTAGAAATATGAAGATATCTTTCCTTTATAACTATAAGAGTTAAATATCAAAACATTAATACAATTGAATTTTAATGAAGTATAAATGGAGTTTTTAATTGCTTCCAATACATTTGTATATTAAAAATACAAATTTGGCAGTTTTGTAGGAAATAAAATTCTGACTGAACATTTTCAAGTTTATAAAATAGAAATTATAAATCCTGTTAATGGTTAAACTTTTCTGTTCTTTTATAAAACAGAAATAAAATTAAAGAGATTATTCTCAAAATCAGTTTTACTTGGCTTTTATACATCCAAAAAGTATCACTAAAAAAGTACAAGTTACTAGGTGGAGAATCGGACAAAAATTAGGTCTTTAAGTTTTTAAAACTAAGTTACTTGGGTGAAATAAGATCCCTTTCCTGAAAATTAAGTCATTTTACAAAACTACAGTTTTGTAAATGAGAGGCCATATATTCATATTCATTCACTGAAGTTTTTGAACTCATTAAAAAATTCGAATAACGATAGAGAAAAACTAAAAAGCTGATTGTTTTTAGCCTTTTGTAGTACAAAAAAAAAAAAAAAAATTGAATTGACATAAAAGTGAATGATAATTCTGTAAACATATTAAAAATTTAAATATTCAAAATTCGCAAACTTAATTTCTTAAAAAATTTAGATTTTTAAGTTTTGTGTCCTATTATACCATCTTAAGGGATAAGCAAATTAAAATTACATATAAAAACTGAAATAAAACCTAAAACGACCATATGGACTTCATAAGTAGCAAATATTTAAAGCAAACACAGTATACCATTTAAATTACGAATTCATAAATAAATTTAAATAAGATATACAAAGATACAAGTAAAAATATTATGTATGGTATTTAAATAATAATTTCTAACAGGCTTTGTATCTTGAATAAGAGAAAACTCCTCACAAGCAACCCAACAGCATACATAAAACTATCAGTCACTTCTATTCACTTCGGAAACACTGTATAGTGCCAGGTGAGTTTCAGACCTAGTGATCTCTCACATTCTAGAGAAGCCTTCTGTTTCAGGGCTGTGTGTCTCACATAATTATGAACTAGGTAATTCAACAAATCAGTGATCATCAGACATGTGTTTTTTGCTATTGGAATAACGATTGCTTAGAAAAATAAAATTAAAAAAAAAAAGAAGACTGATTTGCATTGGTATATTGTTTTTGTTTAACAGTCAGCAGCGGTCACTTTGAAGACAGCATGGTGATAAAAACTGGTTTTGCAAAAATTTGAAGTTTTATATTTTGTAAGCTTTTACCACATTTTTACAAAACCATAATTCAACTTGAAGCTTTTTCTTTGAATAATCAAACAGTAACATTATCTCCAACCTGAGATTTAGGTCACATAGCTGGTTTTATATTTGGGCTGCTCAAATTTTTTTTTATGCAAGATGCTTTGAAAATTTAAGAGCAGCATTTTCCTTATAAGATTATACTAGATTGTAATACCCTAGGGGGTACAGCAATTTAACTACCGTCAAGAAAAAGTAGTTTTACATATCACATTTGGGATATAAAACTAAATTGCAAAAAGTGACAGGGCCTTAATTGTTAATTCGGTTGACTCAAACATGGTTGACATGCAAATTTCAAAGCAACATTTTACTGGCTTACAAATTCAATGAGGGCAAATTTTAAACATTTTTATCACATGTTCAATAAAAAGTACACAAGCTGTAAAAGTATTTACTTAAATAATTAACAAACCAAGCTTTGTAAAGAATATAAACCAAAGTATATCCTATTATAAAAATAGCCATGCAAAATAAAATATTTTTAATTACTCCCTAAAAATATCTACCTTTAGCTCTTCTTCCATTTCAGATAATTTTCGTTCTAAGCTTCTTCTTTCCTAAAAACAAGCACATAACTGTAAGAAAATCATAAGAAGACTCAACACATCGTCAAGTTCAATTTACACTAAGCCAGAAATTATAAACTTTTAATTGAAATTTTGTTGAAAAACTTTACTTGTACCAGAATTTCAAAGGCTTTGAATTACGAAATTAAGTGTTTCAATACCAAATCAAAAACTTTTAAAATTTGTGTACAGAACACAAAACATTAATACAAACCATAAATCAATTACAAATACATATTAAGGTTTTTGATAGAGAAGCTAAACTACCCTTCTAATTCTACTTTTGTATTTTTGGCTAGAGGAATATCGGACTACGATTTCTTACTTTTTGATGTATTTTTTTTTTTTATGATTTACACCAGCGGTTCCCAACTTTTTTAGTTTCGAGGACCAACTATTTTGTAAAAAAAACTTATAGGCCCACCAATAACTAATATAATATGTGCGTGCCCACTTGTGGGCCATGGCAGATGGGTTCGGAACTGCTGATTTACACTAACCCATCTATAATACACAAAGAAACTATGCTTAAATCTTTTTGCTGCAATAATCAATACATTTTCCCATTTCTCTTCTATAATGAAGATTTGAAAATAACACATAAAAATGTAATGTAGAATAAATCCATGGAGAAGATAGAGTGCAGTTCCTACAAAGCTTAATAGATGGCAGTAATGACTGTTGGATACTATTGATTTCTAGGTTAATTTTAATACAGTGCAAGTATATGAGGTTATTAAAAGCTTACTAGTACTTGATCAGGAGCTTGTAGGACTGAAGTTTAAATTTGTGTCAAAACCATTACCAGTAATAAAAAAGGGGTACCCCAAATAAAAAATACCCGTGATACAAATCTACCAATAGATAAAAATAGTTTTTTTATGCTTGACCTTAAAAAAAATTTCAAATAAAAACAGGAATTTTTTTAAATATTTTACAACGAATCAAATGAATGTAACATCAGGCAACTTTTCTATTTGCCTCCTCATATTTCACAGACAAAAAATTATTATAAGCACATATATTAGAACTTCTTTGAGAAAAAATAGTACCTACCTTTTTCTCTGCTTCACTTATAGAATTCTTAATAGTGTTACCCTAAAAAAGGAAAACTTTTAATTGATCAAATGTGAAAATGCAAAAGTGTGATGAAAAATAAAAATTCTGTTTCATGTATTTCTATTTCATGTAATGTATTTATGCAAATTTTTTATTTTAGCAACATGTTAAACAGCAAATATCACTTGTGGTGGTACCTAACATTAAAATTGTTACAACTGGAATATTTAAAAGATGCTTTTACATGGTATTTTTGAGTCACAATATGTTATATTTTACTCTTTAAATCGCCAATTAAGTGAAATCTATAACAAAAATGTAATCGCTTTCCTAACATAAATTCTGTAAAGAAAACAGAACATTAAGCATATAAAAATAAAAGTGAAGTCATCTGATAGAACTGACTAAACAAATAATTGCCCATTTTAGGTTTATAGGAAACTAATGAATCATCATATGGACAATCCACGATCGCTATTTCAATTCTGGAGGGGAATATTTCCTGTACGCGATTTCACAGTCAGTTTCCAAGAATACTGAAAGTGTGGCTATTACATTTAGAAGCCCTGGAATATACAAATTACATGTATCACAGAATCGAATATCTTTTTTTATGCAATAAACGATGCATGAACAAATAGATGCAAGATATGCCGAATCCCTCTCGGTCCTCTTTTGGAAAGCAAAAATAGGAAACACTATCAGACCTGCATTTTATATTAAAAATAGAATTGTTTTATTCAACTAGAGCACATTTCATACAAGTCATTTCTCCTTCAAAATTAGTTTCACAAAACAAGAAAAAAAGCAAGCATTAACTGACCCCAATCCATGATTATAAGTGGTTTGAAAATCACATCATACTGAGGGAGATTCCTCCCCCTCCCCTTGTTTCTCCAGGCTGCCCTGACCTCTTTTTTACAAATGCCTTGCAGTGTAAGGTACAGAACACTCAGTGTGTGAGCATTAGCACTCAAAAAGTTTTTATGATAAGTATTTGGGAGAACGCTTTCCATAATTTGAATCAGGCTCTGCCTTTATGTTTTATTACCTACTGAACACATTTGTCAAATAAGTACAGCTTTAGAATACAAAAATAAGTACTATTTACTCTGGAGAAACATTGAATAAACTTAATTTATGAAAACAAAGAATCAATACGTTAACATAACAAGTTAAAATCCAACCAATTATGGACAGGTTACATTTTTAATTTATACAAAAATGTTTAAGTTGAGCAGTATTCGTAAATATATTATATGTTAAAATATTTATGAATATTGCTCATCTCTCGAGACTAGAAATTAAAAATGCAAACAAGAATAGAAAATATTGCCTGATTCAATTTCTGCAACTGCTTTTTAGTAATTTCTAGCTCTTCCTCTGTGTTTCTTAGAGTTTCTTTTAGTCTTTCATTTTCTTTCTTCATATCTTCATAAAGCTAATAAGATAAAATTAGCTAAGTATAATTACAATCAATAGTTGAGCCCAAGGCCTATTCTAAGGAATTTTTACGACTGCCCAAACTTCCGTCCCCCCCCCCCCCCTGACATTACAAACATTATTACGCTAAACAGAGAATAAAAAAATTAGAAAAAATAGGCCTATTAAGCAGTCTCATAATGATATTTTCGCCTCCTATGTATGGAATTTAAAATTGTGATTCGTCATGTTGTCGATCCATAAGTCCCCATTTATACGTTTATAATTTCAGGTCTTCCTAGTTTTTAAATTTAACACAAAGTTGTTAAAATTTAAACCTAATTATTTAACTTAAAACACTACTAAATTCGAGGCGTTAAGGGAACGAATAACCGCCAGAATAGCTTCGATTATGTCAAATATGCCAATTATTGGGTTGCCTGGTAAGAGTTTTTCTTGAAGCTGAAACTTCAAAGAAGGAAGGGTTGCATAAACAAATAAAAAAGTCGTTTTAAATTTTATTATACTCAAATTCAAAAAGATGAATAATAATTGCACTCCTTTAATAAAATCATATTTTTAATTTCCTTGTTTTTCTATTTTTTACGACTGCCCAATATCTGATTTACGACTGCCCAAATACAATTTACGACTGCCCAAATAGGCCACGACTGCCCGTTAGAATAGGCCCTGGTTGAGCCGTTGTAGAAAAGGCTGTAGATTTATTATAGTTTGGTTAAAAGATTCGTTATACTATAAGAATTTTAAAATAAAACAAACTAATGTAAAACCACCTTAATGCTTATTTTTTTATGAGGTAAAGCTTCAATTGTTTACAAAAGCTGCTGCATTTATAGTGAATCTATATTTTATAGTATATCATTATCATTATATCATTTATAGTATTTACCTGTTAAGCAAAAGTAATATAATAATGTAAAATACACTATTTTTCATTATGATTGGTTGGTGTGCTCAACGACCTATACTTGTGCACAATAACGGCTAATCAGGCCGGGACTTACAGCTTAACGTGGATTCTGAACAGCAAATGAACATCCATGCCAAACTCAGGATTCGAACCCGGCACCTTTGGTATCCGAAGCCAGAGTGCTAACCCTAGAGCTATCAGGTGGGCGCTAAGCTATTGTGACAGCATGCAAATCAATCTTTGCTTTAAACTTTGTTAAGGGTCTGTTTGGGTAAAATAAGCTATAATTATTGGTGTTGTATCCTCTTACAAGATGTGAATAATTTGAATGCTGAAAGATTTAACTGCCTACACTAAGGTTATAGTTTAATTTCATTTCCAACAGAAAGACACTGTGCCAATAATGACAGGGCAAATTTATATAGTTTTATGCCAGATACAGTAATAACCATCTTGTGTCTATGTCAATTCCTTGATTTAGATGGTAAGGGAATAGGATAAGTTCTCCATTTATTCTAACTATGATCAGTGTATTTTACCAGCGTTTGTCATGCTAAAGGTGCTGTTCCAATGCTATTCATAGTTTTTCACTGTTCCGATCACTTAGAAAAGCAAAAAAAAAGCAGATAGTGCAATTTAAATTATTAAAAATTTTGTTTCTAACTGTAACCAAGCGAGTTTCAGTGTTAATCAACTTATAACTAAAAAGATGATGCTTTCGAATGCCTACATCTTCAATTTCATTCACATTTGATGCCTATTTTGGTCACTTGTTGCTCGCTCATCAGCAGTTAGTTTACGATTACCTTGTATAAGTTTTCTTATCTTGAGCGTGGTGAGCATGCAGTACTTTCTATGTTTAATGGCACAAAAAAAAAAAGCAAATGCTATTATTTGTTATTAGAAGCTATTAAACTCGTATTGGCATTAAATAATCTTCATAAAAAGACATTGCCACTTCTCTTCTACTCTTATTGTTTAATGTCACTAAAAAAATAATCCTGAAATGATTTCTTATTAATTTCTAATTCAGTTTTCCTTATAGCTCTCATCACTTGAACATCAATCAATAAAGAAATGTGTAATTTTGAGAAAATGACACTAAAATATGTTTCTATCATATCGCTTACTATACATTAAAAAAAAATGTACTTAGAAATTCATTTTGAAAATAATCTCTTGCATTTTTTTTCGATCATTTATTTAGGAACCAGTGAAAAGATAAGAAAGTTATAAAAAATTTGAAAACTAATGCAAAAATTAAATTTTTCTCTCTCATATGCCTGAATACACAAATAGAAATCAAAATGTGTTAAACTAATCTTTAGAAAATTAATTAGAAAAATGTCTCTATTACTTTTATTTTAATTCTTACAGTTCAGGAGGCAGGCAATAAAAGAAATTCATGCACCTTTAAAAAATAATTCCAAAAGTTTGTTTCTTTTGGTTAGTGCTTTAAATCTATTTTAGTAATAAACAAGCATTTCTGTAAGTTGAGCAATTAGTTTTCTTGCAGATAACTTAGACTTGTTTTTTAAATTCTATTTCTTTGTTAGTAATTTTTTACCATATGATTAAATTTCATGTCAGATTATATTAGCAAAAGTCAAATCTTTACCGCAAATTTAACCATTTTGCATGAACTTAATCCTGTAGCACATAAGCGATAAAAGCTAGAAACAAAGTGCCCTGCACTTTTCTTATAAGAAATTTGATGAAAGATTATTTCAAGCAATTACCATTTTACAACTTAAATACACATTAAAAGAGGTAATGGTAAGCCTGATGTTTTGTGAATTTTTCTAAAATAGTTCCACAAGCACAATGTACAAGGTAGAAAACATGATAAATACAGGGTAGATGTGTAATATATTGACGACTTAAATTTCGAAATTGTTGGAATTTCTGCAGTAAAAATTATGCAATTTCACTGACTTATTTATGTAAGAGAGATAACTAGAAGATATTTAAACAAAGTAAGTACTTTTAAATGAAAAAAAAAAAGTACTTCGTAAATATAATGTTCAATTCTAAAGGCTGTTAGAAACCTTAAAGGATAAAAGGAGTTTTAAAGAATTTTTTCGAATTCAGGGTTCCCACTCAAATCACAGAATGAAAATCAATGACTTTTAAGCACCTAAATAGTGTTTTTAAGGACCTTTTAAAATTGGTTTTCAGGCATGTTTATAAATAAATTTTTAATATAGTATATTCTACTAAAAAAGTTACAAGTTGGTGGATGCGTAAAACAAATATGTCGGAGAATTTTGATACGGTGCGGATAAGTAGTGGTCACTCGGGAATAAGAAGTCTGAATTGTATTTTTATAAATTTCGTAGATGGGCATATAACATCCGCAAAAATTAAGGACTTTTAAGGAGCTCTAAGCATTTTCAAGCACTTTCAAGGCCTTGAAAACAAGTTCAAAAATATTAAGCACTTTTAATGGCTTTCAATGACCGTGGGAACCCTGAGAATTGTACAAACCTTTTGAAAGAATAGGTAGAGAAGACTCAGCGTGTGATTCAAATCACATTTCAAACTATTCAATATCTTAAACACCTCAAAAGTAAAAGGCAATACCTTTTTATATTCTCCAACATCATCTTCACTAACCCTAGAGCTGTCACTTCTGGATGAAACGTCTGATGCTGAATCTGGAATAGAAGTTGACGATCCATATCTGTGGCGGGAACGTTCTGTGGGCCCCTTTAAAGAAGATTAACAAATAAAAACATTGAAAATTGAGCAATGGTAAAAGATTCAATAAAATTTCTTAGGTTTTTACACTGCTTCATTGGTATTTATCATTAAAAAAAGCCAAACTTCTTGGATGACCCAATATTACAGGCTCCAACATTGGTTGGTTTTTAAGAAGTTCAAATAAAATTAAAATTTCTGTTTGGTAAATGCTTGTACATTGATGTAAACAGGGAGTAGCAAAGAGGTGCACTAGCATTGCTCTACTCCCCCAAACTTCTAATTTTTGACAAGGTTCCAAAAAAGCTACCGGTAGCAAGTTACCAAAGTAGTAATACAAATTTTAAAAATCAACAATTCACAAATATTGACAGTAAGAAAATTTATTATAGAAAATATTTAATGAAAATTTCTCCAAAAAATAGTTTTCTTAAACAAATAGCACACTACAACAAAATCTTCCAGATTTGTGTCTGCAGTCTACTTAAATAACATCAAGCAGTTGCTGACAGATACTCACAGTCACATGTGGATATAAAAACTTTTTTTCTCCGAAGAGAAAAAAACAATTTCTATTTTATAATTTCTGTAATATTCTCTACTTGCAGCAGTTGGCTAAATTAACAATTTTCCAAACTTTTTGTTACTTTTGTATCACTCTGTATTCTTATTTAGCCAAGAAAATTACTAATGTATTGCCTTCCAATGCCCAATTCTATTAATATGAACAGATAGAAAATCCAAGCTATAAAATATATTTATTATAACACATCATTAATACACAGGGTTTCTGCCAAAATAAAATGTTACAAATCCATGACTTTCCAAGACTGAAACAAGTAATTTTCCATGACTCAAGAAATCAAATCACATGCAAATAAAACTAAATGAATTTTACTAACACGAACATAGCAAGTAAAGCAATGTACCATAAAATGATTTTTATAAAGTTTTATTTTAAATTAAGTAAAACATCCTTGTTTCAGTAACTTCCAAATCAGAAGAAAAAAAAATCGAAAAATAATTTTCCATTCTTTGATATTTCAGTGTTAAAAAAGCTAATCAATCTTTAATAATAAAAAAATATTTTAAGAAAGAATAAGTCGATAATAATAAATTATATCATCAAAAATCGAATGTTGTGATATTAACAATGCAAAACAGGAGAAAAAGAAATTAAAAAAAAAAAAAAATTAAACACAAGCTTATCAAAACTGTTAATTTCAGTTCTCATATGAAATTTTTTTTCACCTATGAGACCTTACTCGTGTGATGTCACAAATTTGGAGTTCAGAAATGTTTTCATTGGAGGCGGTTTTTAACTGTGACCATTGTTTCTGACAAAACGTAAATGAATTTTCAATGAGTTGAATAGCGATCATGTCCTTTTTGACGTCACAGTTACGTGATTTTACACGACAAAACCTACCCCCAATGTCCAAATTCACGACTTTCAATGACATTTCCTTACTTTCCATATGTGCGGAAACCCTGAATATAGTTCAAGCCAGTTCATTTATAATCATTTTACATTGCAAATACAAAAAAAATTCTCAATCTCTCAGAAAGATCTGTATTGTTACACTAATTACACTAAACGATTTTTTTAGAAAAACCTAACTATTTTTGTTCAATTGTATCACTAATTATATTTAACAGAAGCCTTGTTTAAAAAAAAAAAAAAAAAAAAATTCTAAGTACAGAGGAAATTCAAGGCAAATATGCAACCACTCGAACAGAAACACACATTTCAATATATTAATCTACAGTGGTGGTCAAAACAAGGGAAAAGTCGCTACAGTTGGCCGGAATATTATGCAAATTTTATAGCTGAAAACCAATGATAGATGACGCATTTTTAATACGTATTTATGGAAATATATGGGAAATTCATATTCTTAAAATGTATTTTGTATTTAGACAGCCATGTGATATGGACAAAATTATAAGGACAGCTGCATTTGTGTATTCTAAAAAGCAAAATGTGCATGTTTTTTGTTCTGCACACGGTTCTCCCAGGCGATATAAACACTTTGTGAGTGATTGGGAACGTCGTATTCTATTTTTTCAGTCATGTCAGTTGGTACTAAACTTTTTGAGTTTCAGAGAGCAAAAGTGGTTGGTTTTAAAATTTCAGGATTTGCTGCACGTCAAAATGCGTCAAAGCTGAATAGATCGAGAACGGTCATTTATAAATTTCTTAAAAATCCTGGCAAATATGAATGGCAAAGACATATAGGTAGGCTATCTTTTGTTCCTTTGTGTGAGAAAACAATGATAATAAGATGAGCTTGTCCCTAAAAAAACAATCAATGGAATTTAAAACGGGAATTAAACTTACAATACAGTGCTTGAACTGTTTGACGTGTTTTACAAAAAGAGAAAAAACTTAGGTCATGGCTGCTTCTTACAAAAGTTCATAAGAGACTGAGGGTGGAGTTCGCCCCAAAATCCATTTCCGTGAGGAAAAGGTAGGATGATGTTGTCTTTTCCAATGAAAAAAAGTTTAATTTGAATGGACCAGTTGGTTTTCGATGCTTTTGGTATGATTTTCGTACAGAAAAAGAAATTTCTCAAAGAGTACATTTAGAGGTGGCTCAGTAATTATCTGTGAAGGTTTTACAATTGAGGGAAGTAAACCAATAGTTTTTGTGCTGGGTAGAATGAATTCTGAGAGTTATGCTGATATATTTGCCAATAATCTTTTATTAGAAGCACCGTTAAACACGATTGGAGACTATTTGTTACAGCAGTACAATGACACAGTGCATGTTTCTCAAACTTCAAAATCACGGTTTGATGATAATTCTGTGAAACTACTTGACTGGCCGACCAGAAGTCCCGATTTAAATCCATCGGAAAATCTGTATGGTATTCTGGAATACGAAGTATACAAAAATGGTATTCAATATCCAAAGAAGAAAGAATTCATGTCCTCATCAAAATATGCAGGTTAAAAATGTCCAAGGACATTCTGAAGGAACTGTCAAACTTCATGACGTCAAGACTCATAAGAGGGATTGAGAAAAAGGCAAATAATATTATTATTGTATTTTTCAGGCCAAAACATTGTTTTCTTTATAATTTTGTCCAGTTTTTACAATGACATTTTTTCTTAATTATAGCAAAACATTCAAACATTGCATTTTCCATTCTATAATGATTCCTGGCATAAAAAAGCGTTTTAGGTATGCATTTCACTTTATTTACTTCAGAAATAACTTTTTTCTGCACAATTTTCAGTTGTCTTTAAAATTCTGACCACCACCGTATGATCCTTTCAGACACAATAAAAGTTTATCTTATTACTCAAAACATCCTAATAAAACACTTAAAAGTTGTTTCACCCCATTTCTGCCGATTTCCTATAAAAAAGAATATCATAAGTACTCCATATCTTACAAAAACTAAAACCCTTCCATGAAAAATAAAGTGATCAAATTAATATAAGTTTTAGTTGCATTCATACAGATATCATATATTCCTTACTCAAATAACACTAAATTTTTTTTTTTTTTTACTTATCTGTCAGTAGAAGATTGAAGTAATTATTTGTAAGAAAGCACATAGCTCATCCTGTTTCAAATATGGTTGGTTTGTTGAATTTAAATTTATTTGGTGCCAGGGCAATACAAGGGTCAAACTGTGCCATACCAAGTATTAAAAATATCATAATATGTAAACCAGAGAGAGAGAATATATATAAGTTTCAAAAATGGATTGATTAAAATCAGAGACAATATTTTATGTATCATATTTTAGTGAACTTGATAATTTTTCACAGGGCATTGTTGGAATATATTTTGATTGTTAAGGTTCTGAATAGAGCTTTGATTAGTTACTGAGTGATATTATTAAAAGTGTAGTAAATAAATTCCTTGCATCACAGAACTCCCTTTAGCCACAGGCTTCTCAGTTCACCACTGTCAACCACACCACCTTTGGCCACTTAATCCTAAAATACTGAACTTATATTGTGATTTACTATAAAAAACTAACACAATTGACAAATGCAAAAATAATGTCTTATAATTTCAAACAACTTTTACAATACAATGTTCGGTCGCAAGTAACGACCCACGGATATGGCACCTGCCCATTCAGTGGCCTGCTCTATCAGTCTTGTTTATAAATTTTTAAAAATTTAATGAAGTAAATGTTACATTAACAAGCATACACTATGAAAAACTCTGGTAAACGTAAGAACGATACCCACTTATGCCAGTGGTGGTGTGGGGGGGGTATAAAACGAAATGGTGAGAAAGTGCAAATATTGTATCATCCAGCCTTAAAGGTAGTTCCCGAGAACACAATGGTTGCACCATTCGGATGGAATGAGTTAACTAGCTGAGTGGCCTTACATTAAAGAAACTTTTCAGTGTATACAGATCCTAGCTTTTGATGCTTTGCTAGCTGAAAGGTTAATTGCTATGCAAAACTCAAGCTAGTTTCACTCTCTAAAAGTTTAAATCTTACGCTTATCTTGCTCACTGAAAGTTCATTTCTACGCACCCCCACAGTTAAAATTAAGCCTTTCCCCCATTAATACAATTCCTTTTAGACAAAAACAATCCTCCTGTTAATATTAACCCCCTCAATTGAGAATTAAAACTTTTGGAACCTTTTCAAATTTATTATACCTCTTTTCGAGAAAAAGAGTTTCCACTTAATCCCTCCCCCCTTTTCAAGAAATATTCTTTAAACCAATTTCCCTATTAATACAATCCTCTTTTTTAGGAGAATGAGTTGACACAAACCTATTAATAGCCACGATTACAGTGCTACTATCTGGTGGGAGTTTTTGAAACTTTTGATGAGTTACAATGTTATAACTTTTTTTTAGTATATTAAAAAATAATTAAATATTTAAAATTTTAACTTTCTAACTGTCAGAAGCAAAATCAGGGATGAGATTGGCTAAAGACCCAAAAGACTGAAAACATATGCAAGCAAAAAAATTGCACCATACTTTATACGCGAAACATGTTTTAAGAAGTAAATTATCAAAAAATGCTACATGATGAAAAAATTACACAATAATAATTAATTATTTTTTATTCATTAAGTAATAAAAATGAAAAAGAATATCAAACAATTTACATTAGAAGTTTAATTAACAAAAAAAAAAAAAAACATCATCAAGGCCACCAGAAATCTAAAATTAGGCATTAAAACATATTTACGACCTGTACATTACAGAGATGCAACATTCACCCAAAAGAAGTATGAGAAGAAGAATATTTAATAACCTATTAATAAAAATTAGTAGCTAAAAAAGCATGCTTCATTCAAACATACTTTATGGATTTCAAAGCTCATCCCCAAAAATTTTCAAGGACAACTCCCGCACACTAATTACGGACATAGCGGCAATCACATCAGCGGAAGCCTAGGCGAATGACACCAAAAAGGGCGTTGCAAATCTCGGCAATAGCTGCTATTAAAAGGGCTTAAACATAGGTGAAAATTACCACTACTCCAAACTAAATATTGGAGGTAGTGGCCACCTCACCAGTGCAAAACTCGGTATTTACATTAAAGCAACAATCTGCAAAAATGACCATCCCACCAACGTAAATAGCAGCGTTGGGGCCTAATATATCGATGGAAATCTTTGTAATAGAGGCGATTATATCGATGCAACATTCTACAAAATTTACTATCACAACAAAGTAAATTTCGGCGACAGCGACAAAGATAGAGGTGCAAACCGTCAGAGTAGTGGCTATTATATCGGCATGATTCTCGCCGGAAATGAACATCACTACAGCAAAAATCTAGGCGATAACATTTGCCGTAGCAGCGTAAATAGCAGTCCTTGTGTCATCGTACTGCACAGCAAAAATAATCACCAAACACCAACGTAAATAAATCGATAGAGGCTGGAAATTTGCTGTAAAAGTTATCATGACATCGGAAGTTTAGGGAGGTCTGAAACGTACGTAGGTTCCACTGTTACGATACTTGCAAGCAAGCCCAATAAAATTGTAACGCAGATTTGTACCAATCTTAGGAATCATCAAAATTTCAATAAGAAAAGCGCGGAAAACCACGGTTCAGCATCATTGTACCATGTTTGACAGTTTTAAATATCTGCAAAAGCGTCAGTGGCTATTATATAGAAGTAACACTCGACGAAAATGATCACCACGCTAAAACGTAATTTTCTATGACAGCGCCGCCACAATTACGGAAATACATAATAGAAAAATAGTCTCCCTTCCGAAGTGGATGCCAACATTACAGGCGATTTGAGAATGAGGAATTTTCCCGTTTTTTATTTTTATTTTTAAATAAAAGTAGAGAAAAAAATCATGAAAAATAATACCATTCTTTCAAAATTTGAGCTCGGATAGTTAAAAAAAATATTTAGTTTTTCACTTTCCGATTTGGCGGGAAAAAGCTACTTTTGCGTGTGACGTCAATACGCAGATGATGAACCAGTCTGAAACCTGTTTTAGACGTGGAGGGAGTGAGGTTCCTCCTCGGATTTTCGACGTTATCTATGCGTAATTACGTCACGGTATTTTTATGCGTTTTGGGCACGTGACCTTTGCTTTGATTTGAGCTAATTTAAACTCGATTTTTTATTAATTGAAAGCATAAAGATAAAAAATAACTGCACTGCTTAAATACATTCGTTGGATAACACTAGAAAATAAAAAAAAATAAAAATTCCCTCACTTGTGCAAGTTCCTCATTTTATACGTTTTCAGGCGACGATTTGAGAATTCTATGCGTTTTCTGGCGATGCTAGTAAGAGTTATGCAGCGAGGTCGAGCATATTTTTCGAGTATTTTCTGCCGAAAACGGAAGATCTCTTTTCTTTGAAGGAATTTTTGGAAAGAAAAGCGAAAATTTGCAGTGGCGGAAAAGATGGGAATTGGCGATTGGGAAGGGGGGGGGGGGGGAAGCGGAGGTTCGAAAGAAAATATGACAAAGCGGATTTTCTCCAAAATTACAAAAAAAGCGGAAGAATCTCATCCCTGCACAAAAATGAGGGTAAAATACTACCAATGTTTAAATTCTGAATTTTCCGAATAGTGGAAATTATTTTTTATAGACGGACAGACTCAGAGACAGACACACAAACTCATTGGTTTATTAGTACAGAGAAAAAGTGCCCAACAAATGAGCAAATGAAAAAGCGACCATTCATCCCGATTTGCCGGTCTTTGTCCCCGAAATGTCGGCACATTTACATTCAATACTACGAATACATTTTTGTGACGATTTATCTTTTTTCCAATGTAAATTTTGCATATCAGACAGGTTTAAAAATAAATTAAAGTAACAAATGTCTCCTTTGATATTTTCAAATGCCTTATTTTATCATCTAAAAAAGAAACCATTATTTAACAAAAAACTATATGTATTACTTCACAGATGCGACACACTGTTAGAAGTCGAGAGTACAAGCACAGACAACACAATTAAGACGAAAAAGAAACTGCTAGAGTACAGCAAACATTTTTAATAAACTAACTGAAGAACAGCCGGTACAACAGCGATGCCAATGAAATGAAGCACGTGCGCATTGGATGATTTCTGACATTTCATTAACGTTGGCTCCCAACGATGCTAATTACGTAAACTTGGTGGCCAGTTAATTCAATTGGCGTCATCTTAACGGCACTTTTCAGCTGTCATCTAAAAAAAATCCTGACAGGAGAGGTAGGAAAGTTGATTGGACAGATACGAAGGATGCCAAGCGACGGGACCAGTTCGGTCAATTCATTAGTTTCGCACAATCTTGATGATATGTGCTGGCACTTCTCCAACGAGTTGAAACTACACAACGCTTGCTGATTTACTTGTACAACCGTAGTCAGTGGGCATGTGCTGAAGGAAAGTGAGGTTATTTTGTCCGTTTAGACGGCCTAGTTACAGATACGGGCTAATTAAGAAACCACAACAAGCAAATTAAGAAACCACAACAAGCCAATTAAAACTCCAGATAGGATCACCTCGCGGCACGCCGGTTGTTTAAAGATTCCACATTGAATTGAGAATATTGTTTGTTTTTAACCATCAGATAGATTATATAAAGAACTAAAAACCATTCAAGTGGTTTGAGGTGTGAGATTAACTCCTAGCCTTCTGTCGGTCGCATTTAATTTGGACGGAGCAGCACGACGAATTTTTTGCCTCACTCCGCCGACTAGTTGTACACGTTGTTTTGCAGAAATTTCGGCATTTTTCTACTTTTGACACCTAAATATAATGATGTTCATCAATAGATGTAAAAGTGTATTTAACTATGTGTGACATATTGCGCTCAACGAAAAGTTGAAATGACAACAGTGAGAACTTTCTGAAATCACAAACTGCAAATTTATCTTGAATTGGATGACAATATATAAAAACCAGAAGAGCAAGATATTTATAATAAACTATAAACCTTCTAATACACTTACATGCGATAAGTTCGTTTAACTTTAAATAAAATGCTCTAAAACTTCGATGAAGTTCGACAAGAAAGAGGCAATACAGATAACTCAAATTTTATAAATTTTTAGTTTTAGTTTTCCCTTATGATCTAATTATTGAGACAATCGTATCTTATAGGGTTATATCATTTAAACCAACATTGCAGTTAGAAAATCTGTAAAATAATAACATCTCTATATCAATCCTAAATTCAAGAGACTGATCAAGATATCAATCTTAAATACAAGAGAAGAGCAATGTTCTATGCTACGTTTAAAAGAAAATAGAATCATCACAGTACATCGACGCAATTGAAATAAATTTAACTTTTTTTAGCTAAATTAGTTGAAAAATCTCGATAATACAAAAACCTACTAATGTTACATTTCACTTTAAAAATTAATAATTTATCTTACTTACATTGCAGTGACTTGCTTGATACACAATTAACGTAATTTACAATAAAAATAGTCTATAAAATCATGTTGGATTATATGCGCTGAGTTTAATTCTTTAATTGAAACAAGGTGAAGCTTGATCATAGTACCAAAAACATATAGAAATAATACTCATGCCTTACTTCGTATAAGGATGAATCCTCGGGGCGAATGGAACTGGTAGACTTGCTTGTCACGAGTTTATAAGCAGAACCTGTAGAAACTTGGCGAGGAGAAGAGATCGAACTCGTGGGAGCAAGATACGATGAAGAATAGGACGGAGTCAAACGTCCTGTCCTACTACTACTACTTCGACTAGATGGAAAATAGCTCGAGGATCTGCCACTGTAGGGTGTGTAGGAATAGCGTCCGTAATTGCCATAGGACATATTCACAGCAGACTTGGGAAGATTCCACCAATTTATAAACTAACAATAGTCAAGATAGAGGCTATTTGTTTTTAAAGCTAGTTAAATTCTTTCACAATCAAACTAGTTCAAAGTCAACAAAACCTTTAATTAGCTAAAAATTATTTTTAAATTATTGATTAGGATTTATTTCCATATTCTTGCAAAATATTATGTTTACTTAGGAGGCAGATGACATCTCTTTGCAACAATAGTGTTTAAAATTAGCTAATTGAGTGAAAAACAACTAACTAGCTGAGTAGAATAGTTAATTTGGGATTAAACTATTCCGAGTTTGAAAACAGTAAAGCCTTCCCAAGTCTGGTTCAAACACACTGAGAGAATGAGTGGCGAAGAAACATTCTTCCCCCAGAGAAAGGAAACTGTTTTTGGCGAGGGGAGCTCGGTTATTTTCGGAAGATTCGGCGCCAACCGAAAAATAAACGTTCAGAGTGGAAGAAAACGAAAAATAGAATTCTAATAACATCAAATGAACAGAAACCCGTCGAAATCGACGGTTGGTTAAACAACCTCGTATGCAGGGTTAAAGCGTGTCTTAAGTTCAGCGTCATTTAGAGAAATTGTTGATCAAGTAAGCCATTTGAATACAAATTATGCAAGTTAAGATCTGATTATGTAGTCAATCGTTATTGGACAGCCACTGGGAGAAGAGATGGGATATTAGAAAGAGAGAAAAAAAAAAGGGGGGGAAAAAAACTCATAGCGATTTATTGATTACCTCGATCCAGTAGTTAGTGTGTAATAACTTAGATAAGAGATGTAATTAACTATGTTTTGCACGCAATAAATGTTTCAGACTCATTTATATTTCTAGAGTTTCGTACCCCAAGAAATGGGAACATTTATAGAATCACTTTGATGTATGTGCGAAGCACTAAAACTTTGATAACTCGGTAACTAGTTGAAGATATGAAATTTAATGAAAATTATTGAAATGAAAATTTATTATACACATGGTTTAAACGAAGCAAAATAAAAAGAAAAAAAAAGAAAAAGAAATCAATTATTTTTATAAGTTTGAAAGCAACTTTTTTTACCTTTAATAACGTGGTGCTTGTTAGCAAATGAAAATCAAAGTTCAAAGAATTAAAAAAATTGTAGCGGATATGGGAATTGCCGGAGGTTGGAAGCTAAAGCTTTACTTTTTGTGATAATATTTTTATCACATCCTCTTACAACAAACAAACAACAGATTTATATTGAGTACAATTATTTTAAACAAATAGAAATACCGTCAACCGTGACAGTTTTTGAAAAAAAAAATATCTCTGGCGCTATATTGAATTTAAGGACCAACTAATAGAGGCTGTCAATGTTTTAGTTGGTTGAGGAGCTTAACAGGACACCAAGCATTATTTTATTCAAAATCTGACAGTCCCAAGGTAAGTTGTCCTGGTCAACGTATCCTATGTACAATTTACAAGCTTTGTGACCGCCGTTGCCTGTGATCTGTTCGATTTTATTTTCCATTAATTAAAGAATCATAATTATTTTATTTCGGAATTGTTCATAGTAAACTAGTACTAACACTATTGTTTTTCAGTATTCGGTAAAACCAAATTAAGGTTTTGGCACTTCTATTCGTAAAATGAAGTTTTCAAGAAACAGCGCCTATAAAAGGGCTTGGTAAAAATGTGTGCTTTTTCAAGCTCTTGACAAAGCTAGAAAAGTCATTCCTTTTCCATTTTGTTGAATTTTTCCGATATCTAGGATGTTGTAGAAATACATTTCCAATCGATTTTTTTTGTGGAAAAAAGCGAACTCCAATGAACAACATAAATTATTAATTTCAACAACTTCAATTTTAAACCATATATATATATATATATATATATGTAATAGAAATCCTTTTTTAGAAACAATATTAAATTAATTCCACTTTTCAAAGCCCGAAATCCTCTTTAACCAATTCATTCAACAATTTATCACAATAACTGCCCAAGCCAATTTAATGTGTGAGATCTTTGCAGAGTCAGCATTCTTGTTATTCATATCCCATAATTAGTATTCCGTTTTGCCGTCACTTGGCTTTACTTCTCACTTCAATGTTTATAAAATCATCCTTGCTAACTCAGCGATTCTCACGGTTTTAACACGACGCTGCTCTAAGTTCTACAATAATACGCATTACATTCTATTTCCTATCATCATGTAGTTAAGACGTAACTTTCACTCTCTCTCCGAGCTGTTTTAATAAAGGTAATAGATTGTCCAAATTGACTCTTCATTGTTCCGCGACCACTCCGCAATAACTTAAATTATAATGTGTTAGTACATTACATATATAATCTCAATAATTTTTTTTTTTCAAATCGGGTATATGTTTGTACAGTACTCCTCAAACACTATGACGCAGCACCCTATCAATCACAAACAATATGCGGAAAAATGACTATGCTATACCTTGAAACAACATTACTTGAACCTTGAGTATACGCTATAGGATGCACCCTTCCGCGGAAAGATATAGTTCCGGACAAATCACAGCTTTTATAGTAATATTGATAACCTGCGCCCGTAGTTTTGTATCAAACTTAAATATATATCATAACAAAAAGAAAATAAGCACTTTTAAATTTAAATTAACAATTTACTTTTCTAACCATGGATACTATCAGAGTTCGAATGAATTCGCCACACATCCCGTCAATCAGGGCGTAGTAAAACCGGTTCACACATCGTTGTAGCGTATTCAATGAGCTCAAGTAAGCCTGTCTCAATGTATAAACAAAACGTGTGTTTCCCAAAACGGAAAGCCGACCAAACGGTATAGTGGTTAGCGTGCTAGCTTCTAGACCGCGAGGTTGCGGGTTTGAGTCCCGTGTTAGGCATGGGTGTTTGTAAATGTATGTTGGCTTGTCTAATGACGATTGTTGCGGCGTATTATAGCCCTCGTGTTGCTGACGGCGCCAGATAATCTGAATACAACCAACCCAAAACGGACAATACAACTCAGAAAAAAACGGGGGGAAAAAGAAAGAAAAAAAAACGGGGAAAAAAAAAGAAAGAAAAAAAGGAAAAAAAACGCGTTACCACTATAGTGTTTACAGATGATACTTCGGTTTCAGAAGCTTGTTTCAATGATCCGATCTTGACATAAAGCATTCTACTGAAAATGAGATTTTTTTAAGGAATTTTGGATTTACCATTGACCTTATAAAATAAAATATAATAATAGTATTATTTCGGGACTGGGGGATTATCATCCAAGTTTCCTGATTCTTTAATATTCCCCAACTTCATTTTTTAAACTTCGAATATATTTGTAAATATGTATATTAAGAAACAAGTTAAAGTATCAGTTCCTAATTTACTAAATAAATTCCATACTCTTAACGTACCTGCTTCCTTACGAAAATCCTCAAGATTGAAAGGGTTTACGTTAAAAATAACGTGCATTCACAGTGACCGCTTCTTTTTCTCAAGTTAGCGGAGAAAAGAATCGCTACAACAAAATTCTGGAGTCAACTCTTTAACCCTTCCCCTAAAATTGCAGGAGATCACACACAATTTTAAAATAAATATCAAGTGTTGTTTGAACTGGTAAATTTTTTTTTAAATATTTCCCAAGGTACTAAGTTTAGAAAAGCTTATTGGCGTACACGATAGAAGTTGGAGGAACTTTCTTTCGTTGTACACCCCTGTACATTTTAAATACGGAGGTTAAAATTTGACAACGCCTTGAGTGCCATGAGTATCACTACTTGACTTACAAAAGCATAAACACATACTACATAAGAAAGGTGTGGTTGTCAAAAGTATTAGTACATTTCGACGACCGGTTACGAAGCAGTTTTTTTTGTTTTTTTTTACGAACATCAATTACTTTAATCAAAATCAATGTACACCTCCTTTGTAGATCGAGGTATGTTAAGTCAGCAATTCAGTTCTCACAACGCGTTCTTGAACAATTTTCTCTGCGACACTTGACTTGGTACAGCAAGCAAAAAATGCTAAAGATGTGAAAAGATCAACCTAAAGCGTGAACCCATCGCGAAAAACCAGCAAAAGTCACGGAGAAAGAAAAAAAAACATTCAGAAGTCAACAACTTTAAACAATTTTAGTATGCTGACAAATATGGGAATTTAATTAAGGTATACATATGTTGGGAATCGCAAAAATTGACCCACACAGGCATTTTTGTTTTTTCATTCTAAAATGTTCTCCAATTGGTTATCTTTAAAATGATACTAAATAACTTTCTTATTGTTAAAATACTTTTTTAAATACACGCAATTTCGTAAAGGTCGACGTTTAAAACATATTGGAAAAAAGAAAATGTCGAAAACTTTGAACTCAATTTCTGGAGAACTGCTTTTCATTGCTGAGTGAATGTACTCCAACGGTGATATCATAAGAGTTAATTAACTGATTTTTAAAATTTAAACTGTGTAATTTAGATAAAATTTCAGAGCACGGGCTCTACCTGTTTATAAAAATTTTGGTAAAAAAATAGATTTTCTTACGTATTTTAGAATATTTTTATTTTTGGAAATTTTTTATTTTTTCTAGTATTTTTCATGTTAAATGTTAAAATTTAAAAAATATTTAGGTTATGCATTATATTTTGCTTGGGACCGTGTATCAATACCTTGTCTTTAATTTCCAGTAAGAAATTTGTTTCAAAATTAATTAGGTATTATTTTATCATCGTTGCAATTAGGCCTTAACTAGTGAATTAAAATTCAATTAATTAAATAAATATTTTATTTTTTTACTTTTTTTACTACAGATACATTACATTTTTTACTCTTGTAATTCTCACATAAATTTGACACGCTGGCATAAGAACTAAAAAAAATAAATTGTCCAACGTATATGTATACCTTAAAGCCAGTTTTCTAATTTTTTTAAGTACAATCAAAGTACTGAAATTTTGATAAAAAAAACTGAAATCGGCGTTTTTACTGAAATGACACGATGAAACTGATGTATCATGTCTGCTTAACACGACTTCTATTATTCTTGGAATTATTTGCCAGGTTAAATTGCTGTGATATTGAAACTTCAAAGAGTCAAATTGCAAAAGATGAAGAACGAATAGCGAGAACTGGATATCCGATTTTGCATACTTCAACTTACAAAGAAACATACATCATATTTTAACTAAAGTAATCATTGTTCATAAAAAAAAACCTTAACAGCACCTACCATTTCGAAAAATCCATATATCAGTCAATAGTTTTCGCGCAATGTTTATTTTTTTATATGTTCAAGACCTGTGCAATATTTTCGCGAAAACACAGCCCCGATAACATAATCGTTATTTATTGACCCCAACATTTACAGAATCCCCGATTTCCCTATTTCTGGACAGTTGTTAAGAAGCATAATAGTTTCGAGAAAGCATAGCATTAGCCTCCAATGAAAGCAAGAACTTTGGCACTGCTTCCTTTTTGGCAAGACTTCAAAAGCTTGTCTGGAAGGAGAGGCAATGCAAAGTTTCAAAACAAAAAGAGTTGCAGCTAATTCATGGTACCACTTTCCTTTAGTCTAGAACTCGTCAAATAATTGCAAACTGAAGGGTCACTTTGCAATTTTTTTATGGGCAGGAAAAAGATTTTTGGTAGGTTGGTAGAACATACAACAATTTCAATAAAGTAGGGAAAAAAAGTGCCGAAAATTGTAAAAAAAATCGCGATATTTTTCGAAGTTTTAAATACCACTCTCCCTTCAATTGTTTAAGTCTTTTGAAAGGAAATAATTTTGCAACATTCTCATACTTTTTATAACAAATGCATTTACATTTCCGATTGAAAATGAAAAACTCAGAATGTAAAACACGAAAGTTGTCCAATTTACAAAGTGGTCATAATTAAGCTGCATAAAATATTGAATACATACTTTGATAGGAGCGTCAAATAAGATATCATGGTTGTCTAAAAGAACTGCTCACATAATCAACTAATTGACAGTATCTAATATGTGTTTAGTAAGAGAGGCAGCCTTGTAATAAAAGATGAAAATAATGAAGCTGTCAGCAGAGCAGAATATGTAACAAACGAAAACGTATTTTTTCCAAATATTGACTTCAACTACGATGAAAGGATAAATTTTCTTGATACGATTTAATAATATAAGTGGCACTACTCTAATGATTAGGGATGGACCAATGCTCTGAATTTTTAAAACACTATGAATCCTGTATTTTATACTGCCTAGGAAAAATTAAGAAAAACTAAACTTTGTGGGTACATCCTATTGTGGTTTTTAACACGCTGCATCTCCAATTTAGAGAAGCCAGGTTAAAGCACTTTTACTATTTTTGAAAGCCAGTAAATTTTATGACTAATAGAATATTTATACTTTAAATTGCAAAAACAGAACATTAAGTGAGAGGCTCATGTTTTGTATTTCAATTTAAGTTTAAATAGTTAAATTAAATATTTTTACGCTAACAAAACAGAAACGGTAGTTGAAGAAAAATAATATTCTTTTTAGTTTATTAAGTCAAGGATTGCAAGTTAAAAGAAAAGTATATAAATAATATCATTAATATGCAAACTGTTCTACGGATGTATTTTATAAAGTTGATGACAATACCATGTAGTTTTACGATCTGACCATGACTTGCAACGTTATAATAGGTTTCTGGTTGGTTTGCATGCTCAATGACCTATTTTTATGCACAATGACGGCTCATCAGACCAGACCTACAGTTTAACATGGAATCCGAACCACAACGAACATCCATGCCTAACCAGAGATACGAACCCAGCACTTTTGGTTTGTGAGGCCAGAGCTCTAACCACACAGCCATCAGGTAGGCATAATAGGCTTTTGAATCAAAACAACCGAAAAGAATTTCATTACATCTAAACTTTCTTACAAGGAGATTAGGGAAAGCATGTAGTATTTATGCATTGTTTGGCTCTGACTAGTTGGCAGAGGGGAAAGCACAAGTCAGCTGGTTTGGATCAGTTGCTGAAAGTGTGAGAATAGCAATTGGTCAGAATCCTCGTACCCCCAAATCAACCAAATAGCCAGAGTCAAACATTGATAATAAATTTTGCATAAAATAATCTTGTTTGTTTGTCACGAGATGAGTTGTGTCGCGATGTGAGAGAGATAATAATGTACTATCCAAATGTAAATCTGATTTGTTTTAAAAGTGCACTTTGGATTATCTATTTTTTAAAATTTATTTTTTTTGCTTTAAAGAAAAGAAAACTGTTTCCATATTTCAGATAATAAAATTGGGAAGTAGAATTGGGAGTTCTTACTATTTTTCACAAAAATTCTTCATTTTCGAATATAAATATATGTTTCAGATATTTTTTAAGAGAAAAAAAATCAAAATTCTGCATAATCTTGGAGGTCGGAAAATCCAACAAATCATAAAATTAAGGACTTTTTAATGCGTTGAAAAAGCACACATTTTTATCAAACACTTTTCAAGGATTCATTCGAATCTTGTCTCTTTTCATTTTAGTTATTTATTTGAGCTACATCTCAGTCACTTTAGCAAAAAAATAGATTAAACCTTGCACAAATCCACATTGACCTAAAATATTGCAGTAACTCTATTTGATGCCCTGAGCAACCAACAAAAGAGACTCCTACTCTTCTGTTTCCTGGTTTTCCAGGCGTTGGAATGCTGGAGCATCTCTTACAAACGAATAGCTAGTTGCATTTAGCACAAATAGGGCTTAAATCAAAAATAAATAAGCTTGAATTTAAACTTAAATTGGATATCATAAAACCATGCATTTTTCTCTACTTTTTAGATTTTAGCAATTCCCTTTTTCAATAAATAATGTCACACGTTATATAAACAAACCATTTCAAAATTTTTTTAGCTTTCTATTGATACTTTAATATTGCTTGTATAGTAAATAATTGCAAACATGAATATTTCAGTGCCGCAATGCACGTTATCTCCTTTCATTTGAACATCAAGGTGCTGAGACTAAATGAAAGTTTTTCTTTGGAATTGAGGGGTCATTACATTAATTTAGTTACCAAAGTTGACTAACCTCTAAAAAACATGTGGCACCTCCGAAATAATGCCTGAAAAAATCAATGACTTTTAAGGACCTAATTAATATATTTAAGGACCTTTGAAAATTTGTTTTCAGGCATCATGTCAATAGATATATTTTTAATAAAATATATTCTACCATAAAAGTTACAAATTGATGGATACGTAATACAAATGTCGGAAAATTCCGATACGGTGCAGATAAGTGGCGGTCACGCGAAGATAGCAAGTCCGATCTGTGTTTTCATAAATTTTGCAGTTGGCCACACAACATCTGCAAAAATTAAGGATTTTTAAGGACCTCTAAGCATTTTCAAGGCCTTGAAAACAAGTTAAAAAATATTAAGCACTTTTAATGACTTTCAATAACCATGGGAACCCAGAATTTTTTTTTCTTCCTTCTAGTTGCTTAACACTGCAATTACACTTAACCACATTTTTTATAGCCTTTTAGAGACTGGGGGAACAAAAAGATAATCAGAATTGTATCCCACAAACATTGTTATTGCTCTATATATCTGTATGATATTCCTTATTCACATGTGTAATATGATTGTACTTAGGTATAAAAAAAAAGGTCTTTGGGAAAGAGTTGGGGAAAATGGTGAATGTCTAAATTTGATCAGGGTGAGAAAACGCAGTCTCTTCCATAATGAGACTCCCAATACTAGGTAATATTTCACTGAAACACTTATATATCTGCAACTATTGACTGTACAAGCAATATATTAAAGTATCTATAGAAAGCTAAAAAACAGCTTGCATTTTTAATTTTAAGTATGTGAATAAATTATTGAAAGTGGAAGCACTAAAATTGAAAAAGTAGAGAGAAATTCATGGTTTTTCGACTTTGATAGTGTTATTAATACGTGAGTCACTGAATGATATCCAATTTAAGTTTACAAGCTCCTTTATTTATTCTTATTTAAGCTCAATGTGACAAACTATTTGTGTGCAACAGCTGTTCCAGCATTTCTCCAGTACTTGTAAGCTGAAGGTGTACAGTAGGGAACTTTTTGTAGGTTGCTTAAGGCATCAAATAGAGCCACTGTTAGAAATTTCAGCTTAATGGAAATTAGTGCAAGGTTAAACCCTAGAATGTCTGGGCTACTATTGTCTATTACCACAGAACGCTCTTGGTAATAAATTGATATTGTAATAATACAAGTCTCAGTTTTTTTTAATTGAAACGGATTTATTTAAAAACTAAAAAAAATAATAATAGGCAGATATTTTGCAATTTGTGTTAAATATCAAAAGAATTTTAATTAAATTTTCAACTTGTTTCTTACTGCATTTTTTTATTACCTTTTTCATTTTGAATAATCAGAAATAAAGGAAATTTACAGCCAAATAACACAAAATTGTTTAACATGCCGTTAAACGCACAGTTCTCTGTACTTAAAACTAAACATTAATTTATTCGTTTAACGCAAACAACTTTTGCGGCCCCATCCACTTCCCGTTAACGAGGTATGATTGTAGTTTAAAAAGATACAAATTGGAACAGATCACAGGTAACAACAAACTAGAGTTCAAAGACAAGTTACAGAGCAAGTAAATTATATTTCAGGAGATTTCTATTTGTTTGAAATAGTAATACCTAAAACAAAGTTCCTATTTGTTGCCTGAAGGCAAAACAAACACTACAAAGCTACATGAATAACCCCCTGAATAATAGTAGTCCAATAAAATTTTGTAATATAAAAAATATTATATTTAATGATTACCAGCAAATTTTTTGTTACTGTTACGTGTAATTAGGAATAGATCTACGAAGTCAAGTTCCGCAAAGTTCGATGTCAAAGCAACAGAACATACAAGTATATTTTATGTTGACCGACCTTGGACCTTTTTTTTTTAAACTTCTCCCAGCTCAGCTTCTATTATACCTAGAAACCTGATTTTTTTTTTGCTTGCCATTGTGTTGCCCCAGGTGAGTAGACAAAACTAATCACATAATTGTATCACTGAACAAGAGAGCATGGTAAAAAAATTGCTGAAGTCAATGGAATTTTGTTTCTGTGATTCTTCTGGATGTGACTAAAACTTAAGCCAGGCCTACAGCTCAAACTATTTGATAAATTCTGACCAATCTTTTTTATTTATTTTCAGCTTGATTAGAGAAAGAGCCCTTTGTATGATTTAATGTGTAACAGAGTCTGCACCCTGGCCCCCCTCCTCCTAAAATGATACAGAAATCACTTTTATTTTAAAATAAAGGTTTCACACATTAAGATGTCTGGTTGGTTTTGAATTATGTTTTATCTATAACTAGCCAACCACTTTAAAGACCACACCACTGAAGATTACTTAAATTTATCTCAAAATGATAACAAATGTTATTTTTCAAACTTAAAGCAAAACTTGTTTTGAAACACACTTTTTTAATATCTATTTGTATGTAAACCTGCTAAATTTCAATTATTGCATATCTAAAGCATATTCATATCATAAAGCATTTAATATTTATTCCTTTTTTAATACGACATACTAACATTTTATTATTATTTATTTTTAGTATGTATTTACATGTTTTTGTATTTAAATTAAAACTAATAGGTATACATGGTTCCCACTCAAATCACAGAATGAAAATCAATGATTTTAAGGACCTAGATAACGTTTTTAAAGACCTTTTAAAAATTGCTTTCAGGCATCACGTCTATTTATAAATTTTTAATAAAGTATATTCTACCAAAAAAGTTACAAGTTGCTTAGGCGTGATACAAAGTTACAAGGTGTGATACAAATATGTCAGAGAATTCCGATATAATAAGTGGCAATGGATAAGTGGATGGATAAGTGGCAATCACATGGTGTTAGCAAGTCTGAGTTGTATTTTTATAAATTTTGCAGTTGGGCAAACTACATCCACAAAAATTAAGGACTTTTAAGGACCTCAAAGTATTTTCAATGACTTTTAACCCACTGACAGTCATGCATGTATATATACGTCATTTGATCCCCATTTATTCCAGCAATACACAACATTTTTAAATTTATAAATAAAATTTAAAATAAAATATTTTTATTAGGATGATAGTTTATAACCTATCTAAAACAAAATAAAAAAAATTCTAAAAAATTATACATTTGAATTAGAAATATAATTTAAAAATTATTGCAGGGAAAAAAAACTGTAGAATTTTGTCCATTCCTTTGACCGTCAGTGGGTTAAGCACCTCTAAGCATTTTCAAGTACTTTCAATGACAGTGGGAACCCTGGGTATAGATTTTAAATCATGAATCAACATTTTTTCTGTAATGGGGTTCGGAGGATTTCTGCTTTAAGGAATCAAACTGGATTTTATTTGCAAACTTTAATCTCTCTGCAATACAGCATCACGATATTTAGTGTTACTCTCAATACAAAGAATCGTTTGTGAATCCAAGATTGTTGTCGCTTGCACCATTTAGGTTGGTCAAAAAAACAAAAAAAATAATGCCATTGTGCAGAAAAGTTATCTTTTGACATTAATAGTAAGTTGTCTTTTGACATTAATTGCTCATTAAAAGGATTACTGAAGCACAAACTATACATGAAAATTTTGCGAGCTAACATTTTTAATATTTTCCCTGTTAACAACCACTTCTCCACACTTCTTTGAAACACATACACGCACAAACAAAAACCTTTTATGAAATACTTTGAACCTCTTCAATGTTAATATTTTTAAGCTATTTTGTGAAACAAATGCGGGTCTGTTTGACAAAAGAATATGCTGCAAATGCATGTACTCAAAGAGAGTAATGTGCCAGCGGACAGGAGTTGGTAAAACTGAAAGGAAAGATTTGTCTTTCCTAAATGTTTGTAAAGAGTAAAATTAGCTTGGAATAACTAAAATTTTAACTGTCTTGCTCACAGAAGCAAAATTAGAAATTGAAAGCTACTACTTATGTTTGAAATTTTAGTATTTAATAAAAGAGAATTAAAACACCATATTTTTAAACATGGATATTGTTTTTTCTGAGGCCGGCACAGATGGGAGGTCTCATGTGGTGAAGCCCAGGTGACATCTCCCTTTGTTTCATAGTAACTTTCTTTTTACCATGGATCATTGATTATAGCCAAATTTCCAACTCTTTAGTAAACCACGTTATAATCGATAATTTCATTTTTTTTCTTTACAAAATTACGAATAATAGAGAAAACATTGAATGGAAAAAGTAAAGATAAGTTAAATTGTCAATGTTAAAAAACTTCAAACGCAATACAAACTAAGTAGTCTAAGTTAAGTAAGTCGGAACTTTTGAATTGAGGTGAAAATATTCTTCCTTTAATGTATCAATCCTTTTCAATAGGATCATTAAATTAATCATCGATATCTTTGATAACAACTATTGAATACAATTAAACTAAATTTTTATATTTATAGCTTATTTTTTGTTTCCAGAAAATCAGAAGGAATAATTTATATTAATTAAAATCAATGTTTGCTCCTGCTGGAATCAGTAGTATATTGCCAATTATCATTGTCTACAGCAATGTCATTAAATCCGTTATTCCTATAATAAACATCGCAGTGGTTTTATAGGTAATTTTTTGAACATAGCAATGGTCCATCAGAATTTTCCAATGCATTGAATTTCTTTTTAACAACATTTATATAATTCTTAATATAAACTCACTTATTTGGACATTAATATTTTGAAAAATAATGAAAAAATAGTTAAATGAAGTCCTTGAACATAGTTTACTTAATCGGTTTTAAAATTTTAAATAATTATCTTTAAGCGATATTTGTCTCGTAAATGTCGTCCAAATATTCCGTTTTATAAAGTTCGACAAATATGTATTGATAAAAAATTAAACCATAAAAACAAGTTTTTAATGCAAGTCCTTTATAGCCATTTTTGACTTTTAAGTGCAATTGCAACTTACTTAAGTGATTTTGAGCTGAGACCGACATCTATGAAGAAAACCACCAATTCCATACCATGGATTACCTCCGTGTTTGTCACAAAATCTTGAAAAACGAGCTGAGAATCGGCAGATAGAAATTGTCATTGACAACGAGTCTATCTGCCAATTCTCAGCTTGATTGGATGAGGGAGTGTGTTAATTATAGTTGAATGGAAAATTTACTAAAATATGACGGAAAATCATATAAAACTTGACTTCAATTACATTTGAGTAACATGTCATTAAACATTAATTTGAAAAATTATTTAAACCATAATGAAAAATAAAATACATATTAATTACAAATTAATTATATATAAATTACAAATTAATCACATATTTATTAAAATTGATCACATATTAATTACATTTCTATTAGCAAATTTATTTCTTAATAATTAAACTTTAATGGGTATTTTTTCTACTTTTGAACTAAGGTTACTATTATTTCAGTCGGCAAAATAATGCCTAAAGCCAGGCGCGTAGCAATGGGGAGGGGTATGGGGATACATCCCCTCCCGAAATTTTTCAGATCTCTATTAGAATGCAAAAACTAAAAAACTTTTCTTTTAAATGGTAAATTTATTTAAAATGTTTATAAATTTCTAAACATAAATAGGAAAAAAATACCTGCATATAAATCTTTTTGGCATTAATAACAAAAATTATTGTTATGATTTGTTGAGTTATAATTTCGTATCCCGTCTCGAAAAATATCTCTGGCTACGCCACTGCCTAAAGCCCTCCCCCCCCCCCCCAAAGAAACATTGGCATTTGCACAGTTCAATATATTTCCACAGAGCAGTTCTGCAAGCGCATATCCTCCTTCGTCCCTCCCCCTCCCCGATAGTAACGACCCTGCACATATTAGTGAATAAATATAGTCTGATACATTTAAAGATTATTTAGTTGCATTACCTGACCCCAAATAGGTATATTTAGACACTAAGTTTGTGATCCTAAGTGACTTAGCCGAGATATTGACAATATACTGATATTTTAAAATGGCCGCCGGAGAAGGTGGTTCCTATCAGAAATTAAAAACTAAGTACCTAACTAGCACCTGGAAAAAATGCATATAAAGGATTTACATTAAAAACTTTGCTTTTATGGGTAAATTTTTATCAAGACATATCCCCTTTCATCCCCCCCCCCCCTTCCCAATAGTGACGACCCTGCATATATAAGTGAATAAATATAGTCTGATACATTTAAAGATTCCTTAATTATATTACTTGACCCCAAATAGGTATATTTAGACACTAAGTTTGAGATCTTAAGTGACTTAGCCGAGATATTGACAATATACTGATATTTCAAAATGGCCGCCATAAAATTCAAGATGCTTGCTGGAGAAGGGGGTTCCTATCAGAAATTAAAACTAAGTACCTAATTAGCACCTCAAAAAATGCATATAAAGGATTTGCACTAAAAAATTTGCTTTTATGGTTTAATTTTTTATCAAGACATATCCCCCTTCACCCCCCCCCCCCTCTCCCAATAGTGACGACCTTGCATATATTAGGGAATAAATATAGTCTGATACATTTAAAGATTCCTTAATTATATTACTTGACCCCAAATAGGTATATTTAGACACTAAGTTTGAGATCTTAAGTGACTTAGCCGAGATATTGACAATATACTGATATTTCAAAATGGCCACCATAAAATCTAAGATGGCCGCTGAAGAAGGTTGGTTCCTATCAGAAAATGAAAGTTAAGTATCTAACTAGCACCTGGAAAAAATTTGGTACTTTTATCAAGCGTGTCCACATTTAGGTGAAATTCGGCCTTAAGCGACCCCACTGTAAATAGCAACCCTTGTATGAACAAAAAAAGCCATAACAAAAATATTGTTTGCGATACACTACCTATTTATTCTTCTAAGTGGTCCAAGATACATTATGATTTTTACCCTGGACCGCTACCAAAATTACAAACAAATGCATTATGCAAAATGAAAATTGTCATAAAAACAAGTTTTCTAATGAAACTTCTAACTGTAAAATGAAGGTCAATTTGCAATATGTTAAGCCAACAGATATGTATTATATCAGTTTGAAAAGGTCATAACAAGATTACAATTTCATAAAATTATGAACCGAAGGCCTCATTTGTAACAAAGGGGAGTTTTCATCTTGACTGTCAATAGTGATATCAGTTTTAAGTTTGGATAATCAGTGAAATATTAAAGACATGTTTGTTGATAAACTTGTGAATTTTGCAACATTTTTATTTTCAAAACTTCATATTAGGCATTGATTATGTTATCATGATAACACCTGTAACAGGAGGAGATCTCAAACATTAACTATCTTCAAAATGAACATGCTTGGTATCTTTCAGTGAAAATCACTGTCACAATCTTACTCTTTTTATTTTTGATAAATATAGAAATTCTAGAAAGAGCCACAAAAAATCTGCATGCAGCATTTAAATTGATGACTGCTGCCCTAAATCATTAAAAATTATACTAATTTTCAAGAATTCAAATCCCTTTTCAATTTATTAAATTAAATTTATTATTTAATTAATTTAATTCTGCAAAAGATAAAAAAAATATAGGTACAAAAGCAGAAATGAGGGATAGATATTAAAAACATGTACACAATGTTATTGTTTACTTATATATTAAATAAGCAAAAAAAAAAACTAGATTTTGTTTTATTAGTATCGATTATTTGAGTTAAAATTAGAAAATATAATACAAAACAAAACAATTATACACATTTTTCGTTGTGAAAAAGATGTTTTTATTTTAAAAATATCTATTTTGAATGTTCTTCACTGAAAAATGACTAAAACTTTTGCATTAAGCAAATCTTTTTTGACATTACCTTCAAAGCAAAAATAAACTATTAATCAATATGAATATACAACCATTCAAAGCTTTGATGTTAATATGGCTTTACAAGCTTGTTGATGTTACATTTCCAACTCAGATTTTTAGTAAAACCAACACATTTTGAATAAATAGGGTACATATTATCACAACAGCAGTTTAGGCAATCCAGGAAAAATAAAACTAACACTTAATTATCTGACAGAAAAAACAACTCTTTTTAAAGCTGCTTCAACTACTGCTTCTTATCCGAAATCCATTATTATGAAATCTTTTGATTTACTGCACGAAGAAAGCTTAAATTACCTAATACTTTACGTAATTACCTGAATCCTTGAAATTTCCTAAATCATGAATTTTCTTTGTAATAGGGTATTTAACACCATCAACAAATAATTACCAAATGCGGCATATTTATAGTATTTAACGAAATAATAATAATGCAAACAGTTTTAACTCGAAATAATTGCTCAAATTTTTATAAATCAAATTTTAAAAATTGCTTTTCTGAGAGCCTCGTCACGTGATCAGAAACGCTTGGATAAACTCCTCTGCAGAGTGTGACGTCAATATTGACCACATTTGTAAGCAAACAGCTTCATATGTTTATTTTAAAGCTTGGTTCATCTCTTTTCCTACTATATTATGACTATTGAAGGTAACTTTTAGGAAATATTTATTTAAAGAAGTGTTATTGGAACATTGGAAGATTGTTTTTGTGAAGGCACACATTTCGAATTTACCCAAAATAAATGCTTTGATGGTGGGGTTCTTTTTCAAGTCAAGCTCATAATTTTATTCTGCAGAGTTTAGAAATGTTAAAACATTTGTGTAGGTATCAACAATTCTCACAGTTCTTATAGTTAGAAAAGCAACAACAACACTTTTACAGTTATAATAATCATAAAAACATTAGGATAAAAAAAAATTTAAAAAAATAGCAATTAATATAATCTGCTGAGTACTGTTAAAATGGAGTGAAAAGGAACAATTTTCAAATTTCAAAGTAAAAATAGAGTGTAATAATATCGTTAACGGACATATTTTTGACTTAGGAACGTGGGTCTTACCTTCTTCTATAATGATCAAGCCCAAAAATGTAGGGAAAAACGTGACTTGCATTTATTTTGATTTTTTTCATGTTGTTCCGATTCATCCCGCAGAAAGGGATGAAACGGAACACTCGTTATAATTTATAGCTGATATTATCTAAAAACGACAAAAAGGTGAAAAAGACAGGTAATAATGCATTGAGGTGAATAGAAACACAAGATTATCATAAACAAAATCCTTTAACCCTTTATCTACTGACGGTACTTATAAGTTCAGTCATTGTACTGCATTTCTCATGGTACTGTACTGATTTAAATGCTTTGAAACCCTAGGGACTTTGAAGTCCACTTCTATGAAGTTTGTTCTTCACCTATTGAATGACAGCACAAGATTGCTTCTTTTTGGAAACATTAAGTATTTAAAAGAGTTAGTACAAATTTTAAAAAATTCAGTAAATAAAGAGTTAACTGCTGTGATTGGGTGTTTTGATCTCTTTTTGCGCAAGGTTGTACGTGGTTCATACTGTTCCAAAAAATTTGGTGAAGATCAATTTAAAATTTTAGTAACAAATGGAAAAATTAATTTAAAGTCAAAGATTAAATATTTTAGGGGATTGGAAGCATTCTACAAAAAATGACTCGCGGTCTGTCAGACTGCATACAGTAATTAAAGGTTAATATGACAGACAAAATATGTTTTTGTCAAAACAATTCATGTAAACAAAACAAATATTTTTGTTTCAAATTTACCAAAAAAAAATAAAAAAATATCAATATTTCAATAGTGCATCAGTACTTAAACTTAATATTGTGTAGTTAAAACATTTAAAAGAATTAAATAAAGTATTACTTGCATCAAAATGATCTTCAGAGAAGTAAATCGTAGTCTGTGGTGAAAACTAAGTTAATTCTCTTCTTGCAAGATTTAACCACTTTTTTTTTATGTCTGCTTTCCTGGGCACATGTGTAAACAACTTTTCTGGAGTTTTAATTGAAGTACTTGTACAGTGGGGTACTGCATAATACCGATACCGATGAGACATTTCTTGGAACGAAATCAAAAGAAAAACAAATTTCACGCTTAAAACTCACTCGCGATTGCGATGTTGTTTATGCAAGATTGACGTCACACAGTCAGATGGGTTTTTGAGCAGTGTTTTAGGGGCGGGGCTTCTACTTGAATTTTAAAACGCAATATTTAGCGTTTTGCAGCATTATTTTGAAAACAGAAAAAATATGTGTCTTTTATTGTGTGCATACCTTTTATTTAAAACATATTTTGAAAATTTGTCAAATACCTTATTTCAAGCTATCAGCATTCTCCTGTTGTTGAACATCCTATATAAACTACAACAAAACATTTTAAATTATCACTTACCGATTCTGAAGAGGTGATGGAATCTTTACCATTTGCACTTTCTTTTTCATCTGGTGCCTCCTACAAAATGTAAATAATAATGAGAGAAAAATAACATCCCAGAACGTTGCACAGAATATTATATCAATGTATCCAATACAGAAATTCATAAACAATAAATCTGTGTATTTGGTTTCCTTTCCAACTGTTTTATCTCCAATTTTTCAAATTAAAATTGTAATTTATGATTCTTATCAGTTGGTTTTTTATGGTACAATTATAAACTAGTTTGGACAAGTGGTTTCTTAAAATTTAACAGTATGTGATAAACTTCCTAGTTTAGTTATATCATGTTTTTATTTTAAATATTATTTGAAAACAGTTACATTAATACAAAACCTTCCAGGGTACAATTATCAGAGTGTTCAGAGGGAATTCAATTTGAAATTTCCTAATAGCTTCCTGTTCAATTTCCTTTCACTATAATTTCTCAACAAAACAATACCTAATCGATCAAAATTTAATTAAATGAGAAGTTAAATAAATTCAAGAAAGCTGCAGAATTCTCTTCACCAAGACCTAACGTTAGCGGTAGAACCAAGATAGTTTTGTAGTAATGTCTAGGCCTGTACATGAAAATTAACAATCACCAAAACTGAATAAGGTATTCTAGAAGAAAATACCTTTGAAAACCATTAGAGTTAACATAATTTTCGCTGCTTCAAATTTTGACCATAGCAAGGCTTATATGCAGAAGCTACATAAGATTGGACAATTTAAAAAAAAATTCTCCACTCAATAAGCAAGTTTACCATTTATATATTTAATCAGGCTTATGACAATTATAAAGTGGAAGTGGAAAGTTTTTTTTGTTTGACATAAAGAAGTAACTTTTGAACTTTGAACTTTTAGTTGGTAAAGGGTGCACAGATTAAACAAGAAAAAATTCAAAGTTTGGGTGTAAACCTTAACCTCAATAAAACCTTTTGCTACAATATATCAATTCAATGTTTGAAAGTATGAATCCAATAATAGCTTTCATTAGCTAAGCAACAAGTACTAGACAAACTCTCAAGTACTAGGCACCTTCTATAATATTGCATCATTATAATTATTTCCGATAAAACATGTATTAACTCTCTTCCTAGTTAGCATAACTAGGTGCCACAAAAAGAATTGATACATGCAAAGAAATAATTATTTTTTATAAAATAAAACACCCAGTAAAATGGTAAGCCAGAGTAAATTTTTTTAAGATTAAGTAGAAGAGACCAGTTATAACACTAACCAGTAATAATAACTTAATAGTTCGCAATAACTTATCTTTTTTGTAACAAATTACACAATTGTCTATATACACTGAGTGGCCACTTTATTATGATCACCTGACAGTTTTATGCAAATGAGCTATTGCATCACAGTGTTGCCACTAGAGGGCGAGATAGCTATTAAAAGAGAATACAGGACAAGTGAACTATCGATTGCACCATATTACTTGCGAAGATATGGGCGAAAAACAAGATTTAACCGAGTTTGAACGCTGGATGATTGTAAGCACTCTAAGCATCAGAAGCAGTATCAGCAAAACGGTTACACTTGTGAAGTGTTCGAGAGCAGCAGTTATTAATGCTCACAGAGAGTAGACTGCAAAGTAGAAAACCTAGTCTCAACGTCAGGTTAGTGATCGTCACAGACTTCTGAATACTTGATCTGAAAGGAGACTTGCCAGAGTTGTTCAGTCCAACAGAAGAGCAACAGCACGTCAAAAAGCTGGGAATCTTAATCAAGGATCAACTGTGAACATCTCTGAACAAACTATTCGCCATACTTTACACCGTATAGGCTATGGAAGCCGACAACCTATTTGAAAACCTCTGCTATCTGCCTTGAACAAGAGAAGACGTCTCCAGTTTGCAAAGGAGCAGAAGGATGGGACAGCAAATGATTGGAAAAGGTTCATGTGATCCGATGACTTGCGCTTTCAATTGCTCCGTGCAGATAGCAGGGTGCAAGCATGGAGAAAACAGCACAAAAGCATGGACTCCAAATGCATAGTCACAACACTTCAAGCTTGAGGAAGTAATACAATGGTTTGGAAAATGCTTTCTTGCCAATGTATGGGTCCTTTGATTCCTGTGAAATAACATCTGAATCTCCAAGGGTGTTTAAGTGTTATCACAGATCAAACACATCCTGTTTTGCTAATGTGTACCCTGGTTGGGGAATAGATACTTCTAGCAGGACAATGCTCCTGTCATACAGCTGAAATTGTCCTCAGATGGTTCGAAGAGCATGCCAGAGAGTTGGCTCGCACAATTGCCAGATCTTAATCCAACTGAGAATTTGTGGGCTGAATTCGAATGGGGCATCAGGCAGTTGAATCCAGTACCATCAAATCTTAAGGAATTAGAAAGTGCTGTACATCGGATATGTTCTTAAATTTTTTATACTACCTACCAACATCTCAAAATCCATGCCAAGAAGAATACATGTAGTATTAACAGGGGTTAAAGTGACAAAATAAAAATATATAGGATTTTTTAAAAAAAATATAGGACAGTATAAAACATCAAATAGCTGCACACAGTTGCTACTGAACTTAAAAATTAACTTGTTATATATTTATATACTCATTATATTGAATTTAGGATAATAAGAAACACACCATTAAAAAAAGAAATCGCCTGATCCTGAATATGTCCTTCATTGTTGCCTCAATATTCCATCCACAAATCAAGTTTTATTAATTACATTATTTGCAATCTTGAGTCTTTTGCTTCCAGCATCTATAACTGCTTGAACTGCTCCAATTTCTTTAAGTATTTTCTTTTTATCCCTGCTTGCAGTCTTATGTTTTGGTTCAGATTTAATGTTCAGTGTCAGATGGATTGGTACCGAAAAGTGGGAGATTTAGCGCCGAATGTGGCGAACCGGGGACTTTGGTTTTCCAGAAACCCTAATGACCGTTTGGATTTGACAACACAACATATGGACGTCATTTTCAATTTTGGCGACTTTTATGAAAAAACCGTGGCTGAAATTCCGAATCCCGTACGGATTCTGCGCCAAGGTGATTTTTGCCAAAAAATGGCAGCCCCGCCATTTTCTTAAAAAACAACAGAACTGCTTACGATTGCCATAATTTGGAGTGGTTTGATGTAAACAATTCGTAGCGCAGAATCCGTATCGGATTCGGAATAAAAAAAATCATTATCCGACACCGTACAGTAAATCTTAACCCTTTACTTTCCTTCATCAATTATTGACTGAGCACTTCAAATGTTCTTTAGTAGTCCTGCAAGTTAATCACAAATAGTTTTTATCCATTTTTCTAGAGGCAGAATTTTGTTGCTGCATCATTCTCTGTCTTATGACCAATTAATTTACTACGTTGGAGGAAAACAGATTAGAAATTCAAGACCGCGTGCTATGGAAAAGTTTACATTTTACAACTATTGCCAAGTCCAGTAGAGTAGAGTTGTAGGTTATGCAGCACATGACATCACAAGAGATTAAGACACAGTCATTACAAATTTTGTCAGGTCTTTTTCAACTACGATCGCGCCAAAGAATCCGAAATATAAAAAATGGCAACGAACGGCACTGTTATTACGAAATTGGAAGAAAATATAGGTCGAATCAATAGAAATATAGGATAATTGCAAAATATAGGACAATATAGGACGTTTTTGCCGATTTTGAATTTAAGAGAATAGAAAACACACCTTTAAAAAAAAGAAATTGCCTGATCCTGAATACGTGATCCGTTATTGCCTCAATGTTCCATCCCTAAATCAAGTTTTATTAATTATATTATTTGCAATCATGAGTTTTTTGCTTCTAGCACTTTTAACTGTTCCAATTTCTTTAAGTATTTTCTTTTTATCCCTGTTTGCAGTCTTTTGTTGATTAAGATTTACTGTTCAGTGTCGGCTGGATTGGTGGCGAAAAGTGGGAGATTTATCGCCGAATGTGGCGAACCTGGCACTTGGTTTTAAAGCAACCCTAGTGATAGTTTGGATTTGACAACACAACGTATTGACGTAATTTTCAATTTTGGCGACATTTATGAAAAAATCGTGGCTAATATTCCGAATCCGGTACAAATTCTGCACTAATGCGATTTTCGCCAAAAAATGGCAGCCCTGCCATTTTTTAAGAGCAAGATAACTAACTGCCTATCGTTGCCATAATTTGGAGAGGTTTGATGTAAACAATTCGTGGCGCAGAATCCGTACAGGATTCGGAATAAAAAAATCGCCATCCGACATCATACAGTAAATCTAACCCTTTTGTTTTCTTCATCAATTATTGACTGAGCACTCAAAATGTTCTTTAGTAGTCCTGCAAGTTAATCCCAAGTTGTTTTTATCCGTTTTTCCTGAGGCAGAGTTTTGTTGTTGCATCTTTCTCTGCATTATGACCAATTAATTTATTACGTTGGAGGAGATATCAGATCAGAAATTCAAGATCGATTGTTATGGAAATGTTCACGTTTACAACTTCCGCCGGTCCAGTAGAGTTGAGTTATAGGTTATGCAGCACGTGACGTCACAAGAGATAAAACGCCGCGCCGCCATTACAAGCATCGTTTTTGTCAGGTCTTTTTCACCTACGATCGCGCCTAAGAATCCGAAATATTAAATAATGGCAACAAACGGCGCCGTTATTACGAATTCGAAGAAAATATAGATCGAATCAATGTAGAAATATAGGATATATAGGACATTTGTAAAATATAGGACAATATAGGACGTTTTTACCGATTTTTAAAAAAATATAGGATTTATAGGACATATAGGACGTCTGCGACCCCTGTACATTTACTAAACAGTGTTAAAAATTATTTATTATTTTTTTAAATTGATTTTTTAAAGGTGTTTCTATAAAATGATTTACAATAGACAGATCTGAAATTTTCAATATAAAATTATAAGGTCAAAACATAAGTAGTTTTGGTCTTTTAATTTTGATTTTTGCAAATAGAAAGTTAAAATTTAAATTTTTTTAAAAATAATATTTGGAAATTTTTGCCATCTTCTTCGAAAGCGTTATAAAACAGTATGGTGGAAAAGAACCTCGTAAGAGGATAGCAGGAAGTGAGTAAGATGACAGGAGAGGGAGTTTCCACAAGCCAATTAAGGGCCTTATTATACAGAGCCACTCGAGTGGCAAACGCGCTTTCGCTTCTAACCCGCACGCAAGCCACTCTTCACAGACTATACAATCCTATGGAGCTTATTAAACTGAACTACAGCAGTGGCTAGTGGTCGCATCTGATGGCATGAGCGGACCACTGCAGTTGCCTACCCTCGCTACTTGTGGCATGCATGCATGCGCAACTGTGGTAGCGGACTATTGTTTGTTTCGAAGCTTATAAAATTTGTTTATAGACTTGCCTTGACCCAATTAACTAGTCAGGCCCTGATCATCGACTAAGCCCACAAGACCTGGCACTTGGGCCCAAGATTTTAGGGGCCCCGAAAACAACTGTAAACCTAAAACTTTTGTTTCACAAAAGTTATGTGAATACCTTTTACAATCTGTATCAAAGAATTTTACATAAAAATAATTTTATATGAATCTTGAAGAGTGTTTAGTATCCCAGAGTGTATTTAATCAAATAAATTGAATCATCATTTAAAATCTTAAATAATATAACCTCATAAAAATAGAGTTTTTAAAAAATCCTATTTGCATTGTCAATTTTGGTATTCATTAACACAGCGCCAATATCAAAAACATTTCTATTAGCAAAATGTGTAGCAAACTACGTTTCAAATTTTTTTTATTAAAAATGAAAGTGAATTTATGCTCTCACATAGAAATATAATTTATTTATACTGATTGAAGTAATTTTATTATTTATTTATTAAAAAAATTTGCCAACAAAAAAAAGAGTTTCAGCAATAAACGGTTAAATGTTATTTTAATGCGATTGGATGACGCCAAGTTGGTTTGTTAGTATTCCGTAAAAGTGGCCTTTTTGTGAAAGTAACAACCCCAAAATTTGATAGAATGCATTGTCATTGACATCAAACCTATCTGCCAAGTTTAAACCTGATTGGATGATGGTAAGGGAGTTTATTAGGCAGCCGCAGATTCCGCTCCCATCGACAGACAAACACACAAAGTCGAAGTTAATATAAAGGATTTAAAAACAAGATTTCTTGAAAGATAAAGAAGAAAAAAAATTTAAAGAAAGTCTTGGCGAATTTATTGTGAGATCAGCTTTTCGAACTCTTCGAATATCCCAGTAGCAGAAACTTTTCTGCCAGTCTGCGATACTAATTTGGGTATTAGAAAATAATTTGCAGCATATTTATTGTTATTATTATTTTTGTTAAGTTTGCGTATAATACATAAGCACCTTATTCGTCAATTTTATCAAAATTTCCTGTTTTACATAAACATAGAAATTTTGCAAAATAAAGTAAATATTAAAACGGAAATATTTAAAATTATTGTATCTTAAATTGAAATTCTAATTATTCTGCATAAATTCAAACCAAACACCGAAAGCGGTCTTCACACTAATCGCGGACATGACGGCTGTCACATCAGCACAAGCGTAGGTGAACTCGCTAGTTTACAAAGAATAGAAACCATTGCAATTACAAGTGCAATGAGAACTACTCCCTCACAGAGTCTAGAAATATTCCTAGATCTCTTACCACTATATAAGGAAGTGGAACTAGAGGCTATTTTGTGTTCACGACGCCTAAAACTCATGGGTCTATGGAAGTCATCCCATAAACTGCCTATGTTAAAAGATATTGAGTCACAGATAAAAGAACATCCCTATCTAACAATGAGATTTGACTGGATGTTAAAGCAATATTGCTTCAGAGTCAAATATAATATTGTCTTTCCGACCAGAGAGGACTGGAGATTTCCCTCCAATCTGACCAGAGGAGGAGATGAAGTTTGGTACACAGATGGTTCAAAGACATCTTATGGCACTGGTTCAGGTGTCTTCTGTCCTAACAGAAAAATAAAGCTGTCTTTCTCTCTGGGCAAGCTGGCTACTGTATTTGAGGCTGAGGTTTTTGCGATCACTGCCTGTGCTTACAACTGTCTAGATAGGGGGGTTGTTAAGAGGGTCATAAAGATTTTCTCTGACAGCCAAGCTACCCTAAAGGCCCTACAAAGCCACAATGCACTTGAAGATCTGGCTGAAAGAAACAAGGTGTCTCTTTTCTGGGTCCCTGGTCACTGTGACATTGAGGAAAATGAAATGGCAGACCAATTAGCAAAACATGGTTGTGAATTGGCTTTTGTCGGACCAGAACCTGTCTTGGGCATGCCTCACAATATGGTCAGGAAAACTATCAAAGATTTGTTAATGACCGAGTCCTATCAAGCATGGCTTCAATCGAAAGATCAAAGACCAGTCAAAAGAGCTCAATCAACAGTCACCCTGTACTAGATCAAGGGAGCTACTAAAATTGAGCAGAAGAGAAATAAAGGTTGCTGTAGGCCTTTTAACTGGCCATTGTACCTTAAATAGACATCTTAATCTATTAGGTGTTCTAGATGATCCACTATGTAGAGGTTATCGTATGACAGAGCAGAGCTCTACACATGTGTTATGTAAATATGACTACTACATTGCCCAAAGACTTGAACATCTGGGATACCATTGTATCGACCCCTGGGAACTGTCAAATGTTTCAATCAGGTCTATACTGAAATTTATTTTGGCAACCGGTCTTCTTTAGATCAAATAGGGGGCTTCAGTACAATAGATTTCAGTCGCGGTGCTGGTACTCTGTAGAGTCACCCCCATTCATAAGTCATTTACACAGAAGAAAAAAATTGTTGTCGCTTTCTCTTAAATCGTCATACAGAGTATGAAATAAACCTTTTGAGGGCCTTCTTGATAAGAAGGGACGCACTTCTAAAGTTCTATTCTTTCTTCGTTTTTTAATAAAATAAGCAAGTGCATCATCCTCATTTGACGAAAACACTTTGAATACAGAAAGGGGAACGAAATCATAACACAGAAGCTAGACCTGGCCACTGCAAACGCGTGGATGCACCACTGCAGTCGTTAGCTTGGGCGTCTAACACGAACACGCGCGTTCGCCACTCGAGTGGTTCTGTATAATAAGGCTCTTAGGGATTTTTGTAGATCGGAATAATGTTTCTTTATTTCATGATAGAGATTTCTTTTTTATTTTAATCAGGTTATGTTATGAGTATAGAACTCTGACAATTCAAACATAAGTAGTTTTAGCTTTCTAATTTTGATTTTCACAAACAGAATATTAAAATTTAAATTAGTTCTTTTAATGTTAAAACTTATTTTTCTCTCCATATAATTACACTTTTTAAATTTTTAAATTAAAGTGTTTTTACAAAGTGACTTCCAATACGCATTAATTTTTGAAATTGAGAAGAGGGGATTAGAAAAAAGGGTTTCAAAACACATCTTGAAAGGGGTGGGTTGCATTACGGTATTAACAATGAAATTTTTCTATGTGTCGTGAGAAGGAGGGCGTTAAAATAATAAGGGATCCCATAGCAATGATCCTTTTAGCAAATGAAGCAAACTCATGCTTCTGTAGAAATGAACCTTTCAGAGAGAGAAGCTTGGTCAGCAAAGAAACTATTAGCGAGCAAAGCAAACTGGGTTAGCAATAATTCTTTACGAGAGCAAAGTGTCAAAAGCTGGGACCTATACACACTAATGAGTCTCCACAATGGGGAGCCACACAGCTAATTTAAAATAAAAAAAAAATTGGCATGCTGGATGCTACTTATATGTTTAACTTCAATATATTTGACAATTTATGGGTTCGTTCAAACTAAGTCAAATATAAGGTAGAATTCAGAATTCCAGCTTAGAATTGTCTTGCATTTGCATCTTGATATAATCTGGAAAATTCTCACCAGACATTTAAACAAGTAGGGCCATACATGAAATCAACAAACATTCATTTGGAGCATAAACAATTATTGAAATGAAGAATCATTTTGTTTAACAGTTTTGACAGTATCTCTGTTATGCAATGACCAACTGGTAATTAAAAAATGCTTTTTAAAAATCTTTGACAAAAACTAATGTGGAATGAGGAATATGTAAAATAACTATATTTTAGTGTGTTTAGGTCTAATTGAAAAGGTTGAAGATTTGACTCATCCAGAAGCCTTATCAGAACAGAATTATTTAATATATGACAGCATTTTTCAAACTGTGAGCTATTAGGAAACATTACTGAGTATCTAACAGATTTCTTTTTCAAAGCAAATAAAGCAAATGAAATGTGTTTTTAACAAATGCAATATTTTTAAAGACATTGTTGAATGAAAGATCGAAATATTAAGAAAAGGTTCTATAGGAATTCCTGTAATAGGCACTAATCCTTGCACCTGTGAATAATAAGTATCACAAGGTTTAATGAAATATTCAGGATATTCTAGTTCTATGCACTAGTTCTCTTGTTTTTAAATAAACAGAGGAAATTTTCACCACCAGATAGAAATGTGGCTTTTTAACAACTAATATCAAAGTTACGAATGGAATCTTATGGGAAAAGTTGTAAATGAAGTTCTAGAAAAAAAAGGAAGCAATTTAATAAAGGTTTGATGCTTTTGAAAGGGTCATTCACAAATACGTGAACTATTGTATAATTTTTTTTCGGAACAATTATTTAAATTTTTTTAGAGATAATTTCCCATGTCATGATTTGTAGTAGCACATGTTCAGTAGCTCCCAACAGAAAAACTTTAAAAAATATTACACACTGTGAAAGAAAAAAATTCTGCCTTTGCCTAATACAGAATAGCTAATATTTTTTTAATACAGCTTAGATTTGCAAACAGTTTAAGTTCTATTAACTTAAATATTCTTTACAATTATATTGTAACCATACGTTCAGTTAAAAATATTCATTGCTCTATTCAAGAAGTAGGTTGCAACAATTAACTTTTTATAGAAATGACTTTATCTACAAAAGTTAGATAATACTTTCATGTAGTAAAGAGTATTCAATTCACTTACATCACTATCTAAGTACACAACTCCTGTAGACCGCCGCTTTGGTCGTCGACGTCGTTGAATGGCTGCTTGAGTTCCTAATGACGATTTAGTTTCAGAAGGACCTAATGCAAAAAAGGAATAAGTTACAAATCTAAATTCCTTTATTACTTCCAGAATAAATTAGATTATGTTCTAAATTCTAAGACTTTAAATGATGTTTGCACAGTTAATTGCAGAGTATAAATTGATTTCTTGATTGGACCTATCATTCAGCTGGGATATTGTTTGATCACAATGACAATGTATGATATGGCTAATCCAATGCAGTTTTTTTTTATTGGTAAATTTCTTCTACCTCCTCTTTGTATTCTAAACTTACTCTTAAAGTGTTGAATGAGATAATTACTGTTCTCCAATAATTTCAATTATTAGTTAGTTTTTCAGTTTCAGTTATTAGTTCAGTAATTAGTTCAGTAATTAATTTCAGTTATTAGTTTCAGTTAATAGTCTATTCTAGATGCCTACTGTTTTATCATGATCAAAGGTGTCTAAATCAAACTTTATCTGTACTAGGCTATTTGGACAAATTAACTTCCTTACAACTCATCACCAGTTAAATATTTACTACATCACCACCCAAGGAAAAAGCATAACCATATTTGCATAGTCCCATCTATAAACATGGTAGAGCTCCTATCGGTATGACCAGCTGTACCGAGCATAATACACCGGCCATTACCTCAATGTAACACTCGGCAAAAACGACCACAACACTTCAATATTAATAACAAAATATTAAAATTTTGTAAAAAATGTGGAAATCTGCATTTCTATTGAAATGGACCATGTCTGCACCAATTCCTAATTCAATGTATAGTTAGAAAACTGTTCTAAAGTATTGCAAGAAAATTTGCGTACTAGTGTCTTCAGGAGAACTAGACGTTTTTGGTCGAAGAACAACTGTAACACTTGGTGCATTGTCAGCTGCAGGTAATGACATTTTGGCTGGAGCATCAGATGAATGGCATGCATCAATTCTTGAGGAATGACTATCAGCATCCTGCAGAGTAAAAATAATTATTAAATAAAAATATGTTTAATTAGTGCATGAGAATTTGTAAGATGAATTTAGTAGATTTTGACACCAGTGTTAAAGGTTTAAAATTGTAACCTGATCTTTTAATAGCTGATGCACTTAATAAAAGACCCTAGAAAGCATCCATGAAATTTACAGTAAAAAAATTATTATTCATTAGATTTTAATAATCAATAAAAAGTTTGTCAATTTCACAAAAAAGAAATATATTCTGAATGAACAATTGAAACAACAATATTATTATACAGATGTATAATAATATACTTTTCAGAGTTTGAATTTTCAAACCTAAAAGCCAGACATGTTATAACAGGGTTCCCACTCAAATCACAGAATGAAAATCAATGACTTTTAAGGACCTAATCAATGTTTTCAAGGACCTTTGAAAATTGTTTTCAGGCATCATATCAATAAATAAATTTTTAATAAAGTATATTTTGCCCAAAAAGTTACAAATTGGTGGATGCGTAATTCAAATATGTCGGAAAAATTTGATACGGTGCAAATACGTGGCGGTCACGCGGGGATAGCAAGTCCGAGTTGTATGTTTATAAATTTTGCAGTTAGCCACATAACATCTGCAAAAATTAAGGACTTTTAAGGACCTATAAGTATTTTCAAGGACTTTTAAGCACCTCAAAGCATTTTCAAGCACTTTCAAGGCCTTGAAAACCAGTTCAAAAATATTAAGCACTTTTAATGACCGTGGGAACCCTGTATAAATAAGCTTAAAAATTTATTTTTCAAAAACAGAAAACTTTTCATTAAAATCCAGGTTTCCGATGTAGCCCCGATAAGTAATACTCCCTTGTGAAACTTTCAGAAAATGGTCAACACGCAATCTATAATTATGTACAAAAGTATTTAAGTTAGCCATTAGAAAGAAGAAAGTTTATTTTTTGTCTGATCTTTTGTTTGCATTTGGCTTTCGAATTTTGAATTTTTCTGATTTGTTACAACTTTTTTACAATTAAGTACACTGGTACAACAGAGATAGCTCTATTTTTATAAATTTATAAGGAGATACAAAAAAAATTATTACACACAGATATCTCAAAGTGTGGCTGTTCTTCCTTTTCAAAACCTTGATAATACCAGGATTTGTTTCTTTATTAAACTAGTCAGTGTGGCATCCAACAGCTTACTCATTAAACAAAAAATTAAATTCCCTAAAAAGTGGAGTCAATTATCTTGATAAGGTTGCAGAATTTTTTATTTCCGACCTCAGAAATATAAGACACTATATATAAATTTTTTCTAATTTTACAGAAGAGCTGATCAAAATTAAGAAACTGTTAATCTCCTTTTACTATTACTACACTTTTAAAAATGAATATATGTTATAAAGACATGTATAAGGAAGTGCTAAAGAGAGTATAGAAACTTGCAAAAGATTGCAATCATAAAATGAAAATTGTAAAAATAGAGATATGTCCTTTACCTCTGGGATACATATATATTGCCTAAAACAGGATACCATGTTATTGTACTTTTAACAAAACTCATGAGACAAAATTTAAATTAAAAGGCTTTATTAGTCAATGTTACTACAAACTAAGTTAAAAATCAAGCAAAAACTCACTTTGGAATCCTCAGGTGAACTTTCTTTACTCTTCTTTATAGAACTACCCTGAACATCTAATGAAGCTTCAGATTTATCATCTATAAGTGGTTCACTCTTGGCTTCTTGTGCCTGCCTTAAAGCAGCTTCTTGCTGTGTATTTATTAAATACTGAAGCTCTGCTGATTTTATGTCTTCTAATAAAACACCCTAAAAAGTGTTGAAAAAATTTACAACATTAGTTGCAAGCCTCAGACTATGAAAATTGAAATGGCTCACATATCAGAAGAGACTTTACATATTTTGAAAAAGTAATAATAAATCGAATCCATAGATTTCTTAAAATCTGAAAGCCATTTAACATACCTGCGTTGAACGACGTGTTTCTCTTACTCTCTTTGCATGAGCTTTACGCTGTAGTTCAGATTCATCATCCCTTACAGGGGGTATACTGGGCCTCCTAAAACAATCAATTAAATACTAAATATTTGTAACAAATTACTTTAATTTGACATTTTTGAAAAACACTAAAGCTAGGTTATTGATAAGATATTCTTAAAACTTCTATCAGAATAAATATGACATATGTTCATATCAAATGAAAACTGAAATACATATTCTGTATTAATTGAATTTACACGACTTGTACTCACTAACAATCAAGATGACGATCCTACTATGATTCTGTGATAATCAAAAAAGTGATAAGAACTATATTTACAAAAAGGTAAAAAACACTTGTTATTGAAAAGTACAAAATAGTAATCTGTGTTAATTGCTTGACAGAACAATCAAACAGATTGTTTGATCGATTGTATTTTTTTTTTTTTTTTTTTTTTTTTTGTACTATCAAGAAATCAAAAATCCATATACAAAAATTTGAAAAGGTAACAGTCTGTAGAAGTTCTAAGAGATGGAAAAAGCCTGTGAACTTTAAGGGGAACAAGAAATATTATTATCACACAGTGATAAGGGGAGGGACCTGCTATTGTGATGTCTATCAAGAAGAAACAGCCCATTTGAAGTTATTTTTCAGAGTGCAAGCTTCTTGTCTTGTGACAATTACCCTGATTTGACACAGCAAAAGCAAATCAGATTGCTGTCTATTAACACATTCTAAAGAATATTTGGTATCATAACCATTACATTTAGCAACAGAGGAGTAACTACAGAATAGAAGATTGCAGCATTGAAAGATAAATTTAATAATAAAAACATTTTCGTAGAAGTAAATGAAGCTTCAATTTTTAAATATTAAAGAGTGTTGCTCTGAATACCCTAGGCAATGGGGCATTTTGGTCTAAATATTTATTTTAACAATAAGTAGAAACAGGGATGATAGCAGATAGCTAGTGAAACCACCTAAAAAGTTTTTTACTAAAATGTATGAGCACAATTGAGGACAATAAATGGTAAATGACCTAAGTACCAAAAAAAAAATCAAATGTCTTTTTTTTTTACAGAAAACTGTCCTAAACAAAGTGGAGAACCCCCAAAGTGCAAACTCCAGTAGCAATAGTTCAAATTCAATCTGGTACTTAGTCATAGAGTTAAGTACCAGGTGCGAGTGTTTTTCATTTTTCGGCTTTTCTGAAAGATTTTCTTTTTTAGACTTGTGTCGTTTTCCTTTTCTAGTCCTCAATTACCAGAAGAAAGATGCATGTAATAAACAAAAGGTTAATAATTTATCAACTAACTTAAAGCCAAAATACAAGTTGGCCTTAAATAGCATACATTAATTTTTGACAAGTAGATAAATTTTGCATTTAAATGTAAATATTTTTAGTCACTTATCTAGAGATGTTTGTTTACATAATATCGCATTGAAGGTGAAAAAGTAACAAATATTGGAGAAAAGTTACATAACAAATGTTGAAATTCAATTCTACATGCAGTTTATATATTTTATATAATACTACACCCATTTCAAAAATTTACTTATTTTATTTCCATTTATTATTTTATTAATTAAAATTTGGCCTTAATATTTTATATAAAACAATACAGTAAATTCAAAAGAAATACATAAAATTTGGAAAGATATACATACTTATCAGTATTTACAAAATCTTCATCTTTCTCCTCCTGCAAAACAAAATTTTAATTTGAGTGATAAGAATTTTTTTTAAAAAATACCCATTTTTTTTGGAACAGATGGTATATAGGCAAAAAATACCCTGACATTTTAAAATGAACTTATTTTACCAAAAACTAAGTATCCTATATAAACATTTGAGGCATATCATTAATTTTGATAATTAGTTTACAGCATAGAACCTTAAATTTATGCATGACATCCTTTCCAGACTATGTGACCAGAAAAAGAATCTGTTAGTAGAACATAAAAAAAGTAACCCTCGCTGCAATCCTAAGACACAGGTTTCTTGAAAAAGTGAAAGAAAAGTATATTGGATCTAGTTCATGGAAATTAATTTTTATTAGAAACACTAAAACCGATGATAAAGTGTAAATGCCATCTTGTAAATACCAGGCTGTTGAAGTATACATATACTCAACGTGACAAAACATTATTTTCCGAAGAAATCTCTACCAAAAATGGCAAGAGCCATTTTTTACAGCTATGGATTAGTCAAAGTTAAGGAAAAAGTAAAATATCCAAAATCATTTTGAAATATAAATAAAAATGAGTTTCAACATGTTTTTCTTCTTCAATATTGACAGCATAGCCTTTTAAATAAATACCACAACTTTATGAAAAATCTCTACCAAGAGTTTTAGAGTTGTCGCACGAGAAAATTTCTGAACATAAAAATGTTGACTTGATTTAAAAAAAATTATAATAGCGGAGAATATAATTAGATAAAATGCCTTTTAGAAAATAGTTATTTTTCAATATTCTGCACAAACATAAGAGCTTTATACATAACAATCATAAAAATAACTAACTTCTTCAAACCCTAGTTAATATTGATATTGACCGAATAAATGAAATTCCATCGCAGGAAAAATTCAAAAATAATAGTATAAACTCAGTTAGGATAATTTTAATTTATTGACCTATATTAAAGTGTAATAGGTAACAGGAAAAAGATATAGAGTCATGAACTAAAATTGAAGGGCTTTAAAGATTGATTGATGGCACAATACAATGTGCCAAGGAGTAAGAAAAGTATGATTCACCCTTAGTACTTAATCAGCAAATCAGCTAAACTAGTTTTTTATAAAATTAAGTAAAGCCTGTATATATGTAACTCTAAATAAGTAACTTTAAGGCAATAAGAAATTTCTAATTTTAAGGACCAATAACAAACTGTTTTATATAACCTAACATCAAAATTATACAGTCCTATTGTGAAAACCCTGATTTATATGGTTGTACTTACATCATCATTCAGTTTCTTTGGTCTTTTAAGTATAACTTCAGATACATTAGCCTCTAAACTAGCACTTTCTTCAGAAGCACGTCTGACAACTTGTTTCCAAGAAGGAATTCTTGGAAGTTCAAGCTTTTTAGGTGGAGCCTGCTCAGAAGAATAAAAAAAATAAAGTGAAAAAAATGTATAACTTCTAATTTCTTAATATAAAACTGACATATAATTTTTTAGCAAATTTTTTCAGTTCCAAGAGGTGAATATTATAACATTCTGTTAACACATTTGGTTATTAAGAAATAAACAAAAATCCAAGTTTACAGAAGTCAAAATGATCCAAAAGCTGGCTAGTTTTAATTAAAGGCAACAAAAAAAGGGTAGTAATTTACTTTTAGTTTTTTAAATGGAAATAGTTCATTTTGTTGTATGGAGTTAATTACATGTAAAACTGAATCAAGATTTAAAAGTTCAATAAAACATCACAATATTATTCCATATATGATTCAGAATGCGAGTGACAATGATTTTTTATTTAATAACGTAATGATTCAAAGAAATACTAGTTTTGGTCAGAAATAATTCATAATTTCATTTTATCTCAAATTATAGTTTGTTAAAGGCAAAACATAAAAAACATATAAATTACATGTTAAACAGTTTATAATTATAGTAGTGGAGTACTTTGATCATCTCCAAAGAGCTGATAGAAATGATTTTGAAGCATAAATTATGTCATAACCGAAGTAGTGTAATAATTTTATCAATGAGGGAGGAAACACCAAGATATATCAGTTAAGAACCATTAGTTGTTTCAGTGATTGTACAGTTTCAATTGATAAAATAATTTTACCCAAACCTGTCAATTTTAATCTTTGTAAATAGCTAAAAAATTCTATTTTTTTTTATCTACTAACCTTTGGCGTATATTCAAGTTCTACATATGTTTTAGCAGTAAGTAAATATGCAAGAATGAAATAAATAAATAAAAACCTTACAATCGTAAACTTTGCACTGTATTGCAGTGTCATAGTGAACATTTACACTTGCAGAGTTATTATGGTTACCAACTAGAAAGAAATGCAGAATGAGAATTTTGTATTTGCCCGTTTAACTATTGATACTACTATGCAGTATTTCTTCAATAACTTCAATAGGAGACAAAAGTTGTTACCTAACATCACATTGTTGTATATATAATGCTCTAGTGGATTTTACTTTAATTATTGTTTGAATTTTGAATTAAAAATATTAATTTTCCTGATATTTCCATGTTGATGAACATCCCGAGTGATTAAGAAGCACTAAGTATTACACTAGTTTTTATTCTTGCAAAATTATTCAAATTTGTGTGTTTTAACTTACCCCTTTTTGTATTGGCTTGGCTTGGGATTTACCTAAAAAGTATAATTTGCAATTTAATATAATTGCAGGAAACAAGTTGACAAAGAAAAAATATCATACATAAACATAAGAATTTGTGACATGAACTGAGAATAGCCATATAGCCAAATATTGCTTACAAAAGAGGGGGGGGGGGGGGGGGGGGAGTACCGGGATGCAAAAAATTATTTTTGAATTCTTTATAAGTATAACATCTTTAAATCATAAGGATAGAGATAGAATAATGCCCAATTATTTTCAGAAAGAGCATCTTGGGAATTTTACATTTTAACTTACTATCTACTTCGTATCTTTAGAGTTCAAGACCTGTATTGTTTCTAATTAAATTGTAGCATTTTTATTAAACTATTTTATATTGCAGGGTTCGTATGGATTTTTTTAAAATAAAATCAATGAGTTTCTAAGGCCTTTTCAAGTACCTTCCACATAAAAAGTAAGGACCTCCACATTTAAATAAAAAAAATAATCTGAAAAAAAATTTAAAATAACGTTCACCAACCAAAAATATAATATATAATTTTGGAAAAATATTGCATTTTTTTCAATCTTACTTAAGATACAGTTTGCACCAAATAGTTCAACAGATTCGAAAAGTTTTTAAGAAAAAGTGAAAAGATTTGTTTTGAAACCGTGACCTTCTTCACTAATAGATTAAACCGTTTGTGTTCTTTTCAGTAGCAAAAATATCGGTAATAAAATTCAAAGATGATTTTTTGCTATAATTTAATCATTTTGTAAGTTATATGGAATATAACCCCTTTTGTTTCTGCATTTGGATTGCCAATTTCATTGGAATGTGTTTAACAGGCCTTGAAATAACAGACCATGTGCTTACAGCCATGAAAATCCTTTACAAGACAGAAACTCCCACATTTTAATATTCAAGCTAGATCCGTAGATATCCAAGAAAAAATAATGAAACAAATGCTTCATTTCACCATAAATAATTTATTACTATGATGATAATTGTAATTCAGACTCACAGTCTGCACATTACATATTACACCCACTTTTGAACTACAAAAAGACAAACTGGAAATGAAAAATTAAAGAATAGAAATAGAGAAAGCATTTATTTTTATTTTTTGGTGCGTTTTTTCGGAAGTTTCTGACAAACAAGCAAAATTTCAAGTACTTTCAAAGAACCTTTAAAAACTAAAAAATTTCAAGGACCTTTAGGATTAATTCAAGTACTTTTTAAGGGCCCTTAGAGACAAAGTAAAAATAAAGAGTTTTTAAGGACTTTCAAGGACTGTACAAACCCTGTATTATTTTCAGGGTTTAATTTTATACAAAAACAAACATTATCATACACTATGAAACAGATGCTATAAATGCAAACAAAAGTTTAAAAAATATAAGCTTGCATTGTTTTAGTAGCTTCTAGCTTATTGAAAGCATATTTAAACTTTTTGCTCAGAAAGATTCAACCCAAAAATGCAACATTTGTAACTATACTTTATTTAACTATAATCAGTGGTAGAAGTGGTGAAAAAAAAGTGGGGGAGATGCCCAAAAGTTGGTGACAAGTGCACCCCCTTCCCTCCCCATTTGCAATGATAAATTTTATAATTTCATAACTTATAATAAAAATATTATCCAGTAAGGAAATAATTTATACTTCCTAACACTAACATTGAACAAGGGTCCAAAATTTATTGTTATTTTATTGAATTTTCTGCGACTTAATTTTTTTCCTTGGAAGTAAGAGATTAAGTGAAGTAATAATTCAACATTATGTGGGAGGAGAAATGATCACACCTGGTGTAGGGTTTTGTAATATTATATTAGATAAATTATTTACAGATGATGAGCAGTGAAAGTTGAACACGTTAAATAAACAGTCCTACGATATCACAATTCACTCATTAGTTTCCAGTATCGCAGCACTCCATTGATCGCAACCAAATCATCAAAGAGAGATGTTTACTTGTCAAAGGCTAAATTCCATCTCCTCCAAATTCAAAGTTGTTGTCGGAAGCTCACGCAACGCAGACTGTCTCAACGTCAATCATGGTGCTTGCTCGCTCGCTCGCTCCCACAATTTGATACACAACTGTTTATTTAGATTTAAATAGTGCTTATAAATGTGCATACTTTCGAGTAATTAAATTGATATAGAAAACTCCAAAATTTTTTTTTTTTTACGTAGCTTATGCTTATATCAAATATATATATAGCCATAATAAATAGTTTTAAAGTTTTCAAATGTAAAGAAAAATCTCTTTCTCAGTGCCCCTTCATGTAAGAGTTGTTGTTTTTCCATTAGTAGTTTTTAGGTGGATTGAGTGTCTTTAAAAGTGGAGGGATTGATTTTAGTAATTTTAGAAGTAGGGGGACGCGTCACCCTGCTTCTACCCACACTTCTACCACTGACTATAATGTTATAACCAAACCATAATCCTGTTAGTGTAATTTTTTTGTAGTTATTAAAAAAATAATTTTTGTGAATTTGATTAAAATATTATTAAAAAACATACATCAACTCAACTCAAGCCTAAATTTGTAATCAATAATCACAACCCCATGTGACCAGCCAGTTCTTATATAGAGATTAGAAACTCTTTGATATTTCATTTTACATTTGCAATTGATAACTTCATTTTAATAATATTAAAATTAATATGATTAGTTAAATGTCTTCATTTTTAATGCATCTATAGTGAGAACCATCATGCTTGTTTTCTGATTATTTTCACAACAACCAAAAATAATTTATTTCGACTTGCAACCATAATAGAAAATAAATGTCTACAAATTTAATTTTCTGCAAGAATACATATTAGGTTTAACTTTGAAAACCAATCAGCATGGAAAAGATTTTAAATCTGAACATTATTAAGTTCTACACAAATGAGCTTTTACATTTAACCAAGCTTTTATTGAATTAATGAGTATTAGGCAAGTATATAGTACTATAAATATAGTAACACTAGACAAACCAGAATTTTTAATAATTTTTTAATGGTTTTAGAGAGTTACATAAGTTAAAAACCACTATATGAAGGATAATATTTGAAATATAACTAATAAAGTAAATGAAAATGCAATTAATGAAAACTTGTGATTAAAAAAAAGAAAAAGAAAATAACTTACTTATAAGCTCTATACGCTCACTCTGTCTTTTTTCTGAAAAATATTTTTATAATTCAAATTCAGCAATATTTATTTTATACTTTTAAAAGTGGATATTAGTCTTTTCCTGTCTATAGACTAATGGCTTATTAACAATGGCAGAAGCTAATAAGTAAAATTATAAAAAAATATATATATGAAACTTCTCTTATTGTTTTTAAGTTACCGATTATGGATTTAAAATAATTTCGGTAGCACCATCTCATAAAAAAAAACTGAAAAACAATAGCATCCTTTACTCTTTTATTTTGTATATTAGAATTTTTAACATAAAAAAAATTCCATGTCTTCTATATTTTTAGGGTAAGAACCCTTCATTCTAATTTTTAAGGCAATACTTTGGTAGATATTTGAGTGAGGAAATATAGCATTATCTTTAAAAGACAAGGAAAGTTTAATGATCATTCAAACATATATTAATCATAGTACATAAATTTGAAGTAAAATATGATCTTTACCTTCGTCGTTTTCTTCTTCTGGAAGAGATAAACTCTCAATTTGAGCTCTTTCAGATTTTGTGTCTTTCATTACAGATTTGCTTTTTTCGTGACCACTCATACGGGTCACAGATGTTCTTCGCTTCAATGGTGGCCTATTGCTTGTTCTTTTCAGAATTTCCTGTATCTCAGGGCGTTCTTTTTGCATCTATATAAAAAAAATTCTCAATATACCTATCTATATGAATAGTATTTACTGTTAATTCATTTTAGGACAAATTTCAAAGTATAATTTTACTTAATATACCAAAATGATTCTGAAATCATGTAGAAGTAGCAGAATAACAAAATAAGTTTGTGACTGTGCTCATATAAAACAGCTGAATGGCACAATTTATTTGGAAAAAAAGGAACTGAAATTAATTTGTCAAAATAATACAATCAGCAAGCTTTATTTAAAGGAATGCAATTCAGAGTAATTTTAAAGGATAAACCATAAAAACAATACATTTATGACCATCGACCAAGAGAAATCATGTGCAAAACCACTCTTTTGAAATAAAGCATACAATTATAATACTATTACTCTAGTTTAATTAATAAAAAATGGTCAAAACTCAGTTGCAAATTACCGAGAATGAAAAGTTTTGCAATGTAGAAAAATGATGCATAAGGGAACACTTTTTAAAAAACTTAAGTTTTGGAAAACCTGAAATTTGTTATTTTAATTTATACTTTTTGAATATGATTTAACATTATGTATAGTGAAATGAAATGTGTATTAGATTGTAAATATCCTGCTTTGCAGATAGAACTCATCCTTCTTAACAAAGCAATATTGTAAATACAATAATGTATTGCTAGAGTATTGGCAAATTTTTTTTCTTTGACTTTATTTAAAAGTTATTGGTTATGTACAGTTGGTACCTCACAATGATCAGTACTTGAAGCAAGCATTAACATGAGAATTCTCCCTTAAGGAGCCTTACTTCAAAAACTAATTATTTCCAAACAAAATTGTTAGATATTGGAAATAAATTAAGACAAATTGTTGGAAATAAAATTAAAGCCAAATGTCAACTACTCAATATGAATAGTGAGCGTTTTGATCATATAAAAGTTCTAATATTAACAATGCAAAAGCTCCTCCCCACCCCTCCTTCTCCTAATTATCTGGATACCAATTTATCCATCTTTGACACTAGAATACATAAATTTTTTTCTGTACGTATTTTTAAACAAAACTGCAATTTACATGAAAATAATATGAACAATTTGGACACCTATTCAATTTTTAGGAAAAAAAATTAAAACTTACAGAAGCTTGTTTCTTTTTAAGTTCTTCTAAAAGTTTAACCAATTCAGGATCAGCAACATCAAAGCAAGTTTGTCCCTAAAATGTTAGTAATATATATAAAAATATTGTAATAATATAATTATAATAACATATAAATTTACAGTCGAGTCACATCATCAGTGTCTAACCATCAATGTCTTAACGTGCAGCGGAGCGAGATGTTAAGGGAGTGAAGCATAATTTACTGGGCAATTAGTGTGATTACTAACTAAGGAGGAAAACTCTTTACATTATTAACAGAGACAGTGTGATCCCAAATTCTATCAACATGATAAGAGGGCTGATAATACACACTGCAGCTCCTTAGCAAAAAAAAAAAAAAAAAAAAAAAACTTAACTCTAGAGGACAAGGTATAGCAATGTAATTGGACAAACATAGGAATTTGCAAAAACTTATAACTAAACCAGTTAAATACTTTAAACAAATTAATTATATTGACATATAGTAGACTATTATAACCTACAACAAAATAAATGAGAAAAAACAATTTTATTAATTGCAAATAAAAACTATTACAAAATTTTAACTGAAAGTTATTGCAAAATTAGAATTTCCAATAATGACTCCACAGTTATAATTAAATTTTTAGTAAATGGGGTTTTTAGCGACAAAGGTCCAAGACAAAGGCATTTTTTACTGGTCACCCCCCCCCCCCACACACACACACACTTTTGACACCCAATTGCCATCACTGTATACGTCCAAGTCACTTTATTGATTTAGCTTTGCTAGATACTCTTAATTGTTGCTGAAGAGAGTTTAGAATTTTAACCATTGGTTAAAAAGTGGATGTTTTGAAATGTAATTCAGCCTCTTTGCATTATATATAGATTAATTTTCAATGAGAATAGAATAATTATAAGAGTTTGTAATTCAACTCTTTCAGATTGGCCTATGAAAACCTTCTAGCTCAAAGAAATTAAACAGAGCAAAATATTTAATTATTAGTCTTCAACTATATTGCATAAATTTTAGAATATTTTTCAATGACATAAAACTATATAGTTGACTCTCGATCTATTACTCAAGCAAGGAAAATATCTAATAACAAGTTTTGACTGTGTAATTAATGTCCTACAATCCATTTAGACTTACTGCAAAGTTTTGTATGTCCATGTTAGCTAAGTTATCAGTTAAAATAGCACAAGCTTCTTTCTGACACCAGTGAGCAGCTGCATGAAGAGGTGTCCAGCCATCATTATCTTGAGCATTCAAATCTGCACCCGCTTTAACAAGGATTCTGAGGATACAAGAAATTACTAGAAATTTCAAAGAATTTGAAAACAAGTTGGATTGTAATTTTTACTAAGCATCTTTACCCTTTGGTTTTATAAAGATTGGCAAAATTTCAAAAGAAAATATCACCAAATTCTCAAATATAAAAAACTAAAGTACACAAATTAAGGATTTTGGGAGAGAATTTTAGTGGAAATTTTTTTCCCTAGATATCCAAATATCAACATAAATCCCAATTTGGGACTAAGATAAATATTGTCTATATATAGTTACTAGGCAGTAGCACTTTTCCAATAGGATTTTTATACTTCCAGTAGGAAATTTGCAGTTTAGTTTATATATACTTAGTAATTTTGCTGGCCAAACTACAAATGTTTGCTACAGACATAGGCTACATACCAAAAAAAGCTCTCAGGTTGATTGATTTCCCATACCAAAACTGAACCCGGAATCGGCAAGAATTAAATTCTAAATTACAATGTTTCAACGTTTATATAAATTTATTATTCTTGCAAAGACCTTCAATATATAACAATATGATGTAGTTTAAAAACAGTACTTCAAATAATAAAAAAAGAACATTATTTTCATTTCATAGTTTATTATCTTCAATCACATTTAAAGAGTTTAGTGGAATGACAATTTTAAAAACAATGGAGAAAAAGATGCCTGTGTGTAATAAGATGTAACGGTCTGCTTCTACAAATTAATGATTTTGCCAAGTTTTCTAATGAGGCAGTTTTCAGGAGTAGATGCTATAAAGATGGTATTCAGTGGCAGAAGTTATGTATGCAGGTTTTTTTATATTATCATTAGTAGGAAAAATATATCAAGTAGAAAACAAAATGTTAAGAAATGATGAACATCCTTAGTGATAAACGGAAACAAATTAATTAAAAAACATGTTTTTTTTTCATGTTTCTTAGCAAAAAAAAAAGTAAAAATTAAAATTTTGCAATAATTCTGGTAAGGGATATAGCGATAAGTGTACAGAATATCTGGTTAAAATTTCATAAGGATTAGTTCAGTAGATTCTGAGACTTTTTCAACAGCACACAACTATATTTTGAGGACTCCTGTTTACCTGGCATTTTCAAACAAAAAAAGTGGTTAAAATTAATAAAAAAAAATTCTGTAATTTATGAATGTTTTTGTTAAGCCTAACAAGTTTTATATCAATAAACATAAAGGTAATCTTAAAAAAATAAAATAATAATAATAAAAATAGCATTTTTTTCATGCATCCAAAGTAGACAGAGCCCTTAACCCTCTGAGCGTCAAGGGAATGGGCGAAATTATACAGTTGTTTCCCTGCAATAATTTTTAAATTTTATTTCTGATCCAAATATATAATTTTTTTAAATTATTTTTTATTTGTTTTGTTTTAAGTAGGTTTTAAACTATCATCCTAATAAAAAGATTTAAAAAATATTTTATTTTACATTTTATTTATAAATTTAAAAAGGTTGTGTATTGCTGGAAAAACTGGGGATCAAATGACGGATATATACGCCCGTGACCCTCAGAAGGTTAAAAGGAAAAAGCGTAAAGTTTTGTCAGATTTTGCATTTACTTTTATTTTGACTTGCCTAATTTTGTGATATTATGTCAGTCACAAAAATTAATTAATGCAGTAAGGATTTTTTGTTTTAAACCATATGAAATACATACTGTTTACTGTTCTGTAGTTTTAAATGACACACTTTAAAAAGTCATTTAACTTTATTCTTTAAAAACAGTACTGGAAAAGCAGTGTTTGAGTAAAAAAAAAAATCAAAGCAGTTTTTTTTTTTAAGTTCATTAAATTCTAGTTTAAGATAGTCATCGACTAAGCTATCCAATTGTTAAATCTGTTAAAAAGTTTAATATATTTTGTGTTTGGAGAAGTAAAATATGATTTTTATGTGACACGATTGCAGGGTTCCCACTCTTGTTGAAGAAAAAATTCAAGGACTTTCAAGGACCTTTTTAAGAAAATTAAACGATTATAAAATTACATACTTTAGACAAAAAGTTCAATACAGAGTATGGAAAAAAAGGGGTGGAAATTGTCAGTGATTGCTTAAAAATTCAAGGACTTTCCAAGTATCAAATTTCATTAAAAAAAATTCCAGGACTTTCAAGGACATAGAAACCCTGGATTGAGATGACGTCTGATCTTCACGATTCTGACTTTCATGATTCTACATGACAATGAATACAAATATAACGACAAATAAAGATTCCATGAGCATACACCATTTATTGCTCTAAAATCAGAGAGAAACATTTTAAGTGATTATGCATTTGCAACTTTAAATGTGAGGAAATTAACATACAAGTGCCAACCTCTTTTAGATCAACAAGTACCGACATCTTTTTAACAAGTTTTAACCAAGAACCGATTAGTTAATTTTTTATAATTTCGAATATTTCAAATCAAATTTTCATATTTGCAATCTAATTTGAAGTGAGGTTTAACATGCAAAAAAGTTTTAAAAAGAAAAGCAATAGTATTTTTTAGCTTACTTCATCACTTCCAAATAGCCTTTTGCAGCAGCTACGTGGAGTGGTGTTGCACCTGTTCGAGGGTGTACTTTGTCAATACTATCAATGGAAGATGAAGCCATGAGTTTAGCATCCTCCAACATAATACGTTCTTCTTCAGAGCGAGCTTCATCACAGTCAATATCTGAAAATATACAGATGATCTATTAACAAAAAACTGTACCTATTTGAAAAAATAGTGGATCAAGCTCTCCTCTAATTAGTTAGGACTTAAGACAAAATATTAAGTTTTTATCTAAAAGCAAGTCCTCCAAGTTTTAAAACTTCCATACTTTCTCTGAAAACCTATTTTGACCAGGAAACTCAAGCTATTCCTTGTTGTTTGGTTTATTTCAATTTAGTGCCATAAGGAAATGCATAACTATTATTTAGGTATATTAGGTTTGTTTTATTACTGTATTTATGTTTGGATATGGTCTCTACAGATTGTGAATTTCTAGTAGTATTTAAACACCACAGTTAATCTTATTTTCATTTTTAATTACACAACTAATCATCCATAGATCTATTTATATAGATTGTCGGCGGTTAGTAGGAGGTGTTTGTTTTCATAGAAATCTTCAATTTTATTTAGATCTTGATGAACACCTGAACACTTGACCTAAAACTAGAGGAATGTCAACGTGTACAAGAGATTTCGTAAAACGATCCAATCATCTTTCTAATGGGATATGATCACAACTTGAGATCTGCAGAACCAATATGAACTGGATATTTTGTATAGGTGATCTTAACTAATCCAGATAATTGGGAACACAATTGCAATTCAATATTTTGTTGTTAAGCTGATGCAATCAAGGATGAAATGAAAGGATGCTTGCTCATAAATTTTAATAGACTACACAAATTTGAACCATTCAACAATGGGCTACAACTATTAGTAGCCATGTATTAATGTAGCTGTGTATTACACAGGCCAACAGTGGTTTTGGTGCCGGGGTATTTTGAGCTGATTTCATATGAATTTGATGCCCGGAATTCAAATATGGCATTAGTTTTTGCCTATCAGCTCAAATTTATAAGATATAACATTTTAGTTACACTATTTGAAGTTAAATCCATGGATCAAATATAGAACTAAACACAGGATTTTTATTAATAAATGATACAATACTATTATATACAAAGATAGAGGGAAAAGTTATCCATGAAACTAACTATAGTCACTGAACATTTCGGAAGTTTCTTTTAATTTATAATCATTAAATTTATGAAGGCAGGATGCTTAATCAGTTGTCTTATTTATGAGCCATCAAATATTCCCACTTTAATTTTTTCCTTACTGAAGATTATTTTCTCTCGTATAACTAAGGGTTCATTTTTGACATTCCTTTTCCCAACATCCATGTTTTCTCTCTTTAGCTACTCTTTTTAATCCCAGTGGTGTGTTTTGTCATTGCTATCCCAGCGACACAAGAAGTAAAGATATTTTGTGTAGCCACTTTGCAGTCCAAGGAGAAAGTTTACCATTTTTAAATCCACACAAATCACCCATTAATGTTCATGAAACTTTATCTTCTCCAATACCAAAGCTAAGGTGTTATATTCTTCTTTCAATTTTGTTGAGTGAGAAATTAGATATTGAATCACATTTGTTCCCATTGTGTAGAAGAACACATTTCAAACTTCTCTTTTACCTTTCAATACATAGGCGTCAATCATCAGGAAAATATTCAGGAAAACCCATTTTTTCCAGGAGTTCCCTAATTTTGTGACAAAATACAAGACGATCTTCTTAAGAGAAGAAGACTAGATCTAGCAGATATTTTTCGCTTGTACAGTAAAAAAAATGTAATTTTGGTTCTTTGTTCCATTATTTTTTTCTCTTCTTTCAACCAGGGATGAGTATGGTAAAAAATTCAAAAATTTCCCGTAAAACACATTTTAAGCTAAATTTTAGCTTTCATCAGGCATGGTATAGCTCCAAAGCAAAAAAAAAAAAAAAAAAACAGCGAAATTCCTGTAAAAATGATGGAAATCAGCAAAAATTTCAAAATTTGAACAAGTCAAATAACTTAAGGCAATTATACCATATTGACAAACAGGCCAAATTTAATTAAACACAGTTTTCTAAATTTTTAAGCTACATTTTAAGTACTAAAAATCTTTCAATTTTTATTCATATCGTTAAGCTTGTTCGATAAAATAAAAAGTAACAAACAATTTTTCATACAATTGTTGTTGAAAAAACAATTTTAAACACAGATTGTTTATAAAATTACAATTAGGAAAATTATATAAAAATTTGAGTGCAAAGATTGAAATCAAACGGCAAAATCGATCCTTAAACAGGCACCAATCACAGCTATCACATTAACGGAAGTCTAGACGAATGGCTACAAAATGGTGGTGAAAATCTCGATAATAGCTGGTATTGTATTAGCGTAAACCTCGGCAAAAATTACCGTCACTCAAATTAAAGTAATAAGCAATATCGCCCACATTATCAGCGAAAGTCTAGATATCGGCAAAAATGAACATCCTAGCAACGTACATTGCGGCGATAGCGTCCACAATATCGGCACAAATCTCGGTAATATTGCTATTTTCTTGGCAATACTAGTGCACATTTCGGTAATATCGGATGTTACTATAGTATAGCTTTCGGATAAAATTACTCTATCGCCAACAGAAATATTCAAGTTCAAAGTTAAAGCCTAATATACCGGAGCAATTCTCAACAATAGTGCTATTGTATCGGCGTAACACTTGACGAAAATTACCATCACAATGACGTAAATCTCGGCGATGGCGCAATTCATCACGGTAATATTGACACTCTTTCGGAAACATCGGTGCAAATCTCAAATTTTACAACAGGGTTGCACTCAGCGAAAATGACCATCACATAAACATAAATATCAGCGTTAGCACCGAATACACCAGAGCAATTCTCAGCAATAGCTAGTTATATTTGAGTAATACTCCGCGAAAATGACCACTGCAACAGCATAAATCCCAGCGACAACGCACGTCATAGCCACGTAAATCTCGGCAGTAGCGGAAATTACATCAACATAACGATTAGCGAAAACGAGCATCACATACCAACATAAATAAACAATAACTCCGTGGATGTCAGACTTGAAAGCAAGCGCATATACATTAATCGCGAGAATTAGTATGACGGAAATTACATTTTGAGAAGAGAAAAAAATTGCACAAAAGGATCAAATTTAAACGCAGTTGAAAAAGTACAAAATGAGAGTTTAAGCGCCAACTTGACGAAAATATGCATGACAGTAGATTTTTGTATTTGGAGCAGGAATGCGACGCGACACCTGAGTGGTAGGTTTTCCGCTCTTTCCGATCGGACGGAACTGAAGCTGCTTCGCGATTCGGCCTTAGAAAAAAAAATATTTTTCTGTGGGATAGAAAAAGCGGGAAAAAACGGATTTTTTTTTTCAGGAATAATAGAAAAGCGGTACTTTCCTTGAAAAAGCGAAATTATTTTTTTCTTCTAAAAAATTAAAAAAGCGAATACCGCCACACGGCGGAGAAAACTCATCCCTGCAACTTGAAAGCTTCCCAGAAGCTTCTTTTGAAATGTTTATATCTCTGGTGAGGTCAATTAATTCATCCTGGTTGAAACGTTGAGGAATTGATGATGTCCCCTCATTATCACCTTCATTAATATCAGAAGGGTGATCAGAAGGACAATACTTGTCCTCACAGAGCTTTGGTAGATGATGAAACGTTGGGATTAACACTTCATCTGAATGAGAGACCGGACGACTTGTAGACACTAAATTATGATAAGTCCTTTTAATAAGGTTGTTTCGATTGATTCCAGTTATATTTACTAGACAGAATAAATATCCAACCCTTGTATATGCAATTTTGAACTTCACAAAATGGAGTTAAAATTGCACATTTAGTATATAGTCTGGGGAATAGACTAAAAAATGGGTCTTACTTTGCAAAAGGTTATGTAGTTCTGATTTTTTAGTATGTTATAAAAGTCAGTCCTGTGGTTTATAAACCAAGTTTTCAACCTCCTAACCCTTGTGCGTTCTCCGTGATGCACCAAAAACTGAGTTGTTTTTCAGTTTATACGTCATAACTACTATTTGTCAATGCATATTAGAAACAAACATTTTATTTAAAAGTTATAGAAAATTAATTTGCTACAACTTTTGTACACAAAGTTTTTTTGTAGACCTATTATGTAAATAGTTATGTCGCATCAAAGTCAAAACTTTTTCGTAAAAATGCTACTTTTTTAAGTTTTGTGTCAAGTTTTTTTTTATATCTCCATAATGATATGACTTAGAGAAAAATTTTGGGAATAAAAGTTGTAGAACAATAAATTTTCTACAAGTTTTATGCATTAACTTATTTTCTAGGACTAATAACAAAGGAGCTACTCTGCTTTGTGTATTTTCCGTGGTGCACCAAAAAAATATATGTTTTTCAGTTTATGGATCATAACTCTTTTGCAATGCATTTTAAAAACAAATATTAAATTTAAAATTCGTAGAATGTTAAATTTTCTACAACTTTTGTATGCAATTGGTTTTTGTAAAGCTATTATGTAAAGAGTTGCGTAGCATCAAAGTAAAAACTTTTTCGTGAAAATGCTGCTTTTTTTTTAAGTTTTTGCCAAGTTTTTTAATTATATCTTCATAACAGTAAGTCGTAGAGAAAAATATATTATACAAAAGTTGTAGAACTATGAATTTTCTATAAGTTTGATACAAAAAAGTTACTATATCGGACTAATAACTAAGGAGCTACTCTTCTTTGAAGGTTTACGAAATGATAACCTATAATATTTTATGTATAGGTAGGGGTATAAAAATAGATTCTTATTGCATAGTCTGACAATTTTAATAAAAAAATAAAACGATATTGATATAATACTAATGATAATGTAGAATAAAAAGTGGACATATATTAATGTATATATCTACAGATAATAATAGTAATATAAAATTTACCGTTTTGCTGTGGTGCACTAGAAATTTCTGCGTTCTGAAATAAAAATGAGAAATAGGCTACATTCAAGTGGCTAATTCTAAACCATGTGGGGTACAGATCTTTTGAGATAGAATAAGAAAAATCTCAAGTTGGGTAGCATACATGACATGTAAAGGAATTCTTTTAACAGCTCAGTTTCCGCAAAAACACTATATACTGTTGATTGAGATCTGACACTGCCGAATTCGAGGAAGAAGATTAGAAGAACCGAAAAAAAGTTTCTAGTGCTTTCTTTCTCACCCCTCCGCACCACTAACCAACCCGACAGAATATCATCCACTCAGTATAGTTACTTAGTATTGGAATACATGCATTGTAATGATGGCTGTTTCGTCGTATCCAATATTGTAGGAATTTGCAAAGATCTTCCTAGATCCTAATGCCAGTGTTTCAAGCATCACTGAAGCAGTATCAAGCATTTTTGTTGCTCTTTATGGTGGTGACAGGCCAACAACTTTAAATGCTTTGCATTATAAGCAATTTTCCAAATCAACAACTGGCAGCAAGTTAAATCTGTCAAAGCTACCACTGACCCAAGATGCTGCTACGCACCACGTCTTTCGCATATACCATCAAGTTAAGACCATCGATATAGATAAACAACTGGATAGACTGCTCCATTGTCAATGCAAAGAGAAAAACGTGCCGGGGATTGCGAAGCTGGTGGGAAAATTAACCAATCACAGTTCACTTTTATAGTTGGATGGATATGCGAAAAACCTTGTAAAATGCTAGAGTATATATATTTTTGCACAATATTACTAATTAAGGTCTACTATTGACATTTCTGCTGTGTACAACCCAAAATTTTATTTTCAATCCTCGGCAATCCGTATATTTTATCCCACCAACGGCATCTGGCAACGGCTTCATTTTCCCAACGTTAAGCAGTCTATCCAGTTGTTTATTTATATCGATGGTTAAGACATAGATGGGCCAAATGAAAAATCCTCTGGACTGGGGTGGAAGAAGGACAGCAACAGACTTCTTCCTATTGCAACCACCAGGGATTCAGCTCCTCAATCAATTCTGACCTACATTTTCTGCCAGGACAATATAGGATGCACTAAGGCCTGCAGTTGCAGAAAGGCCAGTCTCAAGTGCCCCATAATATGTAAAAACTGTCATGGACAAACCTGTAATAATATAGCAGACATCATAATTCATGACAATGATGAAGACGACCCAACAGAACTCTTAATTGAAGAAGTAGTGGAGGAACTAGCCGAGTCTTCGTGGCTAAATGAAACTAAATATAGGAAGTTATAAGTTTTCTAAATTGTAAGTTTTATTGATATTACTATTATTATACATAGATATATAAATGTTTATAATATTTCTACTTTTTGTTTTATAATACTATTATTTTAATACATATATTGTTTTATTTTTTAACAAAATTGACAGGCTTTGCAGTACGAAACTGATTTTAATATTAGATCTTACCAGTAGCTCTTTTGATATTAGTCATTGTATATCAAATGTAGCAAAATTAGGGCTCTACAATTTTTGTGGTATACTTTTATGGATATCATCTAAAAACTCGACAAGAATCTTAAAATGGTATATTTATGAAAGAGGTTTTTTTTGCATCATGGTGAAAATGGTAAATTGATATTAAAGTTATTATATATAAATGGATACATTATTTAATATATATTTCCACTTTTTTTTTACATTATTATTAGTATTATATCTATATTTTTTTATTAAAATTGTCAGACTAAGCAATAAGAAGTTATTTATATACACCTACCTATACATAAAAAATTATAGGTTATCATCTCGTAAACCTTCAAAGAAGAGTAGCTCCTTAGTTATTAGTCCTAAATAGTAACTTTTTGTATAAAACTTATAGCAAATTCATAGTTCTACAACTTTTATATCATATTTTTCTCTACGAATTACTGCTATGAAGATATATTTGAAAAACTCAGCATTTTTATGAAAAAGTTTTTACTTTGATGCTACGTAACTCTTTACATGATAGCTTTACAAAAACCAATTGCATACAAAAGTTGTAGAAAATTTAATATTCTACAACTTTTTAATTTAATATTTGTTTTTAAAATGCATTGAAAAAGAGTTATGATCTATAAACTGAAAAACATATATATATATTTTTTGATGCATCACAGAAAATACACAAAGCAGAGTAGCTCCTTTGTTATTAGTCCTAGAAAATAAGTTAATATATAAAGCTTGTAGAATTTTTTTTATTCTACAACTTTTATATACAAAATTTGTCTCTAAGTGAATGTCATTATGAAAATATAATCAAAAAACTTGATACAAATCTTAAAAAAGTAGCATTTTTACGAAAAAGTTTTGACTTTGATGCAACATAACTATTTACATAACAGGTCTACACAAAAAACTTTGTAAACAAAAGTTGTAGCAAATTTATTTTTCTACAACTTTTGAATATAATGTTTGTCCTAAGATGCATTGACAAAGAGTTATAACTTTTTAACTGAAAAATGGCTCAGTTTTTGGTGCACAACGGAGTAAAAAAGGGTTAGGAGGTCGAAAACTTGGTTTATAAACCACGAGACCGACCGTTATAACATATTAAAAAATCAGAACTACATAACCTTTTGCAAGGCAAAATGTCTCCATTCCCTGGACTAATAGAGCTACAAGCTAAAAAAAGCACTAATCTTAAACGTAGAGTTGATACAGAAACACTCATTTCATATTTCGATTTAGCACCCCGAATATAGCTAAAATCAGTTAAAAAATCTTGGGTACCAAAAAAAAAACTATTTTTTTGTTGGCTGACAAGATGATAGGTATTTTTTTTTTAAATGAATTTTCTATATCTATTCTTAAAAACAATCAATGAGGTGCAAAATTATTCTCATGACAGAGAGTGCCAAAGACAAATCGGCTTTGTAGCATACACAAAAGGCAGAATGACTATAAAATGTGCTTTCTATTCTAGCAACCATTGTCACAGGGACAGTTGAAGGAAGGATTGAGTCTAACTTTGAGCATGAGGCAGAGTTGAAAACAATGTCTCTGTGGGATAAAGCCTTAAGTGCACGAAATTTCAGAATGTTTATCTAAAATATTGGGTTTTTACAATTAGGTAAACATAAAGATATACAAAAAAATAGTTCAGAAAAAATATTTTTCTCTGAAAGCATCAATTTTTAAAAGCAAGTAATATTATAATAACCTTTTTCATCAATAACATCTGAGAGGTAGTCCTCCATTTCAGTTAATTCAGCAATGTCAATTGGCAGGTCACCATCATTATTGACAGCAGCAACATTGGCTCCATTTTCTATCAAATACCTAGATAACAATAATTTTTTTTTAAAAAAAGGCAAGCACTAGCACACATCTTGGTAATATTATAAAATAAAGACTATATAAAATTAATGTATAACGATATAAATTAACATCAAAAAGGGACAATTCCTTAAATAACAAGACATTTTGCACACATTTTACACAGCATATTAGAAAAGAGAACTTTTACTCCCTCCCAGTTATGTACATTTCAGTTTTTCATAATTTTAATCGACGACAAAATTACAGAAAAAAAATAGTATTTAACATGTTAAGTGCCCCCCATCAGCCAACGGTGGCTGACAATGTAATCTGTAAAATATGATATAAAAAAAAGAAATTGCTTTGTTTTAAGCAATTATATAAAATTTATTTAATTTTTAATTATTACTTGATAATACCAGTAACAAGTTGAGTGTTGCGTCAGCCTTCGGTGGCTGACAGTGCAAAATATGATATAAAACTAAAAAATTTACATTGTTTTAGGTTTTTACTGAAAATTTATTTAAAATTTACTTGATTTTCATTTATTACAAGATTATATCACTAAGCTATTTTAATGGATTTTATTGAAACACGGTAAACCTCAAAACGGTTGCCTTTTGCAGGTATTGCAAAATGTGACAGCTAGTTTAGTCATTTTTCTGACCATTGCTCTACTATATTGTGTCACTTTTTTTCATAACTTACTGCCCATATTGAACCCTGGCTGTGAGCCGATCCATAAACAAGACAAAATACACTTGGCGCATAATGTGTTGAATAAATGTATATAAGTTGGTTGTTTTCAGATTATTTGGCGCCGTCAGCAACACGAGGGTTATAATGCGCCGAAACATTTGTCATTAGACAAGCCAACATACATTTACAAACACCCATGCCTAACACGGGACTCAAACCCGCAACCTCGCGGTTTAGAAGCTAGCACGCTAACTACTATACCGTTTGGTTGGCTAAATGTATACAAGCATTTCATTTTTAACATCAATATCTTCAACTGTGATAAGAAACAATGGCCCTAATATTTTTACACAGCTGTATTGAGTAAATTTCAATCAGTTAGTAGTGCGCTTCGCATTGCTATACAGCAATACCAACGCTTCTAAGCAGCGAATGTGGCCTGAAGGGGAATTCCTTAAGAATTTGTGTGGCGCTCAACGTGTTAAATAGGTAAAATATAAATTTTTAATAGTGATAGACGGAGACTTTGAAAATCTTGCTTGTCATTGTATTAAAATACATATTTAACCTATTTAAATTACTGTTTTTATGCAACTTGGATACCAATTAATATTTTGACTCATCACCTCTTTTTTAAATTCTTTATATTAACTTTGATTTTGTGTGTGTATGTCAATGGTGGGCAGATCTGTGGTGGCCTCAACCCTTTTGCCGTCATCTAATCAGGTTAATTGGCAGATAGATTTGATGTCGATGACAATGTATTCTATCAACTTTTGGAGCTGTCACTAAATGGCCGCTTTTACAAACATCACTAATTGTTTTGGAATACTAATAATCCTATTTAACCGATCATTGAAGAAGCTCTTTCCTGTTGCCAAACTTATTTTAATAAATAAATAATAAAATTGTTTCAATCGGAATAAATAAAATATATTTGGATGTGAATGCATAAATTTACATTAATTTTGAACGAATAAATTTTGAAAAGTAGTTTACCACATATTTTGCTGATAGAGATGTTTTTAATATTTAAAATCAAATGCAAACACTAAGCATACGCTGACAACAGAAATGGCACTATGTTAATGAATATAAAAATTGGCAATGGATATAAAGGATTTATATTACAAACTTTGTCTTTATGGGTAATATCATTTAAAAAAAAAAAGCATAATTGAAAGTCATTGCTGAAATAGTAATAAATTAGAATCTTAAGTAATGTAAGGAAATGCTGCAAATTGTAAAACACTGACAGCCTTGAACTAAATCTCAAACTAATCTTACCATTTCTTTTGAGTTTTTCTTTAATGATCAGTATTAATGAGAGTAAGTACCTTATTGCCCAATTCATAGTTTAACATGACTTTCAACAGTATGTAGAAAGTTATGCATTACATGTTTTTAATTAGGATAGTGGATAGCGAAACAAGCTATTATTTCAAAATAGATATTAAAATATGAGAATAGTAGAATTTATTTCACATAAAATGTAAAAGGAAAATGCAAAAAAAAAAAAAAAATCTTTTGTCAACAAGAAATCTTTAAGGTACAGTACAAAAAAAAAAAAATCCGAAAAATGGCTATATCTTGTATTCTAATTAAATATAGAAAGTCAAGTATCGTTGTAAATCGTGGAAGGTCTTAATTAATTGTATTAAAAAAAATGTATCATGAGGCGTCACCTACATATTAAAACTAAACTAAATATTAAAAAGTTCAATAGCAACACCATAATATACCATATCAAGATTTAGAATCCAGAAAAACGTCTAAATACCAAATTTCATATTTTTACAATGAGTGGTTAGTAATTTAAAAGTAAAAAAATGACAAATTAATGTTAAAAAGAAAATTTGTTTTTTTAGCCAAAAATTCCTAAATAGTTAATATATTTTAGCAATTTTTGTTTTAAACGATAGTTTGTTAAAGGCCAAACATAAATAACATGCAACTTTTGAATAAAATAGTTTAATAATTAATTATTAATTGATAAAACAAGTTTTAGAATTTTTCAAATAGAAACATTTTTTTTTATTCCATTAGAATTATCATGGTCGAAAACCCATCCAGAATTTTTTTCATTCCATTTTGACTTTGGTTCTCAATATTTTAGCAAAAATGTAAAAAAGCTCATTTAAAGGGACCGTGAAATGGATTATGTCTTGAAATATGCAAAACGTTTGCTTCTTCCCCGTTTTAAAGAAATTTGCCATCAAGATCGCCCAAAACATTTTTGCTCATAAATGACGTGCTTCTCAACATAATGAACTGAAATTTGGTATCCAGGGTAAACGAAGAATTCTAAATCGAATGAAAATATAAAAATAGGGTTTCAAAGATAGAGTTAAATTTACTTAGTATACAGTCCTCTAAGAAAAAAAATTTGCACAGAGGTATAAAAAATCGTAAACAAAACATTTTGGTGCAAACCGCAAGATTCTAGGATAATTTTAACTGAAGATATAGCCAACGTTCGGATTATTGTTTTGCGTACTGTACACTTAATTTAAAAACAAAGGTCTGAATGTAAACTCACAACGAATTTGAAGGAATATGCTTTGAATCACAACATTTCATAAGTACAAATTATAAATAGGACGTCAACGTCAAACTTAAAAGCAATGTAAAGATAATCAAATGTCCTATTAGAAGATAAGATTGTGGAAGCTGTCTAATCGTGAATAATAACTTTAAACAGTTCACAGCTTTACATACCTAGTCTAAAGAAATTAATTGTCAAAACAGTATCTTTCCAGAAAATAAGATGATTTATACGTGAAAAAAAGTTTTAATAGGATAAAAAGACATTTAAAGGTCTTATCACAAGGGCGAAATATCCCCAATCCATCCCATTGGCGACGCAAGGGTCACTAGAATAGAAAGAGAGTTTTCACTCATGCTGAATTTTGTGTTTGCCACAAAATAAGTTTATCACATTGCCGCTTCTCTGTTATTGTAAAAAAATTTCATCTTGCTTTTTGTTTGTAGAAAAGATAGAAAATTCGCAAAAAAAATCTATCGCCTTGACATTAATTCTTAATATATTACACCAGAAAATACAAGTTTATTTTATTGAAGTAAGTGATAAAAAATAATTTTAAATTTTGAAAACATTTCTGAGAAAGTCTACTAGGTAGGTTTTCCTTTGGATTGCATAAGATAAATTTCATTTTACAAACTTTGAATAATTTAAAATGGAAAGAAGCATTTTTAGGCAAAATCTAGATTTTTGTCTGGCTTTTTTACAGTGTCTAATAGAAACAAGAAAAGGTAGAGCATAAGCATTAAAGGGCAGCTTGGAAAAAAATCGAAGCATTCTAGATCTTTCTGCAGTAATGCAGAAAAGTTGTGAACTCTAATCATCAAGCCTGCAAAATCTTACAGCTCTGTATCTTCTGTCACCTCAACGGGCTGAAAGTTGTGAAAATTTGAAAAAAATACTTAAAATTCAAAAATTAATATTCACAGATTTTGTTGATCAGTTTGCTTAAATGTTGATATTTTTTAACAACATCTGTAAAGAATTTTAGAATTATACATTAATATTTGTGTCACCTCATCAGCACCAAATTTTGGAAATTGAAGGCACTTTTTTTATATAAACACAACAATTACTTCATTTTAATATGAACAGAAAATTTATTCCAACTTTCAGACATGCAAATTACATAAGCATTATTGCTTGAAATCATTTTTGGACTCAAATTTTGGCACGCGTTTTCTGGATTCTAGTGTTGCTTTTATAAATGGACAATTCTGTGGAAATTAGTCCAGATCATCTCAAAAATTAATTTTGGAATAATGAGAAAAATCAGGTACCATCTTACTCAATACAAATGACATTTTGATATCTAATCTAGGTATATATTTTTTTAAAGTAACTTATTTATATGATTTTTTTAAACTTTTAATGTAAATTTTAGATATTTTACTGTTGCGGAGGGGACACTGCTGTGACATGGATTTTCCTATTTTAAAGAATATTTAACTTGTGATTTCAAACTTAATCATAAGCAAAATTTTTACTGCATGAAACTAAATATATTTGAGTTTTAAAAATATTATAACTAGACTTAAAAAATATAAAAATTACATTTGTTAAAAGTGTGGTGTCCCCTCCACAACATTTTTTAATCCTTTTTTTTATTTTGAAACCATAAAAATAAAAAAATAAAAAAATTATCAAACAAATTTATTTCTACTTATAAAAAGTATGTTGAGCTTTAGCATGCAAATTTCTGGTTGAAATAATTCCCAATTATTAATTTTCAAAAATTGTTGCAGAGGGACATTTTATGTTGCGGAGGGAACATATTATTTGTTATTTCTGATATGTGCATTCTTAAACCAACTAGCAAAGTGGAATTTTTAATTTTAAATGCGTCTATAGATAATAGCAAACGAGGGAAATATTTTTTTACATTTGAAGACCCAAGTTGCCATATTAGGTTATAGTAGCTGGGCTGATAAGCACATGTGTATGTAGTCAATGCAAATTTGAAATGTGAATAATAGGCTACTTTCAAAAAATAATTTAATATATAATTTTTTTATTTCTTAAAAATACTTAATATTAAATAAATAAAAACGTATTAAATAAGAAACAGTTTTTTAAATATGGTTGGTTGGTTGTATTCAGATTATCTGGCGCCATCAGCAACACGAGGGCTATAATACGCCGAAACATTCGTCATTAGACAAGCCAACATACATTTACAAACACCCATGCCTACACGGGACTCGAACCCGCAACCTCGCGGTCTAGAAGCCAGCATGCTAACCACTATACCGTTTGGTCGGCTTTTTAAATATGGAGGAAACATCAACAAATCTTAAGTCCACAATTTCAAATAAAACTAAAAGCAAAGAAGCATTTAAGATGGGGGAAAAATCAGCTAGAGGAAAAGCTAAAATTAAGACACCTTTATAAATATCTATTAAAAAAGAAAGATTAAGAAAGGTAAACTGGAGATAGGGAAAATGCTTAATTCAGGCGGAAAATTCTCCAGTCTATTCCTTTCCATCAGCACTTGGGAAAAGCTGTCGCTAAAGTGAAACTAAAATTACCAAGAGAATCTGATAAGAAGTTAGCAGTAATAGCTAAAGTAATTACTGATTTGTCCCCATCAAAGAAAAATCATTTACTGCAATAACCAGTTTTGAAAAAGTACAGACAAGCTTTGAAAAGTTTTTGCCAGACCCGAAAGACAAGATCAGCTACTTTGCAAGAAACTTGAAAGAAAGTAGTATGATTATTTTTGAGAGAGATGACCATTAGCAGACTGTGTTTTAGAAAAAAATATATTGCGATTATTCAAAATGATAAAACTAAAACAAGTATGCAAAAACATGTTACTGTTTATTACAAAAGGCGAATTAATACTTAATTGTGCATCGGGCACATTTCAAAAGCCAATGGTAGAAATCTGTGCCTCACTCTTTATTACGTAAACCTTTGGATAAATATAAATTAATAATTTTGAGTAATTCACCACTTACACTTTTAGAAGAAAATGTCAAATTCACCATGTTTATGTGAAAAAAGGATAATATAACTTAGGATTTATATCAAAATGACACCTGCAATAGGAGTTTTATAAGGATAGATTATTTGTAGCACAAGTTACCGTAATTGAAAAAAAAAAAAAAAAAAAAAAACATTAAAGTTATAATTCTCGAAAAATGCAATGAATCGGGAACAGTGTTTGCTTTCCCTGAAAAAGAAACCGGAGTTGCATCTGCCATTTACAAGTCATGTAAAACTTGGCTTTGATGAAAAAAAATTCAATTACAAATTTTCTGAATGTGTAGCTAATATCTACAAATAAACCCTTTGAAGAAAAACTAACACTTTAAAGTACAAATTGTAATTTTGCATGCTCTATACGAAATGGCCACTATGTCCCCGCCGCCACATGGAAACATAATCTAAAAAAATAAATTATAAGTGAAATAGATTTCATATTTTTTTCTCAGTAACTAAATAACCAATATTTTAAATAATTTTTTTTTACTGATCTAACTATTCTGATAGAGCACAGATTCTAGCTGAAAAGTGAACTACGTAATAAGTTAAATTTTCCAGTCCTATCAGCAACAGTTTGTTTTTATTTTATAATAAATTAATTTATGCAAAAAAAACTTACTATTAATTGATTTACTAGCTTATCTTATTACAAGGACTTAATTATATAAAAAGCATAATATGCCTTACATTTTATAAATAAGAAATAGAAAATGATCGAAAATGTACCCTCCGAAACAGATTAGTTAACGAGGAATTGCCCTATCCCTATTTTGCAGTCCAATTGTTTTTCTGGAGGTTTCCAGTGACTAGTTTTACAATTCTTTCAACTGCTTGTGTGTGTGTGAAGGATATTTAATAAAGTCTCAGCTGCCCATTGACACACCGTCCTATATCAACTTCAGAAGTTCATGAGAACTGATCGCTCTAAGAACTGGAGGCAATGTCACATAACAAGTTTGCCCGTTAATGAGATCTATGTAGTCTATAGCTCCAAGGTTAACAGCAAGAATAACGAATCTGCAAATCCAATTTCCATCTGGATTACTTTCCCTTGCCCTGATAATCCATCTAGTTGAAAATGTCCTAGTATGGCTTTTCTCATCAGTTAACATGGACAAAAGCATGTTTTCTGAAATTGCAAAGTTAAGTTTGCGAAAAATTACTCGTTTGATTATGTCACAATACTTCTGAAGCAAGTAGAGAGATTAGCCAATGAAATGCCACAGGTATTTAGTACCATCCTTTATGAAATGGTGAATTTTAATTTGAAATGATGAGGGTACATAAACTCTTAGAATGAACAAAACCAAAGTTAGAAAATCATTTGATAGGCCAGATGTAGATATGTAAAAGATACAATTCCATCATTTTTTAAAAACGAGTGAAATTAATTTATATATATGAAGAATTTCTTTCCGATTCCAAATATTCAAAAGATGCGCAAAACCCCTCAAATCACGATTCCTTCAAAACGCCCAACTATCGACTGTGACATCACGACATCCTTTTGTTAACTTGAGGGGCACATGACATCATAGGACCTGCTATGATTCGCTACGCTGCTAGCCGAAATAAGTTGTTTACACCCTATTTCGTCGAAATTTGATCATTAAGAGCTATTAATAAATAAAAACTACAAATTTAACTAAGTCAAAATATATTTCAGAATGTCTAAAATCCATTTAGAATGTCTGTTTAATAAATTGGTCGATTGAAACTTGATTATTTGCAGTTTAATTGCAATACAGTCGCAAATTCCCATTGAATCTTATACTTTTCAAGCCAGCTTTCTGTCAACCTGGAATGTCTATACTAGAAGACAACCTGATTTGAGCTCACTCAATGCTTTACAGCCATAGAGGAACAGGTTCCTACAACGTACTCAGTAAGCTCACTTCATCCTGTCCTCTAGTATAGGAACCGGTTTTTATCCCCCCGGAGTTGCTTGGTTGGTAAACATGCCCCTCGAGTATCCTGAGGTTTCTACTTAGTTGTCTATAGAGTTGTTTCAGATGAAGTGATATCATGCGTCATTTTCCAGCCAAAATCTGATAGGCGAACTTAAATTGCAAATTAAAAAAGGAGTGGAGAATTGAAATTTTTGTGTTTATATACTTTTTTCGAAACATTTAGAATTGAATAAAAAAATTCTTTTAAAAGTGCAGGAATTGTCTATTGACAGGCAGTTGCTAGCCAGCTAACCAAATTCAATGTTTTCAGTTGACCCTTGCCTTGATAGCCAGATCAGAATAAGAAACACCAGAACTAATGGTGGTGCAAATGACTAAGAAGCATTTCTGATCCGAACTTAGCATGGTGGGATTAGTAACTGGCAAGTGGCATTCAATACTACTAAAAGTAACAAGTGGAAGTTTTTCACATCCTTTCAGGTTCTGTCCAGTGTCTCCAGTGTAAAACATGGGACCAGAAGACTTGCTGTCTATGTATTCGAATAAGTGTCGTAATGGAAATTCGTTGAAATGAAGTAAGCAGAAGGTTGCTAAAAACATCCAATAATTCATTGGTTACATATTCATAAATGCAGTTGGATATACCAAGACTAAATCTGCTTTTAAATATAACATGCCCAATGTACGTGCGTTCTTTGGAACTAATGCTTGTTAAAGTATTGTCAGGCATCAAAATAAAGGCCCGAGAGTAGAACGATTTTCTATGATTTGAAGACAGATTCCTTAATTCTCTATTTTTACCTCCATACTTTAATTCTGTCTGTGAAGAGTCTGGTATTTGACAACAATATTAAACCTAAATCTTAAACAGCACTCGATGCGATAGCAGCTATGGCTTTGTTTAACACACAATGTCTGAGATGTTCTGGGCTGCCACTGACTGTAAGCTTTGAAAATAGTTGCTGTAGTAGCCTCAGATGTTAAAAATAGTAGCCAAAATAGTAGTCTCAAACACTGAAAATAGTAGTCTCAGACGTTGAAAATAGCAGACTAACTTTTCATAACGATTGTTTTTTTTAAGTCGGTAAAGACCTTCCTCTTGTTTTAAAGGTTTTAAGTTATCATCAAGATCGGAAAAAAACTGTTGATTTACATAAACACGAAAACCCAGAGGCACTCTTCTTTCAATTCAAAATAGTGTCTAATACATAATATCCCATACGGTAAAAGGCATGTGTCTTGAGGGAGGCGCTATCGTATTTGCATAATGCGATGGAAGTTGACAACTCAACTGTACTCCCAGACAGCACCTAAGCAAAACTTCACGCAAAAGCGACAGTAAAAATCGATTGGCAAAACAAGATATACTATATATATTTTTAATTTTCAAAGTAAAACAACTTTTTGGCAGAAAAACAAGTTTTATGTTTAAACAATTATACTATATATTGACAATGACAGGCGAATTTAATTAAGAGCAGTTTTTAAATTTCTAACAGGATAGCTACAGAATTTGAGAAACAAAATTCCTCAACATTTTCCTAATTTCCAGAAACTTCCGATGTGCATCTCTGTCGACGTCATCATTAAAAAAAACGAAGAAAATATGACCAGTTTAAAAATACATAAATTTGACTATTTACAATTACATTTACTTATCAAAGTATAATTGCACCAAAATATAAATTTCTGCTAAAAATCAAAACAAGCATCTTTAGAGCATGGGGGGAAAAAATCACATAAACCAATTTACAAACTACACCCATACTTGCTAACTTCAAGGAAAAGAAACAAGCACAATACTTTTCTTTTAATTTAAAAAATAACACAAATAAAACATGTTTTCTTTAATATATGTCATAGGCTGTATCCTGTTCATAACATAAATTTTAAACAGTGTCCTACATATTTACTAAACTTGGGCATGCATGAGCATGAAACTTAAATAATCAGCATTTTGCTATTCAGTCACAAATTTCACTAGGTATAATATTTCATAAAAAAATTATGTCTCTTGGATTTTGACGTTGAAGAAGAAAAGCTTGAAATTAACAGCTTCTTATAAAAATTAATTACTCATAAATATATGGAAATAAAAGCAACAAAAATATTATCTTAAACCACTATAATACCGCCGGGATAGATGTCCGCACCCGCACGGGGAATGCGAGGAGGGAAACTCAAAAATTTCAAAATTCCTTGACTAAAGAGTAATTTTACGAAATACCTTGACATTTGCCTGAATTCCCGATTCTGTCGCCGCCTTGTTTAAGCTACATTTAAAGTATTAAATTGCCTCAAAATTTAAATTATTTTATTATTTATAAATTTAGCTACAACATTGAAATTCTAAGCATCGATTGACCTACCCGGCGAAATCGTCACTAATCTTGGACATAACGTCTATATAACATCAATTCTGTCTATACTGATAGCGTTTTCTTCCGGGCGCTCACCACAAATTCATTTTTGTTAAGTAGAGTAAATAAAGCGAAATAATTTGGTATTTCAGAATATAACAGTGTATGCTCTTGCGCCTTGCACGGCGAAAGATAAAACATTAGAACAACAGGCAGGCGAAAATGACCGCGGTTGCCGTCAAAAACAACAAATCCCGAGTGAGCGGTAACTATCGTCCAACTAGCAAAATTACCACTGTACCCGCGAATATGAACAACTATTTCGGTAGTTTTTGCTCTCTCCCACTTTAAAAAAAAATCACCGTTTTGAGAAAAATGTTAGTACCTTAGTGCCGATTTTTTTTCGTGTTACCATCGGACAGTATAAAATTTCTTAAAAAATAGTCGCTTCAATCCAAAAATAGTTGAAGGTTTTGTTAAAAACAGTCGTTTTAGGCCATTTTTTCATTGAAATAGTCGCCTGGCCACTAAAATAGTCGCTTTAGTAGCCTTTTTAGTCGCCTGTGGCAGCCCTGGATGTTCTTACTAAAAAATGTGCCTTCAATTTCCAAAATTCAGTGCCGTTATTTTGTATGCGTTATTTTTAAAAAGTAGCAACTTTTTAGCACTACCGTAAACTGATCAATGAAATCTGTGATTATTTATCAATATTTGAATTTTAAGTATTTTTAATCTAATTTTCACAAGTTTTGACCCATTGAGGCAACAGAAGATATCAATTCCGAGTTTTAAGATTTTGTATACTTTTTAATATGAGAGTGCACAACTTTTCAGCACTACAGCAAAAAGATCCAAGTTACTTCGAATTTTTTTAGCCACCCTAATAAGCATAAAGATTAAAAAGAGAAAGATGAGAAAATAACAAATTTAAGGCAAAAATAGAAACTTATAAAAAAAAAGATTGTAAAGGAAAAATTTTCAAAAGAAAAGATGTTCAACAAATGCGAAACAAAGACGATAATATTTCAAGAGATGTTAGAAAATTGCTTGTTTTTGGCAAAGCATTTTTGTCCCAAATACAAGTCTAAGTGTATAAAGCAAAACTTGAAAGCCAAACAATTACTCTGTAAATTTGTACAAGTACTGTGAGCCTACATCCTTAATTTCAAACAGCAATTAAATATCTAACATTACATAAATTGATTATATTTAAAAAATTTGGTTGCCTAATTCTTGGAGTTAATATAAAATATTTGTGAACACACCAAGGATGCTGCCATCCTTCCAAGCAAATTGCGATTTGCTGAAAAAAATAAAGTGCAAAGGAAGTTTCAAATTGTTGTATCTACTAGCACTAAGAAATGCTACAATATTTTTATTCGAGATAGAAAGTGTTGTTAGAAGTGTGATAGTTGGCAGAGTCAATGGTAGTTAACACAAACCAATGAAATGGTAGTCTAATTGCCTGACTATTCTAGATATAGTGATATAATGAGGAACTTGCACAAGTGAGAAAAATGAATATTTTTTGTATTTTCCTAGTGTTATCCAACGAATATATTTGAGCAGTGCAATTATTTTTTTAGTTTTATGCTTTCAATTAATCAAAAATCGAGTTTGAAATTAGACGAAATCAAAACAAAAGTCACGTGACCAAAAACGCATAAAAAAACAGTGACATGGTTACGCAAAGATGAAGTCACAAAACGAAGGAGAAACCTCAATCATTCCTCGTCTAAAACAAGTTTTAGACTGGTTCATTATCTGCGCATTGATGTTTCACGCAAAAGTGGCTTTTTCCCGCCAAATTGCAAAGTGAAAAACTAAATATTTTTTTAACTATCTATCCGAGCTCAAATTTTTGAAAGAATGGTATTGTTTTTCATGATTTTTTCTCTACTTTTATTTAAAAATAAAACCAAAAAACATGAAAGTTCCTCATTGTACTACATTTTTTCTATTTGGGATACATTAAACCAGTGGTTCCCAACCCACAATCAACGAGGTAAAAAGTGGTCTGTGGAGCTACCAAGATTTATTTACTATTAAAATATTCATAGATTCACGAGTTCCAAATTAATTGCATCAGAGGCATAATCAGAGTATATCGTTAATTTTTTTCCCCTTTTGCACTTCTACTTCTCAATACCTAAACAATTCTGTCATTTCTTTCAAAATTAGCTGAACTTTAATTTTTTTTAACTGCATAGCTATTCAATTGGATAATAATTCAAAACAATCAATTAGAAAGTGCCTTCTATAAAATATTTTTACTCTGCAATTATTTCATGTGTACTTAAATTATCACCAAGTGTATCGTAGAGTTCTTTAACTGTTGTTGATGACTAAGTACTACTTTTTTAGCGTTTTAAGCAGTTCGTATCCTAATATTTGGGGGCTTTTAATAATAAGCTAGAAAACAGGGTGCGTGGGTCATACCTACAAATTGGAAGTGCTTAGAAAATAAATAAAATACTTGCGAATATAAATAAACACAATGGAAATTATGACAGATGGACTCTTGTCAATCAACAAGTTACCAGGGTTTTTTTTTTACTTAGCCTTCTTTCCAGACCCATTTGTGGATCAGAAACAAAAAACTAGGAGTGTGGAACATCACACAACTTTCAATTTCACTATAATGTTGGTCATTGCATTAAAATTTATAGTGTTATTTACTATTTTCATACTTTCACTCATTTAAATAAAAATGGCCAGTTTGGCGATATTTTTTACATGAGAAAAAAATGCCAAGATGGCGAAAGTAGCGATGTTATTCGATGGTCATTACCTTGTCCTTTTTTGTGCGTGAAACAGAAAAGAATTAATCGTTGGTGGGCGATGGTCAAGGGGAGAGCTCTGTGTTAAAGGCACTTGTTTTTCAACTTTTTAAGCTTTTAGCGCATTTCTACTGGAATTTCGAAGTAGGGGACGAATAGAACACCTTAAGAGGCATTAGCATATAAATTTTAATCAAAATCGTTCGAGCCTTTTATAACAATTGCAGAAAAACATGATCTTTTCAAAAAATTTCATAATTTCAACTTTACGTGCATGCACGATTTTAACGAAAACCTTAATGGTAGGTCTCATGGTCACCACCAACCCGCACACCAAATTTGAATATTTGTTTGGGAGTTATGCAGACCACGTACATAGACAGACATCTTTTCTATACCACTTTTTTGAAATCAGGATGTTCCAAAAATCATGGAGAAATGAAAAAAAAAAAGAAAAAAAATTGCAATAATTTTTTTGACCAAAGGCTATACTTTCATTATCCTATGTAAACATATGGGTAATTAAAAGTAAAAATCGTCCAGGAAATGATACTGAATGCATCATTTCTGTTGATTGTATTTGGGTTGTCAATGCATTTAAAATACATAATCTGTTCATGATTTGATTAGCTTGTTGTTAAGAAGTGACTTTTTGTTTTAAGTTTTTATGGGATAACCCTGTTTTGAATAAATTAATAAAAATTGGGATTGGATATCTTCTGACACAATAGCTGTACAAGGAATGCACTGCAACTAAACTTTCTCTCTCTCTGTTGAGGGAAATGTGTTTGAGGATGTCTATCAAAGGAAAACTGCTCCAAATTTGAGTCTTGAATGGTCTGCTTGGACGTATCAAGACCCAATATGAAGCAAAAACTTGCAAAACTCTCAAAAGAAGTTTGACAATCACCTGCTGAGTAGAATGGTCACTCATAAAAAGTTATATTCTAAAGGTCAGCCGTCAAGCGGAAGCATTCAGTTTCTTTGGGCGTCGTTCAATCGAAAATATTTTGTTCTAAAAACAAATAGACATAATGGTTGATGTGACATCTAGTTTTGGAATTAAAGGACTGCATGGCAGAAGTTTTCTGTGTTTTCTACATTGTGAGACATAAATGTGGTATAGTTTCATCTTCAAGCACTTCCCAGAAAGTGCCAGCCTTCAAATTTTGACTAGTACTGCAATAATATTTTGGCTCCACACATATAGCTCTTAAATAAATTTATGTCCAATGCAAACCTACTAATGGCTCTTTTGGGCTTGTTTGCACTCATTGAACTAAACAAAGGTTGAGATAATTTTTTTAGCTTTTTTTGGCGAACCACACTACTTGGAAGTATTCTATAAAACTATTTTTTAGATCAAAATCAACTAATATCATTCAACATATTTTAGATTAATATGCCTTTATCAAATTTTTATGTAAACTTCAGCGGTGAGGATGTTTAAAGTAGTAACATATTGATTTTTACTAAAATAGTTAAAGACGCATTTGCATTTATTTATGCGTGTAATAGCACAGACAAAATAATATCCTACAGTTTATTTCTGCAAAATCAATCAAGGAATATTCCCTTTAGGTTTGTTTTGCTATTTTATATTCACAAAAAGTTATAATTTAATAGGTCAAGGGCCAATATTTAATATAACATTTTGTCAAACATTTTTAAGGTTTATATATAACCTTCAAGGAGAACAGATGGAAGATTAAAGTGTGGATTGCAAAGATAACTTTATATTTATTATGTTTGTGACATTAAAATTAAAACTATATACCTATAAAAATCATGACTATATTTTGATGGCCATTTGGCCATCAAAATAGTTTACGGCATATAATATGAGTAAAGAAATTTTGAATTTTTTTTCTAGGATAGGTTTATTGAGTTTTGCAACAGCAAGCGATAAAAAAGGTGATTTTAAGGACAAAGTGCTACAAATGAATGTCCGAACTGAAAAGCTTTTTTCCAGGAGAAAACAAAAAATGCTTTAGTTCTCGTTATAAAATACATAAATTTAATGTTAATTAAATTTATGCATCCATTAATATAATTAATGATTAAAAAAAACATTTCATAATTACTCACATAATTTTAGGTTCTCATTTACTAGTCAACTTTTTGTAATTAATGCAAAAGTTTAAAGAAATTTAAAAACTTTAAACCATTTAATAATAAAAATTTTAATAGGTTAAACTTTTCTTAATTGTCACTAGCATCGAAAGCAAAAACACTTAATTTTGCTATAACTTGCATTGCAATCATAGCTTAACGGCTTTGGCAGTTCACTTGAACCTTCCTAAACCATAAATCCTGGAGGACTTTCCGCTGTTGCTTTGGGCTAGCCAGTCAATTTTAAACCAGTGTTTTTTGCCCTTTTAGGTTTGCTTTAACTTTAACGTTTGCCACAGTTTACGTTTTGCGAAAAAGTTTGAAAATCGCCAAGTGCCACTATAACACATTTTAATCAAATTTACTAAAGTTCCAACAGAAAAATTGAACAATATCCATCTTCTTCCTGGCACACACAACACTTATTATTAGAAACCTATTTCAAAATACATAGTAAGGTCTCATGAATATGTTTTTTTTTTTTTTCTGAAAGGAAGATATTCCACTTCAAAGAAAACAAGCCAATGGTTGTAACCGACACTACTGACGACAAAGATGCAGAACTGACAAGTTGTTGGAGTTGTTGCATTAGATGTTGGAGACTTTTTTCTGATTGAATGACAGGGGAAAAGGTAAAAAAAGTAATTATGTTGGCTAGGTGCTTCATATAGATAATGGAGGTGTAGATGTTTTAGGTTTGAGATAGCAGGATTATGAAGGAATGATTTTAATAATTCCTAAGAAAGAAGACTAATGGTGGATTGAATCTAATCAAATCATTCAGAAATTGACTAATCCAGAAATTTTAACAGATGGCTCAGGAATAAGACATCATTGTAGATTTAAGCTTGAAAATGTGACAAAAGATCACACACTAACTAGTCTTATTTCTCTATTTCAATTAGTAAGCCACTGTAAACTATATATAATTTACCAAGTTTCACAACCTATGAATTTTTGACCTTTCATTACTGTCCTTTGCTTAGCACTAAAAATAAAGGTTTTTTTTACTTAATAATATAATTACTTCCAAGCACCAATACTGACTATTATAACTAAACTCTCCTTTAGGTGAACTATTTTTTTCAAAATTTTTTCAATTACAGTTTAATGAACTGTTAAGAAAAGAATGGAAACATAGTAAATCACATCTAAAAACTGTCCTTTTGTTACCACTTTTTAAAATTTGATTAAAAAAAATTTCAATCAAAAATTGATGGTTTTTACCATTCCTTGAAAAGTATTATATTAAGTGTATGAAAATCTACCTATCCATTTTTTGAAAAAGATATATGTTTTTAGTCACAATCTTAAAAACATTGATTTCATTGTGTAAACTGGCTTTCAGTTACTACGGGAATTGACCAAAAGCTTTCCATTAATTTTGATGATCAGAATTCAAAAATAATTCTGAACTTGGATAATTTTGATAACAAAAATTAAAAAACAAATTTTTATACAACAGTCTGTAATAATCCATACCAACATTTATTTATGTATCTGAATTAGCCATCATAGGAGAGTATTACAATCCATTTTCTAGCTGCAATAATTTAATTTTTTTTTTTTTTTTTTTGTTAATCTGTGATCCATTATTATTTATAATAGCTTTTTAAATACTAATTGAACTCCTTGATTTTTTTTACAATATTTTCCAATTTTTCTGATGATTTCCTGACATTTTAAGAAACACTCTTTATTTCAGGTCTTGCTAATTTTCCATGTTACTGGGTATCCTGAAGAAGTATTTAACAATATTTTTTTAATCCTGATTGCAAAAAAAAGCTCAAATTTATCTATAAGCTATAAATGATTCAATGTCAACTTACTTTGCTATACTTAAGAAACCACATGAAGCTGTTGCATGAAGTGGTGTCCAGCCTTCATTATCGCCACGGTTGACATCACATTTGTGTTCAACTAGAAACTGCACCATATCCAGATTATTATCAATGCACGCCTGCAAAAGTTGCCCAACTTAAATTTCTTTGTAATTGACATAATATAAAATTTATTTAAGTTAAAAACAATTTACAAATATAGACAGTACAAAATAAAAAAAAAATTGCTTGCATTTGTGGCTTATAGCCACCAGTAAGAAATATCGAAAAACAAAGCAGAAAAGCAAAAAGCAAACTTTTAAGGACATGAGGTTCACAACATGACTATTAGGGGAGAAAAAAGTGAATTATTATATGCCGATTATTACATATTTGATAACATTATGTGCGATATTATTACAGTATAACTTTTGCACACGACCGTTCACTGAAACAGAGCATCAAATTCACAGGCAGTTCATGAACAAGTTACTTTCTGTGATGACACTTTCAACCCTGAAGGTATTTGGGTGCAGGCTCATTTATCAGTGATTATTTTACTTAAAATGTTCAAATAATGTCTCTAGTGATAGGAACCAACACTTTATTTCTCAGCATAGTTTTAAAAATATAGTTTAAAAATTTAAATTGTAAAAATTAATGAAACTTCGGAAACTTGAACAATGGTCCCGAAAGAGTTAAGAAGCCGAATCAGAATTCAAAAGTGATCATGTATTCAATATGCTACCAACTAAGTCAGGGTGCTCAAATAAATACATGTAAAAAAAAATATTAAAAAAAAGGACAATAGTTTTGATAGCCAAGTCATTTACAATATCCTATTTTAGTTTTTAAAAATTAAAGGAGGATATACTTGTGTCTCTATGGCAGATAAGGTTGAAGAAATAATATTTAACATTCAAATAAATGAGATTAGGACACTCACTGGCATTAAAAGGATGCTTCAATTGCTGTAGAGCAAATTGAGATAATCAAGATTGCACAATGTAATTATTACATTGTACATGCTTGATTATAAACATATTCCTAATATGTTTACAATTTTCAACATCTAGAGAAATATTTTCTTGAGTGGGGGGGGGGGGGACTGTTTACTAAGTAAATTGAATTATTTTGAAAACTTCAAAACAACCCGAATTTTTATTTTACCTCTCCATTCGATCCAGAAGGCTTTGTTTAGACTAAATAAAATTTCAGTACCATACATCACAAAAACACGTCACTTATGAGCAAAAAATTTACGAGGTCAGCTAAATTCATTCTCAATAATGAGAAACAAATTTAGCAGACCTCAATGTTTAAAAGTGAGGAAAACAAAAGTCTTTTAGGACATGACATTGTAAGATCATAGGAATAAGAGTCTAAAATTACATGGAAACATTATTATGTAGAACACGAAGTTAATACAAAATTAGTAATGTAGTTACTATTAGAAATGTAGTTAAATGTAACAATTTATTAACAAAGTGTGGAAGAGGCACCAACTTTGCATGCGGTCCAATTAAAGATCAGAAAAATAATTTAAAAATATATATTAGTGTAGATTACACAAAATTGTGACAATTCAAAAAATATATTATTTTTTAATACAGAAACATGGCACTATAAACAAAACACTAATGTAAAAAGGAATAATGTATGAAATGTACGGGAGTAGTTCGATAAATCTGTGACTTAAAAAAAGATAGTGCTCTGATTACTTTGTTATTATTAAGGGTTTAATTTTTAGTATTTGAGGCATAATTCATGAAATTTTCAGACAATACTTCAAGTATAATTTGTCTTTTATCAGATTCTAAAGTAGATAGTTAACATGTTTGCTTAGTGATTATGAAGAAAAGAAGAACATTTTGGATGTTATTGAAACATTGTTTTTTTGCATGGCAAATAATAAACAAAACTGAAGAAATATTATGTGAACTAGACCTGAAAATTGAAATTTTCAGATAGTAGCCAGTGGACAGTAGACACTTTTAGCCATTTCATTGCAAGCTTTTTTTTTTTTTTTTGACCAGTGGCCCAGCCAAGGGAAAGGAAGCTGGGGTAACATTCCCCTCCCTGCTCAGGAGAGAAAAATGGACATTAAAGAAAGCAAATATTCAAACTTCATATTGGCAGAGGTCTCTTCAAATGCTTTTAGAAGGGGGGATTTTCACTAATTTGAAAATTTTAGGGAAATCTCAGTACATTCGGTACATATTTTGAAAAATCGTAGGGAAAAAAAGGTGGCTGGCAGGACCCGAGAAATCCCAAATTTTACATACCCTGTTGGGCATGTTCAGTCTGGGAAATATATGCCTGAATAAAACTTTTGCAAGACTGAACATATCATTCATATTCATGTATCTAGTACTGACCTGTCGAAAAAGAATTGTCCACAACATACATACACTGACATAGTTTATTTCATTCTAAAATAAGTTTAGATCTAAGACAAGACACTATAGGTATTAAAAATATTTTCAAATTACACAACAAAATCCCCAATTTTTATAGGATTTTTGTACTTATCTACATCAGAAAATACTGAACTAGTAGTGATCTGAGCTGCATGCTTTTTCGTATGTCTTGTTCCTGTAGCAAATAACCAGTTAGGAATTGCTGGTGATTGATCGAAGTTTGCTGGCCCAACTCCATCAATGCCTATTTGCATTAAGTTATTTATACTTTCAGAGGAAATGTTGCATTGCAATGTGTTCTTTATACGACTCATGGTACTGAATCCCTCTCACAGGCAGACGTACTGAGAAAAACACAGTCACGACCTTCGACCGAAAATCACGAATCATTCATAATTGCATGCGTGCAAGTGAAAATACAAAATATTTATCTTTTGAACAGGGTGGCCACAAAATTCAGGAAAAAAGTCCCCTGATAATTCCCTGACAGATTTCTAAAAATTTCCCTGATTTTACAACAAACTTTTTTTACAAATTTCCGCAATTTTTCCAGATGTGTAGACTCCCTGATCAAATAGAGCATGTATGCTAAGGAGAAACATACCACATTTTTAAAAGTAGTTTTGTTGGTAAAGAAAAGTTTAAATTGTTCCGCAAAATTAAATTTCTAATGATTACCACAATAAACCTTCGGGAAAATGGCGCCAAAATATAGAAGAACGGGAAAGCATGCCTGAAAATTTCCATGATTTTCGATGAAATTTTAAAAAGTTCCCTTATTTTGTCCAGAATCAGAAAGCTCCCTGACATTTCCCTGATTTCCAGGTTCTGCGGCCACTCAATTGAAAGGTATTTTTTATTAAATATTTACATGCCCGAACTGAATTTTTACATGCCTTGGGCATGTCAACAATATAATTTTTGAGCCTTGGTGGCTGATTGATAAGTTTATTTATTCGCCTCATTACACCATTTAATCAACCTGTGGCGAGTTGCGAGTAGATATTTTCAGGTCTAATGTGGGCTCAGCTCCATCACATGGCATGGTTTACACTATTTGGATTTGGCTACATGAGCATAACAGACGCATGAATGTCCAATGAGGAACTTTCACGTTTTTTGGTTTTATTTTTAAATAAAAATAGAGAAAAAATCATGAAAAGCAATACCATTCTTTTAAAAATTTGAGCTCGGATAGATAGTTAAAAAAAATATTTAGTTTTTCACTTTGCGATTTGGTGGGAAAAAGCCACTTTTGCGAGTGATGTCAACGCGCAGATGATGAACTAGTCTAAAAAGTGTTTTAGACGAGGAATGAGAGAGGTTTCTCCTTCGATTTTCGACTTTATCTATGCGTAACCACGTCACGGTTTTTTATGCGTTTTTAGTCATGTGACTTTTGCTTTGATTTCAGCTAATTTCAAACTTCATTTTTTATTAATTGAAAGCATAAAGATAAAAAATAATTGCACTGCTCAAATATATTCCTTGGATAACACTAGAAAATATAAAAAATATTCATTTACTTCACTTGTGCAAGTTCCTCATTGAAGTAAAGACTGAAGAAATGGTCATCAAAATAAAAGATGTCATTGATGAATCACTACATTATATAAATATAATTTATAAACATTTTATGCAAATTCAATCCCATCCTTATGGACATTCCCTATACTTTTTACTTAGGGTAATTGTCTAATGTATGTGTTTTTACTTTCTGAAATATCCATTAATGTCCCCCTAGCTCATATTTTTTTGTGTTTGTAAACTTATTCTGGTTTTAAACACAAGTTAGTTGCATTGTTTATTTTCTTGGAACAAAAAGATCTAAACCAAGTCAATACTGTACCAAATTATTATAATACCTAGACTATTTATAATAATCTAAATTATTAAGGAGAAAATCTTTTAAAGAGAACTCGTTTCCACCTTAGTACCAAATGAGAAAACCATACAATTGATCACACAACCTTTTTTTTTTTAAACTGCTTAATTCTTTTAAAAGTTTGCTTTAAGTATCAGTCACATTGGAACTGCAAACAGCTTCATTTTGTGTACAAGACTCAGGTGCTGAAGGATATTTTGAGATCTGGGATCTAATTTTTTTTTTTCAGATAAATATTTCTCTGCAATTTTACAGATATTTTCTCTCAGTTTCCTTTGGCAATGGCTTTATCTTTGAATTCAATTGTTTGTTGGATAAAAATTTGTTGCCAAGAACTAATAGTGGGGTCGCTTAACATGAAAATGTGGACACGCCGGATAAAAGCAACAAATTTTTTTCAGGTGCTAGTTACGTACTTAGCTTTCAATTTCTGATAGGAACCACCTTCTCCGGCGGCCATCTTGGATTTTATGACGGCCATTTTGAAATACCAGTATATTATCAATATCTCTGCTTCTAAGTCACTTAGGATCATAAACTTGGGGTCTAAATATACATATTTGGGGTCAAAGAATACAACTAAGCAATCTTTAAACGAATCAGACCACATTTATTCACTAATGTGTACAGGGCTGTCGCTATTGGGGGAAGGGGGGGGGGGGGGTCAACACCCAAAATTTTTGGAAGGCGACCAGTCAGCAAACTTTAAAATTTAATTTTTTTTTTTACAAAATTAGGAACAATTAGAGGAAATATTGGATGTAAAAAGTAAAGATAAGTTAAATCGTCAATGGTAAAAAAAAAAAAAAACGTAATGCAAACTAAGTAATCTTAGTAAGTCGGAACTTTTGAATTGAGGTAAAAAAAATTCTACCTTTAACTTATCAATCCTTTTCAATAGGACCATTAAATTAATCATCGTTATCTTCAACGATAGCTATTAAATAAAATTAAACTACATTTTTTATATTTATAGCTTATTTGTTTTGTTTCAAGAAAATCAGAAGGAATAATTTATAATAATTGAAATAAATGTGTGCTGTTGGAATCAGTAGTATATTGCCAAAAATCTTTGTCAATAGCAATGCCATTAAATCTGTTATCCCTATAATGAAAATCGTAGTGTTTTTATAAGTAATATTTTGCACATAGCAATATTCCATCAGAATTTTCCAATGCACTGAATTTCTTTTTATCAACATTTATATAATTCTTAATTAGAACTCACTCATTTGGACATTAAATTTTTCTGTATTGCAGTACAATTTCTATTCATTGCATTTTGAAAAACAATGAAAAAATAGTCAAATAAAGTCCTTGAATATAGTTTACTTAATCGGCAGAATTGTAATTATCTCAAAGTGATATTTGTCTTGTCTCGAAAACGTCGTCCAAATATTACGCTTTATAAACTTCTACAATATATGATATATATTGTCTCGATAAAAAAATAGCCTATAAAAACAAAGTTTTAATGTAAGACTTTTATATGCATTACTTATTTTTAAGTGCAATTGCAACTTATTTAAGTGATTTTGAACTCAGATCGACATCGATGAAGAAAACCATCAATTCCATACCATGGATTATCTCTGTTTTTGTAACACAAAAACTTGATAGAATAAATTGTCATTGACAACGAGTCTATCTACCAATTTTCAGCTTAATTGGATGGGGGAGTATGTTAATTAAAGTTGAAAGGAAAATTTACTAAAATATAATGGAAAATCTTATAAAACTTGACTTCAATTACATTTGAGTAACATATCATTAAACATTAATTTAAAATTATTTTAACCATAATTTAAAACCGATGAGATAGTATTTCCCAAATAAAATTACACATTTATTAAAATTAGTTACATATTAATTACAAATTCATTGCACTGGACAACTCTATGACCAGTGCGCCCCTGTGATACGTATATTAGTCAATAATGCATATAAAGGATTTACATTAAAAACTTTGCTTTTATGGGTTAAATTTTTATCAAGATATATCTCCCTTGATTTCCCCCCCCCCCCCCGCCCCCGATAAAGACAGCCCTGCATATATCAGTGAATATATATAGTCCGATACATTTAAAGATTGTTTAGTTGTATTACCTGACCCCAAATAGTTATATTTAGACACTAACTTTGGGATCCTAAGTGACTTAGAAGCCGAGATATATACAATATACTGATATTTCAAAATGGCCGCCATAAAATCCAAGATGCTTGCTGGAGAAGGAGGTTCCTATCAGAAATCAAAACTAAGTACCTAACTAGCACCTCAAAAAATGCATATAAAGGATTTACACTAAAAAATTTGCTATTATGGTTTAATTTTTTATCAAGACATATCCCCCTTCATCCCCCCCCCCCCCCCCGTTAGTGACGGCCCTACATATATTAGTGAATAAATATAGTCTGATACATTTAAAGATTGTTTAATTGTATTACCTGACCCCAAATAGGTATATTTAGACACTAAGTTTGTGATCCTAAGTGACTTAGCCGAGATATTGACAATATACTGATATTTCAAAGTAGCCGCAATAAAATCCAAGATGGCTGACGGAGAAGGTGGTTCCTATCAGAAATTCAAAGCTAAGTACCTAACTAGCACCAGGAAAAAATGTGGTGCTTTTATCCGGCGTGTCCACATTAAGGCGAAATTCGGCCTTAAGCGACCCCACTATAAGGGAGGGAGGTGCAACAAGTAATCGACATGATACGGCTTTCAAGAAAATAAAGTAGAACTTAACAGAAAACGATGAAAACCATAACAATTTTTGCAATATAGCACAAGTCAAACATATTTTAATAATTACATGAAAAAATGGCTATAACTTTTAAACTATTGTTTATGCCTATAGCTAAATTGTCAAATTATTAATCAAGCTCAAATAAACAACAAATAATGTAAACAAGGATTATACAAAAACCAAAATGGATAGTTGGGAGTTGGGACTAATTTTCTTGTACAAAATCATATTAAAATGTTAGTCATCCTGCATCGATTGAAATTAAACGGCAAAATCGATCCTCACACAGGTAGAGGCGTATCAAAGAAAGCCTAGGCGAATACCATCAAAACACGTCGTATATCTCGGCAATAGTTGCCATTAATTCAGCATAAACATCGACGAAAATCACCACCACAGCAACGCAATCGGCCATAGTGTACACCATATTGGTGCAAATATCGGCCATAGTGTACACCTTACTGGCGCAAATATCGGTAACACATCGGATAATGTCAATGCAAATCTCGGTAATATCGGATATTACATAAGCACTACACTCAACGAAAAAAAGTACCACACCAACGTAAATATCAGCGTAAGCGCCCAATACACAAGTGCAAAATACCTGAAATAGTAGCTATTAAATCGGCGCAACACTCGACGAAAATGATCATCCCACAACAACGTAAATCTTGGTGCTCGCTGAGATTAGTTCGTCATTTCCATGGCAATTCATTCAAATCATTAACAACTCATTAAAATTTATAAAAACTTGCTATTTCAATGGGAGAGGGGGAGTGGGCAAAATCCAAATATGAAATATTATGGAGCTGCAATTGAATTTTAAAGTTAGGTTTAGTTTTAATGTACAAATAGCCCTTTAAAACAATTTAGCGGTATACTTGGTTGAATACATATATATATAGTCATCGAATATTCAAATTTAATCTAATATATCTATATACAGCTAAGATGCAAACTTCCCGTACTTATTATAAAAACACTCTTCTGGTTGAATTTTAAGTAATTCCAGTGATCTTTATAGTACCTTCAAATTGATACATGTCTGTAGCATATATAGTTCAGACTAAACGAATTGCAAATTGACTTCCGGTACTTCGGGCCTAACTTTCGGTTCAATTTTGGTAAGCCAACTCATCTTGGTGAGACCTTATATTTCACAGTATCCTTTGCCTTTTTTTTTTTTTTTTAATCTCACGTCTGCAGTATTTGTACGGGAATGTGATAACAGACGGGCAATATAATAAGCTTCTCATTACGTTAGCTAAATGTAGAAACGCTAATGTCTAAAACGAAATGTAAAGACAAAATACAACTGCAAATGATTTCAAAGCGAGTTCATTCGAACCCTAGAGTCATCAAAAGCTATTCTAATTACAAAAGTTGTCAATTTTTTTTGTTCACCTGGGAGGTGGTTATTTTTATCCAAGACGGTGTCTTAATAACCTCTGTGTCAACACCTCTCCATTATTTTCCCTACTACTGTTTATGAATTTTGTGTAATACTTGAAACGGTAATTTGTAAAAATTTCAAAGCTCCGAAAAGAGCCCTCCATATAAGCTTGCCGAGTAGAACTTATACATAAAAGCCGATAAACAATGAGTATCTAAATCTAGAAATCCAGAAGTGTTCCGCCGCACAGTGTAGGCCTTTAGCGAATCTGTAATTTTTTTTCTGCAAAAACAACTGAATTATTAAAACAATTATTATAAGTTTCAAAACGATAGCTGTGTAACCTCGGCGTTTCCCTAGTTAATAGGCATTGCTTTAAAATTTTACGTACTTGTAAAAACAGCGATCTTAAAAAAAAATTTAAAAAATTACTCAACTACTAAATACTATGTTTTTAAGAGTTAATACAACTTGCATCTATGATCAGCACATTACACTGATTAGATGGCAAAAAACATTAACAAAGGTTTATTTTCATAAAGAAAACTCGTCAAGTACAAGTATAATATAACAAATAAAGATTTGTTTTTATACATGTGAAGGGCATGTTTTGTAAACAAAGAGTTTTAAAAAGGGCCAGAAAGACTCATTTTTTTAGTGTGGAATAATGTGCGAGGGTGGTGAAGAGTTTAAAAATTCAATATAAACAATTTTTAAATAAACACACAAAGTATATTTTCATTCTTCATTTGGATTTTCAGTTAAATAATTTGTAAATATTTCACATCATATACAAGAACGGCATGTGCTGTGTAAAATAGATTACCTAACGCACACGGTTGGGCAAAACACAAAATTCTCCTCAGGTAGAATTTAACATTTAAAAAAGTTAGATTTATCTAATTCCAATAAAATGGTAAATAATTTACATCAGCTGCTCAGACAATGTTCTATTCGAAAAGGACTTTTGTAATAAATGCTTTGACAATAATTTATTATACATGGTACTTGAAATTAATTTATACTCAGCAGGTAAAATTTAACAATTAAAAAAGGTAGATTTACCTAATTCAATAAAAAAATGTTTTTTTAGTAAATAATTTACATCAGTTGCTCAGACAATATTCTATTCGAAAAGGACTTTAGTAATAAATGCTTTGAGACGGGTCTTTAAAATAACTGGCTGTCTATTTGGACGCGATTTTCAATGAGAATGCGCGAATACAAAATGAACTTCAAGTATCCAAGTTCTCGACCTAAATAACTTTTTCAGCATGAAGCCTATTGGCACGCCCATTTGGCAGGCTCAAAAAAAAACGAGCCACTTTCTCCTGGCAAAAAAACAAGAGGCAAGAAGGATCTTTTGGAGTGATGACGCAGATCGGGATTCTCAAAGAGCACATTGTCCCGCGGAAGTTAAATTTATCCGCGTCCCGAAATCAATTACGAAACGAAACCGTTTACTTCACTGTCACAATCCAACTTGTTGACTTTTCAACTAACGGTACTAAACTCACACCAAACGCTAACGGATGAGCTACAAAAGGCTAAAAGAGATTGTTTATCGGGAATCATTTGAAAGGGAAGAGTACTGATGCGTTTCCACTATACCAGAGTTTATCTCAGCCTGTAGTAGTTGAAATGGTCCCAAGAGGTACGCGGAAGAAAAGATCGTTGAACATTACATAATTGGGGTGAGGGTAAGCGGAGCAGTGATGATAGATCAAGGAGAAACTAAAAAGAAATGGGAAAAGCTGAACTATTACAAATATTACTTAACTCACAACAAATGCTAACGGATGAGCTACAAAAGGCTAAATGATATTGTTTATCGGGAATCATTTGAAAGGGAACAGTACTGATGCATTTCCACTATGCCAGAGTTTATCTCGACAAGTGGTAGTTGAAACGGTCCGAAAAGGTACGGGGAAGAAAAGATGGTTGAACATGAGTACATAGATTGAACATAAGAGTAATGATAAAAAGTTTTTGTAACAATTTGCATTCCCAATGTAAATTATATTTCACTTTGAAAAAAAAAAATAATACAATTAAATATGAAAATAATTAATGTTTTAAATTCAATTTAGGTGTATAAATTTTATCTGCAGGACCAGTACCTGTCGAAAGGAACCTGACTTCGCCTAAGAGTAAGTTAGATGTTTGTAATTACCATACATAATTGGGGGTGAAGTTAGGGTAAGCGAAGCAGTGATGATAAATCAAGGGGTACGTAAAAAAAAAAAAAAGCTGGACTAATATAAATATTACTTAACTCACACCAAATGCTAACGGATGAGTTGCAAAAGGCTAAAAGAAATTGTTTATAGGGAATCATTTGAAAGGAAAGAGTACTGATGCATATCCACTAAGCCAGTTTCTTTCAACGTGTGGTAGTTAAAATGGTCCCAAGAGGTACGCAGAAAAAAAGATGGTTGAACATTGGTAAATATAGATTGAACATAAGATAAATAGTAAAAAGTTTTTGTACCAACTGGCAATCTCCAAAGTAAATTATATTTCATTTTGAAAAATCAAAATAATACAAATGAATCTGAAATAATTTTAAGTTAAAAAATAATAAATGTTTTAAAATCAATTTAGGTATATATATTTTATCTGCAGGACTAGTACCAGTCGAGAGGAACCAGACTTCACCTAAGAGTAACGTAGATGTTTTTAATTACCATACACAATTGGGGTGAGGTTAGGGTAAGCGGAGCAGTGATGATAGATGTAAGTTAGAAGAAAAAAAAAAGATTGAAAAAAAACTGAAATATAAATATTACTTAACTCTCACCAAATGCTAACGGATGAGCTACAAAAGTTTTAAATATGGCTAAAAGAGATTGTTTATCGGGAATCATTTGAAAGGGAACAGCAGTACATATGTTCTTCAATATTTTTCAAGAAAAAAAATTACAAAACAAAGGAGCTTCAAAATTGGAAAAAGTCCTACATAATGCACTGTTTAAAATTTGAGGTGAAAGAACAAGTTGAGAGCGTTTTCTCGAAGGAGAATAATTATTTCGAAAGGATCAGTTGAAATACGGACTTCGTCCGGAACACAACGTAAGTAGGAAATAGCTATATCTATCCCATGCGTGGGGGGTGCTACTTCTACCATTGAAACCTCTTGAAGCTACTGAAACCTCTCATTGCACAATAACACAGGATTTTTCTTTTCGAATTTTTTTCCTAGACATATCTTTTGAAGAAAAAAAATGTTTTAAATTTCCTGCTTTGTAAAAAAAACATTTTTTAACTCTTTGATCAAAATCGACGATTTCTCTGAATATTTCCGATCACCAGAAGACCTGTAAAATGTATATTTTAATCAAATGAGTTAAAAAAATTTAACAATAAACTTAATTATTACAAAGTTTCGGCAATGAATCGGAAAGTTTACAGCTGATCTTCAAGAGGAAAAGAACCCGACATTGGCTCATTTCACCCGTTTGGCAAACGGCCGAAAACCCACGATTTGTGCTTGCAACTTGCGATATCTAAATAAGAAAACAAAAATTCTCACGAAATGTTGATTTTTTTCAGGTAACAACCATTAAGTCTTTTTTTAAATGAATGGTACACAAATTTCATTTTGACATATGCAAAATCCATTTTACACAAAACACCGCAATACTTTCATTGTTGATTTTAAAAGTGCAAATTGATCGAAGGAACGCAAGCTTTAGCAAAAGAATTATGCACCACACTTGATGCAATTTATTTTTTTGTTAGGCAGTGTCAGAATTTCAAGCCCTGCTTTTAAAGACAGTTTTAAATCAGTTGGGTCTTAATGGGATAAGTTCTATGTGCTATTAACTGTTGCAAATTATTAATTATTTGCCAAACTGTTACAAAATACCTGTATACAAAAAAATTCGTGAAATTTAGAGGCTGAAGAATGTACCACAGTTACAAAGGAGGTAAAATAGTATCGCCAAGTTGAATTTTAAAGTATTCGGAAGTGTCGACAGATGTTTTCTTTATCAAGAACTAGCTGAAGTGCACGGCGTTGCCCGGGTTCACATAATCGTGGAGCGGCGTTGCTCGGTTGAAATTTCAAATTATGAGCATGCCCCGCCTCACGTCTATTCACCACAAAACATCAGAATGAAACTGATTTCCTGATAATATGAGTTGGTCACGATACCTAAAGGAAAAAATTCCGGTTCGAATTGGTTCAGTGGATTTCAAGTTATGATCATATCCCCTTTCACCCACTATCTTCGATTTCGCCACCTTACCTACAAAACATCAGAATGAAATTGTGTAACCGATAATCTGAATAGTCAAGATACCTATAGGAAAAAAAACAGGTTCAAATTGGTTCAGTACATCTCAAGTAATGATCAAACTTCTTTAGGGGTCGAAAAAGAGGAATGTGGTGGTTTTTCAAAATCTCATGCAGCCAGTTAACTTCTAATTGTTTCGAAGATCAAATGTTCAAAATCTCACGAAAATCGGAATAAAACTAATGTTTTCGAATTATTGTGCAGAAAGAATGAAGAACTAGCAAATAGCAACAAATGTCTTCTACACAGACAACGAGGTTTTTAGTTTTCTTTCGCTGTCCACTAGGGATTGCATTTGAAATTATATAGAACGCTACCATTATTGGAGCAGTATCACCTTTTTGGATACGAGGATTTTATTTTACACCATCGATAACTAACCTTTTAAGACATTTGCATGTTAATATCTCGAGAAATATTAATTCGATTTCGCTTGGAAAATAATTCTTATTACATGAAATAGTAACACTTATTACATGAAATGGTTTAAGCGTACAGTTTTTATGCTTGTGTCCTAAGGATGACAAAATTAAATCAACTTTAAAATATGCCAAAAAATCATCTTTTTTGGAAGTAGGTCCGTACCAAATTAATGATAAAAAGAATTATTATACAGGTAATGTTTTTGAACATTGTAATAAATAATTTGAAATTAACGGTAAAAAGTCGAAATTGGTCGTGGAAAAAATTTACTCTTTTAGATCATTTTGGTTGGTTGTTTTCAGATTAACTGGCACCGTCAGCAACACGAGGGCTATAATGCGCTGAAACATTCGTCTTTTGAGAAGCCAATATAAATTTACAAACACCCATGCCTTACACGGGACTCGAACACGCAACCTCGCGGTTTAGAGGCTAGCAAATTATTTTGATCATTTTGAATTTAATTAAACTTTTTATAATTCTATTAGGTGATATCATGTTTTCATTTAAAAAATTAATTTTAGTACAAATAATTAATAATATAACCTAAAATATTGAATTTATACCCACTGATTTTAAATGTTTTTCTAAATGTCCCCCCTCCAAGAAAATCTTCAAAATCGGAGAAGTTAAAGTGGAAATAATATAACCCACAAAAACAAAGTTTTTAATATAAATCCTTTATATGCATTGCCAATTTTTAAATTCATCAACACAAAGCCGATTCTGTAAACAGCGTGTGCTTGGTGTTTGCATCTAATTTTAAATATCAAAAACATTTCTAACAGCAAAATGTGCAGCAAACTACGTTTCAAAATTTATTTATTAAAAATGAACGTGAATTTATGCACTCATCCAAATATCATTTATTTATTCTGATTAAAACAATTTCATTATTTATTTTTAAAAATTTGGCAACAGGAAAGAGTTTCTTCAATGGTCGGTTAAATGTTATTTTAACGCGATCGGATAACTGCAAGTTGGTTTATTAGTATTCCGTAAAAGTGACCTTTTAGTAACAGTTACAGCCCCCAAATGTAATAGAATACATTGTCCCCGACATCGAATCTATCTGCCAAGTTTCAGCCCGATTGGATGTTGGCAA